>LR990230.1:11277500-12477500 GCA_905147385.1 Limenitis camilla | reverse complement strand
TTAATATGAATTAATTTTAGGGTTCCGTAGCGTAAATTGAGAAAAGGATTTATTTATTATCCGTCAGTTTGTTCAAGACCCTTGTTTTCAGGAAATCAAGAAATTTGAAAAGAAACAGTTACAGTTAGTAACACCATTTATAACTTTATATTCCTGGGTAGGCAGTGGGTTTTATTTTATTTCAATATTGATATTATTAGAAAACAGTAAAACTAAATAAAATGTTTGTTTGCGGTTTATATATTAACTACGTATGTTAGTGTAATCCGACGTCAAAGTTAAGTTTTTCCTTTAATCACAACCCTCAGAGAGGGACTCTCTCTCTCTTCTCTTCGCACTTGGACGAAATCCTACTAATATTATAAACGCGAAAGTTTGTAACAATGTATGGAAGTATGTTTGTTACTCTTTCACGTAAAAACAACTGAATGGATTTTGATGAAACTTTACAATAATATAGCTTACACATCAGAATAACACATAGGCTATAATTTATAATGATATAGTGTAAATTATCTTAAATACAGCGGGTGAAACCGCGGGGCGCAGCTAATACATCATATTAGCTTTTTATTTTTAACAATGAGTGACTTATATTACTATTTTTAATCCTAACTAATATTATAATTGCGAAAGTAACTCTGTATGTCTATCGCGCTTTCACACCAAAACTACTGAACCGATTTAAATGAAATTGGGTATACAGATAGTTTAAAGCCTGAGAATGGACATAGGCTATTTTTTAATGCGAATAAATTATTGTATGGGTTGAAAGGGGGGATAAAAAGGTGTATGGAACTATTGTCATTTTTAGAGCTAGAATATTGAAACTAATTTTTAAGGCTGTTGATTAAATATAACATTCAAAGTTCGTAAAATAATTAGCGTAAATAATTAAAAATGCTACTAAAGACACTATTCCACGCGGACGAAGTCGCGGGCACAGCTAGTTTTCTAATATAATTGAAATAAAGTTTGTGAGATTGTAATTGTATGACAGAGTAACCACTATCTTGATAATAAATAACATCCTGAATGATTTGAGCCACTTGTCAAGTTATTTCATACAATAAAATAATGCAAATTCGCAATACATTTATTATATTGGTTAAATAATAGTTTAACAATAGTTTAACAACATTTTTTTACAATTTTTGTCTGACCGGATAATCTCTGAAATGGGTGGACCGATTTTGACGGGACTTTCACTGGCAGATAGGTGATGTAACAAGGAGTAACTTAAGGTATTTAACATCTCGCTATGACCCATAGGAGCGGAGCTACACGCGAACGAAGTCGCGCGGGTCGGATAAAATAATAACGCTGAATCTGCCAAGCGGCACAAATATGGAGACATAGAAAGAAACTTTATGCTTGCGCCGTTCATGCGGCCATGGAGCACGGAGGCTGGTGATATTTACACCGATATATCATCTCGCCTTATTCAAGCCACTGGTGACCAAAGGGCTAGCAGCTACTTCGGCCAACAAATTAGCCTAGCTATTAAAAGAGGAAACGATGCCAGCGTTTTGAAGAGAGCGGCGTACGCACGCAGTATACACCCCCTGTAACCCCTTTATTGATTAATAATATCCCGAGTCCTGTGTGTGCTATATCTCCTAAACGCTAGTTAATTGACCCTTCCCTGACAAAAACAGACTCGTGGTGAAGTGCCAACTATTTAGTGTTATTATGTGTTGTGGTTCGAATAGGCATGCCCAAAAGAAGATTAGAAAGAAGATAAGAAATCATCAAGAACTTGTGAGTACTGTGTGTCTTTACTACCTGACTGACAATAGATAACCCTTAATTTTAAAGAAGCTGAAACCGGGCCCAGCCAGCTTCCACTTGTGTGGGGTTTAGTACGCCCTATTGTTCTTTGGTACTGATGATACTGACTTTCTGTAGTGAAATCGATTTTTTTTTTTGATATTACATAATTTATTTATTATTTAATAGTACATAAATAAATATAGATATTTAAATTATAAAATAGTTAAAACATACTCCTGGGTCTTAAGCCGCACGCGCTACTCAGCTTCGTTTTTAAAGAGAAGAAATTTTAATGTCTTAATAAAATAAAAATTTAAATGATCGTATTAAATAATAATAAAAGGCGGAAATGTGTAATTTGTGTGTTTATGTCAACATTATTAAGGAAATATACTTTACCGAACACCAAAAAAGATTGTACAAGGTAACGCCAAGTCGACGCTTTCTCGATGCAACTTACGGTATTTTGCAATGTGTGAGATGGATCAAAAATTCTATTTTTTTTTAATTTTCGTAAATTTAGGAATATATCAAAAAAAGTAAGTTTTTCAACCTTTTGCGGAGAGAGGTAAATTACACACATTACAACGTTACTCTTTTGACTAACTGCCTTTATATGTGTAACTTTTACCCTCGAGGGGTCGGGTTAGGTCGAATACAATTCCCCTATGCCGCTGGGCGAGCATCTCGTAAGAGCCGAGTAACCCAGCACCCCATTAGTAAAAGGGGATCTGTTCCCCGACTAGCTTGCATGCGAATCCGACCGCCAAGTGTCTTTGAGGCGTTCCAGTCGAGCCGCATGTGGACCAGACCTACACCCTCCCCCTCCCTTCCCATTAATGCTGCGGTTATACTGGACTCGGGGTTCATTCTCAGGATCAGCTGAAACCGTAGCATTATTCTCTTCATTCCCCTTCCTCACTCTATCCTCGAGGCAGCAACGCATCGGCAGTACAAGTGTCACTGTCTTGTATTGCCGATGTCCATGATGGGCGACGGTGGACACTTACCATCAGGTGAAGTGTCTTCTCGCTTGTCACTTAACAGTCATAAAAAAAAGCGTATCGCTACGGCTTTGGGTAGCAAACTGCATTGTCCACTGCGAGCTGTATTTTCTATTATCATTTTGTTTTATACTGTGCTCTTATTTATATGTGACTGTCTTATTCGGAAGGTCCGAGTTCGATCCTGGGCACACATCGTCCTGTACTTGCTTTAACAGTGAAGGAAAACATCGTGAGGAAACCGGCACTCCTGAGAGCTCTCCATGTTTTAAGATTCCACAGCCTATATTAGACTTGCCACTTCAACAATTTAAAACTCGTATCAAGAAATCATTAATAAATAAAGCATACTATAATGTACAGGATTACTTAAATGATGAGAATGCTTGGAATCTAAGTGACGTTGACTCTCAAGCTAAATCATTTGTATAACAAACTATGTAAACATGGCTTTTTTAAAGAGCGACTGTTGAGTTTCTGGCCGGCTCTTCTCACCAGGAAACTGCTTTCCGAGCTGTTGGTAGCTTCAGACAAACTGTCTGACCGACCAATTTTTGACGTATCAAAAGTACTTTTATACAAAAGTCTAATTGAAATAAAATATTTTGAGTTTGAGTTTGAGAGGAGCGTGAAGTCTGCCAACCCCCACTGATCCAGCGTGGTGGACTATGGCCTAATCCCTCCTCATTCCGGGACGAGACCCGGTTCAGAATAATTCAAAAAGTAATCAACAGGTATTGAAACAGTTTTGAATAGTAATAATTTATTTGACTGGTATAACATGGTCTGATTATGGTCAGCATTTTTATCAACATGTAGTTATAGTGACATAATTACAATAGGACAAATGGAATAGTGAAGTATTTTATAGATGTTGATATGTTCTTTAACATTGTAGAACACTTTTTGTTCTCCCATCAATAGTTTCCGCAGCGCATACGATGAAAGGCTTTTTATTGTTATTTTTTTTACACCTTGGGTTATATAACTGAAATTTTAGTAGACATACCTAATTTTTGTAGTAATAAATATCGCATATGTTACTCAGGGATAACGTATCATTAAAATGGTAAAAGATTTTTTTAAATCGATTCAATAGTTTTTGAGTTTATTCATTACAAACATAAAAATCTTTCCTCTTTATAATATTAGTAAAAATGTATTTAGGTATAATATGCACTGAAGGTTGCAATAAACGAAATAAGCAAGATTTTTTTATTACGTTTCACTTTACCTACACGTTACCTTCAGTGCACATTATAAATACATTTATTTATATAAATATTTTGTTAAACACATTCAAGGGAAGTCAGTCAAAAGAGTAGCGTTGTAATATTTAAAAAAATATTTTTAACGTGAAAAGATAAAATGTTACTGTTTTCGTTGTTGGTAACAGTGATTATTCTTTGGATTATTTTGTATAGATTTCGAAGGAGGAAGTTATACAAATTAGCATCAGCTATTCCTAGACCGAGTAGAGAGTTGCCTATTATTGGAGTGGCTCATCTGGGGATAGGAAGTACAGAAAGTAAGTTTTTATTTCTCTTTACATATCTATTATTCACTTAAGTGCTTTTAACTGGTCTAATACTTATAGTTTTGTCTTGTCGAGGATTTTATAAAATACTTTTGAGACTGTAAGTAAAGATCAGTCAGTCAGTTTGCCTGAAGCTACTACCAGCTCGGTATATAGTTATCTGTTGATAGGAACCAGCAAGAAACTCGAAAGTTGTCTTTTTCAAAATAAAGATTTAAAAAATGTATAATTTTGCAACTTTTCTCATCGTTCTAGCAATTAATTGTTGCTTTGTTTATCACAATTATTTTGAAGTGAACACTAATTATCGCTTATCGCGCACACTTATACTAGCCGACCCGCGCGACTTCGTTCGCGTGTTTCTCCGCTCCTATGGGTCGTAGCGAAATATTAAATAGCCTTAGTTACTCCTTGTTACATCAGCTATCTGCCAGTAAAAGTCCTATCAAAATCGGTCCAGCCATTTGAGAGATTAGCCGGAACAAACAAACAGTAAGACAGGCAAAAATTGTAAAAAATGTTGTTGTTGGTATATGTACCGTGTGCGTGTATACATCCATATGCACTTAGTAAAAAGCGGTTATTTCAATATTACAAACAGACACTACAATTTTATTTATTTGTATGGACATTAATTATCAACACCAACGTAATTTATATATGACTAATTCGCAAGGACAACAAAATCACAGCTCGATATGCACTTCAACCCCTTCAAGCCTTTTTTTCGCAATAAAACGTAGCCTATGTCTTTCCCCAAGGCCTAATATATCTCTGCACCAAATTTCATCAAAATCGGTTCAGTGATATGAGCGTGAAAGCGTAACAAAGAGACAGACCATCTATTCGTAGATAGATGGGGTAAGTAGTATATTAAATCGCACTTTCGTTTGTTTAGTTTGTACTCTTAAGTAAAAATTGTATAATTGCGCTTTTCCAGGTATCATGGCAAATATACAAAACTTTGGCTACGAAACGTTGAAAAATGGAGGTCATACAAGATGCTGGCTTGGGAACAAACTACTTATTAGTAAGTACATACCACACGTCAAATTATTATTGTACTTGTTTAGCTAAGTAAGATTTTAAATTAATATTATTTAGTTTTCTTTTACAGAATTAATTGAAATATATACTTTAAAATACTATGTTATTTAATATATTACATTTTAACTATTCATTAATATAATTATGACCAAATTATTAAAGACTAATACAGTGTAGATACTTGATTAAAAAAAATATAATTTTCGCATCTTTTTAGTTTCAATATACTGATATAAATTATTTTATAGCAGAATAATGGTACGGGAGCCAGATTCAAATCATTTCCTCTCAAGTCAAAATTCGTATACTGCATAAGGAATATATATTATGATTACTCGTGACCATCAGCTGCGATTCCGTGGGTGGGGCGAGCAGTGGCAGCCTCCCAAACATGTAGAAAAAAAAAATTTCAGTCATGTCCTCCCGTTTGAAAATTTGTCGGATTATAGTTTACCTAGTATCTTGAAGAAAAAATAAAGTCAGCTGACCATAACGTGGTGGAATATACGTTAGCTGGCTGCTTGAACATGTAACAGTTTTAATTTTTTTATAGCAATCACAGTTGCCATTTAAGTAGCTTTTTACAAACAGGAGTTTCGTGAGTTAATATTTCGAGAATTCTACATATTTGAGGCTGCCACTGCTCGCCCCACCCACGGAATCACAGCCGACAGTCACGAGTAATCATAATATTAACCCCTTATGCATTTCACGAATTTTCGCTTGGCTTACGTACCATAAGTTGTTCTAAATTACGATAAAACCAAAAACTATCGATCTATTAATGACTTCATCAATTTACTTTTGACTGATTATTAATTACGTTGCATTTTTGTAAATTTTTAGCGATAACCGATCCTGTAGATTTGGAAGTAGTATTAAGAACATCATTAGAAAAAGACGAAACACATCGATTTATTCGCAATATCCTCGGTAATGGCATCGTGTATGCTCCAGGTATGTATCACTCAATTCATCATCATGACTCATGGATAACCTACTGCTGATGTGGGGCTCCTCCTCATAGTGAGGAGAGGATTAGGCTAGATAGTCGATCTGTTAACAGATTTCACACACCGACAGAGAACTTTAGAATACTCTCAGGAGTGCAGGTTTCCTCACGATGTTTTCCTTCACCGTTATATCAAACTAGCATACCCGCACGACTTCATTCGCATATTGCTTCGCTCCTATGGGTTGTAGCGAGATGTTAAATAGCCAAAGTTACTCCTTGATACATTAGTTATCTGCCAGTAAAAGTCCCGTCGAAATCGGTACAACCATTTCAAAAATTAGCCGGAACAAATAGACAGACAAAAATTGTAAAAAATGTTAGCGGTTATTTTAATATTATAAACAGACACTTCAATTTTATTTATTTTTACCTATAGATTGTTATTTATATTTTTTAACTATTTTAGTATCAATCTGGAGACGACGACGTAAAATTTT
Organism: Limenitis camilla; assembly: GCA_905147385.1. Lineage (NCBI taxonomy): Eukaryota > Metazoa > Arthropoda > Insecta > Lepidoptera > Nymphalidae > Limenitis > Limenitis camilla. The sequence goes on along the minus strand of LR990230.1, from coordinate 12,470,687 downwards.
ATTGCCATTATTTAGTCCAAGAATATTAAACAGTTTTATAGAAATTTTCTTTACGAAGAGTGAGATATTAGCAGAAAAACTAGCCAGTACTATAAGTACTGGAAAATTTAAACTATGGCCATATCTTGCTACGTGTACTTTGGATACTGTGGGTGGTAAGTGAAATAAATTGACTTATCATAAAGTTCACTAAATTAGAACTAGATACAAGGTTCCATAAAAAATTACGAAAGTAAAACAATTAGTACATATTAAGCAGTTTTACTTACAACAAAACTTCCAGAAGACACAATGTTAAACAAATATTTATATAATCCACAGAGGCCACTATGGGAGTAAATTTCGATTCTCAAAATAATTCGAAATCTCCTTTTTTGGTATCCTTCAGTACATTACAAGATATATTAACTAAAAGAATGTCGCAAGTGTGGCAACACCCGAACTGGTTGTTTAGACTCCTCCCTGTATATTCTAAACATGAGAAGAATAAGGCAGTTCTACATAATTTTACTGAGGAAGTAAGTATATATAATACCATCAACCCACCGACTCGCGCGACTTGGTCTGCGTCTCGTAAGAGAGAGAGGGTTAGAGAGAGAGAGAGAGTAAGGCTTAGGCACCTATAATACAATTCTAATGAAGCCAAAACTTCTTTTAATCGCCGTTTATGCAACGCATGCAACGAAAACAACTCTCCACTCCTATGAGTCGTAGCGTAGGCTATCAAAAACTAAAAGAATTTTGCAAATATCTCTACAAATGAAAAAGTTATGGGACTTTAAAGTTGCGCCTGTAACAATTACTTCGTTTCATACGGCAGGCCAGCGTGTGACGTCACTTCACCTATTCGACAGCGCGCGAATACCGCGTAGAATGTATACATTCGTGTCGTTTTTTTTTGTTTATTATAATAGTGGCTGAAGCTTAAAAAATAGGCCTACAGCACTAATATTAGACGACGGACGGATTTGAAGAAAAAATCCATCACTGCGTATATATCAATTTTAGGTAAATTATCACTTTGTTCTTTGACGAAATTTTCTTCCATTGTGCTAAAATAACAACTACACTACTCTTTTACAATCAACAAACAGCTGTAGGTAAAATATCTACAACCAGCCCAAGCGCTCTGGTGCGACAATCACAACTATAGGTGAGATGACGTCATTGGCCCACATTTGTTCCTCGCTAAAATACGTAAACTTAAATAATGTGTTTCCAATCATTTATTGACGGATTCCAAAAATGTTTTCACGGATATATTAGTTTCGATCTATATTTCAATTCCATTAAGTCAACATCATGAAACTTTTCCATTAATAATCAAATTAAAAGTTAATGTGAGTTATTTCGTATTACACGGTAAAAATTATTACAGGTGATTAAAAAAAAACGAGATGAACTTAAGGACAGAGAAGATAAAACTAATAAGGATTCTGATTTCAGTGAGTATAATTAAATATTCTTTTAAAAAACATGTATTTATTAGGTTAAAAATAAAATAATTTTTAACGTAATAAACTTCCTTCTCTTCCCAAGGCTTATTTATGTTATTTGTGGTGTACAATAAGGATATAAAGAAATAAAATAATCCATCGACAATATAATTATATAGATACTACCTGACCCTGCAGTTGTTATTTTGCCATATAAATTTTAAAAAAACTGGCTGTGCCACCCTTGTCACTCAGGGGTATAAAAAATAGATGTTGACCTACCCGATATGTATACAAAATTTCATAAAAATCGGCTCCAGGAAATTGGTAACAAACACCGCGACTCGAGAATTTTATATATTAGAATATAAAATTATTTTATTTTATTATGGCTTTAAATCTATTCCGTAAATCTTTAAATACATGAAGTTGGCAACAATAGTATCAGTTGCCTTGTTAATCGAATCTTGTATAATCTAAAATGATGATTGATTACAGCTATAATAGAAGAATACAAAAGGCAAAAATTTCTAGATCTATTAATATCTATATCTGGAGGTGAAAAAGGATACACTGATTTAGAATTACGTGAAGAAATACTCAGTTTGACATTGGGCGCCTTAGACACGACCGCCATAGCTATGGGATATTTATTCGTATTATTGGCAAAGTATCCTAAAGTTCAAGAGAAAGTTTACGAAGAGTAAGTTTGATATATATGTCGCAGGCTACTAGCTTAATTGGGCGTTCAATTGGCAGCCTAGGCTCTCAACCAATCAGCGCCGTTTGGTTGGCGGCCTTAATTATATTCAGCTGTAGCGTTTGTTACAACATTTAATAAACTGGCGGGCTAATGCGTAGGCCATTCGTACGATAGGGTGGCCATTTGACGGAAATAAAAGAGATGAAATATTTGACATAAGAAATTCTTTATTTTATATATTTAATCGGTGATATTTTAAGATTGAACAGGGACCAGTCTACGTCGTCCCGCTTCGCGGAGCTCCTACTTCTGGGTGACTTAACTTAACCTAACCTTGGGCCTTAGACAAGTTGACTATCTATAATTGTTAATGCATATAGAAAACATAAAAAATGTATGGGAATGACATATGTAGAATAAGCGTTTGCACTTAATGGGTGCGTTCCACTAAACACTCACGAGTACGCTGACCACGCTCACGACCACGGTTTTTATCGTTGCAGTTATTTGCGAGCGTTATGATCGTTAATACAAGTGAAATTAGTTGTTGAGTGTTTTGAGCGTTAACGAAAATAATTCAAGTGGTGAGTTATAAAGCATTAGTTTCAAGAGTTTAAGGTTATTATTATTTGTAAGTAAAGAGTATACTTCAATAATTATTAGTTAAATTAATTTATATACATATTTTTTATTGATTGATGTTGTTTTTTTTACATTTTTAATTAAATTTACATAAATATATTTACTCTAAGCATCCGCTGCAAAAAAATTCACATCCACTAATAAATCTCTATCAGTATCATATAAAGTTATTTACATGTAAGTTTTTAGGCGTTGTGGACGCTTAGTGGAAAGCACCAAATATGACATGGCTTGTCAACACTTATCGCTTGAAATTGTAGAAAGAGAATAGAAACATAACGTTTGCAACTTGGCTAGGCCCCCTTGTATATTAATATAATATTTTATTATTAATAATCGGTGTCCAGTAGCGTATAATTACGAAAAAACAAACCAGACATACCTTGATGCTGTTCATCATATACAACAAGTTTTCGATCGAAATTCGCTTTAAAAATTAAATTGCTCGAGTCAGTCACAACTAAATTCACTTCCAAATCAAATTTATTGTTTTCCGACGCCATATTAAATATTTGGAGAGTTTCAGCGCTTGGAAATGAACGGGCTAGACAAATAATGAATCGTCATCGATTCAAGTCATTTGCCTAACCGATTGATAAATTGGCTGAATATCTATATAAGGTGAATATCTATATAGGCTGCCAATTGAACGGCTAATTAAGCTAGTTGACTGCGACATATATATCGTTAATTGCAAAGTTGGTAACATTACATTGATTAAGTAGGATTATTTCATCGCGAGTAATCAAACAGTAATGCTGCTCTGTCTCTACAGAATAACTCTCAAGAATAATATTCTGGTTTTCAACTCGTGATCCTTACGCCATTATTACAACTATTTTTGCACTAGTATCATGATGACGTCACGACTCAGTAAACGTCATTTTACTTCGTAGAACTTTAACTTCTAAAGCCATAAACCGTCACACAATTCGACATGCACTTCATCATCTATTTCAAAAATTTCAAGCATTATTTGCTAAAACGTAGCCAATATCATCTTCCAAACTATCTTCGTACCAAATTTCGTCATAATCGGTTCAGTGGTTTAAGCGTAAAAGCGTGACAGACAAAGTTAGTTTTGCATTTCTAATATTAAACTAAGTTTTATGGATCCATTACCCAAAATATCTCGGAAAGCATCAATATTTAATCGAATTGAGTCTAACCTAAAGAGATTAAAAGTAAGGATAAACTACTTATGTTCATATTAGTAAAACATTCTTGTGTTATATTCTTCAAGGTGAATGACGTCATTTGCAACATGACCACAGATGCCTTTCTATCACGTTTTTTCTCTGCCATTAATTTAAAATACTTTTCAGGTTATACAGCATCTTTGGAGATTCTGACCGGATGATAACTAAAGAAGATTTATTAAATTTGAAGTATCTAGAAAGAGTGATAAAAGAAACTTTGAGGTTATATCCACCCGCGCCATTAATTGTACGTAAAATTGAATCAGAACTCACACTACGTAAGTGTTTGAATTTTTTTTTATAACAGTTAAGGGGCAAACGGTCCATCTGATGGCATTTGGCCACCGTTGTCCATTGACATCGCACATACAAGAGATACACTCTCTTATTGCCGATGCGTTGCCACCTCGAAGATAGAGTGAGGAAGGGGAATGAAGAGATGAATGCTACGATTTCAATGGACCCTGAACGAGAACCGAGAGTTCACTAAAACAGCAGCATTCACGGGATGGGAGGGGAGAGGTAAATCTAGCCCAAATGCCGGCTCGACCGGAACGCGTCAAGGACACGGATATTGACAAAAATCAAATTTTCAATAAAAAATTATTTACTAAACACTATTTTCCAAATTAGTAAACACAATTTAAAAATAAAATTTCAAAAGAAAAAAGACGAGAAGACATTTTGTTATTGCATTAATTTTATATATTAAAAAATTACATCGTTATTGTTTACATAGTCTATCACTTTCCTATAATTAACTTACCATCATTATTTTTAGCTTCAGGTTATGTACTTCCCGAAGGATCAGGAGTATTGGTATTGATCTGGGGTTGCCATCGTGATCCAAAGTATTGGGGTCCAGACGCTGAACATTTTGATCCAGATCGATTTCTTCCCGAACGGTTCAATTTAAAACATTCCTGCAGTTACTTACCTTTCAGCAGTGGACCTAGAAATTGTGTTGGTTAGTTATTTTTCTTATAAAGACTTACAAAAAAAACCACTAACTAAAGAATATTGTCATTAAGAAGAGATAAGGAAATGTTAACTGAGAGTTATTTTTTTTAAATAATTACTATAAAGTAGCTTAAGTGGTTAGGGGTAGAGCAATTAAAAAATGAGAATTTTCAATAATTTTGTTTGGCCATTAAATAATTTTATTTTATAAAATTAATAATATGGCATCATTACACAATGTTTTGATTTGAAGTCACGAAAATTTAAAAAAAAATTATAAAAAAAGTAATAGCTGTTTGTGTTGACCCAGATCTAACAGAAGGTCCTTGCGGTGACCATCATAAGTTCTTGGAGATTCATCAAAAAACCTTGTGCCTGATCCAAAGTTGTTTTTTCAAAACTGAACAGTGTAACCAATTTTGATGAATTTTTGATAATTAATAGATTAATGGGACCTTTCTTAAATATTTCATCCAGTCTTAATTTCCGTTGGTTCAAGTCAATGTGTTTATCAGGCTGGTAGCTTTATTATACTTCTTTCAAATTAGGTAGATATTATGTAATTTTAAATTCGTTTACCTTGGTAAAGGACATCTTTCTTCATTGAATGTAAAAATAAATAATTTTAAGACTAAGTCGCTTGAAACGGTTTAAAATAATACGTTTGATGTTAAACATGACTAGGTTTTTATTTTCGATTTTAGGATTTTGCCAATTTTGTAAACGAGTTAACAGCAAAACAAGCTAAACATTACAATACAACTCTCAGTGTGAAATTATGCCGTCAGGCACTAATTAAATAACAATGTTATATATTTTATATCTACGCCATGTTTTCCTACTTTGATGAACAACTCAAATATAAAACTCTGAAGATTATAAGTACTTCAATGTTATTTGGATAAGAATTAATACAAAGTTATGGAAAACATGGTCTGATTTTGATAGGCATTTTTATCAACTTTTAAAATGTAAAAAAGTAGTTATAGTGACTTAACTACAATAGTTGGACATATGGTTTCGCGAAGTTTTTTGTAGATATTGATACGTTCTATAATATTGTAAAACATTTTTTTGTCCTATCATCAATACTTTTCGCAGCGCATGCGATGAAAGATATTTTATGGCTAATTTTTTTGCACCCTGTGTTGGTTTTAGTGAGAATTTCTGGGGATCTCTAATTTTTTTCTTGTAATAAATATAGCCTATGTTACTCAGGGATAATGTAGCTTTCTAATGGTGAAAGAATTTTTGAAATCGGTCCAATAGTTTTTATGTTTATTCGTTACATACAAAAATACAAAAATCCAAAAATACAAAAATACAAATCTTTCCTCTTTATAATATTAGTATAGATATAGATTAAAAATTACATTATACTGTATGTTCTTTTCAGGCTATCAGTATGCAATGATGTCGATGAAGATAATAACATCAACGATACTACGAAGGTACAAAGTTGTTGAAGACCCAGAGGATGGTCCAATACCGAACATAAAAGTTAAATTCAACCTCATGATGAAAGGTGCAGATGATTACGAGATAGCTTTGGAAAATAGGAGACCAGTGAAAACATAACTTTCTCTGCAATTTATAAGTTACATTTTTTAATTACACTTGAAGGTTTCTAAATACACTTTGACTAAAAAAAAACTAAAATGTAACTATTTTTTTTTAATTCCTATCCATTTCGATTTAAGAAAAAGTGTTGAGTAGTTTCGCTTTTTTGAAAACAATTATGAGTAAAACCTTTTTAGTGATCACTTAGAACTAGCTGCGAATCCCGGCTTTGCTCGGGTTAAAATACATGCATGTTTAATGGTATAAAAATATATATGGTTACAATTTTTAACATAGATATTATAGATTTCTATTTTCGATATTTCTCAAACATTCTATATCGATTATAATAGTTTGCACTCATTTTAGAATTTTCTAGAACATTCCAGATCAATTATAATTTTGAGATCTTTTCAGAAGTCCTCTTGCGTTAGAAAAGGACAAATATATATGTTTTAACATTTTCACCCTCCACAAGCACCCACTTCCACCCACCTCGACCAAACTCCCAAATGGTCATTGAATTGTTAAAGGACTATAAAGTTTACAATCAGGACATCGAAGTATCTAGACGAACTGTTCCAAATGAAATGCATAATATTATGGCCTGCTTTATTATTATCATAAGATATTAACATTTAGGTATCCATCTTTCTTCTAACATCAGAAATGAGACCAGAAATTATTTTAAAGTGTGTGAGATAAACATATAATTTATTCACTCAACCTATCACTGAACAACTTATTCAATTTGATCAATACAAACTTTAACATCTATAATCATCTAATATTAAAACTGAAAAGTTTGTTTGTAAGCGCTAATCAAGAACTATTGGTTCGAATTGAAAAATTCTTAACAAACTCGATAGCATTTATTAAGAAAGGCAAAAGGCTATATAACATCACAATACGACCCATAGGAGCGGAACATCATGCGGATAAACTCGCCCGGGTCGACTTGTTTATAACAAATAGTTGTAGATTGTTGTATAGCTCGAAAATTTTCGAGTTTTACTCAGAGTGATTGAGATTTATTTTAATGGAAACCAAGAGGTATTTACTACCCCAAGAGGTAGTTGATTGGGGTTGGTGGTGATGGGTCGATAATTTTTGAAACCAAAAAAAATTACAGTAGGATGAAACCCATTAGAAAAGGTGGATCCGAGTTCGGAAAGTGGGAGGGGGTGAATTTTTAAAGGTAAAAAATGGTTTATCTTGATTTCCGGCAAAACTACAAGTCCTATGGAAAAAAATTAAATGGCAAAGTTGTAGGTAATAAAAAGATCTACAACTTTTGTATTTGCAATTTTTCACATAACCTCAAAATTTAGGTTTTTAGGTTAATTTCCTTTCATTTTGATCATATTTCCCTCCTTTTCTAATGGGTTTCATCCTACTGTAATTTTTTTTCATTTTTTACCATTTTTGAAGGCTTCGGCCCTGGTCTATAACACTGAAAGAATTTTTCAAATTTCTACCCCATGTAAATATTATTGTTTAATTCTCTACTATTATATTGATTTTTTTCATGGCAACACTTACCAAACATATTTTGATAAATTCATGAAAGAAGTGTTAATTATGATGTTGGCAACACTTATAATTTGAGTAGCATCCTGTTATTTGAATGTTGGCCAACTGATAAACACAAATCAAGGAAGTTGAAATTGCATAATAAATACGACGTGACGACTGAATAATCATTGATTACATCGCGAGTATTCCTAGCAGTAACTCTGAAGCTCTGAGTCTTAAGTATAACACGCAGGAGGATTCTAGTCAAGCCTTTCTCTCTCTTCTCTCTTATTAATTAACAGAAGTTAAAATTTACAATCACTGAAACTGCATAACTGTCTGTAGAAGACTCCCTCATAAAACGAGGATAGTATATAAAAAAATCTCATTTTTAATATTTATCTAAACTTTTTTTTTTTTTTATTTATTTTTTTAATCTATAATAAATTATTTTATTTAATCGTTATTTCGAGCATCTTCGAGATGAAAGAGCTACTGCAATATTTAAACCATAATATAAGTATCCATTACAGCCATGCTTCTAATATTATAAACGCGAATGTTTGTAAGAATGTATGTTTGTGACTCTTTCACGCAAAAACTACTGAAAGGATTTTGATGAAACTTTACAATAACATAGCTTATACATCAGAATAACACAAAGGCTGTTATTTATAATGATATTATAATGATCCGCGGGGAGTGTATTAAATATTCGTTCAATTACTTTACATGCGTAAACGTAAAAGATTTTCAGTTCAGTCGTAGCAGTTAGTGCGAAAGGTAGATTCATATTCACCTAGCTGGCATATTGCCGAAAACATGAGAAATGTTCCTCGAAAATGTAGGATGCAGAGCTGGAATAGACCTATCAATCATATGTACGTAAGACCGTACAAACCAGACAGCTTGGTGATTAAGCGGCTGAATTACGTAACATCATATTATATAATACATATATATGTCGGAGCATAGTAAAAGATTATCGATTAATCGAATCGTTATCGTTGTCTATGGCGTTGGAGTGGGGTAGTAGTCACTTCCGTTGTTTTGACAGTCTCTACCCTCGACCCTTTATATGCGATCGACAGTCTAACTGAAGTCTTAGTCGTGCGCGGTCTCTCAAGAAGTGAACATCTAAGTAGGGCTAGTGATAGTGATAGTGATAGTGTCAAGTGCAGTGTAGTGTGGAAGTGCTGTCCAACTAAGGTCACGTAAGTCCTTACAATGTAATTGCCACGTGGTTAAGTAAACACAATGTTAGGTTAGGTTAGCCTTAGGTTAGGTTAGCCTTGTGTTAGATTCTGTTTATGTGCGTTTAACCTTGGGTTTAAACAGAGAGCCTGAGCAGTGGAGGCGAGTGTTATGATCATTTAAAGGACGTCCTTAAGCCTTTAAATGATCATAACACACCTTGGTCACAAGTCCAAGGCACTACTTAGGTTTCTCTCGTAATTGTTAGAGATCATATTTGATCATTTATCGGTTCAGTAGAAGTATCTGCGTTGCGTTTACCCAATATTCCATTCAATACCATCACCCCCCTTTTAGTGTTCCCCAATATTCCCCATCTCCGTCCTTCCATCTCCCTTCACATCGTTTTAAAATCCCCGACATATACCTTAGTAATTAGTATATTTTTCATGTACCCAAAAATAGGCCATACGTTTTTTGTATGGGAACCCCCCTTAAATATTTATTTTATTCTGTTTTTAGTATTTGTTGTTATAGAGACAACAGAAATACATCATTTGTGAAAATTTCAACTGTCTAGCTATCTGGGTTCATGAAATACAGCCTGGTGACAGACAGACGGACGGACAGACAGCGGAGTCTTAGTAATAGGGTCCCGTTTTTATCCTTACGGTACGGGTACGGATATATAATAGTCTTTAAACAGCTGACCAGATCTTCACAATATATAGAACTATCTCGAATAAATCAGCTTTCAAACAAATAATGATGCCACAGACAAACATATTATGTTTAAAAATTGCGAACTATAACGATAATAAATTACACGATACCCATATAATTTAAGTTTGATTGGGAATAACACCAGTCAACGCGGATTTTGAGTCTGACAACAAAATATCAAATTTTGATTTCTTTTACCTTACTTATAATGGGTAAAATAGGTTTTTTGGTTAAAGTTTGCTTTTCTAGAAATTTCGTTTTCATAGAAAATTTCATATTATTTCGACAAGTAAAGTCTGTATGCTATTTTGCGACTCAGTCATATACAAAAGTAGTTGCTACAGTTTGTAATAGACATACATACACTCAATACAATAGAATTCGCGACTTGTCGCCATTTTGTTTTAAAGTGTTACCAACTATTATTTTACTCTCCACTAAGAACTTTAAAACTTAATTATCAATATAAAACATACAAAAGCAAACTTATTTCTTCATAAATTGAGTTTTTGGTTATTTTTCGATGTAAACACTCAGACAATAGTCATTAAATAACAGACACAAAAAAAAGTTTTTTTTTGTTGACTTGTGTAATTGATCTGTCCTAATGAAGGTCATCTTATCGTCGCGGTCAAGTCCCTTTAGCTGAAAAAAAAAAAGAATAAAAAAAATTACAATAAAACTGATTTTATTTAAACTAGCTATTTTGTTTCATTGAATGTAGGGCAATTACCTTACTTTATTGTTGCTATTATAGTGTAAATAACGCATTTATATCATTATGTATTAAACATTTTAGCAATAAGAGTGGAACTGTGTACTTTGTATTGCGTTATTGGAAATTTTGTCTCGTCGGCCGAAGTCGCGAATAAATTCGTAGTAAAACAATTTTTAATCGTCAATTAGAAGTGAGTCCACATAACCTGACGGCCGGATAATCGGGATTCAACTGTAGTATAAAACAAAGTCGCTTCCCGCTGTCTGTACACTTAAATCTTTTAAACTACGCAACAAATTTTAATGCGGTTTTCACCAATAAACAGAGTCATACAAGAGGGAGATTTATATGTATAATACGTTCATGATACAGAAGAGACACAGTGTGAAGCCAGAGCGGATCGCTAGTTATAATTAAATTAATAATAATAGGAGTTAAAGTTATTGCCATTTTATTGTAATAGGTTTTCGAAATAACATAGAACCTTCATGGTTTGAGATATTTGAGTGAAACTTTTTTCACACCTACCTATCTAGTTATGTAGTACCTACCTATGTAGTTCTTCTTTTAAAAATGTGCAACATACGATTATCGACTTTCAATTGTTTTTTTTTTATTCAGCTTAAACAACTGGGCGTGGCCCACTCGTGTTACAAGCTATTTATTAGCTTACTAGGAGGGGTAAAGGGAAAACTGGAATATGTGATCCATACTGCTAGTAATCTTTAAAAAAAAAAAAAAAGAAAGATGGATACTTCGAAAATTCGAGTGATTTTTGAATACGAGTTCCGACGCGGAACTAACGCGGCAAAACAGCTCGCAATATCAATGTTGCGTTTCGAGAGGGGACTGCTAATGAAAGCGCCGTGCGATTTTGGTTTAAACTCTTATATAATATTTAAATTTAAACGCCCTAATATAATATTTATTATTACTAGCCCTCCCTAGCTTTGCACAGTTTTCTCTACTATAATCATCATCACCCTTTAATGGCCCACTGCTGAGTCGGGTCTCCTCCTCAGAATGAACCATAGTCGACCATGCTGGTTGGCAGACTTCACACACCAACAGAGAACTCTCAGGAGTGCAGGGTTCCTCACGATGTTTTCCTGCATCGTTAAAGCAAGTGATAATTAATTGCTAACCACACAACTCAGAAAAGTCAGAAGTGTGTACCTGTGTGTGGGATCGAACTCGGACCTCCCGAGTAGACATCAACGTCCTAACCACTGAGCTCTACTAAAAGGCTTGTATTATACATACAGATCTTCCCCTTGAATCACTCTATCTATTGATAGAAAAAGATTTAAAATCCGTTGAGTAGTTTAAAAGATTTAAGCGAACAGACAGCGGAAGCGACTTCATTTTATACTATGTAAAGAAGTAATTATATTGGTAATAAATAGTAAACAGGAACATAGTAATTCAGACAGTTAGCAATCGATGAGAGGAAACAGAAACTCGCAGTTTGCATCGGCCGCGGCATCGGCAGTGCATTTCAAAGGGTGCAATTTGCATCCCTCGTAATTAGACGGAGTGAGAGCAATTTGCGCCAAATTTAATCACCAACTTATGCTGTTTGTTAATGATCTCTTCATTTTTGCTAATCTAAAATATACAATATCTGGACAAGTGTGAGCTGAATTCGCGTACCGAGGATTCCGTACAAATTAGATTTAAAAAATCTTTGTAACATATACCTATATAATGGATAACTTAAGATTGTACTGTAGAAACCCCCCTTTCATAATCAATTAGTTAAATAGGAAGTATCCTGTAGGTTTTGATTCTATTGCGAGATGTGAGAGCCATCGATATATCCGGTATAGTTAGCAGTACCTTTCGATTCCATTAACTATTGCAGACCTTTTTGATATTAATTTCATATTATTATACCTCCAGGAGTTCGTGATAAAATGGTCTTGATAAAACAGGTAGCGAAGCGAAGTGGAAGCCAAGCTTTTGAGTTACGGACCCCTAAAAATACTCCTCAATTACTCAACTATTCACACGCTAAAGAAGGATAATTAAAGACGGTAATTTGCCAAATACAAGCTACAGAATAATTATTTATGCATTATTATTAAAATATTAATATATTCTTTATATACAAAAACTACGAGTTAAGATAAAAACAATTGTTCACGAAATCTTTTATTAAACAATACAATCATTACAATAATCCTCAATCCGTATAAAATAAATTACACACAACCTTAAAAAAAATTAAACATGGCAATTAGTATTAATTACATTAAAAAATATATTAAAAAATTAATGTTTTACTTTACTTTCTGGTGGAAAATAATTAATAAACATTATTACTAAATTACTTAAAATTACATAGACTATAGAAATAGTAAAACATTATTTCTACATAATAAATGCGTTACAAAAAAAGTTATATTATTAAAGCTACAACCTTGTAATCAAAATTATTAAAATAAAATTAGTTTAAAGATTTTACAGTCATTCGTACAAAATCAAAATTAAAAATTAAACTGTTGAAAATAGGTGGAGTGACGTCACGATCCATAATAACAATAGTGAACTAATGTAAAGTTACTATGATCTAAAGCTATTGTGACTTATTTCGGACATGTAAAAATAACAGAAACTGTATAAGGTAGGACGTCATAGTATACTGTGACGTCACATTTCATCTTTGCGAGGGTAAGTAAGAGTTATTGTAACTGCAAAAATAGAAACTGTCACACCGGTGTGTTTATTGTGTTATGACCTCTTAGGTCATAGTATACTGGTCATTGTACTCTTACGTCATAGTACATATATAAGGTAGGGCGTCATAGTATACTGTGACGTCACATTTCATAAAACCATCTTTGACCTCACATTTCATGTTTGCTAAGGTTAAGTTCTCGTTAAGTTTATTGTGTTATGACCTCTTAGGTCATATTATACTGGTCATTGTATTTATATAAGTTAGGAAGTCATAGTATACTGTGACGTCACAATTCACAATATTTTATTTCGGTCATGTAACGTGTGTTTATTGTGTTATGACCTCTTGGGTCATAGTATACTGTTCATTGCACTCTTAGGTCATAGTATTTATATAAGTTAGGACGGCATAGTATACTGTGACGTCACATTTCATAAAAACACCTTTGCCGTCACATTTCATCTTTGTTAAGGTTAAGTTCTTGGGTTTCGTGATGTTTTGTGACATTTCACAATAACAGGAACTGTCACACCGTTGTGTTTATTGTGTTATGACCTCTGAGGTCATAGTATACTAGTCAATGTACATATATAAGTTAGGACGTCATAGTATACTGTGACGTCACAATTCACAATACCTTATTTCGGTCATGTAACGTGTGTTTATTGTGTTATAACCTTTTGGGTCATAGTATACTGGTCATAGTATATATATAAGTTAGGACGTCATAGTATACTGTGACGTCACAATTTACAAAACTATATGTATATGTTTACCATTTTTGATCATATTAAAAAATATTTTCATTATTCCCTATTGAAATACATTGTGTCTGTATATAAAAGTTATAAATGTCATCGATATCTGAATATAAACAATGAATATTTATAGTGGCAATAATTTAACAATTATTACACTACGCAATTACATGTAATGTTCAATACCAATTAATTGCTGAACATCCAGCAAAATACAACACTAAAAATCATTGAAATATTCGTTCACACGTGGATCAGTATCAATATCTTACTAATATAAATGTGAAAGTTTGGATGTTTGTTAACAAGTCAATCAAACAAAGGCGGCTTTTTACACACAGATACTTCATTGCCTGTATATGCTACTTTTATCCCGGATAAAAACATAGTTCCTACTGGATAATAAGGTCAATATAAAATGGAATTTTTGATTCTTGATTTTAATACAAAAATTCTGATTCTAAACACAGAAAATAATCAGGATATTGAATATCAGAAGTTGGTGGAACACTTTAAAACAATATGGCGTCCAGACATCATTAAAGCATTGAAATTTTTTTCAAGAAATTTAATTTACCTTTTATTACTAAAGTAAAAGAAATCCAAATTTGACATCAAATACCATTTGTTATTGAACAATCTTTTAATGTAAAAAGAAGTTAAATTTTGTCCCCACAAACTAATTGTATAATGCCCTCATGGAGCCTTTGAAATTTTGTCACCAAAAATAGTGTTGCCATAAATGGAAAGCTTCCAACAAGGAAATTATTCCTTGACATATATTTCTGGCAACACAAGTTACATTTAATGTTTCTTAAATAATAAATTTTAATGACATAATTATTATTAATTATATTCATTTCATAAACGGGAATGGAAGTATTATTCGTATATCTAATTAAAGATGGCTACCGGCACGTAAGTATAGGTTTGATCTTGAACGCG
The DNA here is from genome assembly GCA_905147385.1 of Limenitis camilla. Classification (NCBI taxonomy): domain Eukaryota; kingdom Metazoa; phylum Arthropoda; class Insecta; order Lepidoptera; family Nymphalidae; genus Limenitis; species Limenitis camilla. Next base: position 12,455,651 of record LR990230.1, on the reverse strand, counting down.
CAGAGGTCACTATTAGGGGCGAGAGCAGCGCGTCACAGGCGATTGGTTCTTATCGACGTTTCAGTTCCCGCGCGTCTGCTACGACACGGATGGAACGAAGCACGCTCACAATGCGCTTTCCCCCACTATTTTTGCGCACACCTAAATTTAGCTGCCGGCTACTATAGCTGACGTTTAATGTCCGCCATATTAAATATAATAGGGCGTCATTAAACTCTCTGACATCAAATACTTATAAAGTTAAGTTTCATCATAAAAATGATGAAATTAATTACTATGAAAATAAATGTCCTATAATATTATTATAAAACCATGTGTGACGTCATCTTTACACCCGCATGAGGAAGAATTGGAGCTCCAATGTTTTAGTTCTATCAAACTTTTCTTTAAACAAGGAAAACTGATCCATTGGCAAAATTAAGTTACTCGTATATAGGTTTTAGAAAAACTACTTTTACCAACACTTTTTTTTAAAAATAAACATTTAATTACGATAGTAATCTTTGGATCTACTGAACCGTTTTTATACCAATACAAAACCACATTATTTGTGAGTATCATAACTCATATAATATTAACCTGAAAAATAATGGTGGTAGTCTGATTTGCTGCAGTAAGTCGGAGGAAAAACGATGAGATATCCATGATACAAAGTTGCGGGTAGAGTATGAATGAATAAATGAGTTTCGAGAAATAGCTGCGGTTTTAGTGAAGTCTGGCTTCTCGTGGGGGATCCGCTTACAACCGTAGCATTCTTCTCTTCATTCCCCTTCCTCACTCTCTCTTCAAGGAGGCAGCGTGTCGGCAAAACAAGAGTACTCACTCTCTCGTAATGAACTCACCATAAGGTGGACCATAAAAATAACTACATACTTCTAGTGAAAGACAAAAAACTTCCATTCCCTTATTTTTATGAATATTAAATATTTACAAATTAATGTACAGATTAACATAATTCATACTATTTATTAACCACAGACAATATACATAATTAATACTTTATGTGGAGAAACACTTCCAGTAGTAGACAACATTCAGCAACAACATTTGTTGTTAGTATAAATGTTATATTGTTAGCTTGCATTCAACAAATATCAACACTAGACTCGTCTTTAATTTTTTTTTCACACGCTCTATGGAATTTTTTTTTTAATTAAGAATAACATGAATCAAAGATTTACAAAAACGTGACTTTACCAAAAAAATAATTTTGGTCGACTTATAGACGTTATTTTTACAAAAAAAACTTCTAGGGATTTTTTAAGCAAATAGGAAATATTTAAAGGCGTCGTAAATAATTTTAAAAAAATTAATTAAAATTTGTCATCACAAACACATGCCTAAAAAAATAACTTTAGTCGTCTTTTAGACATGTTATTTTAACTAAAAAAATCTTTTTAGGACTTTTTAAACCAAAAAATAACATTTAAGGGCGTCATAAAAAATTTAAAAAAAAATTAAATGTCACCTAATGTTGTCAAACATCATGGTTGTTCTACAAAAAGTAGTTACAATATGGATGCACAATTAAAATATAAAACATTATAATTTAATGTAAAAGTCTTACCTAATGCTTGTCAATTGTACTTATCCTTGATCAAATCCCTCATCCTGGTCATTTTCTCCCATTGACGGGTGGTCTGGAGTATGGATGGTTCTGGAACCTGTCCCTGGCCCGAACTGCTTTAAATCCAACCGATCTTTCAGTAAAAGGTGCTTTTCTTGAACCCTCTATTAGTTTGTTAATGGGACAAACACAAACATTTAGTTTTAAATATGTACTCATATAATATAATATATCTATACACATATATATATATATATATAATTTTTGTCTGTCTGTTTGTCTGTTACCCATATTCCCGAAAACACTGAAAGGATTTTAATGCGTTTCATGCTTGAGAAGAAAAAAAATAATTTGTGATTTTTCATTTATAATATTGAAGGGGACTCCATGATAGAACACTAACTTTAGCATGTAAAATGCGTATTTATATATTTTTATTCTACAATAGTTATTTATGTAACTGTTGTATAATTTTTTACTTTATCTACACCCATGATATGAATCCTCTATAAAAGATTCTGGAACAGTTAGCTTACTGCTAATCTTAAAACAGCCACTCCTAGTAACCTAACATCATCCATTACTGAGTATATACAAATAAACTAAGTATTGATGAAACAATCATTTATTGTAGTTGTAATGAACATGTTCTATAGTGCAATTATTAAAATTCACTTTAATATATTCTGTAATGTTGGAAGGTAATCGTTAATTTTTTTGTAAACAAAACAATAAAAATATCAAAGAAAAATGGCGGGGATTCGAAAAACATATTATTTTTTACGCGCGTGAATGGCTGTTATTTTTTTTAACTAATACAGATACCACGCACCGCGCATCGAGTGTTATTATAAAATTCAGTACAACATTATATCATCCGTTTGTATGATATAATGATTATAAGGACAATTGTTTTAATGTTGGCAATAAGCTGAACAATCCTTACTAGTAATTCTATCTGTCTGTCGGGCTTTCACGCCAAATTACTGAACCGATTTAAATGAAATTTGGTATACAGATAGTCTAGAGCCTTTGTATGGAAGTATCGTCATTTTTAGAGCTAGCTTGAAACTTATTTTTTAGGATATTGATTCGATATAAATAAATATGACATTAGACAAAGTTTGTAAAAGTTTTACCCTCATGGGTGTTAAAAAAGGGAATAGGGGATAAAACACGGATGAAGTCGCGGTAGCAGCTGGTATGGTATGTATTATGAAATTATGCGCAAATCGATACAATTGATTAATACTATTGAACTAACTACTCAGGGGAGTAACGCGGTTACATTAACCCTAGAAGCCCAATGTAGGTAATTCTTACCTATATGAAAACTTATTTTTGAGATATCTTTCGCACTTTTTTTTAATCGAGCCGATTAATAAAACTAAGCTACTAAAGCTTCCAATAGCTAGCAGGAGATGGTATTTCTGTTTTGCTGAGCCATTCTTCATTTTGATGTTATCACAAGGTTGTAAGTCAATTTTGACTATGTTTGGGCTTTGTCTTACATTTGCATTCGGATTACGGACCTATTGTGTTTTATTACGAACTAGCCGACCCGCGCGCTATCGTTCGCGTGTTGCTCCCCTCCTATGGGTCGTAGCGAGATGTTAAATAGCCTAAATAGCTCCTTGTTACATCAACTATCTTCCAGTGAAAGCCCCGACCAAATCGATCTAGCCATTTCAGAGATTAGCCGGAACAAACAGACGTATAAAATTTTATTTTAATATTACAAACAGACATTCCAATTTTATTAATTTGTATGGATGAAAAAGGCAAAGGTATTTCACCGTACAGCCTTGTCTTTAGTAGATGTTATTATAAAAACGGCAGAGAAGCAACGTCACACGAGAACGCGGTCGAACTGGATACGAAGTATCTAATGTCCGTCTCCTGGTACTAAGCTACCCACCCCCCACCAAGTTTTAGCCAAATCCGTACAGCCGTTCTTGAGTTATAAATAGTGTGACTAACACGACTTTCTTTTATATATATAAAGATGAGCATAATATTTTCTCTTATTTTTATCAATAAACATTATATTTATGTAATAAATAAAACCGGAAACCGGAAAGCAACAGAAATATTGTCTATTTTACGAAATAATGACGACTCTTGCTAGGGTCATATAGACTCTATTTGTGTAGGTAAATTTAAGCTATGATTGGGGTTTAAGGGTTAAGAAACTTGACTCATGATCACTCATGGTATGCCACCCATACTATATTATACTATAGTAAAGAAAACTATATGTTGAGTAAAAAGAATTGAAGTTAAAGATATCGAAGATTTGATTTCTTCTCATTATTATTAAAATGAAAATAAATTTAATAATTTAGTTTCATCAAGTGAGCTTTAAGATAGGAGAAAGAGAAAGTTCTGGTCTTTAAAAAAAATATATTATACATTTTATTCTGCCAAATAAATAAGTAGAAAGTTCTGGAATGAATAGAAACCCATCACCATAAAAGTTAGTTTATAAATAGACATACAAAAAGCAATACATATCCAGCAACCCAACTCCATGTTAAAAATAAATAAAATTAAATAATTTTGAAAGGCAAGGCTATATTTTTTAAAACATAAAATTTATTGACATAAAATTTAGGATGTTTGAGTCTGTCTGAGTGAGGTAGGACAGACTTTCAATATTATGACTAGATTCTAAAGAAAACTACTTATTCTTTACCTGGTACAATTCTCTGCAAGGGTATGCCGTCACGAGAAAGACTAGATCCAAAGCCAGGTCCACGAGGTACTGGTGGATTTCTTCGGAAGGGAGCTGCTCTACCAACTACTGGTTTTACTATTCTTGCTGTTAAAAAAATATAAATATTAGGGTTGCCCAAAAAAATATGAAGATTTTTCCTTCTCCTATTGGTCTTAACGTGACGATATATATCCTATAGCCTTCCTCGATAAAAGAGCTATCTGACACTGAAAGAAATATAGAAAATTTTCAAATCGGACTAGTAGTTCCTGAGGTTAGTAAACAAACAAACTCTTCAGCTTTATATATTAGTATAAGATTAATAGCACATTTTAGAGGTAGCTAGATTTTCAGACAATACCTTTATTATCATTTAAGATGACACTCCTGGGCATAATATTAGTCCTATCTGTCAGAGCCTTTTTAACAAGTGGAACCTCAACCTTACTCGCAGGAACAATCGCAATTTGTTTACACGGCTCTACTTTTCCAGCCAAAACAAATGTAGAGTTTAATTCCTGATCAAAGCATGGTTCTTTATTTTCTATATCCATCGTATCATCAGTTACAATATCCATTGTAGCATTAACATCGGTTTTGATGTCTTTAAAGTCTAATGTTGGGTTGTCCAAGTCTAGTGTAGATATAAATTTAAAGTGACTATCACTTTCTTGTGTTGTATCACACCATGTGATCCCCTTAGCCGATTTGGCTTTTTTCATAATGGCTAAGTAATTATCAGTCAATGAATCTGGGACTAAATCATGTCCCTTTAATGTGAGATATAAAGTCTTAAGTAATGTCGGCATCTCTCTCATGTACTCCGTCAGTGCAAATATTTCCTCATTTTCTATAGACAGAAGCTTCAGCCGTAAATCATTGCGAGCATTAAGATGGCGCATCTCGCTTTGTAATTGTAATTTCTCAACAAAATCTATTAATTCTGGATACTCGGAAACTGCTTCATTGAATAGTAATTGCATCTTCTTGCGACTATCATTCCATTTGTTCCATGTGTCGAGTACTTTAGTATCCAGTTGAGTAGATTGTTTTAAGTAGCTTTCTGCTGCCCTCTCTTGTCTAGGAATTTCTTCGGTACACATCTGTAACAAAATGTTCCAGTATTTAGAGTTAAGCTTAAGGGCTATACTATACATGCACAGCTTTAGCAATACTGCTTGTTTACTTGTTTATTTTTATTTTGTGAACTTTACGGAGTGGCATATTGGTGATAACGAATAAACTCTTTAAATAAAGAAAAAAAATCAGTTGTGCCACCTTGGAAAATCAAAACCGCTATTCAAAACAATGTTACCATCATCATAACAAACAAATTCATCGGGGTCAATGGTGGCACAGGAGAGATGGTGACCAGTTAGTGATAAAACAGGTAATGAGTTTATTACATAGTCAAGTGGACAAAACATATATACCCTATTTACCTGATCCATAGCTTCTGTAGAGGAGCGATGTGCTAGATCTGCGATATGTAAAAAAGCACGCGTGCGCAGACGATGACGCAACGCGAGTACCCGCGCCTGACTCATGAGCCCTAGCAGACGATCCTCTAATCTACTGTGTGCTAGTTCTTCTTCTGATAAACGCTTACGCCAAGATGTTTTTGCTGAAAAAAGTAATAGTTTTTACTGTGCAAAATGCATATTTCTCTAGAAGTTCCAAGAAAGGTAAAAATATTACCTTTCTCCTTTTCCATATCTGGTTCCTTTACCGGTTTGTAGGAAGAGAGTGACAACTTTGCCTCCAGCTCTTTAACCTTTTTCTTCAACTCCTCATTTATTTTCACAAACTGTGATAATCTCATGTTACCATCAACAATATTCTTTTTAATGGTAAGCTGTATTTTGTTAGCACGAGCTGCATATTTCAGAGTGTTGTAAGTGTCTTCATAACTAATACTTGATGGAGAAACATTGGCAATCATCACAGTTTTACAATTACCGCCAAGACTGTCCTTAAGGAGACGGGTTAGCTTTGAATCTCTAAAACATATAATTAAAATTAACTGAGACAATATTTTAACAAATATTTAGGCTGTTTCCATACTCTTATATCATAAAAATAGCCATAGACTTAGATGGGTCTCTTCTCAAAATTTCAAAGGGTTTGGGTGACGTCTAGGATGTTGTTTAAATCTTAATCACCTTTACACTGGATAGCAAAACTTTAGAGATCCTCATTTTTAATTTAATTAATTTAAAAATACACATGAAAGAAGTATTTATCAAACTTATTACATTCATACCTCAATTTTATTCTATAAAATAATGTATACATGCTTATATAAATAGATTATTGTTACCTGTATGGTATATAACTGCTGCCATCAGCCAATTTGTTAATACAATTGCCAAGTGATAGCAAGCTCTTGTTGATATTAGCACCTTCCTTAAATCTATCCCCCACACATCCAGTGGCAGAGGCCCGCTCACTTCCTGCTAAGTCAATCATAGATAATTTGACTAAGCGTAGCTGGCTACTGGTTTTGTATCGCATTTTTATATAAACCTGGAAAAAAATAATTATTTAGAAAATATGGCAAATGATGGCAGGGCTGGATTATTGACCAGGTATTGGTCCAGGACTCCTGTATTGCTTAGAAGGCATAAGAATCAAGAAGAGGGTAGGTTTTATATGTAATATATCCAGGTATATATATATATATATAATAGCATAGATATAATACTGTAAATATTTTATTACCTGGAAAACAGCATGGCTTCTAGAACTCTCTGCATTTGCATCTGTTGGGTGCTGAGTCCTATTCCTGTTTCCATTTTCTAACATATTCAACAGCTCACGTGCAGTCTTTATATTGTTGAGGGTCAACCCTGCCACCATCACACCATATGTGGAATCCTCACGAAGTTGTAATGGTGTGCTTGATGGCTTCAGTAGGTCATAAACATTTTCATTGTATACCTGGATTTAATAATTAAATTATTGCATAGATATGATGATCAGCAAAATGTTCTTTTGAAGTTTGTATAAAGATGGGTACCAGCAGTAGGGTAAAGAGAATACAGTAATAAAAATTCAGATAAATATTTAATAAGTTACTGCTTAAATAAAAACTTAATGCATCATGGATATAATCCAACTTTGTTCATAATATAATCATATAATAATTTAAAAAAGTAATAACTGAGACTGGTCCTGATTAGTACCCATGTTTATAAACAAATGTTTACCATGAATATGTGGCTATAGATAATTGTTTACCTACCTCAATATAAGAAACTCCAATATCAAACACTCTTTCCTTCTCAAAACCATTAATGATATAGAATAAATGTTCCATAGTCAAATAAGTAATTCCTGGATGTTCTTTATTACCGATCATGGTAAAAGTCTTCCCGGCGCCAGTCGCTCCATACACGAATACAGAGCAGTTGTATCCCTCCATCAAGGAAGTCAGCATCTCTTTCGTCGTCGACTCGAACACATCCCTGTTAGAAGAGTTTTGTCCGCAAACATTGTCAAACACAAACTTTAACTCCTTGTTAGGTCTTTTTAAGAAATTTTTATTTGGTTGCTGAACTCCGTGGTAAAAGAACGGCTGGATTTCTTCTTTAGGGTCAAACACCAACATGTTATCATCTACAACGTCAACGACCACGCGATTATTCAGCTCCATCTCCTTCTCATTCAAGGGTCTCACCCTTACCACTACTTTTATATTTGCAGACATGTTATGTGTTGATCCGCTCTTCGAAGGCGCTGTTCCCTTCGAGCTCATCGCGGGATCTCTCATTGTTAACTATTTCACAACAAACTGGTGTTCGTCGATACACTAATAAATATAAAGTACAGAATTATATTAAATCTTTAATATATAACAAATAACGTAATTCACAACATTTGAATTTTTGAAGAACGTATTCGTAACCGTCAAATATTTAAACTGACAGAATTGATAAGTGACGCGCAGCCGCGCAACGAACGAGCGTCACGATCACCAAAAAAAGATCACAGCACACATTCACGCGCATGGCCAGTGTTGCCAATTCCCAATTTTCGGGTAATTACACCTATATAGGTTTTACATATTTCAAATAATAAAATGATCATATAGAGAAATATTTTTGCTAGTAGAAAAATATGTATTATATAATTAGTCCGATTGATTACGAAAATAATAAATTTAATTTTTTTAACTTTTGATTTCTTGAATGTAGGTGATGTGTGTGGTTTATAGAGTAGGATAGTAACTTCTTAACAATTTCCTTATTATATTTACGTTATTCCAGGAAAACTTATCTTTTAACTCATCTAAAAATATTTAAAAGATCACGTTGTAATAATCTCAGTGTAGTCAAATCAATTCCTTTATCAGGTTCAAGGTTGTTAATTGTCGTTTATTTTAATATAAGAAATAATGTCCGGAAATTTCAAGTATTTGGATACTCTTTTCAGAAAAGCCAAATGTAGAAAATCGTTACAGTTCGCTTCTAAATTGGAATTCTCCAAGATATCAGTGACAACTGGACCGGGGCTAATAGAGTTCACCCTCAACTCAACCATTCCCTACAACCAACAAGCTTTAGATACCGAGTTGTTTGTCTAGCCTAGTAAATAAGGTACGCCTGTCCACCAACCGCCCGTACGCCAACAACACTACCGTTATTTCTCGAGGTGCTGCCAAACTTGTGAGATGAACTAAATAGTGAAATCGAAATCTTTCACTATATCACCAGATTCATTAAGAATATTTTTTAAAGGATTTGCCGTATTAGCATTGATAACAAGTACCAACATATAATTCATATTTGGTGATGGCTTGTTAAATTATTTTTTAACAAAACATCTCCATCTCTTGTAAGGTCAATCAATACAAAATGATATGTGCATTTTTTGCCATTTATGATAGTTTAGCTTCAATTCAAGCTACAAGAACGACGTGAGCACTAAGCACTTTTAATTAATATCGGTCCATATTTTTAGGGTATCTATTGTTTTGCCGATGCGACCTCGAAGATATAGTGAGTAAGGGGAGCGAAGAGAAGTCAGACACTTGGCGGTCGGATTCTCTGGTGGTCGCAAACCAGTCGGGGAACAGATTCCCTACCACCAATGGGGGTGCTGGGTTACTCGCCTCTAACGAGATGTTCTCCCACCGGCATAGGTGAATTGTATTCTAACCCGTCCCCTCCCAAGTTATTATTTTTTTTATTATAATTAATTAGATTTTCAAGTAAATTACCCGCAAATTTTCATAGTCCTCCAAAAGATTAGTTACGCTGCACGATGGTTTATTGGATAATTTAGTTTTTATATTTAAGATAATATAATACAAATTACAAGCAGATACTTATTGCAACAATAATAAACAAATCAAACGCCAATCCCCGTGAAAGCCTGGCGCAAATAGTTATTTACATAAACAATTCTTATAACCAAAGGCAAGATTTACTTATCCGGCTTATCCTCATAGAAAATTAACGTTTATTTATATACAGCGTGGCTAAGACGACGTCTTTATTGCGAAGACGTCGTTGTATAAGAAACAAATACAATTTCCCCTTAATTTCCGCCGCTGATCTTATCTGGACATAACGAGAACCTTAGCATTCAGTTGGGACTCTTGGTAAAACTTGGGAGAAACCGGAATTTCATTGAGCCTCTATTGTGTTAATACCCAAATACATCCTGAACACATTTTGAACATGTGACTTATGAAAATGTTTTGTGATGATGTTTAAATATTTTTAACACATTTGAGAATTATAAAATTAGGTAGTGTAGTAATTAATGAATTACAAAACAATCCATTTATAACCTAAGACTATTTTCGCTAGTTTTTGACCCCCCCTATTATACGGCCGACCCCTTCAGGTACAAAGGGAACTTACTCGATCATAGATTAAAATCATCGACGCAATCACGAGTATTGTTTACCTAAACAAGTGACGACTAGTCCTCAAGCGGGGAGTTCCCGGGAAGCGCAGTGCGGGTGGCGCGGGCCTGTTGCCATGGAAATGAATGTCGTTTACCTATACCGCCGCTTTTTCAAAGTATAATTTAAAGTTTGCGCATTTTTGTAATCTTACGTAAGAACTATTGAGATTCCCTACCACCCCCTTGCCAGAAAAATAAGACATGGTCGATACGCCCTCCCCACCCTAAATCGTGTCACGTAATAAATGAATGGCCTTTTCTCTCTTAATCGTAAGGTAAGCAGATTAAAAGTCTGGGACTGTTTTAACTTAGTGGGTAGCTTTTGAACTTCAATGTCAAAATATAAAATCAAAATTTCGTTTTCGTGTTGTGTTGCGTTCTTCGCATAATGTTTCCCCGGCAATATTTTATTTTTTTTTTAAATCAATAAATGCAAGGGCTGGTATTCTGAGGATTTTCGAAGACTTTGGAGTGGATCTAATATATTACAGCAAGATCCCAAAACTGATCTGATCGTCGCAAAACCTTAGACTATAAGATCTATACTAATATATAAAGCTGAAGAGTTTGTTTGTTTGCTTGAACGCGCTAATCTCAGGAACGACTGGTCTCATTTGAAAAATTCTTTCAGTGTTAGATAGCCCATTTATCATCACGCTACGACCAATAGGAGAAGATGATCACGGGCATGAAGTCACAAGGGTCGGCTAGTTATACATATTATAAATAACAGAACATAATTTTGTACAATTTAATATATCAAGTAAGTTTTTCTAAAACAATTTCAGTCAAATAATTTAATGGGCATACGTTCAGTCTGGCTCCAAAACCGCGTCTAGATTTATTTAACCCGTGAAATATATAATGACCTTACAGACAATATGATAGAAATAGCACATGCGCTATATATCGCTTTTTATATAAGAAAATTTAAATATTAAGCATAGTTTACAATATTTACTTTTTTTGTTCAATATATAAATACTAGCTGATACTGCGAACGTTCGTACCGCCTAACAGTCAATGAATGTCATGTTACCAGTTACAGATTAGCTGAACAGTTGACAAAACAATAACAATATATATCCTGCTATTCGGACCGAAGACAAATACAACAAATCAAAAACCATGAAAAGCGATCCAGCCGTTTTCGAGTTGTAAGTGTTCATACAAACCCGACTATGATTTAAATCTAATTAACCGACGTCTGTTGTATTCTGATGTGTAAGCTATATTATAGTAAAGTTTCATCAAAATCCATTCAGTAGTTTTTGCGAGAAAGAGTAACAAATATCCATCGACAAATCCGTATATTCTTTTCTTCATACAAACTTTCGCGTTCATTATATTAATTTAGGATTGTTCAATGAATTTGTTCCACGTGGAACAAATAAATATGGTTAAATTTTCCATTAATATTACAAAAATATATTTTTTTATTTGATCAAGTGTCTTTGAAAAAATTATAATAAGTATGCAAACAAGTTTCTCAAATATATATAGTGAACTTAATATTATATTTAAATATTATTTGGTTAGTTTACCGATGTAGCAACCATAGTGTATCCGTAAAGAATAGTGTAACATTATAATTTATTTTAATTATTAAGTAACCTTACCTCGCTGGATTCAACTAAGGTAATTATATAATATACTAGTCGACCTGCGCGATTTCGTCCACTTGTAGCTCCGCTTCTATTGGTCTTAGCGTGATGATATATAGCCTATAGCCTTCGTCGACAAATGGACTATCTCACACTGAAAGAATTTTTCAAATCGGACCAGTAGTTTCTGAGATAAGAGCCTTCAAACAAACAAAATCTTCAGCTTTATATATTTGTAAAGATATAAGATAATTGGGTTAGTTATTGTCAGGACAAGATTTGTATAAAAGAAAAAGTGAGTAGGAAGGAAGATAGTACTGCAAATCACAGAACGAGTGTTTGAGCGAGTAAGTAAGTATACGATTACAATATACCTCAGCGTAGCGAGGGCGGGTCGGCTAGTTAGATAAACAAAACAAACCATTTAACACCTGTAGTTACTCGTACCATTTCTAATACGGTGTTCTAAGATAATGACACAGGCGTGAAAAAATCTTTAAAACAACTGCGGGTGAATAACAAACCGTAGAACAATGGAGCTGCGTTGATGTTTGCGGGAATCATAAAAACACCATTACACCGCCGTTAACAGATCCCCAGGGCGGCGATAAATAAACGAGAAATACTAGAATACTTACGGGAAGCGACAGGTAACTCGTTTTGACTTTATATGTTAATACATTTTACAGCTGATTTAATTACTTTTAGTCTATCCTTACAACAATATATAGAATTAAGATTATTTCGTACCGGGTACAGAATGACGCTCAATTTTATACTTAGTATGGACAGTAATTTTTTATTCTTCTGGAATTTAACAATATTTTATCAGTCTTCAAAATTCGTCATATTTTTCTAAAGATGAATATGGTCTAATTTAGCCTAAGCCTACGAAATATCAGGTTCTCGAAATTAATTTCGAGTTTAAAGATCCATTAACTTTTAGGGTTCATCCCCAAAGAGTAAAAACGGGACCCTATTACTAAGACTCCGCTGTTCGTCCGTCCGTCTGTATGTCACCAGGCATGTCTCATGCAATGTAAAGCTAGACAGTTGAAATTACACAAATGGTGTATATCTGTTGCCCCTATAACAACAAATATTAAAAACAGAATAAAATAAATATTTAAGGAGGGCTGGTTTTTTACTTTTTCGAAAATTTAACTTTTTTCATATATTTTTAGCTTTATTAGAGATGAATATTTTACTAATAAACTTCAATGTAACCATATCATTAGTATTCTATAACATAACATCCTACTGGGTATTTATTTGTTTTATAAAAGGGTGAAAATAAGCGAGGTGGAATCGTGATTGCTACCATTTCATAAATTACTCGTTGTCCGTTAAAAATTCGTTACTCCAATAAAATTTCAAAAATAAATAACGTGTGTACATAAAACAAATAGTGACTCTTCAATGGAAAATAAATTACATAAATTCAAGCCAAATTGTCGCCTGAATTTGGCGCAAACAGAATAAATAAATAATAAGGAACGCGAATGCTGGGATTGCTTTTTTAATAAATAACTGTATTATCTTTGTCTGTCACTGTAAAAATATGAAATTTATTTGAATTGTTTAATACAAACGATTGGATTCAAATATTGGACTATGGAAGAACAATTCAGACATCATAATATTTCTATATTTTTAATTTTCAACATCAACATATTCAATTCAATTTTAGGTGTATGGCTTTTAGGCGTGCCAGTAGAGCACATTTAACTCCGCCAATGTCACGTGAAATGGAGAAAGCAGCCAAAGAGACCGTGTTCGGTAGAGGAAAGAATTTCACACTTAAACTTGTATAGCCAAACCTTAGGAGTATGTGGTATTTATTGTTAGTACCTAAAACAAAATGGACAACACAGTGAAATATACATAAATAAAGTAACAATAATAATATAAAAAATAAAATGATATTAATATAAATAATTAGTTTTATAGTTTAATATTGTTAATTTTCACATATTTACATAGAAATGTACATAAGGGACTAAACACAAACATCAATAAACATTTAACACTTAATGGACGGGGGACTTTACAAGGGAGAACATCATAGAGAGGGTGTAGAAGTTTATTACAATTAAAAAGGATGTGAGACGCAGAACCTTCGTCAAGTCCGCATTCACACAACGAGTGATCCCTAACTCTGATCTTAGCCAAGTGCACAGGTGTACATGCGTGTCCGAGACGTAGTCGACATATTGTAGAAATAACCCATCGATCAGTAGATTTTTGAGTAAAAAACCATGGTCGTCTCGGTATTTCAGGCTGAAAAGAGGCGTAAAATTTGCCTTTGCAAGATTTCGATAGTTCCCATTGCTCGTTCCAGGATTTATCCAAATGAGTTTTAGCAAGGCAACACAGATCTTGGGACGAATTAGAAAAATGCTCAAGAGTGCCAGTTTGGATAGCTAATTTCGCGCATGTATCTGCAGTTTCATTACCCTTAATGCCCGAATGACTCGGGATCCAGACTAAAAGAATATCAAATCCTTTTTGGTAGCAAGAAAAAAGAGCTTCCCGAATCTTTAAAATGTGGTAAAACTTCGACTTACTACGAAAAGGGTTATCTTTGATAGCAAGCAAACAACTTAGTGAGTCAGTAAAAATAACTGTCTGTTTAAGATTATGGGAGAGCGAAAACAGTACAGCTTCATACAAAGCAACAGCCTCGCCTGTAAAAATGGATGATTGAGGAGGGCACTTGAATTGAAGGACAATTTTGAATCTGGGGACCCAGCAGGCTGCGCCAACATTGCCGTCTGGTGATAGTTTAGAAGCGTCTGTAAAAATAAGTAAGTGATTTGGCCTATTTTGATGGATAAACTCTTGCAATTTTGAATTGCAGTCAAGTGCTCCTTTTATTAGACCAAGATCAGTTGAAATAGGGGGAATGTAAACAAGGGCTTTGAAAGGGATAGAATATAAGGGATTGGTTGGGAAACTTGTGAGAGGATGTGGTAGTTTAGCTAATCTAAGAAAACTATTTAATACAGAAGAGATAGGACTATTTGAAGAACAAGTCTGAGACAGTTGAGTCAAACGGCTCCAGAGGGGGTGAGATGAAAGCTGCAAGGATTTAGCTACGAAACGATCACATAAATACTGCCGACGTAAAGGGAACGGAGGGTCAACACATTCAACCTGTAATGCATTAATTGGGGAAGATTTCATTGCACCTAAAATAATTCTGAGGCATTTGTGTTGAATTTTATTTAATTTTTCATTTGGTGCTTTGTTGAAGGGGTCTAGGACAAACAAGCCATAGTCAATGTGACTGCGGACAATAGCATTGTACAGTAGTTTTTGAGTATAAGGGTGTGCACCCCACCACACACCTGACACTGCACGCATAGCATTAACACCACTTTCACATTTTTTACTAATATAATCTGCATGGGAAATTCCGTTCAGTTTGTTATCGAGAACAAGACCTAAAAACTTTACTTTATTTACAAGTTTAATATGCTGACCCTCAAATGAAAAATCAAAATTAGGAATAACACGTTTTTTTGTGAAAACAACTGCCTGGCATTTGGGGACGGACAAAGACAAACCATGAATAGAAAGCCATAGGCTTAGGTAGTGCAAAGCAGAGTTGATTCGAGAAAGTATGTCCTCTACAGATTTTGAGCTGTAATAGAGGACGATATCATCAGCATATTGAAGGATGTTACAAAAATTATTAACAGACAATTCGAGATCCTGAGTGTATAAGTTATATAACAGAGGGCTTAAAACAGAGCCTTGGGGAAGGCCTTTCCAGACAGTTCTTGCAGGAACAGTAATAAGTGGGTGTCTGACAGATAAACTTCTGCCAGAGAGCATATTAACTATAAAGTTGCACAACCTCGGCGGTAGACTCAGCTGGTGCATTTTCTGCCTGAGTAACGGAAGATGCACATTATCATAGGCTGAAGAAATGTCTAGAAAAACACCCACCAAAAACTCTCCCTTTTCAAAGGCTATTCGAATGTCTGTTGTAAAAATGCTGAGACTATCAATGGTACTAAACCCCTTCCTAAAACCAAACTGGGAAGAGGCCAGGATATTTCTACTTTCCACTACCCATTCCAAACGGTTCTTAATGAGATGCTCAGTAACTTTGGCCAGTGTTGACGATAATGCAATTGGTCTGTAGGAGTCTGGGTCTGAAGGACATTTCCCAGGCTTAAGGATGGGGATTATAACCTGAGATTTCCAAGACTCGGGGACATGGTTTGATTCAAATAATGAATTCAATATATTTAGAAAATGAAATTTGGGTTTATTATTAAGATTGTAAAGCAATGAATAAGGGATACCATCTTGCCCTGGGGAGGAATCTTTGACGCCATTTAGAACATATATAAGTTCAGAAAAGGAGAAGGGGGTATCCATTTCATCTAGACTAGAAGTAGGAGTAAGCATTAAAAAATGTTCTTTTTCAGGAGCAAAGGGAGGAGCTAGCCTATCAGTAAATTTATAAATCCATTCTGTAGGGTTGTTAGAGTTTGGACTGCTAATATAATTTAAGGAACGACGAAATTTTTTTAAACTTGTCCATACTATAGAAGAAGGAGTACGAGGGTCGAGGGATTCACAAAATTTTTTCCAACCATTGCGTTTCTTTTCCAAAACAAGTTTTTTAAATTTAGAATTAGATTGAAGGAATTGAAGAAAATTACCTTCAGTCATACAGGTTAAGTATGCCTCCTCTGCGGCCCGTCGTTGATTACATAAGTCACTGCATTCCTGATCCCACCAAGGGTTAGGGGGCAGGTTATTCCTTAGGAGTTTTTTAGTAGGAATATGCAGATTAGCCGCTTCATATATAACATCTAGGAACTGCTCATAGCAGGTCAAGATATTTCCTCCATCACCAATACAAGGAAGAGAGTCAATCATGATGTCAACTGATTTAGCGTAATCTGGCCAGCTAGCTTTTTTTGTATTATATTTAAGTAATGAATTAGAACTTATTGGGGGTAAATTTCTATTATTTTGGCTTAAAAGAATTGGGAAGTGATCACTACCACATGAAGAGGGAAGGATATGCCACGAAAGTTGAGAAGCAAGGGAAGGTGATGAGATAGATAAATCTACCGCTGTTTTGGGATTTTGATTAGGATTGACCCTACGGGTAGGGGAGCCATCATTAAGAATGCAGAGTCCAAAGTCATCAATTAAGTCTAGCAAACGTAGAGCAAAACAGTCTGAGCTATAACAACCCCACAAAGTATGATGAGCATTAAGGTCGCCCATAATTAAAACAGGATCAGGTAAGGAAGAGAAGATCGAACGTAACTCAGGTATGAGTAAGATGGATGGATGGGGGATATATATTGATAGGAAAGTAATGTTAAAAGCTCTCACAGCGACAGCATTAATCTGTTCACAGTGAGAGGGAAGGGGAATAAAAGAATAAGAAGTGGAGTGACGTATCAAAACGGCACATCCTGCAAACCCATCACTCCTGTCGTCCCTCAGACAGGCAAAACCCGGGACCCGAAATCGAGACCCAGGACTCAACCGAGTCTCTGAGACGGCAACAATGAGAGGCTTGTGTAAATTAATTAAATTGAGTAGTTCATGTTTTTTAGGGCGGACACTATTACAATTCCACTGTAGAAATCTGGCTGGGGCCATTATTAAGAATTTTGAAAATGTGTGTTAAATTTTTGGCAACGTTGGACGGTAAAGGCATTTCATCGCATGCAGATATAATACTGATAAGTACTTCAGTCAGAGAAACTAATAAATTGGCATGGTTGTTTGAGAGATTATTTGAATTATTTTCTAGAGCGCAACCATTAGGGAGAGTAGAACCTGGAGTACTCACAATATCCTGGTGGGCATGTCTATCATACCCATTTGCTGGAGGAGCTTGGGGGCGGGGAGAACGAAAAGATGTCTGTCTGTAAGATTTGTTTTTTGATGCATTTTGAGAGGGAGAAGAAACATAGGAGGAAGGATATGAAGATGGGGGTGCAAACAGTTCTTTTGCCACATTGGCAAACGATTTTTGAGCTGATGGGAATCGGGAAGAGGCTTCCATATAGGAAATATTTTCCTGGGACATTACAACTTTAATATTTTGCTGCCTTGAGAACTCTGGACAATCCTTATCAGTAGCAAAATGCCTACTGGAGCAATACAAACAAGATGAGTTTTCTTTAGAAATAGTGCATGAATCCCCAGTGTGTGGTTGGGAACACCTATAACACCTTGGCTGAGATCGGCACTGAGCTTTAACATGCCCAAATCTGCAGCAGTTCATGCATTGGATAGTAGGCAGCTTATATGGGACAACTGGAATTGACGAATAAAACAGGAAGACTCTTTCCGGGAGCATTTGCCCCCGGAAGGTTACTGCCACTGATTGTGTGGGAATCCATGTGGTGTTACCCTCATTTATTGATTTACGGTTCAGTCTCCTAGCTTTTAAAACTTCACCACATCCTGTAGGGAGTTCAACAGAGCTGGCAAACAACTCCATTGACCAGTCCACAGGGACACCCTTAACTAACCCCATACGTGTGACATTAAAAGTTGGAATTATGGCTTTATATTTGGCAACATTTAACATGGGATTAATTAGAAAATCATTGGCAGCCTTAGCAGAAGTAAATTGAACCGAGATTTTATTACGACCCACATTCTTCACGCCATCGGATGTTATACCTTGAATTTTGTTATTATACAAAAACTGGCCAAATTTGATAGCACGAATTGAGACTCCAGCAGAAGTGTCTGGGGTATCGCGCGAAACATAAACAATGTAAGGACCCTTATCATCGTCGTAATAAAATTTCGATCCGTCAATTAAAGAGGGATGAATAAATATATTGTCAATAGACGGCGTAGATAAGGAAGGGTTTACAATCATTTTTTTAATAGTGTTATTTACGTCGGTATCATCTCCATGTCGTTTGCGAGATGTGTTTTGAGACGACAAATCGACTTGGATGAAATCCGTGCCCCCGGGATCAGGCGGTTCTGACCCCATTTTCACGTCTTATGTATATAAAATAAAACACTTACCACTACCAAATATGTTAGTAAACTAAATGTGTTAATATAAACCAATACCACCTATTTAAAACTAAATCAAATCACAGAAATCTCACAACACTGCGTTCACCATAAACAACGCGAGCGAAGTCCTCAACATCAACATAATTAATATGGGGTATTTTACGTCAAGCGGACAACCAAAAAAAAAAATATGAGGTTGTGAATTTTGTTTATACTCAGGTCAGTTATACTTTTAGTAGACGTGGATGTGTACACATATTTTTTTCGTATGAAGCTTTATTGCTGAGTTATGAGCTTCTAAAAATTTACTAATAATGAAGTCATGAATTTTTGGATGCTTGTTATCTTTATCAATTAATTTGTAAAAAAAACCTAAAATGTATTGTTTCCTATACTTAAAAAGTTAAAGCTTTTAATTTTTTTTTTCTCTAATTCTTAATTTTATTTCCGGAAGTGAAAATTTCAAATCGATGTTTGAGTAACTACGACACTTTTTTTGAAAAAAAATATTTTAACCTTAAATTAAAGCTTTAAATGTACTAATTCTTCACAAAAAAAAAAAAATTAAAAAATAATCGCAAATAGTTTAAGACTTAGAGCATGTAGAGTACATACACATATCATGTCATACATGAGCACTTTCTAAGCAATCGAGTTTAAGCGCTAACATACTAAAATACTACGCTATTAATATTTTAATCATGTCACTGCTCATGAAAAACGGCCATGTCATGGTCTTGAGGGATAAATTTCCTAAAACATACGTAGCCTACGTCTTTTCCCAAGCTCTCGTCCAAACAGACGGACAGAGTTACTTTCGCATTTACAATTATTGATTGGGATTTTGGCTCCCCTTTGAAACTATACAAAGATTTGAATGTAAATATTGCAATTACTTAGATTGTATTCAAAGACAAATTTATTCATATAACAAGTACAAAATATAATTTCCTTGCGGTCGTCACAGCGGAATAGTTTTTTTAATTTAAATTTGTATACAGACAAAAGCGTAACACTGTTGGCCTGCACTTGACAAGTTACTTAGACGCTGGTTTTTATTGAAAAGGAATTGCCAAAATAGTTACAATTTTAAGAATATATTACGCTGTAAATTAAATAAAAGTTTAAATGTAAAAAATATATTTTCATTTTAGCGCATTCAAATAAAAGCTTATTTTTAAAAAGGTTTTTTTTTTATAATTTATTTTTGTCTTTAGTTATCGCCTTATTCTTGAGTTTCTAATGAGTGGAAATGGGGGAGAGTGGAGAAAGGATGGAGAATGAGGAAGCTTTATCCTCAGGTTTGTTTTGTGATGTTTTTGGGAGGCCCGCGCTTTATGGAGACTTTCAATAATACTAGGACCGAATTTTTACAACTAGAAGGATTTAGATAATTATAATGAAAGACATGGCATCGGATTTACTGTAAAATGAGTAAAGAACTAAAGACACAGTTGTACGGTGTAATACCTTTTCCTTTTCCATTATGGAAAAAAAGTGTCAGTTGTCAAAATGACAGAGCTCAAAGCTGTCGAAGTGTCAATGTCTTACGTGTTCAATAATCAATTTGAATTTTGGTTTCTTGAATTGAACAGTGAACATCTTTGGTATTAAAATTATTTTTCCGTTTAATATTTAAATCTAGAACAAGGAAGAATTAATCTCAGTGGTTTTATGTTGAAACTCTTTGTACATGTGATACACTATGACCTTGGAATAGGTTAGTATGTTTAACGGGGTATTACTCTCGAATTTGACCCGATTTCGTAATAAATTATTTATTTTTAAAGTTGAAATGTCTTCGGCCAACTTATTGTTACCCGTTGGTGTTCGGGGCATGAAAAATCTTGACCGTGATAAATTTTTACGGAATATTAAAGTGCCAGTTCTTAAAGTGACAGAAGAGAAAGTGTCCAAAATTGTTCCAATATGCAAACAGTATTTTCTGAAACTTGAAAATTTTAAACCCGTGCAGAACATACAAGATTCCGAAGTCTTAAAGTGTATTCATTTAAATCCTGAAAAAATTACTAAATGGACTGATATTTTAGAAAAGGATCGCTCATTACTGGAAGACTACAATGTAGATGAAAAAGCTTTTGATTTAAAAGATCTCCAGTTGACCTATGACAACTTTAAATATGATATTATTTTTAAGGCAGTGTTGCCGGAAAATGAAGAAGTTGTAAGTGGTTTCTCACAAGTTGGGCATATTATTCATTTGAATTTACGTGACCATCTATTGGATTATCGACCACTCATTGGTCAAGTTTTAGTGGATAAGATTAAAACATGTCGCACTGTTGTAAATAAAAGTAACATCATAGACAACACATATAGAAATTTTAGTATGGAAGTGATAGCGGGTGAAGAAGACTTTGTAGTAACTGTTAAAGAGAACAGATGCAATTTCCAATTTGATTTCTCAAAGGTTTATTGGAATCCACGACTTTGTAAAGAACATGAAAGAATTTTGGAGTTTTTGAAACCTGGAGATATTTTGTTTGATGTCTTTTGTGGTGTCGGACCATTTGCTGTACCAGGAGCAAAAAAGAAATGTGAAGTGTATGCAAATGATTTAAATCCAGATTCATTTAAATGGCTGAACTATAATGCCAAACAGAACAAAGTTAATATGAAAATGTTTAAATCATACAACATGGATGGACAAGACTTCATATGTGATGTGTTTAAACAATTCTTAATTAATCATAAGAGACAAGATAAATCAAAAATTCATATAACAATGAATTTGCCAGCTATGGCTGTAGAATTTTTAAAATACTTTAAAGGGTTATTAGACGACAACAAATTAAAAGATGAATTAGATTGTAATATCATTGTGCATGTTTACTGCTTTGCCGTTGGAGAAGATCCGCACACTGTTGCCAAAGAGATGGTTGTACAAAATATTGGTTTTGATGTATCAGATGACATTATTGAGGTTTTTGATGTTCGGAATGTTTCTCCGAAGAAAGAAATGATGCGAGTGACTTTTAAATTGACTAAAGAAGTTATATTTCATCAAAATTGTTTGGAAAGTGATGAACCTCCAAGCAAGAAACAATGTGTCGCTGAAGCTGATTAATAAACTATGCTTTTCAAATTCCTAGAACTTTTGAAGAATATGGACTATTTTGTGACAGTGAATTGTTATACAGTTATAAGTACAAATATGTATTTTTTATAATAAAATTCATGTATGTAAATAATTGTTCTTTTTTTGTTATTACCACCACTCCTGCATACCTTTTAATTATACTATGCAAATTTGTCTAGAGCTCTAGTTAAGTTTAATAGTTTTGTGTAAAACCGAACTGCACTATATGGCAAACATACTTATATAATATTTTATGTATAAAATTCTCATTTAGTGGTGTTTGTGACCAAACTCCTCCGATACATCTTGACCGATTTTTATAAAATGTTGTAAACATATTGGGCTGGTCTAAGAATTGGTCAACATCTTTTTTTATACACCTACATGATAAGGGTAGCCCACCCCAAATTTTTTAAATTTATATGTATAATCAATGTTTGCCAGGTCAAGCAGTCTTATATATAAAAATCTTGTGTTACAGTGTTTGGTATCGATGTCCTCTGAAACTATATTTTGTAGGTCTAAGAATAGGTTGTATGGTATTTTTTATACCCCTAGGTGATAAGAGCGGACCTCTAGAAATAATTTATTTAACAAAACAACGTTTATCAAGTCAGCCAGTAATAATACAAGATAGTTGCATAGTGACCAAAATAAATTAATTTTAATTACCCTCTACTACCAAACAAGCTGATATGTTATTTTGAAATCTTAATTTTATTACATTTTTTACTAAGTTTGAGTAATAAAGATTTTTTGTTGCAGTTATGGTGAGCAACACAACATGGCGCTGGAAGATATCGGTACTGTTTTAGAGGAAACTGAACAGGTTACTACCAATAATTATATAAAACTAGCTGCACCCCGCGGTTTCACCCGCTATATTTTGGACTATATCATTATAAAATTATAGCCTATGTGTTATTCTGATGTGTAAGCTATATTATTGTGAAGTTTCATCAAAATCAATTCAGTAGTATTTGCGTGAAAGAGTTACAAACATCCAGACATCCATACATTCTTACAAACTTTCGCGTTTATATTAGTAGGATATAATTTTATAAAATGTGAAATGAAAATTATTACATCTCTGCTTTGTATTTTGAATTACATATCTGAAAACGCTTTTAGGTGTTCCGTCTTTGTGACGTCACATCTAAGTAAATGTGTATACGTTTAAAAATTTAAATTTCGAATCTGTTGTCAGAATAATCCAAAGATTTTGGATTGAGTTTTATTAATAATTTTGGCTGTTAAAAACATTAGTTTTACAAAAGTAAACAAATTAATAAGGTGTGACGTCATGATATCTGATTAGTATTTGAATTAATGCTAGTTATTTTTTAGGTTTCTTTCAACATGCATAATTATATTTTTTTCTATACGTCCGTAACGTAGTTATTGCAAAGCTTCAATGAAAAACAAGCTTCACCCTAAACAAATGGTAGATTTTAAACAACATCAATGGCAACACTTTTATTATTTAATCGAATAGGCAAAGGTATTACACCGTACAGCCTTGTCTTAGAGATAAAAGAAAATAGTGTAATGTTACGTATATTAGACATATTATTTCTATTTTTATTCCATAACGGAAAGGTAAAGGTATTACACCGTACAGCCTTGTCATAAAGATAAAAAAATGTGTGTAATAGTAACGTACATACATTGGCCACATGTTATTTCTCTGTTTTTATTTAATCGAAAAGGCAAAGGTATTACACCGTACAGCCTTGTCATAAAGATAAAAAAATGTGTGTAATAGTAACGTACATACATTGGCCACATGTTATTTCTCTGTTTTTATTTAATCGAAAAGGCAAAGGTATTACACCGTACAGCCTTGTCATAAAGATAAAAAAATGTGTGTAATAGTAACGTACATACATTGGCCACATGTTATTTCTCTGTTTTTATTTAATCGAAAAGGCAAAGGTATTACACCGTACAGCCTTGTCATAAAGATAAAAAAATGTGTGTAATAGTAACGTACATACATTGGCCACATGTTATTTCTCTGTTTTTATTTAATCGAAAAGACAAAGGTATTACACCGTACAGCCTTATCATAGAGATAAGAAAATATGTGTAATGGTAACGTACATTGGACACATTTTATTTCTCTGTTTTTATTTAATCGAAAAGGCAAAGGTATTACACCGTACAGCCTTGTCATAGAGATAAGAAAATTTTTGCTTTAGTCTTCTTTCTTTTCGCTTCGCTTTCTGCATCAGGCACTTGACGCAGCCATCTAACGCGAGCCTCGATCGATCGGCACAAGGACTGCTGAATCCACATCCCACATGTCGACAATCTCATGATCTAAGTCAAGATATTTCATTTGTTTATCTTTCTCAGCTTTCACGAGATTCCCGTCACGCGGGATGGTGACGTCACACACTATATCAGGTTTATTGGCAACAATAGTCCTGTCAGTGAAGTGAATAAATAAGCTATTATGTCATATAAAATCTGGTAAAATCTTTGATTAAGTAAAGACAAATATTGATAAACGTTCACGTCATTTTCACGTAACGTTATCATAAATAAAATAAATCATGATAAATATATTTGCATTGATTTATAATAATATTATTTTTTGTATTCTTTCAATGCCATATTGTTTCTTTATCAGTAACTAGTCGCGCCTCGCGGCTTAGTTCGCGTGTAGCCCCGCTCCTATTGGCCTTAGTGTGATGATAGCCTATAACCTTCCTCGATAAATGGGCTATCTAACACTGAAAGAATTTTTCAAATCGGACTTGTAGTTACTGAGATTAGCGCGTTCAAACAAACAAACTCTTCAGCTTTATATATTAGTATAAGATTTCACATGTAATTAAAAAAATTAAGATAGCCCATTTATCAAAGCAAGCTGTAGGCTATATAACAACACGCTACGACCCATAGGAGTGGAGAGTTATGCGGTCTAAGTCAGCTAGTATTTTAATAATAAGGCTGATTATGAGTGCCAACGTTTATAGATGAACTTAAAACTTCTAACTCATTATAATTTACATAAACTGGTTAAAAAAATGCGTTATCTATACTAATATTATAAAGAGGAAAGATTTGTATGTTTGTATGTAACGAATAAACATAAAAACTACTGGACCGATTTCAAAAATTCTTTCACCATTAGAAAGCTACATTATCCCTGAGTAACATAGGCTATATTTATTACAAGAAAAAATTAGAGATCCCCAGAAAATCTCACTAAAACCAACCCAAGGTGCAAAAAAAATAGCCATAAAATATCTTTCATCGCATGCGCTGCGAAAAGTATTGATGATAGAACAAAAAAATGTTCTACAATATTATAGAACGTATCAATATCTACAAAAAACTCCGCGAGACCATATGTCCAACTATTGTAGTTAAGTCACTATAACTACTTTTTTACATTTTAAAAGTTGATAAAAATGCCTATCAAAATCAGACCATGTTTTCCATAACTTTGTATTAATTCTTATCCAAATAAATTATTTCGTATTCAAGACTGTTTCAATACCTGTTCATTACTTTTTGAATTATTGAAATCGGACATTCCAGTCAAAAGATATTACGAAATAAAAATATCAAGATAAATAAAAAATAGTCCCAGACGGGCCGCCGGCGCGGTGTGGCGTGCCTCGCAGCGCAGCGAGTAACGCGGCGATAGAGGGAGCGACAGAATGCGGGAGCCAAAATGTTAAAAAAAAATTATCCACCCGTGCGAAGCCGGGACGGGCCCCTAGTGTATTATATAACGAAAGTCCCCTTTTTAGATAATTTAGTTTTAGTTTATTTATCTTTCTCGTACACGCAAAGGGGCCATTCATTTATTACGCAAGACGATTTAGGGATGGAGGCGGTCGATCATGTCTTATTTTTTCTTACAAGGGGGTGGGATGGAGTCTCGATAGTTCTTACGTAAGATCACAAAATACTGATAATCTTAGGTACGTAAAGATGAATGATTAAAACCAGTTTATTACAACCAAAAAATAAAAATTATTGGTACCTTTATAAGTACAAATAAACATTTATAAATATTGTAACTTGGAATTTTTTTTTTTTTTTTTTTAAATAATTTTTAGAACAAAAAAGAAAATTTTTATAAATCGTTTTTAGTGTTGTTCTGTGTTGTCTACATTATTGTTTACAGTTGATTGTTATTATTGATAGTGAGGTCACACCAAGAACGCTAAAATGACTGGCTTTTAAATTACTCTGAATGTTTTTAGGACTAAGACTCTGCTGTCCGTCCGTCTTTCTGTCACCAGGCTGTATCTCAGGATCCGTGATAGCTAGACTGTCTAAATTTACACAAATGATGTATATCTGTTGCCCCTATAACAACAAATACTAAAATTTAAATAAATATTTAAGAGGGGCTCCCATACAACAAACGTGATTTTTTTGCCAAATATTGGTACGGAATCCTCCGTGTGCGAGTCCGACTCGCACTTGGCCGGTTTTTTATAAGTATATAACGATCTAATTAATTTCCAGGTACTCAGAGAATGTTTCAACCAATTCCAACTAGACGAAGTATTCCTGTCCTTCAACGGGGGGAAGGACTGCACAGCTTTACTAGATATAACAATAAACCTATTAAAAGACATACACAAACGAGATGATATCGCAAAAGAATTAAAAATAGTGTACATAAGAACAGTAGGTCCTTTTAGAGAAATTGAGAACTTTGTTAAACAAATAGAAGAACATTATGGTGTTAAGTTAATGGTGGTGGAGGGTGAGATGAAGACGACGTTGCAGAGGATACTGGAGCGCGACGGTAGGCTGAAGGCGTGTCTCATGGGCACCAGGCGGACCGATCCCTATAGTGGAGATCTAAAATTTATGCAGGTAATACATCATTACAGAATATAAAACAGTCGCTTCCCGTCTGTCCGTCTCTAGGTATGCTTAGATCTTTAAAACTACGCAACGGATTTTGATGCGTTTTTTTAATAGATAGTGATTCATATGTATAATACTTGCACCCGTGCGAAGCCGGAGCGGGTCGTAGTAATGTAATAAATCAGAGTATTTAGATCAATCGTTCAGGTTTCGGGGAGAGTGTCTAGCAGAATTGTATTTGTAATCACTAAATCCTAAAAATGTATGCGTTAAAGATTTTATTTTTAATAAAAAATGGTGTTTTAACCGCTGTTCCTATTGAGAAACTCATAGATATATAGAGATATGTCATCATTCCGTATTAGTATAAAAAACCTATGTCGCCGCTGTCTCCCACCCCAAATATTTAACACATGTACAATAATTATTTTTCACGCACATTATGAACTAGCTGCCACACTAATAAATTTTTTAATAGCACACATTCATAATAGGGCGGAGCGTTCCTAGCATGCCTACAGACAATCAACGCACTCATATGCAAATAGGACAATAAGGATCTTTTTATTTTATCGATAGTTTTTCCCTTAAAAAGTATATATAAAGAGTGGAGAAACTATTGGGTTTGCTTACTGACTAAAATTAACTCAAATTTTATTATAGTTTGTAACTATTATAAATCCTGTTCATATATCCGGGTTAAAGCTCTAAAATTACACGATGACGAATTTAAAAGCAATAAGTCTATGCTAGACGATAGTGGATTTATTTACCTTACCTTCGTTTTTAGAAAACAGATCCAAACTGGCCGCAAGTTGTCCGAGTGTCGCCACTGTTGAACTGGAGCTATCACCAAATATGGAGTTATATCTTACAGAGACAAGTGCCTTATTGCAGCTTGTACGATAGGGGGTAAGATAAGAAACTTTTATTTATTGAGACATAATAGATAGAATTCCCTGATCAACTTTTTCATTGAAACTTGTTGAATTCACAATTGTTTCACACCAACAAATGCATGTATCTTCAAGCAGTGATGGCCCAGTGGTTGAGACTTCAGTTCTTACTTGGGAGGTCCCAGTTCGATCCTGGGCATACACTTCTGACATTTCTGAGTTATGTGTGTTTTAAGCAATTAAATATAACTGGCTTTAACGGTGAAGAACATCTTGAGGAAACCTGCACTCCTGAGAGTTCCATTAAGTTCTCAAAGGTGTGTGAAGTCTGCCAACCCGCATTGGGCCAGCGTGGTGGACTATGGCCTAATACCCTCCTCATTCTAAGGAGGAGATCCGACCCAGCTCATAGTCTACATACTGTCTATGTAGTCTATGTATGTCGTAGGAACTACTGCCCTTTAGCGCTACCAAAACCCTAATATTAAAATGAATGTAGAAATAATTAAAACAATGAAAATGTTACCGTGGCACTAACTACATACTAGGTAGGGTTGTAACTACGTAACAGGTTTAGTTCCATCACTTACGGTATATCCAGGAGACGCTTATCCTCATTGGCGTAGCAAAAGCATCGATATTTTTTATCATTTACTAGAAGCCATTAAACAAAGAAGAAGAAGAAAGAGTTTTATAATTGGTTTAGTAACAACGAAATGGCCATATTCTATTAATTAAAAATGCATATGGCAACACCAAATAATCTATGTCACTCGCGAAAAGTGTAGTTTTCTATCAGCGAAAGAATTCTTATAATTGGATTAGTAACAACAAAATGGCCATATTCTATTAATTAAAAAATGTATATGGCAACACTAAATCACATTTATCACTCACGAAAAGTGTAGTTTTCTATCAGTGAAAAAAAATTAAAATCGGATTAGTAGTTCCTGAGAAACCCTTCATTTTACAAAATGACCAGGTTATGGCAATGAACTGGCCATATGTTTTTAATTAGAATATTTATGGCAACACCACATAGCCTATGTTACCCGGAAAGGATGTAGCTTCCTATCGGTGAAAGAATTTTCAAAATCGGTTCAGTACTTTTCGAGCCTATTCGCAACAAACAAACAAACATACAAACAATCAAATCTTTCCTCTTTATATAATAGTATAGATATAGATTACACATTTTAAGGAAGCATCTGCAGCTAAACTAGGGAAACCTGTGCTTCAGCTGCAGTGCCAGACCCCCTCGGAAAGCGTATAAATAGCTTAATCTTAAAGTCTAGCTATATTTAAAACTAGCTTTTACCCGCAACTTCGTTTGCGATATTAGGGTAGTTATATTAGCCTACAGGAGATCGTCTGTAGACATATTTAATAAGTTCATTATGTAATCATGCTAACATTGCACCCCCCTTTTAGCCCCTTAAGGGATTACTTTCGAAAAAATATTTTACCCCTGTTTGAAGTTTTTGAAGCCGTTTTTGAAGTTATTCATTTGAATAACTTCAAAAACGGCAAAGTTTCATACTAACTTTGCACCCTCGTTTTACCCCCTTAGGGAGTGAATTTTCAAAAATCCTTTCTTAGTGCTCCCCTACGTTATAAAAGGCCCTGCGTTGATATGTCAGTCAGTCAGTCAGCTTCTCCTTTTAATTGTAATTTACAAAATTGAAAAAGGATAGTGATTGTGTGATATTTGATCCTCTTGTGTAAATATGTTTGTGTGTGTGTGTGTGTGTGAGTGTATGATTAGTGCACTGAAAGAGGGGGAGTGGTACGTAAAGTGCGGTATACCTACTTTGGATCTTCAGGTAGGATTTCAGTTGTGTCATATGATAAGCTGTTAAGTACAAGTTAATTTATTTTCACTATAAATGTTTAAAATTTGATTGATTCTATTGTACAAATAAGGTGCTAGAAAATTATAAAATCTATGGATAAATGCAGTATTCATCCCAAGTGTCAAACAATTGACGTACTGGTAGAACTTTTGTTTCCTCGTAGAATAACGATGTTGAATAGAAAGAAAGAAAGAAAGAAAAATATCTTTATTCATTTAAATTGCCACCACCAAAAAAACCGAGATATAATAATTGAGAAAGAAAAAAAAATACAAAAGTAATAAAATAAAAATCTTAATAACTAAAAAAAACACATAGTTTGGCGGCATTAACAGAATAGGAGGCCACTCAGCACTGAAGAGACGGGATGGTCTCGGCTGATTTTCAGTGGCCCCCTTCCGACACATGTTGACAGCAGCAGCTTACCTGTGTACTATTATAATATTATGTATATTATATATGTTGTGTTGTGTCTTGTATAATTGCATGTTATTTAGTTTGTGTGGTTGTATTGCTGTATAAGGATTATTAAATACTACATATGAAATAAAATTAATTAATATTATTCTCCTATTACATCTGCTTTTGTAAGTCTAGTAAATACTTCTTCAAAATAACTTTGAAACTATGTATAGTTTTGAGACTACGAATAGGCGGAGGCAGATCATTCCAACACCGAGTCGCGGAGAATCTGAAACTACCTTCAAAGTTGGCCGTGTTATGGATCTGGTACATGAGCCTGTCGGAGTGCACGGCGCGTGTACCGTAGGCGACGTTGTCGTTGAATATAAATAGGGTTTGAAGTGAGATACTTTTAGCAATTTCTAAACTTTTAATTATAGTTTTTATTAAGCGCCACCCCACGCTCGGAAAGTCATAGATGTGCGGTTGAAATAAAAAAATGAACAATGTTGTATAGATGTCATATAATTTCTAGATACACATCAATAGGAAGCATACACAACACGCAGCCGAACCCCTCACTAGAGTACACAGACAAGCACGGACGAGCGGCGTACCACCCCGCCTGGCTGCTCACCGACGCGTCCCTGGAGCGCGCCGGCAGGGGAAGCACCAGGAAAACTCTCAACGGACACACTCTACACACCTTAGACAATTGCTGCGCTACTCAAGTTAAATCTGATGTATTGTAAACTACTTAATAATAGCCAATACAACTGTAAACAAGAATTACTATATGAAATATTAACTATAAATACAGGAGCGCCTCTTGCTACATAGTAGCGCCCTTGTTGATGAAAACAAAGGTCTTCACCATCAAAACTATGACGGTTATTTGGCCTTGCCTGCGCCGCTAAGACCTACGCTTATCGCTCCTAAAGCCGCGGCGCCCTGCATGAATAAAAATACAGCAAGCCGCCATGATGTGACATGATAACGTCATTTTTTAAAAAACATCATTTTATTAAGCTGTTATTATCGTCTTGCAAGTACTACAGTACTTATTTTACACAAAAAATTATTATAATCTGACAAACGAAAGGATGACGTCACGGCTCATTAGTACGTCGGCGAGCGATTTAAAGGAAATTTTAAAATTGCAGAAATCATATCATAATTCATACAATCAGTTACTATCAATCAGCATATTCAATATATATAAATGTTCTGTATGTTCATAAACTCTTGAACAAGCTTGACTAGTTTATATTCAAAATTGGACACACATACAAACCAAGGTTTGTTTGTACAGCTGTAACACTATGGATAATTAAAATATTTTATATTTAAACAGCTTCAAACAAGGGCGTAGTAACCGCCGTATTAATGATACGGCCCCCCGGGCTAGAGGACCAATTAGTAAAAATGTTATCCACAATGTCACTTAATCTCGGCCTTCCCAGGAAAAAAACATATAAAAAACTGTCATACGTGCCCATAGAGTTTTCACTTCAGAAATGACAAAAGTCAAAAAAAGCAATTTCTTTTTTTCCGAGTAAAGTGTGCGCCCAAAAGTTGGCAACATCCTACATCGGTTACAACAGGGGAATCCCCTATACATATATGGCATTAACTGGTGCCCTCCAATTGATTTTCATACAGGGCCCCTTCAAGGCACGCTACGTCACTGGCTTCAAATAGTCTCGAGTTATATTATAATTTTACGCTTTTTAAATGGAGGACAAATAATTAAGGAATGGTGCTAAAATGTACTCACTTCTACTTAATATTATATGTACTTAAAATTCTTTATAAAAATGTAACGCTAGCTCTACACAATCGGCGATTAGAGACAATTACGCGCGAGCACGATTGTGTAGAGATGCCCTCTACTACTTGCCCGTACTCGCCGATCATCGTCTGCGATCCCTGAATCTTCGGTTTTTCGGGCACACATTGCTAGCTCTACACAATCGGTGATGATGATCGCCAATCGGCACGATCATCGTGCTAGCATCTACATGATCGTCTGTATTAGTTTGCCGATCGGCAAGCGGCAAGACGGACGTGGAATGTCCTGCTGCTGCATCCATTTATTTGATTGCGGTAGGCAACTATTATGTCAATCAATAATTACTCAGCAGTTCAGCACTTATTAGATAATTATTTACTAATAAATCAATATGTTTCGTAAATAATAAGTAGCCTTCACTGTCTGACGGCGAATAATCACCGATTATGGAGACACGTCAACGAACTAACCGGCGATTCCCTTTGATGTATGTCCGAAAAATTGACAACTCACGGATCGTAGGCGATCACAGACGATGGTCGGCGAGTACAGGCAACTATGCCCTCTACACAATCGTGCTCGATCACGCGATCACACGAACGATGATCATTATCGCCGATTGTATAGAGCTAGCATTAAAATAATACCAGTTTTCCTAGCCTCACTCAGAGGGGGTCAAAAAAAGTCGCTGTCTGTGGTGGAAACGCAACCTAAATAAATGATTGATCTCGTGGCCTGATAATATTCCTTTTTTTTCACTTCAGGTAATAGAAGAAATATAAAATGCCAATTGTTTTAAATAATAAAAAGTATTTTTGTTAAGGGTTTTGGATCAAAATTAAATATTTTGTATGTATGGCAGAAAATTTTTCTTATACATAATCGAAAATAATTTTATGAACAAATTACTAAATCGTAATCTGTTTTTTTGTCATATTAGAATATATAATATTCTGCTTATTCAAACATTATACTTCGCGTCTATCCAAAACTTCGAGAATACAGCAAATATATTAAGTAATATAGTTATGTTGAAGTAAAAAAGACTAAAAGACAAATTTCTACATTTGAAAAATATTTATAATCAAACTAAAGTTTTGGACCGACGCAATTAATATAGAAAAAAAACGTTTGTTTTCTCACACTTAAATACTTGGGAATTTTGGATTTTTAAAATTGTAACGTAAGAAAATTACTATAATAGAATTTATTAGCAATGTAATTTTAAATTATTATTTACAATTTTTTTTATTTTACATCTGTGGTTTAGAAATAAATGAAACAGCAAATATTGAGTTTTATTGACACTTATATTTACAACACAGATCTAGTTAAGTAGTTTCATTATTAGGTTTAACATGTTTTCTGATGAACTCCTGGAACGCGACGACATCTTCTTTATTGTCATCTAGAAAATAATTATTTAATGTTAACAAAAACAGTGATGCAAAAAACACGTCACACAAAACGGTGAAGGAAAACATCGTGAGGAAACCTGCACTCCTGAGTTTCCTAAAAAGTTCTCAAAGGTTAAGTCTGCCAACCCGTACTTGGCCAGCGTGGTGGACTATGGCCTAATCCCTCCTCTTTCTGAGAAGGAGACCCGACTCAGCAGTGGGCCATTAATAGGTTGTAATGATGATTATAAAAGAAATAAAATGAAGTAGTTATATAAAAATTAACCAAACACACATAATATGTATAACATCAAGCGTCATATTAAAATATTGACTACTTCCATTATTTTATATTTTGATCGAAATCAAACCTTCCAATAAATAGAGATGAGCAGCTAAAAAATTTATTTAATAGATTTTTTTTTTAAATTATCTTTGATCTAGAAATATCGAATTTGATAAGATTTTGATCTAACCCTGTGAATATATTTTATATTGCCATAATATTATTAAGAAAATCTTTTTATTTATAAATATATCAAATTAAAATCTTTCATCTAAAATTCTCCCATGTACCCCAATTAGTAGTATGCGATTTCGGTTAATCTCCCCGATTAAGGTGGCAACCCTTAACGGTGGATCGTATTGTGCGCTAGCGGTTGGTAATAAAAAAAACTTTTTTCAACACTTAAATTTTTTGTTATTTCCCCTTCCCCTTACAACCTAGAAAAAATTGTAAAAATATAAACAAAAGTGTGACGTCGTCATTCATGTGAATCGTAAATTTCATGCAAAGAAATGACTTATTACCTATCTCTGGTTGAGTTTCAACACCCTCGTCATCACTGGAGCTCTCGTCGCCTGGATGCTTTAAGTACATATCACTGATCTCGCGGCCGCTCATCACTTCTTCTATCAGATTGCTTTTGTCTATCACAGCGTCGTTAACTGCAAAATAGTTCAAATAAGGGAGCGTTCATTAATTGTGTTAGGCGATTTTCCGACCTTCGATCCCCTATGAGAAGTTGTGAGATTTAGCTCAACCCAATCTCACGTAAGATTATTCTAAATATTTTTTCCAAACCAAGAAGCATCCTACTAATATTATAAACGAGAAAGTTTGAAAGGATATGCAGTCCTAACTCTGTTTTATGAGCTTAAACACATGGGTCACACAATGGGACTTTTATCTTTTACAACGCCTTTTCATTCCTTTATACTCTTGGGTTATATTTTTGTTTAGACCTCTTTAATAAAATTATTGTCTTTAAGAAATAATTAATTCATAAATACTCCCTCAAACTTAAGGACGCTTCTCAAAACGCTATTCATTCTTAACAAATTTGGATATCGTATACAGGGTGGATTTTTGATACGGGTCAGTAAGGGGAGGTACCTTAACCGTCATAGTTACAAGAAAACGTTCCTAGGAGACCATCCATGACTTTTTAAGATATTGAGAACTGCAGCTAAAAAAGTGCTAAAATCCAAAAAAATAATTTTTAATGCCTATCGATCCTACTTCGCATTAGGATCAAAAGACTCACCGATTTAAAGGAACGTTTTCCTGTAACTATAACGGTTAAGGCACCTGCCCTTACTGACCCGTCTCAAAAATCCACCCTGTATAAGCTATAAATTGTTTGTGTTACAAAAGTATAGCACAGCATACACATCAGAATAACACATAGACTATAATTTATAATAATATAGTTTCAATTATCCAAAATATAGCGTGTGAAACCGCGGAGCGCAGCTAGTCAATAAATATTATTGCGTAAGATTTGATCATATTTTACTAAATTTAACCTAATTTTCTCGCAGTTTTACTCTGTTTCTTAAGGAAAAAAAATACGTGATATTGGCCAAGATCTCCCCTCTCTCTACCTCCACGTAATTAATGGACGCCACAATATAAAGATTATTAATTTAATTAATCATCTCATAATTTACATTAAACAACATACAATTTTATATTTACTATTAACTTTACATAGCTTGTAAATTTTTTTTAACTACCTACATATTAAAAGTAAAATTGTTGTGCTCGAAAATTATTATAATTTATTGAAGTGTAATTCTTTTAGAATTAATTTGATAAATTAAATTATTATTATTTAGTAAGCAGTGTTGGCCCAGTGGATCAGACTTCAAGTCTTACTCGGGAGGTCCGAGGTTCGATCCTGGGCACACACCTCTGACTTTGAGTTATGTATGTTTTAAGCAATTAAATATCACTTGCTTTAACGGCGAAGGAAAACATCGTTAGGAAACCTGCACTCCTGAGAGTTCCCAAAAAGTTCTCAAAGGTGTGTAAAGTCTGCCAACCCGCACTGGGCCAGCGTGGTGGACTATGGCCTAATACCCTCCTCATTCTGAGGAGGAGACCCGGCTCAGCAGTGGGCCATTGAAGGGTCGTGATGATGATTTAGTTCTCATTTTTAATACCCTTTGTCTCTGTTTTAAATTTCTAGTAAACCAATGTTATTTATTTTGTGACAATATAATAGTGAAGACTTACTTTTAACTCCCTTTTTAATTTCTTCTTCTTTTCTTTTCTGCTCCTCTAACTTTTCTGCTTTCATTTTTAACCAATCTGCTTTGTAATCTCTGAAAATATATAAAAACATTAAAACAACGTTTGTGAAAAAAATCTCATTCAAACCATATCAGAATCAATAAAACGAGATATGTTCATGGTGACGCCAACGGTCACCACTTACCTTCCTAATCTTAACTAATATTATAAATGCGACAGTAACTCTGTCTGTCTGTCCCGCTTTCACGCCAAAATTACTGAACCTATTTAAATGAAATTCGGTATACAGATAGTCTAGAGCCTGAGAAAGGACATAGGCTACTTTTTATTGCGAAAAAAAGGGTTATAAGAGGTTAAAAGGAGGGGATGAAAGTTGTATGGAAATATCGTCATTTTTTGGAGCTAGAAGCTTGTATCTTATTTTTAAGGCTATTGAATCGATATACTATGACATACAGCGTTTTTAAAAGTTTAACCCTCAAGGGTGTAAAAAACCAATAGGAAATGGTCGCGCTTCCACGCCAAAACTACTGAACCGATTTAAATGAAATTTGGTATACAGATAGTCTAGAGATTGAGAAAGGATATAATTTTTTTTTTGTTATGATCCCCGGGCAAGAACCCGGTGTTCATTGGAATCGCAAAATAATGGGATGGGAGGGGGAGGGATAGATCTGGCCCACATGCGAATCGGCCGGAACGCGTCAGAAACACTTGGCGGTCGGTTTCGCATGCTGGTGGTCGCAAGTCAGTCGGGGAACAGATCCCCTACCGCCAAGGGGGTGCTGGGTTACTCGGCTTTTACGAGATGCTCTCCCAGCGGCAGAGAGGAATTGTATTCTAACCCGTTCCCTCACGGATAAAATGCGAAAAAAGGGTTGTAAGGTGATGAAGTTATATGGAAGTATTGCTAGTCCACGTGGACGAAGTCGCGGGCACAGATAGTCATCTATAAAAGTAATATTAAACTTACTTTTCATATTCTTCTGCTGCATCATCAACTAGTTTGAAAAATTCATCCATTCCCTGGAAATAAAAGAACATGATTCATATATTTTAATATTTATGTCCGCGCGTAAATAAATTAAGTTTAAACAGTGAAACTAAGCAGTGGAAGTGAGTGTTCACATATGTGCCAAGGAGCTCGTATACCTTGGTCACAAGTCCAAGGCACTGCTTAGGTTCCTCGTAATTGTAAGAGACCATAATGTTTAGTTATTTATCAGTTCAGTAGCAGTATCTACGTTGCGTTTATCCAATAGTCCATTCAATATCATATCACCCCCCTTTTAGTGTTTTTCAATATGAAAAACTTGAGAAAGAATATACCCCCCGGTATATGTATACATTCAAATTTTTCTCCGAGTTATATTTAAAACTAGCTTTTACCCGCAACTTCGTTTGCGATATTAGGGTAGTTATATTAGCCTACAGGAGATCGTCTCTAGACATATTTAATAATTTCATGATGTAATCATACTAACATTGCACCCCCCTTTCAGCCCCTTAAGGGATTACTTTCGAAAAAATATTTTACCCCTGTTTCATGACTTCCAATAAAGAACCTTCATTCCTTTCTTAGTGCTCCTCTACGTTATAAAAGGAACCTCTTTGCATAATTTCAAGTTTCTAACCCTCATAGTTTAGGCCCTGCGTTGGTATGTCAGTCAGTCAGCTTCTCCTTTTATATATATATATAGATATAGTTTTTTTTATTTTATACTGTATAGATTTTCCAAAAAAGATTTTCCAGTTTTAGAAAAAACTAAAACAAATAATTAATTAAAATATGAAGGTTTTTTACTGATTTCTCACAGTTTCTGTAGTGTCTAAGGGTGTTACAAAACATTTACTACTATATATATATTTACTTACAAAAATCATAAATAAGCAGTGACAAAAAAACAATATAACATTCAACATACATGTCCAGTATGAGAGCTGACACCACAACACCTCAGATCAGCGTAAAAAGTGTCAAGTGCGAGCGACATGGACCTGGTCAGGTTGCCCACGTACGTGCTGCCTTCGCCATCACCATCTGCATCTAGTGCCTCTTGGAACGCTTCGAAATCCCTCATCCATTCAACTGCGTAGCTGTTGTCCACTACATCTGTCTACAACAATGATTAATTCGAAATATTTATTAATTTCCTTAAGCATGGTGTACATAGGTGCGATTTAGAGTGAAAACATCCAAAATTTTTTAATTAACACACATAGTATGTATGTACTTAAAAGGAACTAGTCCGCCCTCCGACCTCTTCATCATTCAAAATTGCAAATTTCAATTCATTTGTTAATTTTATCAGAAAAAAAAATCTTTAATAGTATATAATATATTACATTTTGATTTCAAATTTGAATTGACATGCATTAAGCAGATCATTAAATTTAAAATTTTACAAAAAGATGTACAAAAACTTTAAATGCAAGAGATGTTTACTAAGTAATCAAATACAAATTGATAAATCCATCAATGTTGCAACCCAGGCTTTAAAAGGACGTCCATTAATTACATGAGAGGGGGAGAGAGTGAAGCTAAATCTCATCTAATCTTAATTTTTGAGAGAAGGGGGTCTTGGCCAATGTCACGTAATTTTATCTCCTCAATAAATAGAATTAAATTGCGAGAAAATTAAGTTAAATTAAGTAAACCATGATCACTAGAAACATGGCCAAATCACAATAATATTTATTGATACTTCTTCGTCTAGAAAAAATACAACGGATTTACACTAATATTTAAAATAATCTTACGTGAGATTGGGAACCCCCTGCGGGTTGAACTAAATCTCACGACATCTCATCAGAGGGGAGGAAAGGTCAGAAAATGCTCCAAAACCATTCACTTACTTATAAAAGAAGAATAGATCCTAATTAAACATTGATTAAATTAATCACTGTTCATAAAAAAGGGCATAAAATAATTTTAAAAAATTTTGGGCCAACATGTACTTATGACCCAATCTCATCAATGAATTAAAATAGTAATCGTTATAATTTAATTGCATTCAGTAATTGAATCTTACCTTATTCATAACAACAATAAATGGCAGCCGAGTCTTATACAATATTGAGCAAGCGTACAGCATGTTGGACATGAATGTGACCGGGGAGACACTCCTCACTGTATCCATCACGTACACAACCACTGTGGGACATGATGATGCTAATGTTTCTGTTACTATAGTACCCGATGCTGACCATGTGAATACTTCTATCTGACCTGAGGATGTAAGAGTAAAATATATAAAATCAATGTTAGTGCAGTCCTTTAGATTTAGATCTCATTAAATTCATCTGTGGGGTTTGGGTAGAACCTGGGCACGTACCGGTCTAGACAGAATCATGTGGCACCAATAGGCTTGTGTCCTTTAATAACAAATTGCTTGGTTTATGGTTTCTAATAATATATGAAGATGTAGATGAGAAAAAACCAGTCTATTTCTCATCAAAGTAAAACTAACATTTTTAGAAAATAAATTGTACAAAAATAGGCATTACCGCCGAATTATAGATATACCGCCGAAAGTAGATCATTCCATAGGTTGATTGTGCGTGGAATAAAAGTTTTAGAGAAACGCACTGTTGAGGAACGCCACGCATCCAGATGATGAGGATGATATTTCAGTCTATGACGTGCAGTGCGATGGTGGAATTCGGCGGCAGGGATCAAATGGAAAAGCTCTTCGGAACATTCCCCGTGATATATTCGATAGAGGACGCACAATGAAGATACGTCTCTGCGCAGTGCCAGGGGGTCCAGCCGTGAATGCAACACCGGGTCCTCGACTATCCGAGCAGCCCTTCTTTGAATGCAATCAAAGGGTTCAAGCTGATACTTAGGTGCACCAGCCCAGAGATGAGAACAGTACTCCATATGCGGCCGAACCTGCGCTTTATATAGCGCCAGTCGGTGCTGGGGCGTAAAGTACTGTCTGGCTCGGCTGATCACACCAAGTTTTTTGGAGGCCAGCTTGGCCTTGCTTGCCAAATGATCGCGAAATTGACAGTCACTCGAAATATCGAGGCCCAATATTGCAATACTAGGCGAGGCTTAAGGGGGGTGTTATCGAAGAAGGGAGATACGACGAATGGGGTTTTTTTAGTAGTGAACGCGCAAAAAAAGTCTTCAGGGGGTTGACCTGGACTAAATTAGATTTAGCCCATTGCGAAACCTCCCCCAAAGAGATGTTAATAGAAGACACAAGTTTAATTCGGCTCTCATCGACGCTTTCCCGAGAGAGTCCTGCTCGGCCGGTATAAACGGCGTCCACCGTACTGTCATCTGCATAGCAATGAATGTTAGGATGGTCCAACAAATCATTGATATGCAGGAGAAACAGTGTAGGGGAATGCACACAGCCTTGGGGTACGCCAGCATCAATGGGCTCGGAGTCAGAGCAAAATCCGTCGACAACGACACGTATGCTATGCCCACTGAGAAAGCTGGCGACCCAGTTGCACAAATCCTCGGAAAGCCCATAGGCTGGAAGCTTAGAGAGAAGGGCCTTATGCCAAACGCGATCAAAGGCCTTTGCTATATCCAAACCAACTGCCAAGCCCTCTCCTTTGCTCTCAATGGCAGCCGCCCACCGATGGGTAAGGTAAACAAGAAGATCGCCAGCAGAACGACCATGACGAAAGCCATATTGGCGGTCATTAATGAGCTGACGATCCTCCAGGTATCCCAAGAGCTGACGGTTGATGAGCGTTTCCATGACTTTGGAGAGCAGAGAGGTGATAGCAATAGGCTGTAGTTGGCAGGATCAGAGCCATCGCCCTTTTTTGGGATCGGATGGACATGGGCCAGCTTCCAGCAGTTCGGGACTACGCCTCTAGAGTAGGAGAGCCGAAATAGACGCGTTAGCACGGGAACAAGTTCAGGAGCACATACACGGAGCACAATTGGTGAGATGCCATCCGGCCCGCTCGACTTGTGAATTTCCAAGGAAAAGAGAGCTCGTCGCACAGCCTTTTGGGTAAACCTTATAATAGGCATTGAGCTCTGACACCGTGGGATGGTAGGCGGTTTACATCCTTGGTCATCCAGAGTTGAGTTTGAGGCAAAGAGAGTACCCAGAAATTCGGCTTTCTCTTTTGCCGTGTGGGCCAGAATGTCATTCTCCATGCGCAGCGGCGGAAGGGTAGGCTGGCTAAAATTGCCAAGGGCAGCTTTAGAAAGGGCCCAGAACTGGCGCGTTCCGGACGAAAGGCCCTCTAGGTTCTCGCCGATTTTGGCAACATGCTGGGACTTTGCTCTAGCGATGTGTCTCTTAAAGAACCTGGAGGCTCGGTTGTATTTTCTCCTCAGGAATTGGAGGTTCGGACCCTTAGTGACCAGTGCTTCAACCCAGGCTCGGTAAGCGTCTCGTTTGCTGATAGCGGCTGCTTTACAAGACGCACCGAACCAAGGCTGTGATTTGCCACCTATTGACACTACAGAACTTGGTATGAAAATATCCATACCCTGTAGTACCACATCGGTGACATCTTCGGCACAGGTACTAGGATCATGTGAAGAGAAACAGACCTGCCTCCATGGGTAGGATGCATAAAATGATCGCAATCCATCCCAATCTGCCGACTTGTAGTGCCAAACGCGGCGGGTCGCGGGTGTTCTGTGACGGCGACGTTCAATGGACACTACACTCCGTATGAGGCAATGGTCGGATGACCCCAAGGGAGCTTCAACCAGCACCTGATACTTTTCTGGATGAGTAGTCAGCAGGAGGTCCAATAAAGAGGCATTGTGGCTATCCACATCCGGGAGTCGCGTGGGCTTCTCAACCAACTGGGACAAACCATTCGCTATTGCAAAGTCAAAAACAGCTCTTCCTGCATAATCAGTGGAACTTGACCCGAGCCATTCGGTGTTATGCGCATTAAAGTCGCCTAGGACAATGACTTTAGCAGAGGGAGTCTATGAGAGCATGTCGTCAATACCCGTTTGAATGTGCTCCATGAGTCGCTCTGTTTCTGCGTTACCACTATGGGACCTGTAAAGGCACGCATAGACTCGGATGCGGTTGCCAAAGCCTACGCGCAGCCAGATGATGGACAGGCCCCGACCTTCAAGACAGTTAAGGCGATGGTAGCAGATATCCTCCATTACGAAAACGGCCACCCCGGCATGAGGCAAAAAGTTGTGTTCAATTTTGTAGCCGGGGTACTGTAAATAGGCAGTGTCGTCCGGTCGGGATATCTGCGTCTCTGTCAAAAATAACAAGGCCGGCCGTGCCGTCTCCAGATGGTAGTGAACGGCATTCAGATTGGAATGTAACCCCCTTATGTTGCAAAAGTCTACGTCGAGAGTGGAAGGGGAAGCCGTAGAGAATTTGCCTCGTTTGCCTTTAAGTGGTCGCGTATCCTTGCCCTCCCCAGAATTCGACGGGCTGCCCGAGCAGACCTATTTCTGATTTTGCACGGGGAGGGATTCTCCGATGCCGTTGGCACCGGTACCCTCCTGGGGGTATAAAACACGTTTTGGGAGCCGCTGTCATAATTTGAGAAGGGAAAAGGGGATCTAAAAGATCCGAAGAGGAGGTGCCGGAGCTCACACTCACCAATGCGAAACGCAGCGACACTAGGTCACTACTTAACGCCGGTTTTCTGTGTGAGGGCGGTAGTGATCCGATCGAGTCTGCCCGGTGTTACCGCCCAGAGACGGAACGTGACTCTGCCACACGTACTTTAGTCGCCTTATACGACACCACCAGTACCAGGGTGGACCTATTCTAAGCCGGGTCCACACTTCTGTTCTTGAAAGCATTTTTCAAAAATATTTGTAATCTAATAAACTTTTGTCATTATAAATAAACTTGGGTTATTTATAATGACAAAAGTTTTCTCCTCCTCCTCATGTCCACTCCATTCTCAGCTACATATTCAGTATTTTTCTAATAATAATTGTAACTTGTAAAGTACTAAATATGTGTTATTAAAATCCTATAGTCATCACACAACATTATTAACTCTATGTGCACAAAAATCACTTACCTCCACAATCCACATTCAATTATCTGAATGGTTAACAACCATTCATTATTTAAATATAACTAGAAATCATTCTATTTTCTTTCATTTACATTTTATATCACCAATACTTATTTTGTGTTTAAAATTCAGTAAATAATAAAAGAAATATCACACATAATAGAAAATATCTATAATACAGTAAAAAATCGTTAATTTTTAAAACTGTGACTTTTAGTGTAATTGATCCCTTTCCAACATATTATTATTCTAAGGGAGATCTTATGTATCTTATGTAAAAAGATCTGGGTGGTTCCGAGAAATCTTATGAACCTACTCTCCATGAGGGTAGGATTAGGTAGGCCCTTATTGATAACAACTAGTCTAGACAATCAAGTCTACTGCAACAAACAGTCTTTTAAAACATACCTGGAGTGTCAATAACACAGTATTTATGTTTCTTTCCAGCTTTCTCAATCAAGTCTACAACTTGGCCAAATTTAGTGGAGAATAGGTTGAGTGCAGTAACAATACCACCATTAGGACCAAGCCCATACTGTTTCATTACTTCTTTATAATTTACTGTATCTCTAATATCTGAAATGACAACAAAGAAAATTAAGTTTGAAGTAAAATAATTGCTACTCGTTTATTAACCATAATCCTATGATTACCACTATCATGTCGTATTGATATATAGCCTATAGCCTTCCTCAATAAATGGGCTATCTAACACTGCAAGAATTTTTTAAATCGGACCAGTAGTTCCTGAGATTAGCGTGTTCAAGCAAACATACTCTTCAGCTTTATATATTAAAAGAAGTATAGATTCTTCTGATTACCACTATCATATTAATCTTACCAACAAACTATTATGATGAGTTTCCAGTCTTACTATTTTAATGTTTTTAGTACATAATTTTATCTTGGATTTGAATTAGACAAAGGAATTTACAAAATAATTATTTTTGAATTTTTGGTAAAGATGGAATCGAAAAACCTTAATTTTTGCTGTTTTTTATCTTTTTATTTAATTAAAATAAATATAAATACTTTTTATTTAATTAAAATAAATAAAAAGAGTTTTTATTTAATTATAATAAATAAAAAGGGTGCCTAAAAATTTAAAGAAATATGGAAAATCTAAGCATGGAAATGAGACTGATTGCGAGAGGCTATTTTGTCTATAATACTAGAAATAATGATGTGTACCTATATTAGCTGGATATGGAACTTCACGACATGCTGGATCTAAATTAATTAGATACGGTCTGGATCCATTTGTTACTTTACTGGCTAAACATCTTGTAAACGAAGTCTTACCAGCACCCGCCATGCCTATAACAGATAGAAACCTTATTATAATTTTAAAAAATTGCCTTTAATTCCGTACTTTGTTTACAATTTCTAGAATTAAGTAGTTGGGTTAAATGAAGTCTCTAATTTCGGAATGCTTTTTGGCATAGGCCTCTTCCAACTATCAGCAGTTTTCTCTATCAGCGGCAACTCTTGTCCACCGTGGACCTAATATTTTTAGAAGATCATCCTCCCATCTCTTAGTTGGCCGCCCACATCTTATCAAACCAATAAGTATATTTGAAACCTGTGATCTAGCCTCCCTTCAGGTGCTTAAAGTAATATATTAAAGAGAATGCGAGAGCCAAAAAAGGTGTAATTTATAAATGAGATCAGTAGAAACTTAATGGCCTTGTCTTATTAATAACCAAATATACGGCAATACTGCTTGTAGCATTGCACACACTTTCAATCAAGATATGCGAGCTCAAACATGTTTGCATGGAATTTGTTATTCAGAACAGAAGTAAGGAAAATAAGAAAAGACTGTGATTAAGCTGTGAAGACCAAGAATACTCTGGTGTAAAGTTTGTCTTATCCTACAGAGGATTTTACCAGTTCTAGTAACAATTTGAAGAATATGATACCTACTTCTTTACTTATAAGTTTAATAGTATTCATATTAATTTGTTTTGTTAATGTCAATATTATAAATAATTTTTGGACATTATATTAACATTAAACAGCTTTTCAAATGCATCATAATAAGGGCTGTAATATGTATATGTATGTAAATATGATTAAATAAAAACTGTATAATATATTTATTTTATAAGTTTATTGTACACCATTAATAAGATTTAATAAACTAGATATATTACATATTATAAAGAGTTAACTGTGAAGTACAACAGGCGATTTTATGGCTAATTAGCCATCTCTTTCAGAAAACCTATGTATTGAAAAGAACACAAAAATAGGATTGAGGAAGGTGGTGTAGCAT
The DNA here is from genome assembly GCA_905147385.1 of Limenitis camilla. Taxonomy (NCBI): domain Eukaryota; kingdom Metazoa; phylum Arthropoda; class Insecta; order Lepidoptera; family Nymphalidae; genus Limenitis; species Limenitis camilla. The sequence goes on along the minus strand of LR990230.1, from coordinate 12,410,718 downwards.
CTAATATATACTAATACTAATAATTTACATCTGAATATATAAACATCGTACATATACAATAATTTATATACATACAAATGTAATACCCTAATAAGTATAGCAAGTTTCATCTTCAGAAAAATAATTTTATTATTATCTCGATATCTATGTACAACACCAGTATATCAATTCGGTACTTCTTTAGAAAAGTGAACCCCCGCTAAATTTTTGAAGTTTTTTTTAGATAATATTTACCATTTCTACAGGAAATTCACACTATTAGATATTACGACTTTATGAAATTACAAAAAAACCTCATATGAATTTTAGGCCCACTATTCTAAAGAAGTACCTCGGTTGTCTTAATAAGCAAAAACCTAAAACCATGCAGGCTTAAATGTTTTTTAAGTTAACTAAACCAGAATAATCCTAACCTAATATGATGAGGCACACCGGTTTTGGGGTTTCTTCCATGATCTCTATGAATAATGAACAACTTAAAAGAAACTTTACAGTATTTATATATCACTTTAAATATTATTATCACAATAAAATTACAAATTTGTTTGTTCTTGAATGATATTTATTTACAAAATACACTAGACAGTTAGACACTGACAATGTTACCAACTCAAAAATATTTCTCCCTAAGACTTTTTGAATTAACCTTATCATCACAATTAATAGAAAAATAGCCTACAAAATATTATCCAAATGTTATAAATTATAGATTACAAAAATGTAATGAATTACTTTACTTATAAATCTGGTCTGTCTGATCCCCAAACCTTTGTTTACTTTTGACTGCATGGCAAACAATGGTGCACCAGCACCATCTAAAAGTTCATATTTTTAATTAATTGAAAGTTGTGCAAATAAAAAATGGTAGATACCTCTACATTCTGAATTGGCAACACTGAGACTAATTTGATTTTACCCGATTCCCTGCGTCCCCACTAGTATATGAATACATTGTACCCAGAGCCGTTAAACAAGATAATTAAAAAAAAATTTGATTTTACCCTTGCTTAACTTAGGGGTTTTTTGATTTCTCTCGTTCCATATGTACCGTGTATACATCCATATGCACTTAGTAAAAAGCGGGTATTTTAATATTACAAATAGACACTCCAATTTTATTTATTTGCATGGATATTGTATTAGTTTTTTATTAAATCAAAAGTGCAAGGAATTATGCCCCTTATTTCCATAAGTGCTGTACAGATTTAAAAGAAGTACTTTGTGTAGTAAGAATGAAATATGAATTTATTATAACCTTTTATATTTATACTGATTTACATTTTTTACCAAAATCTTTTAAACATGTATAGACTTTAAAAATGGGTTCATAATTTAAATAAAAATGAATAATTGTGTAAGAATTTTTTTTTTTTTATTATTAATCTACTTCTACACTGAACACTGAAGCCAATAGAGTAATTTGCTTCTTGAATTGTGGGACTTGAGAATGAAGTGAACTGTCCTAAATCAAAAAAAGGTAATAAGCGGTATGTTAAAACTCCAATGAGAAGAAAGGAGTTTTTATTATCTTACTGACATAATAATAAATATTATTAAAACATTTAAATATTGCTCTTCATTTACCGTTTTTACACATGGTAACTCATTTATAAATATTTTGAATAAATTTAGAAAATGTTAATATTGATCTTATGACACCTTAAGAAGGATTCATTTTTCCTTGGGTGTTTCAGTCATATTATAGTTATTTTAGTTAATCTGATGCAAAATGTCTTAAGCTAGAAGATGGTATAAAAACTCAAAATTGTTTTTTTTTAGTTACTGCCAATTGCTTTGAGAGGGCAGTCTAGTTATTACTTGGTTTTCAGCAGATAAGATATATGTATCATCAAATTTGGACCTTTTGTAGACAATCCTTGCAGAATACAATTGGGTGACTCATTAAGTATAAATTAGAAGAAAGGATTTTTTTTTTCCCAATTTACCATCAATTTCACATTTAACAATAAATACATGTTTAGGAGTCTTGATGAAAATTATTTTGTTTTACTTTAATATTATCAAAATGATCAGAATCTGATTTCATAAACTGTCTTGATGATGTTAATTTCCAGTTCCTATGCTTTCTTTGCTTGTCTTCTAGATGTTTGAAACTCTTTAGCGAGTCTATTTTCACTTCAAGATTTAGGTGCCAATGTGAGGATTATAAGTATAACATCTTTAGATGTGGAAGGGTAATTGAACTTCTCTTTGAGCTGCAAAAGAACAATCTTTACTATTATTATATTATTATTATTATTGTTGTTGGATGAGATTTAAATAGCCCGCGTAGCAGTCGAGAGTTCGCGCATGCGCAGTAGTATTTATTTGAACATGGCTAAAGTAGGTGTAATGATATTAATAAAAAAATAATTATCAGCGTAAATAAGATCGAACAAACAATAAGTAGCTTAGGTTGATTGAAAAAAAAAACTTAGTTACTATAATTGTCGGCGCTAGGTTCAAATGGAATTTTTAAAAATTATTTATAAAAAAATGAACAACGAACAAACGATAAATCTGATCGATCAATCAAGAACAAACGAATTAGCAAATTAAAAAATGTCTCCGCCAACTTAAGAGAGCTCTTATGTACAAAGTATTCTGCCAGTGTCATGTGTAATGAAGAAAACAGAGGAGACTGCGCGTTAAATCTTGCCAAAAATTAATGAGATTAAGTGAATAAATCTCAATACATATATTGTAATATTTTGTTCATTTACCAGAATATTCATTCGTATTCAAAACACAGTGACAAACATAATGTTAATACTAGAAACAGAAATAAACTTGTAACGCCGTACTATCGTCTCCACAAAGTGAGTAATAGCTTCATGGGGCTTGGTGTTCGCATCTATAATAAGATTCCACAGCCTATATTAGATTTGCCACTTCAACAATTTAAAACTCGGATCAAGAAGTCATTAATATATAAAGCATACTATAATGTACAGGATTACTTAAATGATGAGAATGCTTGGAATCTAAGTGACGTTGACTCTCAAGTTAAATGATTTGTATAACAGACTATGTAAACATGGCTTTTTGAAAAGAGCGACTGTTGAGTTTCTGGCCGGCTCTTCTCAACAGAAAACTGCTTTCCGAGCTGGTGGTAGCTTCGGACAAACTAACTGACCGAAAATTTTTTGACGTTTCAAAAGTACTTTTAAAAAAGTCTAATTGAAATAAATAATTTTATATACACAAGATGATTAATTTATCCTACTCCTACAGTACATTTAACATCAAAGGCACAGACTTAAAAAATGTGATCAAAGGGAAAGGCAAAGATCATAGATCATGCTGTTACCATACAATAACTATCGATATATTATCGTAAAATATCTTTGATGGATTTTATTCATGAACACAATTAGTACCTTTTTAATTCCTTTATTTTAAAATGTTTAGATTTTTACATACACTAAACATATGTCAAAATAACATGCGGACCGTGCGACGTCCCGGATTGAACTATCTATATGAACACTAGTAAAACATTGATTACCTGTAAAAAAAATCACTTGAATTACTTTGAAATCATATAATTTGATTTCAAACAAAAGATCTTATACTTGAAATTGTAAATCGAGAAAATATTGATAGATATCAATTAATTATAATTAATCGTTGTTTTAACCAATTATCTATATTAATTTGTGGCGTCCTGCAGCAGAATCCTGAAAAAAAAAGAAAAAAATTAGTTCAAATAAATTTAAAAAACACAATACTCACCTTCGCCGCAAGTCGGATAAAATAATATATCACGCGGCCTGCAACGTGACTCGCTGGCATGCAGCCGGCCGCCGAGCGACCGAGGGACCTCAGATCGCGACCAAACGCCTTACCTAGCAGATCCTTAGTTAGTCCGTTGCGCATACGCTGATCGATTTTGAACCTTATTCCTTCAAACGTAGTGTCCATTTTGGCTTGTAGTTTTTCACATTAAATTCATTTTAGTATTTTTTTTATTGTATAAAATTTAATTTCTAGTCCATTCCATTAATTCGCGCTAATTCATTGTAATTATTTACTTCATCCAAATAAACGTCATATAATTTGTGTGGTGTTTTAAATCATCCACGAACCCCTCAAATTGTTTCTGGACATAATATAACAAATACATAAATAAAAAAAAAACTATACATTTTAAGCACTTTATTCGACATTTATTAATATATTTTTAATATGTGCATTATTTCAATTTACTTTTAATAAACAATCTAGGCAGATTTGCCAAGGTTTAAAAACATGATGGGGTACAAATGACCTAATGTTGCTATTCTTTTTTGTATAATAATTCGTAAAGTATCTGTATATGTGGCCGGTGGTTTGCAGGTTGAGGGATCGCGCCAATGGAGACCTGGGAATAAAGAGAAGATATATAATAAATTCCAGCAGATAAGCCCTAAAAAAATGTTAATAAATTACCTGAAGAATCACAAGCGAATAGAGCCGGTGACGGAACGTGATCTCGCGTGTAGTTCCATATGCAATCCCTTAGAACTTGAACAATCTGAAATAAATAAGATAATAAGTAAATACTAAATTGAATAAAGAAATGGAATAGAGACTCTCAATGATAAAATATGTATTGGTACGAGCTTGTTCTGGATTTGAAGAAATTGATAGGTGCTTCGTTGGTATAGGATTTATTTAAAATGTTCATAAAGTGCAACTAAGTGTTCATAAAAATAACACTACACTACGATCTTGCACTATTTAAACGTCCTTATTTTAAATCTGCACAGTTCCACACTTATTACGCGCACTACTCCCGAATCACTATTTCCACCGCAGGTCGCCGCTATACAGTTCACAATGATCCACTAGTTCGACTATGCACCACTTTCTCCGCACTCTCGATCACTTTGAACTCTTCCAACTCACTTCTTCACTCTCGAGTATTAGACTGACTTGCAATCATCCGTACAACCTTTACATAGGTTTTCATATAGAAACTTCTCGCTACTTGATTCTAGCAATTTAAATTCTGACAACCCCTGGAAAGATTTAGATTTATACCCATCTCGCTCGAACACATAAATTCCATAATGCCGTCCTTTTTTTTTGTCCCAAAGGACAGTCATCGAAGACTCGAAAACTTCTGGCGAACGAAATCTTGCCGTCTCTCTCGGTTTATCTTGCCGTCTTATTCCATTTTGACATTCTCTAGCAATTTCGAACTAAAGCTTGGTCTAGACTTGCGAATTGTTTTGATGTTTATTCGCAACAGCACTAATAAGTTTATAACCACAAATAAAAAGTAATTCTTCTATAAAACTATAATAGATACTAAAATAATAGGTCAAAAAAATACATATAGATTTTATAATGGAAATTTTTTGAAATATACCCATAGAAATCAATAATATATTCAAAGAAATCAATAATTCCCCAATTATAATGTAGGAATTAGGGATGTTGCAAATATTTGCATCTGCACATGCGGAACATCCACATCGATTTTGACATCCTCATCTGCATCCGCATCCGCGGATGTGAGCCTCTTAAAATCCGCGGATTAATATTCCTGAGTCCGAAAAGGCGGCCATTCTTATTTTCATTAAATATAATGCTCCAATATTTAAATTTAATTACATAAAATAATTAATTAGTAATAGTAGATCATTCACTACTTTATTATTAAATAAAAAAGGGTAAATAATACTGTGTTTTTGACCCAAAACTTAAGTTTTTTTATACAGATCCGCATACGCATCCACGGATGTGGAAAAAAGTGGATCCGCAACATCCCTAGTAGGAATTACGAAAATATAGTGTCAGGAATGTCAGGTGATGTAAGTGTTACCATATGTATTTTTTAATTAATAGAATAATCCCATTTTAATGCTACTGGTATCATTTTTATTTTCATTCTCTCTCTTTTTTTCTTTTTCATTTTCATCTTTATCTCTGTTTATTCTGTCTCTCTTCTTTATCTATCTCTCTTTCATTTTGTCTTTGCTCGTTCCTTCTTGTTCTTAATTATCTGTTTCATTTTTCTTTCTATATTTTCTCTCTTTCTCACCTTTTCTAACGCTCTCTTTTTTTTTCAAATAACATCAATTATAATATTGCTTCAAATACCCTGGGCGAAGCGAGGGCAGGTTCGCTTGTAGTTATATATAGTAATTTAAAGATTCTTTTAATTATTAATAAAATTGAGTTTTACGTCACTTAACAACTGGTTTTACTTTCGTAACATTCTGTAAATACCTGTTTTACAACTTACCTCAGCAGCAGTCAACTCCGGGGCTAATTCTAGTATATGACTTAAAGGATGCGGAAGCAACTGCCCTAACGTCATCACAGACAACAGCTCCGTCAGTGCTGCCAGCTCTCGCGCCATTTCCGCGGACTGCGTCAGTCGATCTATAATAAAAGTGAAATAGAATACCATTAAAAAATCATCTATCCTTTTCTATATAAAATAATAACACACATCACAAAACAAGAGATACTCTCTAGCATTTTTTCTTCACTCCCCCTCCCCACTCTATCTTGTTTTGTCGATGCGTTGTATTCTCTTGTTTTGTCATTGAAGAGAAAAATGCTGCAGTTTCATTGGACTCTGAGCAAGACCCCAGAGTCCACTATATCTGCAGCATTAATGGAAGAGGGAGGTGGTAAGCCTGGCCCACATGCGGCTCGACTGGAACGCGTCTATGAAACTTGGCGGTAGGATTCTTATGTTTGTGGTCGCAAGCCAGTCGGGGAACAGATGCCCTTACGAGATGCTCTCCCAGCAGCAGAGGGGAATAATATTCTAACTCGTCCCCTAACCGGTATTTTCTTTTTAACCATTAAAGATTGCGCTAAGTATACATTTATAAATAAAACCATTTACAAATATTAAACACATTGTAAAAACTACTGTATTGACTCTACTACTCACAACTGTGTTTCTGTCATTTTCAAACAACCTTTTGTATTTCAATCATTAATATTTTTTTAAGAATAAGGATCGAAATTATTGAAAACTACAGTAAAGTGAATTAGTTTTTAAGTAAGTATATAAAAAAAGGCGATGTAATGTTATATTGCTACAGTACACAGAGAATAAATATTAAATTTTGCTCAGTGATCATTAATTTTGTTGAATTTACTGGATTAAATTGTTAATCAGTCATCAACAAAAACAATTACAAAAAAATTATTCAGGCAATAAAGCGCACAATACATCAATTTGTTACTAAATGGTTTCTTAATTCTCAAATTGCATATTCATCTTACCTTCATGGGCTCTTTTCCGATGTAACAAGGAGGCAGCAGTAGCGCGCAACAACGCCGAGGCGAGGCAGAGCGCAGGCCGCGCACGCGCCACACGCCGCAGGGCCGCGCGCGACACGCCGCAGCGCTCCACGCAGCGCCGCGTGTACAGTTCACGTTCTATGCTTACTTGCTGTCAGACACAAATATTTTGTAACAGATTACTCATAGTTTAGATGTAGATCTGTATACCGGATATAGCATAGTTGATAACCTTCAGGTTTTGGTATATAAATGGTTGTTTCTGTTGCAAGCGGGTATTCCTGTATAGTGTGCGTCGTTCATAAAAATTATTCAACGTTCAGTAGAACGTTCAGCAAAAAATAGTTATAAAGCAAAAATACTCAAACATTTTGATGTTTGCTGCGTTTTGTTTGAGTATATGAATGATAAGATATAAAGAAATCCAACTTAGAAGCCAAAGTAATTTACCAATGTCTTACAAATTTGTTAAATTATCTATATATAGTGCACATGAGTTAAGAGGTCCAATAATATTCATTTGTATTAGAGAATATCTTGCACATACCTTTGTGAAATCTTCATCAGGCCATGGAAGACCATTATACATGACGTCAGGAGACACCAATTCCACTAAAAGCAGGGATATTGATGTCGATCCCTCGACTATACCGCTGTTGCCATCCTGTTGAAAAAATATAAAGATTTCAAATATGATCCAAACCTCCCAACTCGTTTGTGGGCCCGACTTTCTATTTTGCACACACACACACACTATTTTATAACTTACTCATAAAACTTTCCGCAACATACATCTGTGTCTAGATCCTAATGTTTGTTGATCAACGTGTTTCTGTTTTTTTTAACAGATTATACACCACTGTGCATTACCCATGGCTTTATTCACTTCTGAGTAATGTCACAATATGCTAAAGTTGATCAGCAACTGCTTGACGAACTTTAAATTATAATGGTCATATAGTCAAAGTTTCCCCCAAAAGCTGTGCGAGGATACGTAGCGAGAGTCACTAGTCCTCGCTCAGAGTGTGGCAATTTAAGCGATTCACATTCATCTCTGGTGGAAATGCAGCATTAGTGTTAAATATTTTAAAAAAAAAATTCTATTCCATAATAACAATAACAACATCCCACAGTTTTAGTCCCAAGTGCGCGTATAATCATTATCTCCAAAATACATAAGTGAAAAAAAATATATTTACCATACAAGCCATGAGAGCGCCCATCAACAGCTCGTTGTTGACAGTGAGTGCGGGCGGCACGTCGTCCTCGCGCCCGCAGCGCTTGCGCACGCCCTTGCCGATGATACCGGCGTGGAACACCGACGTGTGGCTTTGTGTCAGCTGTGTTATTGGACCCTGGGGAACAATATTTACGATTAAGTAATCCTTTTGCACAAGTTATGTTAGACGGCATAGAATTGCTGCATATACTTTATAAGAAAAAAAAGTATAGATAGTTTAATCCCCGACTTCTGGCCGTAACTGTCACAATAGTAAGCGAGCCGCGATCCTTCGTGGGTTAAATTATCTTCTGGAAAGTTGTAATATATTTGTACAATATATTGCCATTTTAAAACAGGTGCTTCCGACTTGATATTTTATTATTATATTATCCTACAAAATCTATGAATTTTCCCGAAGTAAAAAAAAGGGTCGATGTTTCAGCTTGCTTGTTACAGCACGAAAGACTGACAAACTAACCAATCAAAAAATAAGGTTTCACATTTAGTATAGATATTACTTTTTGTTCAACTGTGAATAGTACACATACCTGTGTGTGTTGTCTTAATTTTTTGAATTCTGTTATAATTCCTGGCAGTTTAGTTTACAAATATATTATTATTAACTTACATGTTTCTGATTCATATGAATAAGCAGTTCTTCATTGTTCCATTCCTTCGACGCCAAGTTGTTGGCCACCACAGACCTATTCCCGAACACTGCATCTTCTCTGAACATGGCGGTTTCCAATAAATCACGTAACGCGACCGCACGAGCGAGTTTACTATGCAGGCACAACTTGCGCAGGAGTCTGCTTGCTGTTTGTACGCCGCATAGTTTTGCCATTATATCTAAGAAAACAGTTAGAAAGTAAAATTAGATGTTACGAGTCCATCCCTGTGTATTACAAAGCGACGAGGCAGTCTTGCGAAATACCTCTACGGGCTTCAACAAAACTCGTGAGAGCGGGGAAAGCGGGGCCTTACGTCTTCACACATCGAACCGTTTGGTCGGGCATTAATTTATAAGTTAGTTATAAGAAATATTGTGGACATTGAATTAAAGGTTTAATAAAATTTGAGTTTTTTTTAAGTCCATCGCTGCGCTATCTCGTAATTGGCGCAGTCGGTAGTATTGTCGAGTCAGTGCGTGTGTGAATCATAGACTGTCATCGTGATAAACTTTTCGTGCGTGCTGATAAACGTTTCAACGTCTAATCGGCAATCTAAAAGAACCGAGAACTGTGCAGCGAAGGAAGAGGAAGGACTCTGAGGCCAAGCATCCAGCCATCGATGATTCATCGTGTTGCCAAAATGATTATGTGAGTTACACAATTTTCTTTATGAATTGTTAGCTTTTCCTTCCGAAAAATCCAAACTCCAAAATTCCTCGTCCACAATCATCTCAGGGAATCGACCCCCGGTCGCTCTTTCGCATCGCGCTAAGAGACGCTTATAGAAACCTAGATTTTAAAGATATCGATAATTTTGAGGAAACAAAAATGGTGTTGCAGAATAAAAAATCTTTCGTACCAGATAGAGATATTAAAAATAGTTTTCCAAATAAACCTTTTAGTTTTGCATCAAAGCATCATCAACCCATTTTTAGTAACCCGCAAATGTATCGAAATCAACCTTATTTTAATAACCAACATTTTAATAAGACGAAACCTATTTTTCAAGGTCCTTCTAGAACCCAACAAATGTTTAGAGCTTTACCACGATCGAATATGTCTACCGGTTTTAAAATACCTCCGCGACAGTCAATTTTACAGCAACCTGAAAGCCACCCTGTAGCACGACCTCTACCTACACGTGTACCTCATGATTGGAGAATAAATGGAAATCCACCACCAAGTATTTATTTTAAGACTGAATTATATGATCAAAATCAATGTTATGACTATGACGAGTACTGTTACGATAATTCAGATGACTGTTACTATGCTGACTATGACAATACCGACTATCAGGAATATGAACAAATACCTATGACAGAAGAAATCTTAAATAACGATACAAATGAAAATTTTATATATTCTTTATTGCAGAGGAAAATAAAAATATAGTACAAAATGTTAAAAAGTTTGTTGACATAAGCGAACTTATCTCTAGAAGAGATCTCTTCCAGTCAACCTGCGAAAGTGAGAGAAAGTGTCATAAAGCGGGGGACGTTAGTGCAAAACCAAGAGACAAAAAAAATAAAAATAACGTAAATATAATAATACTAACATACATACATACATACATGAATACATACATACATATTTGTTACTAGCGGCCCATCCCGGCTTCGCGCGGGTGGAATATTATTTTTAAAAATATATTGGCCCTCCCGCATTTCGGTGCCCCCTCTCTTGCCGCTTTACTCGCTGGGCTGCGTCGCTATACTGGCCCGTCGCGTCGTCGTGTATTTTTTGTTTATATTGATATTTTTAATTTCGTAATATCTTTTGAATGGAAAGTCCGATTTTAATAATTCAAAAAGTAATTTACAAGTATTGAAATAGTCTTGAATACGAAATAATTTATTTGGATAAGGATTAATACAAAGTTATAGAAAACATGGTCTGATTTTGATAGGCATTTTTATCAACTTTTAAAATGTAAAAAAGTAGTTATAGTGAAGTAACTATAATAGTTGGACATATGGTCTCGCGGACTTTTTTGTAGATATTGATACGTTCTATAATATTGTAGAACATTTTTTTGTTCTATCATCAATACTTTTTGCAGCGCATGCGATGAAAGATATTTTATGGCTAATTTTTTGGCACCTTGGGTTGGTTTTCGTGAGATTTCCTAAGGATCTCTAATTTTTTCTTGTAATAAATATAGCCTATGTTACTCAGGGATAATGTAGCTTTCTAATGGTGAAAGAATTTTTAAAATCGGTCCAGTAGGTTTTATGTTTATTCGTTACATACAAAAATACAAATCTTTCCTCTTTATAATATTAGTATAGATATAAATAATTGATGATTATGTAGTACGAGAGACTTGTGCAAGATAATGTTGTTTTAATTTACTTTTAAATAACATAATTGAGCGAATTTCCTGAATGTCTTTTGGTAGTTTATTCCAAAGTTCTGCAGCAGGTACCGAGAACGAGTCCAGCAGAAAATTCGTTTTACTCCTTGGTACATGTAACATCGAGGTAATGCAGGGCCGTCTAGAGCGTATTGGCGTGGAAAGTAGAGTGAATCGTGAGCGAAGATAAGACGGGGCTTTGAGATCATTTAAAATATTGTAAACTAACAACACAATGTGCATATCACGGCGAAGACGGATAGGGAGCCATTTGAGCTGAGCGCGAAAGCTTGAAACTCGGTCATATTTACGTAAACCGAAAATGAAGCGTATGGCAAGATTTTGAAGGCGTAGAGCGCCTTCAAAATTATTTAATAGCTCCTCAGTCACATCCAAAAAGCATACATCGGCGTAGTCAAGGATGGGTAGTAGAAGTGATTGCGCAAGCATAATTTTGGTGTAGAAAGGGAGAAAAAATTGGAGACGCTTAAAAGAGTGTACAGTAAAATGCATTCGTTTGCTGATGTCGTTGATGTGAGGTACCCAAGACAAAGTGCAGTCCATTATTAAGCCCAAGTTCTTTACTTTATCACAGTATGGAATAGGTACCCCAGAATATAAGATGTCAGGAATTGAATCCCAGATAATCTTACTCCTTAATCTACTGCTACCAATAATTATTGACTGTGATTTATTAGGTTTAAGTAGGCCAAAAGACTTAGCCCATGATTGGACAGCAGTGAGATCTCTATTTCTGCTTCTGAATTTTGGGAAAATGCCCCAGAATAGAGTTACATATGCAGAATAAAAGACGTTTGCCATTTATAAAGTTTTATATATACAATAATATGCCACCTTTAAAATTTTTAATTGATACGAGAGCAAATCAATCATTTTTAAGCCCCGAAGCCGTAGATCAGTACTTTCCAAATTATTCTTTAGATTACGATCCATTTATAGTTACCAATGTCCACGCGACAACAAAAAATTACTATTCTATTACTGTACCGTGTTTTAAAGAAATTAATGTAAAGGAACCTATAAAGTTATATGTATATCGTGTTCACGAGTACTTCGACGGTTTAATAGGATGCGACCTTCTACAAAAATGGTCAGCAAAGATAGACCTCGAAACTCAAAAATTACAGACCCAATTTGCATCTATACCTATACTTATGTATACTTCAGACAATTCTAATTTATATGAAGACATTATTAAAGCTAAATCACCCAAGTTATTAAAATTGCCCACGAATATACCTAAAGGTGAAATTTGCATACAACAACAGATAGTCTGTGGATGTCACATTAACGAATGTTTATCTATAGCTAAAGATAGCAGAGCATTTCTAGAGGTAACTAATAATACGAACAATGATATTATATTTTCATTGTCTGAGCCAATTAGCGCTAATATTTTTAATCAAAAAATTTCATCCATATCGGATTACAATAAATGGGTGTCCGACGATTCTCGGAAGCGTAATGTGTTAGAGCGCTTGCGCACCGATCATTTGAACGCCGAGGAAATAATTAATTTAAAAACTTTATGTTCTAAGTACTCTGATGTCTTTTATCTAGATAACTAGCCCCTTACTTTTACAAATGAAATTAAGCATTCTATCAACACGACCAAGAGGGTCAAACTCAAATTAAAAATATGTTAGATCAAGGTATAATTCGCCCCTCTACTTCCGCATGGAATGCCCCCATCTGGGTCGCTCCCAAGAAAAGTGACGCGTCGGGAAAAGTTAAATGGAGATTAGTGGTTGACTTTAGAAAACTGATTATTTTTAGAGCCAACTAGAGTATCTGCAACCTCAGCAACATGTATTGATAATATATTTACCAACTTTAAACCCAATTCATATTCAATTATTAAAAAGTTGCGTTCGGATCATTTTGGGCAATTAGTCTCCTTTAACTGTGAGTTAAAAAAAGAAAATAAAAATAAAAAGATTGTGTTTGTTCCTACGAACTCCAAACGTATGGAGAAATTTAAAGGTAGTATTATAGCAAAACTCACATACTTAAATTTTGACAACAATAACCCTGATATGTTATATAACAAACTATTTAAATTAATAAAATCAGAGTTTACTTATATATTCACTACCAAAACAGTCAATTCGGGTGGTCTCTTGTCATTTAATGATTGGGGAACTGTTGGTATTCATCAAAGTAGAGAAAAACTATATCAACTTTATAATGAGATATCATACAACCATTCAGAGTCCTTCATAGCCTTTGTTAAAGCATATTCAAAGTTATTTAAAAAAGTGTGTTCCATGGCAAAGTCGTTACATATTAAACAAAAAATTTATAATGCACAAGACAAAATAAAAATGACATGGAATATTATAAATTGGGAAACTGGAAGAGTCAGAGATTGTAACTTCAAGTATAATCTCATTTATAATAACATTAATATCAAAACTGATCAGGAAGTTGCATCCATGTTTGAAAAATATTTCTCTGACATTCCAATCTCAACAACTTGTTCACTCATTTCATCTGCCAGCGTTGCTGAATCATTATTGCTAGAAAATGTAAAAAAATGTGAAGTTTTGTTTGAATTTAGTACTGTCAACAGTAAAGATATAATTAAAACATTTAAAACCATAGATATTAAGAAAACAGGGGATATTTGGGGTATTTCTGTTAAAATAATTAACTCCATTATTGATGCCATTGCACCGTATCTAGCTACTATTTTCAATACTTGTATTAAACGTGGCGTGTTTCCTGACCTGATGAAGCATAGTAAAGTAACGCCTATATTTAAATCTGGATGTATAATTGATCCAAATAATTTTCGACCCATCTCAGTATTGCCAACGCTTAGTAAAATTTTTGAAAAACTAATTTTAAACCAAATGTTAATTCATTTTAATTCACAGAGACTTCTCCATGTGAAACAATTTGGTTTTACTAAGGGTTGTTCAACAACGTATGCTGGTGTCGAATTAATTAGGAATATCTTCGAGGCCTGGGAGGAATCACAGAATGCACTTGGAATATTCTGTGACTTATCTAAGGCCTTCGATTGTGTACATCATGCGACTCTGGTCAGAAAGCTACGCCACTATGGCATCAAAGGATCGGTTCCACCGGTAGCCAGTGGATGCCAGCCGGTGGACTATTTTAGCATCCACCTGCGTTTTGACCTGCGCCGTAGAACGCCGTACGCGGGGATGACGGAGTCCTGGGGGGTTGAGCTGATCGGCAGTCGGGGTTAGTTACTCCCGTGACGCAACACGCCCCCTTTGATCCCGATTTCACGCACAAACGGTAGCCCCGTGTCTAGCCAGCATGTGGGTAACGGTCACGTGTCCCCGTCTAGACGGGTCCACAGGCGAGGTTCGAGTGGGCCCCGCAAGGGCCCGCAGCCATGCTGACGGGGTAAGGATAGGTGGAGGAACTGGTTGACTGGATCGATCCACCAGCCACCTATTTCAAGCTCCCGATGTCGCGCAGGACGCCAACCAACTGGACCTATATTCCCTACGTAGCCCTGATGATTCATAATGAACATCCCCAGGTGCGGGCTCCGTGGAGGGTGGGGAGCGTAGGGAATGAAGTTTTCTACTGGGTAAAAATGGAACAACATAGATCCAAACCCCAAAAACCACTGGGACCTGGAGGGAAACCAAAAGGTACCAAATCTGACGCCAAGAAGGGGAAACCCGGAAAGGCTGAATCAACTCCTCGGAAGAGTTCAGCTCCGTCTGAAACCCAGAGTGAACTGGCTTCACAGCCATCCACTTCTCGGCAGAGCTCAGCGGTGACTGAAACCCGGAATCTACTGGCACAGATATCTGTACCATCATTACAGCCGAGGGAGGGAGCGACTGGAACTCTGGTCAATCTCGACCAGCCACCTTTGGGAGTGGTAGCTGCGCCAACAGATACTGCCCAACCAGTTGACAGACTGCAGATAGGCTGGACCCTTGTGGGACCCAGGGACCGAAAGCGGGATAAACCCCGTCTAGGGGCTGGCGCAACGCAATCGGCACCGGGTTGCACTAAGGCTAAGCGTACCCGACCTAGCAAGAGGCAGCGGTTGAAAGTGCGTCTGCGTGAGCTCAATGAGCAAAACGCGGAACCTCCAGCCCCCCTTGCGAAGACAGGGATGCCTACACCCCAACCCAGTACCTCTCGAGAGAACAGTGGGGCATCTACGGCGGTAAACCAGACCCGCCCATCCAACAAGAAGGCTAAAAATGGAAAAAGCCTTACTTCCGACAGCTGCGGAGCTAAGTCTGCTGTGTCGTCCAAACGGCCTCGTCTAGACGAGACCAATTCACCTAGGGGCGAACACAAAAGGCCGAAGCTTTTAAATAGACCGCAGCCTACCTCCTACGCTGAAGCCGCAAAACCCGACCCCCTGGTGGCTGTCACCTCAGCTACCACAGGTCACCTGAGCGCGTCATCTGTTCAGCTAGTTCAGCAGGGGCTCGAGGAAAAGCTCATGGCCGCCATGATGGCAGCCGAGGGTGGTGTGGGACCCGCATTTCTGGGCAAGCCCGTCTATGACGAGGGAGTCCTAAAATTGTGGTGTTCCAACTTGAGCACCCTGGACTGGCTGAAAAAGGCTGTCATAGACATGACACTCCTGGATGGAGACCGACTGGCGGTGAAGCAGATGTGGGAGATACCACGCCGCATCCGGTGTGGTATTCTCCTACCTGGTGTGCTGACTGACACCAAGGCAATCGGTGGTATGCTCCGCTTCCAGAACCCCTGGGCGGAGGCTGACCGATGGCTGCTACACGCGTTGTACCACTATAACGACAACACCTTTGTCGTAGTCAGAGTACCGGAAGAGTTGGTACCGGTGCTGATGGGACACGGACGACGGCTAGCATACTTACTGGGCTCCGTGTACCTGAAGTTCCAGGGAGCGACTGGCAAGTTCACCGAAACTGCTCCCTTCAAGGTCTCAGACCAAAAGGAGAGCAGCTCCAGGGACACTGACGCGACAAAGGTCCACATAGAACCGACAAAACCGTTGGGAGCTGAACCAACCTCCGCTGAACCCGCCGATGACGGCGCGCGTGTCTCGGAGACCTCTTCGGATGTAGCGCTCGACGACGGGGACTCAACGGAACTCGAGGGCACTTTGACCCCAGATCCGGAGAATGTATCCGACGCCGAGTGCACCCAGGGATTGGAACAGCTCGCCATCGGTGACGTGAAGGAGGGGAAGGTAATGCTATGTGAAGATGGCATTCCCTTCACCCGACTGTAACATCCTACAGGCCAACCTCCACCACAGTATTACCGCTACGGCTCAGCTTCGGAAGTGGTTGAAGGTTAACTCTACAGCCCTTGCTCTGATCCAGGAGCCGTGGGTCAGACAGGGCCGCATATGTGGACTTCCCAACAAAGGAGGTAAGCTGATACACCACACAGGACCTAGCAGTCCTAGGTCCTGTATTTTCGTTACTAATAACATACCGACGCAACCTTTAACAGAATTCTGTTCTAGAGACCTATGCGCCATCTCATTACTATACACAACTACACACCAGCCAACGATCAGTCTACATGCCTGATGAAGACCCGCCACCGCCGGAAGAACTGGCGAAGTTGGTGAGCCACTGCGAGAGCGCCAACCTGGAGCTGCTGGTGGTGACAGACTGCAATGGGCACCACCCGTTGTGGGGCATGCAGATCTCCAATGAGAGAGGTAGGCAACTTGTTGAATACCTGTTTACTACAAACCTGAACATCATAAATGTTGGGTCAGAACCTACTTTTGTTACTAGGAGGTGCAAAACTATTGTCGACATTAC
Organism: Limenitis camilla; assembly: GCA_905147385.1. Classification (NCBI taxonomy): domain Eukaryota; kingdom Metazoa; phylum Arthropoda; class Insecta; order Lepidoptera; family Nymphalidae; genus Limenitis; species Limenitis camilla. Next base: position 12,393,417 of record LR990230.1, on the reverse strand, counting down.
ACTGGCAACAGAAGGAGTATCAAATATAATATCCAACTGGCACGTGTCGAAGGAAGCTTCCTGCTCGGACCACAGATGGATACGTTTCAACTTAGAGGTAAATACAACCAACCCATCGCCGCGCAGGAAACCCTATATAAGACGTTGATGGAGTCGCACTTGAAAAAGGTAACGGTTCCGGAGAACTTGATGGGTGTGGAAGATATCGAGAAACAGGTAAAACACGTACAAGACATTATGATTACCTGCTATCACACTGCATGTCCTCTTATCACACCACCGTCGGACAAGCCAAAAGCTCAACCGTGGTGGGGGCCTGATCTAGAGAGACTCAGAGCTAAAGTAAGAAGACTTTTAAACCGTGCAATGAACACAGGCGTAGATGACGACTGGGATCATTACAGAGACTGTAAACGAAAATACAAAAAACGCATCCGTTACAGAAGTTCTGGAGGATGGCGTAAATACTCGGGCATATAATGCCAACATCAAGCTAACAGGGTAAGGCAAGTCCTTTCAAGCCAACCCAGACAGATACTGAGCACCTTACGTAAGCCAGACGACACTTTCACCAGTTCACCAGAAGAAGCAGAGCGGCTCCTCCTTGAGACGCACTTCCCTGACTGCGAAATCACGCAGCACAGAGAATGGACTGAGGAAAATAAATCTGCTAATGAAGAAGACTGGCAAATAGCCCATGAAGTGGTCACTGTAGACAAAACAAGGTGGGCTATTAACACGTTTCACCCTTTCAAGTCGGCGGGACCCGATGAAGTGTTCCCTGCCCTTTTACAATGGGGGGGAGACCCTTATCCTCCTGCTGACCGTCATCTTCAGAGCGTGTCTAGCGCATGGATACGTTCCCAGGAGACGGAGAGAGGTAAAAGTTATATTTATACCCAAACCAGGGAAAAGCGACTACTCTAATCCTAGATCATACAGACCAATCAGCCTTACCTCATTCATTTTAAAAACACTGGAAAGGCTGTGTGAAAGAGAACTGAGGGATAAATACCTTCAGAAAATACCCTTGCATCCAAATCAACATGCGTACAGTCAAGGAAAATGTACTGACTCAGCACTCCAGGCTGTGGTGAGTGTTATCGAGAGTTCACTACAGGAAAAAGGCTTCTGTCTGGGTACCTTCGTGGACATCGAGGGTGCTTTTGATAAGACAAAATTCAGCAAAATAAAAGATGCTCTACAACGTCATGGAGTATGCACAACTATAAAGGTTTGGATTGGAAACATGCTCCAGAATAGAATAATACTACTAGTTGAGGGAAAATCACAGAAAGCGATTGTTGCGAAGGGCGTGTGGTGTAATCTCGCCACTTCTGTGGAACATGGTGGTAAATGACCTAATAACCAACCTCAACGTAAAACACTACTACACCGTAGGCTACGCAGACGATCTCGCAATTCTAGTACGAGGGAAGTTTGTCAATACTATATGTGAAGTTACGAACGCAGCATTGAAAATCGTGGAAAAATGGTGCGGAGACAACGGCATATCAGTGAATCCAACTAAAACAGAACTGGTAATGTTTACGAACAATAGAGTTTTCGGTAATTACAAATTGCCCAAGCTGTTCAATACTGAACTTCAGCTAGCAAGCAAGGTAAAGTACTTAGGAGTGATACTTGATAGCAAGCTGAACTGGAGCGCGCACCTAGATGCGAAACTAAATACAGCCACTATATCATTCTGGCAGTGCCGTAGAATGATAGGTAAATCTTGGGGCCTTGCCCCAAAAATCGTTCTATGGCTCTAAACAGCAGTGATAAGGCCCATGGTATGTTACGGAGCAGTTGTGTGGTGGCCACGCACAAATCTCATAACTGCAAGGAACAAACTACAAAGCTTCCAGCGATTAGCGTGTTTAGCCATCACAGGAGGCATGCGTACGACACCAACTGCAGCGTTAGAAGCCATGCTGAATCTCCCGGCTCTGCACCTCTTCATAAAACAAGAGGCAGCTTCCGGCTCCAAAACTGGATCAGGTACGGGATACGGAGTATTCTCGGAAGATCTAAACATACAAATAGCTGCCCCACTAGGTGCTCAAAATACCGTTTACCAAGCGGAATGCATGGGTATCATAACGGCAGCTACTGCGATCCTGGCTCGAAAGGTAAAGAACTACTCCATCCGAATCCTCTCGGACAGCAAATCCGTACTGCAAGCTCTACAAAGCAATTCTATCACCTCAAAGCTTATCTACAACTGCCACCTATCCCTGACGGAGGAATGTAATAACAACAACAGCGTAACTCTACAGTGGATCAAAGGTCATAGAGGCTCTCGTGGCAATGATGCCGCTGATGAACTGGCCAGGAAAGGGTCAGAGATGGCTGCAATTGGACCAGAACCAATTGACCCCCTTCCCTCAGCATGGCCTACATCAGCCATCCGGCAACACACAAAAGAACTACATAATAAATACTGGACGGAGATAAGTGGGTGCAAGCAGTCGAAACAAGCTCTCCCTAGCATCAACCGGCGACTGTCTCGTAAGTTACTAAACCTCACCCGCCCTGGTTTACGCAAAATTGCTCAAATAATTACGGGCCACGGCCCCTTCAACAAACATCTGTTTAATCTAGGTGTTACTGACAGCCCCCTTTGCAGAGCCTGTATGGAGGCAGAAGAGACGGCCGCCCACATTGTTCTGGAATGCACAGGCGTGACCGACTACCGGGCCAAACACTTGGGGTCACCGAGGACTCTCCCCGAGGTTATTGGAGACACCAGAGGTTTGATTAGCTTCTTAGAGGAGCTGGGATGGCAGGATTAGCCACCCATCTTTCACGCAAAATAGGCGCACAGTGACGTCGAGTTGCGGAAACAAGCCCGTTCAAACTTATACTTATACTTATGGCATCAAAGGAACTGCGCTCGACCTTATGAACTCCTATCTAAACAATAGGGTTCAAAGGGTTGACGTGAATGGCAAGAGATCTCCTGGGGCTCGTCTGGATATGGGGGTCCCCCAGGGTTCTATTCTTGGACCATTTCTCTTCCTCATTTATATAAACGACCTGCCAAACCTTGTAGAAAAAAGAACAAGATAGTATTGTTTGCTGATGACACTTCACTAATATTTAAAGTGAAACGCTATCAAACTGAATATGACGATGTAAACAATGCTCTCTCTGATATTGTACATTGGTTCAGTGGAAGTTCAGGAACCGGTGGAATCTACCGTATTTTTGGGCATTACTGTCGATTCTAAATTACAATTGGCCAATAGACTCAGCTCTGCAGCATACGCGGTTAAAAAAATACGCCAATTAACTGATATGGACACGGCTCGTTTAGTTTACTTTAGCTACTTCCATAGTATAATGTCTTACGGCATTCTACTTTGGGGTAACGCAGCCGACATAAACACGATTTTTGTACTGCAGAAGAGAGCTATTCGCGCAATCTATGGTCTCGGCCCTAAAATATCTTTAAGAGATAAATTCAAAGAAATTAGTATATTGACTGTTGCTTCACAATATATTTTTGAAAATGTTATGTATGTACGTAAAAATATTAATGATTTTATTAGAAATAGTGACTTGCATGACATCAATACTAGGAACAAACACAAACTTGTTATTCCTACTACTCGATTGAGTAGAATTAGTAATTCTTTTGTTGGGCGATGTGTATGCTTCTACAACAGGATCCCAGAAAACGTTCAAAATTGTTCTATAGGAAAATTTAAAAAGTTAGTTAAAAAACGTTTGTGTGACAAAGGCTATTATAACATTAAAGATTTTTTGGAAGATGTCACGCCTTGGGAATGATGCGTTCGCTCCAGGCTTTCTCAATATATAAATATATTTGTTATAAAAATTGGCGTTTAAAAAAAATCAAAGTTAAAAAGTAAAATATCCAAAAGAAATAGCCCCGCTGAGTTTCTTGCGCCCATTCTTCTCTGGTCTGGGTTAGGTCGTTTCCGAAAGGGTGGTAGATTCCGACGTTCAATAAGAGAATGTAAATTCCAATATTGAATAAAAGATTTTGACTTTGACTTTGAATGACAAAACAATTGACGATAAATACCCCATACCCAACGTCACCGACATTTTAGATAAATTAGGGAAATGCCAATATTTCGGAATAAGTCGGAATTCTCATTGTTTAATATTGACAATCGAGTAAAAAGAACGAGTGTCGAAATCATCATACCACCCACGGCAACAAATCACAAACTTGAACGAAGCTACCGCCTGACTTCCACGAATCTCAGTAGATTGCACAACATTCAGAAACAAATCTCGATGGACACACCTGTGGAACTTATACCACCTGAGACCACCAATGACGTACTTTATCATACAACGATACCACTTTACGTCATCCTATTCGGATTATTAAGTGCAGCTGTACTCATCAGCTTACTTTACCGTCGTCAATTTACTACGAAGAAAATTAAAATTAATAAAGAAGAAATTGAGCTATCGGAATGCAGGAAACGGGACGCAACATTTCTATTAAACATTGGCAAATAGTTGCTTATCTAGGGGGTGAGATGTTACGAGTCCATCCCTGTGTATTTCAAAGCGACGAGGCAGTCTTGCGAAATACCTCTACGGGCTTCAACAAAACTCGTGAGAGCGGGGAAAGCGGGGCCTTACGTCTTCACACATCGAACCGTTTGGTCGCGCATTAATTTATAAGTTAGTTATAAGAAATATTGTGGACATTGAATTAAAGGTTTAATAAAATTTGAGTTTTTTTTAAGTCCATCGCTGCGCTATCTCGTAATTTACACAATAATATTTCAGTTAGAAATCTTTAATTGATTAAGAGAAATCACAATATTAAATTAATTGAAAACACACTTTAGTATAAATACATTTTGTTTTATATAAATGTATCGAAAAATAGACGATTTACTGATGGTAGGTACCCAAAATTATACCTGAGTAGAGTATTTAGCGGGAAAAAGTTAAGTTAGATCCTCACTCAATGCATTATAGTAAAACAAAGCACAAGCATTTAGATTATAAGAATAGTACTGATGTTCAAAATAATTAACATTGTAATAAAATAAAACAAACTAACCTTGTTCATGAATACATCTAAAGAAGTACTTGACGGTAGCTTGAACAACTTTTAATATCACTTCGCCGCTCGGAGGCGGCGACTTCGTGCCGGTCATGTCGACTCTATCTAAAACCTAGATATACATAATTTAATATAATTATATTTGATTTTGTATTATACACGCAATGGTACCCAAGAGATGGAGTGAGGAAGAGAGGTAGACCACAAAGAAGATGGGACGACGACATTAGACAAGTAGCGGGAATAACATGGGGTAGAGTAGCCATAGAGAGGCCAGAATGGAGAAGATTGGAGGAGGCCTCCTTTGCCACCTGGCAAACGGACACGCAAAAGGGGAACAAAAGAAAAATTTACGAATAATTAAAGAAATATTGTCATGTCCGATTAAAGGCTATAATAATAAAAATATTTTATTTTAATGGATTAGGTTGAAGTTGCAGAGTTGAAAAGAATAGTTCAAGTCACTTGTAATCCAAATTTTTCGTTACTCTATATTAAAGTATATAGTATAAATTGAATAGCAAGGGGCGTCCATTAATTACGTGAGGTGTTCTAGAGGGGGGTCAAGCTATATCTTTCTCAATCTCCCTTCAAACCTCCCTGAAGGAGGGTCTAAGCAAATATCACATAATTTTTTTCCATAAAAATATGGCCAAATCTGACTGGGCCACCATGGGCTGAATTAGGCTAAGGAATATCTTACGAAATCTCACCAAGGGGGGAGGGACTCTCCCCAACTATAATACAACGGAAGGAATATCTTACGAAATCTTACCAAGGGGGGAGGGACGCTCCCCAACTATAATACGACGGAAAACTAAAGATCGAGAAGTTGTAAGTTCAATTGTCAACTGAAATAACTCTCCTAAAATAAACATTTGACTTAGTTGAAGTTAAATAATTAAAAAAATTAAAAAGTTAAAATAATATGATAAAAAAATACATTAGCCTATATTCGACTGTTTTTTCGTACTCTCATAAAACCCTATGATTAGATACTTAATCATGCAAGTGCACATGGAATAAGTAATCTGCCATTTTGTGCCGTACGCCATATTGGATTTAGAATAAATTCACTAACCATGCATTGTCTTTCAATCTAAGCTTGAAAGCTCAATTTCACATCAATCAGTTGAGGTTTTAAAATCCAAATATATTATACACTGCAAGTAAAATAAAACGGTACCTCAGCTAAAGCATGGCAAGTGGGCATCTCGTTCAAGCTGGCCATGGTACACGGTATGCGCACGCGCAGTAGAGATGCGTACTCCTGTAACGCTCCTCCAATGCGGTATAAATTCGACTCCACGGCGCGGCCGATTGGTCTAGTACGGAGATGTAATATACGGCTCGAGCTTTCCCACCTACAAAAATAAAAATATTTTTTTTTTTACATAATATTAACAGATTCGTTAAAGCTACTACTCGTTTCTGAATGAGTAGATGCACCTAAAACCCTTTAGGCTTTTTTAAAATTATTTTCTGCAGTAAATATAACGTAAGACCATACGCCAAGATTTCCATTACTCCATCTGTCAGTATTTTTTATTATAATAGCAAAATCCATTAATCAATAGTAATGTTTCTCAATTCAAGACTTTGAATACATACCTTAACAACTTTATAATATTTAAACAAAAATGATGCAAATACGTCTTTTGATCATCCTCTATGGTCCCATCAATGAAACACTTTTTAATCTGTGTATCAGCCAACATGGCGTCATTTAACGCATACTCTACTCCGGTTTTTATGAAACCCTGATATCTCTCGGTGTCCATGTTCATGTCGGGGGAGTCTGTGGGGGTGTGCATGTTGATGGTTCCGGATATAATGCGTACTAGGAGTGCTAGAGTTGTATCGTTTCGGGAATGTTGTAATAAATAGCTGATTGTTGACACAAATTCTGATGGTAAGTTGTAACCTGAAAGATTTTAAATGCCTTAACATGATTGTGATGAGGATGGTGATGGTTTACAATCACCTTAGAGGGCAACACCAACCACATTGTGAATTGTTATGCTTGTAGTACCAAGATAGTTACTGTGAGAGTAAAACCTTAGAACAAAATCATCCACAGAAAGAATGTTTATGGTATGAAAAGTTTATAATTTAAACAACTTAAACATTTGTGAAATTTGTTAGGAGGTTTTAAATTAGAGAGCAAATATTTTAGTAGTGTTGTGTAGCAACATTGATTCAACTGTCGATAACAATAACTTTTTTATGATAATAATTTGAGAATTAAAGATAAGTTTTAAAATATTAATAGTTAATACTTACTGACTAAAATGAGTATTCTTGCGATAGAATACTGTTCCAATTGATCTCCAGTCAATAATTTCTCTCTTAGGATATTTATTTGTTCAGCAGCGCTCATTACTAGTGGTAGGTTCGAATCCGGAAATAGACACTCGTATTCAAGCTTTTGTAGGAGATATTCTAAAAAAAAAAATATCCTATTAATATCTAGTCTACATTTATATTTGAGTCCTATTATCATTTTCTTTTTTTATCGTTATATTTGTGAGTAAATCCGTTTATTAATTAATTTTTTTATGTCTTACTAAGATATATCATATCCAAACGTCTCTACTTTATGTTTAAGCACTAAGATCAGATATAAAAATTTTAAAAAGTTAAGTAATAAAAAAAAATAGCTGTAAATTCTTCTACACCACTTATTTAAAAACCATTTTTTTTAGAGTAAATAAAAGAAATATAGAAAAACAGGCCAAGTGGACTGGAACAGGGAGTCGGACTCGCGCACGAAGGGTTTCATACCAATATTTGGCAAAATAACTTGTTTTTGAAGTTACCACTTTTGGTTGTATTTTTCAGTTATCTACCCATTTTTCAGATGGTTTTGTTAAAAAGTTAATAAAAAAAAAGTTTGTATGGGCTCCAATACAAACTTTATTTTTCCCTGAAATATTTATTTTATTATGTTTTTAGTATTTGCGGTAATTTTCAACTGTCTAGCGATCATGGATCATGAGATACAGCCTGAGACATATGCCTGACATACATAAGGTTCCTTTTTTACCCTTTGGGTATAGAAACTTAAAAACGGATCGGAAAATAGAATCGGATTACAACCGCCATCTATTACTTCATTTACTTTTTGTTTCACACCAACTATTTTGCCTTATTAGAGAATAGTGTCCACATTACTCACCTAGCAGCTGTCTGCAAAAAACGTTGGTGTGCGAATGTCGCAGTAATAGCAAGAAGCAGTGCACGTCAGCGCGTAGCATCAACGTCACCAGAGCTGCGGGCCCTACGCCCTCCCACGCTGTGCTGTTACGATGCGTTATGCAAAGCGAACACAGGCGCTCCATTACATCATCTGTCACTAAACAGATAAATTGCAAAGTTACTCCATAGAATAATAGCCACAGAAAATACCATAAAAATTGACCTAAGTTTCACTGGGGCAAATATTATCATGGCCATGAAATATATTTTAAAAACCAAACATAGTTATGTAAAATAGAACAAATGCACAACATGTCACCCTTGAAATAATTACATTTTCTGTAAAAAAAACTTGGTAATTTCCTTTAAAGCAAGGACTTTATGATATAAATATATGGATAGAAATTTGAACTATTCAAAAATTAGTAATGTGACATAATGTGGTTAGCTCTGTGTCCAGCGATAAAAGATTCTTGGAAGAAGAGATACCTAAGACAGGGAAAAAAAAAGGAAGACTTAGAGGCCAATTATATCAAGAATTAATATATTTGACATTGTAAATAATTAAAATCCGAAGAAAAATCTATTTTTCATTTACCTCCACACAATACTTACAGGTTTTTTCAATATCTTGTGTCAAAGCTTTTAAAACAATGTCTGATTTAGAAGCGAGGTTCAGAAGATATGGGATAACATCGCGTTTTTTGTCTGCTTTACTATCTTCTCTTATTGCATCCTGCAATCATATAAATATTAAGAATTTATATTTTTAAATAATATTTTTTTTTAAATTATTTTTCAATTCTTACCTGGAATAGGTCAACAAGAGCAGCCCTAACATGATACAATGCAGGAGGATGGTTAGCCAAATGTGCAAGTACTGCTCTAGCTGCATCTGCCCCTAAAGCTAAAGCTCGAGGAGCAACAAGAGCAGGTTCAGCTCGCCCCACCCAACCTACTGCCCATGAACAAGCTCGACAACCTTGAAATATTTAAATCTAGTTATGTTTCATTTTATTGTATTAAAAATTACATTGTTTTGTAAACCTTACCTAACATCATGTCAATACATTTAGCCCGTTCTTCTGAATTTAATAATGTCAGATTCTGAGTTGTAATATCCAATAAAACCCTTACAGGGTCTGTATTCTGTAATGTGGTATCTGAAATCAAGATTTCAACTCTCAAGTAAGACAACACTACTAACCTTTTGAACAATCAAGAGCATATTCTTGGATATTTGAAGAAAAAACCATGAAGGTTTAACACATATAAATAGAAAATACTGAGTAATAATAATATCATAAAGAACACTTACTCGGTAAGTTTGCCTTATCAGTAGCTATATCCATGATCAACTTGATGCACCATGGGGCAATGAAAGGTGCCCAAGATTCACCCATGGTACAAAGCTCTGGTCCAATCATACTTACACTTTCTAATGAACCTGATGCCAGTGAATCAGACTAAAAAGGGTACAAATCTGTTTATCTATTATGACTACTCTATTCTTATTATTATAATAGGTTGGGGAAAAAGACTTTGCATTATAGTATGCATGAACTTGTAATAAAATCTCTTTGGCTATACTATTTGTCTGGCTGGTTTTGGTATCATTAAAAGTTTACATTTTAAAGAAGATAATTCCAAACTCAAATTTTATTTGTTTTTCGTACTGTAAAGATGAGTGAATCTAATAAAGAAATTTGATACATTTTAAAATTTTACTACGGAAAAGGTAAAAAGGCTACACAAGCCGCGAAAAAATTTGCGATGTTTATGGACCTAGTGCAGTGTCTGTGAGAGTAGCACAAATTTAGTTTAAGCATTTTCAATCCGGAAATTTTGATATCAAAGATGCACCTAGCTCTGGTCGTCTTATTACGGATAAAATGGATGCCATTATTGAAAAAGTGGAGCAAGATAGGCATATAAGTAGTTACGACGTAGCTGAAGAACTGGGAATTGACTACAATACAGTTTGGTGCATTTGAAAAAAACTGGGTACACAAAAAAGCTCGATATTTGGGTATCTCACGAGTTTACTGAAAGAAACCTAATGAACCGTGTATGCATTTGTGATTCTTTATTATGACGTAATGAAACCGAACCATTTTTGAAGAATCTGATAACTGGTTAACTATCTGATAGTTCGGCAACACTATTAAATATTTACTCTATGGAATAAATCACAATGAGTGAGAAAATATGAGTCTCCGGCAAAAAAAAATGGGGGGATCGATAGAGGGGACCCCCATCTAACCTACTCACCCCCCCCCCCCCCCCCCCCCCCCTACGTCGCGTCAGCTAAAGGAAAGTCCTTCCAACATTTCTTCAATAAAATATAAGCTGAATTACTTACATTTTTACAATGCCCAAGCCTACAATAGCTTAACAAAGTTTCAAAAAAATAGAATACATTGTAATAACACTAGTCTTATTTGTTCTTATTTATTAAATGTACAGATTATGTTTAATTATAGAAAAATGGTGATACAAACCTCATAGTCTGCCTGATTGACTGAAATATTCACAGCATCATGGAATACCATGGCAAAATATTCCAATACAGCATCTCTTGCAGCTGGGAAGTTTTTTAGCAAGGAAATTCCTATTTTCGTTAATTCTGGGGCATTCTGAAAATTTCTTCTTGACACTCCGTATATAAACTGATTTAAATCTGCCGATAAGGCTGTTGATTTATTTTGGGTACTCATAGTATTAGGTATACAGAGAACCAGCAAGGATTTTTTTTTAAATGGTTAATGCACAAAACGTATTATGAAAAAACAAACACGAATAAAACTGCACGTTTATAACCATAAAAATGTTGATGGTAATATTAAGGAATAAAATAATTTTTATTTAATTTTATAAACATGCCGACATATACAAATACATTATCAACTTTTTAATGTCAATATGTCATTGTCACAGTGACAATCAGTGTTGCTAGTCTTAACAGAGTTTCTACAGGTGGTACAAGACGTTTAGAAAATATGAGATAGTGTTCTGTTTTTTTTCACAGAAACACTTTTTCCTCTGTTTTTAAATTTTTAATGGAGAAGAATTATTTTAGGATAAAGATAAGTTTTAGAGATATATTTTTTAGTTTAAATCTCCTTAGGGAAATTTAATTCCTAAAATCAGAAAAATCTTCGGTATGGCAACTTATAATGATTTTTTTGAACCCAGAGCCTTTAAACAAGATTGAAGATATTAAAAAAATACGAATTTAACATTTATCTAACAGTTATATATAAATCAATAAAATAAACGCTTTCTCATATGGTTACATACTTATAAGATATTAGGAAGGACTTCAGAGTTTAGCTGAACTTACTGTGGCGAAGGGTATTGTGATTGTTCATTAAGATGGCGTTAAGTAATAAAGGATTGTGAATAAACTAATAATATTTTTAATGAAACATGGTGTCAGGTTTAGAGAATCTAAATTCTAAATTAAAACAAATGCAAAATAATCTCCTTTGAAGAACAATAAATGGCTTCTACATCATCACAAAGTAAAGTGAAATTGAAAGGTCCAGCTCGTATTAATAGATGCTTACGTCGCCTTGAACAAAACAGTATCAAAAATTTGATTTATGTGACGACAAGATGTCAGTTGGAAAATGAATTGTTTCATGATTTTATTACCGAGCTACAAAATAATAGTTATTTATGAAATTGTTGTAATAAGGGATCTTAAAACACGAATGTGGGTTTATCACACGAGGTGAAGCCGACTGTCATAATAATATCACATACCTAAGTGTTTTAATACCTAATTATCAATAGTTGCATACTAGAGAAGAAAAGATTCTGGAACAGTTAGCTTACTGCTAATCTTAAAACATTTAGCTAAAAGAGGATTTAAAGTATCGGAATAGATAAAAGCTTATATTATTTAAGTGAAAGTATGGTAAAAGTCTACTTAGTGACATGATTGTCATCTGTGTCAAAAATCAAACTACGAAAGAAACACCCTTGGGTTGGAAATGTCCACATTTGTTCGTAGTTGCCGGCATCCATCACGACACCTACACACATTATAAATATTCTATATTATTTTTTTATATACCTACCTACATATAAAAATTAAATTAATTTTAATATTTAATAAAAAAAACAATATTTTAATTACTGTAACGAACGAATAAGAACAAGAATAACTTGCCCTATCTCCTCTACAATTCTTGCGGCTTCAACAAAAGGGGCTCTCAAAGAAGAACATTAAAAGTCACCGCGACTTCACAAACGCATGCAGCCTCGTGCCGTTGACGCCAAAAATGCCGCAATTATCTGCTATCAGTTACGTTTGTCAGCGTCTGCGTTGGCAAAGCGCCGCCTGTACCTCAAAACTAATGAGCTCTCTTAAGTTGGCGCTATATTGTATATATGCTCTATCGGCGCTATATATGCTCTACCGCTATATTACTAATTAATTCTTCTATTAATTAATTCTCTAGCGGGAAGACTCAGCTCAGCTGCCTACGCAGTAAGGAGAGTCAGACAAATGACTGATATCAATACTGCTAGGCTAGTTTACTTCAGTTACTTTCACAGTATTATGTCTTATGGCATTTTACTGTGGGGTAGGGCCGCGGACATTGAATCCATTTTTATTCTTCAAAAGAGAGCTGTTCGGGCCATTTATAACTTAAGACCGCGGGATTCTCTTAGAGATGTATATAAAAAAATAGACGTTCTTACAGTCCCATCTCAATACATATATTGTAATATTTTGTTCATTTACCAGAATATTCATTTGTATTCAAAACACAGTGACAAACATAATGTTAATACTAGAAACAGAAATAAACTTGTAACGCCGTACTATCGTCTCCACAAAGTGAGTAATAGCTTCATGGGGCTTGGTGTTCGCATCTATAATAAGATTCCACAGCCTATATTAGACTTGCCACTTCAACAATTTAAAACTCGTATCAAGAAGTCATTAATATATAAAGCATACTATAATGTACAGGATTACTTAAATTATGAGAATGCTTGGAATCTAAGTGACGTTGACTCTCAAGTTAAATGATTTGTATAACAGACTATGTAAACATGGCTTTTTGAAAAGAGCGACTGTTGAGTTTCTGGCCGGCTCTTCTCAACAGAAAACTGCTTTCCGAGCTGGTGGTAGCTTCAGACAAACTAACTGACCGACAAATTTTTGACGTTTCAAAAGTACTTTTTAAAAAAGTCTAATTGAAATAAATAATTTTGATTTGATTTGATTTAATTGAAAATTAATATTTTGATATATAATTATAAATTTTTCTTAGAAAGATTCAATTCATAGTATCATAGATGTTTGTTTTATATATAATGTACGATTCTGATTTTGTTCACATTCAAGTAATAATTAAAATTTAAATCCTGATAAAAAAAAATCTAAAAAAAAGTAAGTTTCTTCTAAGATTTGTGAATTAGGACAAGAGGTGAAAACCTCGGATTTAGAAACTTATAAATAATAATTATTATTATTGTAATAAATCAACTTTTTGTTAATTGTCATATAAATTAGTTTTCTAAATTATTGACTAAATTTATTTTCTAAAAAAATAACTAAAAAACTACTTTTTGGCAATATAAATTTACTAGTTTTTAAGTTTTTATAGCTCTAGAACATGCTCTAAATTAGGACAAATTTAGAAAAAGCTGGACAGATGGCAACACTAACATTACAATAGGTTCTTTTTAATTAGAGTTCTTGTTTATATGAGTCATCCAATGCCGAGAACACCAAAAGAGAATATCCAATAGATAGACTATAGAGAGAATCGTGTCAGCCACTACCACGAAAGAAAGTAAAAACTATTCCTTCCCATGGCACAGACTAATAAGAGATAGGTACTACGTATGCTATGGCAAAATATCTTATTTTGATAACAATGTCTTACTGATTTCTTTACTTTTTTCATACATAAGTACTATGACTGAATTATAAACGGACTAAACTTATAGATTTAAGGATTTGACTTATCATTTATCAATACAAGGACATTTACAACAACAGGGAATTTTACAACTACAAGGATTTAGATAATTATAACAGAAGACATGGCTTCGGCTTTACTATGGAATTAATAAAGAATTAACCTACTAAAGACAAGGCTGTATGGTGTAATACCTTTGCCTTTTCCATTATGGAAAAAATAATCAGATTCTTCATTCTTAGGCTTACTAATAAATAATAATTTTAATATATTTCCAAACTAAACTAGAAGGAGTGCCAGGGCATAAAGATTCACAAAATTTTGTCCATCCCAATTTCTTTTTCTGTTTTAAAATTCTTTTAGTTTTTGCAGTAATATTTTTATAAATGATGAAATTCGAGGTAGTCATACAACTCTGATAATTTTTTTCTACTTCTGCTCTCTTTTTGACAGCTGCCGAGCATTCAGCATCCCACCAAGGAGGGGAAGCCCACATTTTTGTACTGTTGGTTTTAGTGGGAATGTGTGTCTCTGCAGCTAAGAGGATAACTTTGACAAACTGATTGTAGCAGAATAAGGCATTTTCTGACGACAACTCAGGAAAGTCTGTGAGATGCGAATCAATAAAAGATCGATAATCCGGCCATTTGGCTTTACTTAGGTAGAATGGTAAAAGAGGCTTCAAATTTGGAAATGGTGCGGCCTTTAGGTTAGACATTATCAAAATGGGGAAATGATCGCTTCCATATGAGGAATGAAGAATTTTCCAGTTTAAAGAAGGAACTAAAGAAGAAGAGCATAAAGATAAGTCGATTGCGGACTGGGGATTTTGTGAAGGGTAGACTCTACGTGTTGGAGAACCGTCATTGAGAAAACAAATATCAATTTCATCGAGGAGATCCAACAATGAAGTGCCAAAGCTATCACAGGAATGGCAACCCCAAGCAGTGTGATGACCATTAAAATCGCCCATCACAATGATTGGGGGAGGTAAACCAGATAAAATTGATCTAAGATCTGAAATAAGTGAAGAGTGAGGATGAGGAATATAAATTGAGACAAATGAAATATCAAAAAATCTGATAGCCACTATATTAATTTCTGAAGTGTGAGGAGGTATAGGAATTTGAGAAAAAGCGTATGATCTATTGACTAAAATGGCACTGCCAGCATACCCATCATCCCTGTCATCCCTTAAACATGTAAAGCCAGGTATCCTAAAACGACTACCTGGCCTCAACCATGTCTCCGAGATGGCAAGAATGACAGGGTTAAATTTGTTAATGAGATGAATGAGATCAACTTTACGTTGAGAAATGCTTTTACAATTCCATTGAATTATTGTTAGATGGTCCATTAAATTTTAAAAGTTGAGAGGAGAGAACAGAACAGATTTGTGCAACGTTGTCCGGTGACTGAGGGTTATTGGGATTGGATAGATAAATATCAAATATTTTTAACAGTGACTTAATGAGATGATCAAAAGGGGATGAATGAAGTGTTGATTTGGTTGCGCTTCCATTACCCAAGGAAGATGGGCATGATGAAATGATATCATCATGAGTTTTCTTATCATACCCCTTTGGCCGAGGAGAATGACTACGTGGATTTTTGAAAGATGATTTTTTGTATGAAATGGTTGAATTTGATGTGGTTGTAGACAACACACTTGGGAGATGAGCTTGGGATGAGATAGGAGAAGAAAATAGTTCCTTGGCTACCTCAGAGTATGACCTCTTGATTAAAGGGAATCTTGTAGAGGCTTCCAGATATGATATGCACTCTTGGGACATAATTATTTTAATATTCTTCTGTCTGACATGTTCAGGGCAATCTTTATGATTTGCATAATGATTGCTTTGACAATGGATGCAGGAGGCTGTTGATACATTACAATTTTCAGCGGAGTGTGACTGAGAACACTTAAAACATCTGGGCGAAGACCTACATAAATTTTTAGTATGACCAAATCTGCAGCAGTTCAAACACATAATAGTAGGAAGGTTATAGGTCTCAACGGTAAGTGCAGAATAAAAAAAGAATATTTTTTTTGGTAATGCCTGACCTCTAAATGTTAGGACAACGGATTGTGTAGGAATCCAAACGGGAGAACCATCCACAATCTGCTTCCTATTTAATCTTCGGGCCTTTATGACTTCGCCATATCCAGATGGAAGCTCAAGGTTCTCCACTACAGATTGCATGGAGTAATCAATAGGGATGTCTTTGACAACACCCATGCGAGAAACATTAAAAGATGGGATTGCAGCTTTATAATTATTATTTTTTAGAATTGGGTTATTAACAAAAGCATTTGCTGCTGAGGCCGATGAGAATTCAACAGATATTCTATTTCTACCAATTGTTTTGACGCCATCTTTTAAAATTTTATCAAATTTATTTTTAAATAAAAATTCACCAAACTTAATTGCGCGAATTGTCAGTCCTGCTGAAGGGTCTGATTCAATTCGTGCAACATGAACTATAAAAGGGCCATTGTCACTATCAGAGTAGGAGCTAAGTTTATCAGTTATGGATGGGTTTTCATAAACAGTTTGAATAGATGGATTTGCAGCGGATGGGTTAATAATGGTTTTTTTATTTACACCTGAATCTTTAATGGAACTAATTCGCTTTCTGCTACTGAGAGGTACGGCTGGTGATTGCCTACTAATTATTTCTGACTCTGGCGTATAAAAAGTTTCTCCTGGATCAGGAGGATCGGGAGGAATTTTCTCCATTTTCTTTTTTTTTTTTTAACTGTCAAGAATGTCACTTTAAAATATAGTATTGAACTTACCAATTTATACAGCTAGATTTACGGATATATACAAAATTTACATTAACTACAACTATTTAAACTATGAATGATAGTTAAATGATTGAAAGAATCACTAAAATATTTTTGAACTCAAAAGCCTCCGGAAAAGCGTTCGACCACGTCAAGCGACCACTGACAATCACCGGCAACCTTCTGTACCATTTATTGATTGTTTTCCTCCCTCTAGTATCACAAGCTTCCAAGTTGAAATGGATCAACCTTTTTCTTTTAATGAACTCAGTTGTGCGTTAAATGGTTTAACAGATTCTGCCCCTGGGGAGGATGGAATACCTTACTCTTTTTTAATAAATGCAAGTAACAAAGCAAAACTTCTGTTTTTGTCACTTGTAAATAGTTTCTTAGATTCTGGGATGGTTCCTTCTTCTATGAAGACCCAAATTATAATCCCAATCCTGAAACCCGGGAAAAACCCAGATGACCCCGCGTCATATCGTCCTATTGCGTTATCTTCAACTCTGAGTAAAATATTAGAGCACCTTATCAAAAATAGACTTGACTGGCTTGTTGAAAATAAAGAAATTTTGGCAAAGACTCAATTTGGTTTTCGCAAAGGGATTGGTGCAGTGGATAGTCTTAGCATATTTACTTCTGAAATCCGCTTAGCTATAGCTAAAGGTGAGTACCTTGTTGGTGTATTTCTGGACATTTCATCAGCTTATGATAGTGTCGTTCTTTCTATTCTACGCAACAAAATGATGTCTATGAATTTTCCTCCTAAAATGATTCGTTTTATCTTTAACCTCTACATGGGTAGGTCTATTAGAGTACGACATAATGGTGTCATGCTCTCACCAAGAACAATATGGAAGGGCCTCCCTCAAGGGTCTGTTCTCAGCCCACTTTTATATAGTTTCTATACTCATGATTTAGAAAAATCAGTTGATTCTTTTTGTAACATTCTTCAATATGCAGATGATATAGTTTTATTCTCTAGTTCAAAAAATATGCCTGATGTTGTCTCAAAATTAAATTCTGCTCTATATTATCTGGGAGAATGGCTGTTGTCCCATGGTCTATCCCTGTCAGCTCCTAAATGTAACGTAGTTGTTTTCACTAGAAAAAGAATCATTCCTCAAATTAATATTAGTTACAATAATCATCCTCTCCCGGTTGTTAACACTGTAAAATTTTTAGGCCTCCATTTGGATTCTAAATTATCTGGTATAGCGCATTCGGAGTATGTAATACAAAAATGTGAAAAAAATATTCAAATTTTACGCGCGTTATCGGGTGTTTGGTGGGGGGCTCATCAATACACCCAAAAATTACTATATAATGTTATCATCCGTAGCCATCTAGACTACTGTACTTTTCTGTTAGACCCATGCCATAAATCAGCGTTAGAAAAATTGAATAAAATTCAGTTCAAGAGCCTACGAATTGTAATAGGGGCTATGAAGTCCACTCCCACCAATGCACTTCAGATTGAGTGTGTCGACCCTCCTCTAAATTTACGTAGACAATATTTATCTGATCGATTCATTTCTAAAGTTTTACAGTCTTCATCTCATCCATTGCTCGGGTTACTTTATCAGCTAGAGCAATTCCTCAAACCGGGCCAAGAATTTCCATGCATTCTAAAAAGTTTTAATAAATTTAATCAGTTTAGTGCACCTGTCTACAAATCCCATCTCAACCCGTTATACTCCTGTTCCTATCCTTCTCTAATTTTTAATCCATCGATTATCACCAATTTGGGAATAGAAAAAGGCGTCCCTGGGGCTAATAGGAAGTTTTTGGGAAAAGTTGCTAAAAAGTGGTCTGATTTTGTTATGATATTTACAGATGCGTCTAAATTATCAGATGAATCGTGTGTTGGAGCTGCGTGTTGGATCCCTAAATTTAATATTATCCTTAATTTCAAATGCCCCCCTCAGTCCTCCGTATTCACTGGGGAGTCAATAGCCATTCTTGAAGCTATTTTGTTTTCTGATTCACATAACTTAAATAAGGTCGTTATTTTTTCGGACTGTTTAAGCACTCTGCAGGCAATAACTCAAAATCCGTTTCGAAGTAAATCAAGATTCCCTATTATTCTTAAAATTAGAGAAGCTTTATTTAATTGTCACCAACAAGGTTATCTCATTTCACTTGTCTGGATCCCAAGTCATTCTGGAATTCAGAATAATGAAATAGTTGACAAGTGTGCCAAATCTGCAACTCAATCTGGCTCCCTTTCCTATTTTTTTAATTTCTCTCACGATTTGGGCCCTGTATCCAAAAAATTTTTGTATAGTGCATGGAATCAGTTTTGGGATAAGTCAAAATTAATCAAAGGTGCATATTATAGTGCTATTCAACCTGAAGTCCCTGTTTCTCCATGGTTTTTCCGATTTCGTAATGCCGACCGCAAAGTTACGTCAGTCGTTTGTAGACTCCGCCTAGGCCACGCATGTACTCCATTACACCTGGCTAAGCTAAGAATTAAAGACAGTGCTATTTGTGAATGTGGTTTAGATGAGGGTTCAATGAATCATATTGTTTTTGACTGCCCAAAATTAAAATATTCACTATATGATATTATCCCTGATTACATTCCACGTCCAGTACATTTAAAAACTATTTTAACCTTAGTCTTTAGCCCGTTTGTTACAAAATTAGTTAAATTTATTATAGATAATAATATTAAATTGTAATACAATGTAGGTTGTATCTTTGTATATATATGTATAAATATGTTTAATTTTTTTATTTTTATTTCTTTGTAGGTTCCTGTCGCATAACCATCTCTACGTTTCACCGTCACTAACCCTAATGTAGTTACAGAAATTATCACTGAATCTTTGGCAATTTTTACCGCTCAGTCTCCCTCGATTTTTCTTCATTATACGCGACACTGGCAGAATGTTTTGTGCTTAAGCACATACAAAGCCATTAAAAAAAAAAAAAAAAAAAAAAAAAAAAAATAAATAATAATACCTAACCATTTATAGAGATTATTGATTACATACTCTTTTATATACTGTTAGATACTCTATGTAACCATTTTTGAATGCGTTCTAATACGAATGGGATTTTTAAAACAATATATTTGTCACAAATTCATGTATATAATTTACTTTTCTTACTCTTATATTTTTATATAGTTTTTCAGTTTAGTTGGTCGAGGTGCTGCTTGGTTGCTGTATCTTTAGTTGATGATGAAGAGAAGAGCTGTTCGACGGACAAATTTCTAATTTTAAATCTTGTGTGCATTTGTAAGTTTCTGCAATTATTTTATCTAGATTTTCTTATTGGAATATCTTGTTTTAATTCAACTATTACTTTCAACTGTAAGTTTTCATTACTGCAGTGTGTAAACTTGTAAATCTACAAGTCAAAGAAAACAACAATAATTTTTCGAGAAATATGCAGTTAAAACTATTGTGGGTTCATATTTTATTTATTTATTGTGTATTGCCTCATTGTCTCAACTCAGTAAACGAATTTCTGCCCAGATCTGTAAATTGCATTACGAAGACAAGTTCATCTATGCTATACCAACTTTATTTCCAATGGAAGAAATCAGTTCTAAGCTGCCCGGCTAGAAATATTCGATTAGTTAGTTTTCGTAATAATTGTTTCACATATTTTCTTAGATTTGGTAAGTGTATTATGATTGTATTTAAGCATACCACTGTAAGAGATAATTATAAAAAAAAAAATATGTTATTTTTCAGGTACATTAAAATCAATCTCCTATCAAAACCCATCATTTGATGTAAATGCAGGTAATCTATATACTATAGTCTAATTCTAAATGTATTAAAATTAATCTATTTATTTATTTTTATTTATATTATTATATGTATACTAGCTGACCCAGCAAATGTTGTTATGCCACCGTGGGCCACCCTTATCTCTTAGGGGTATAAAAAAATTGATGTTGACCGATTCTCAGACCTACTCGATATGCACACAAAATTTCATAAAAATTGGTCGAGCCGTTTTGAAGGAGTTTGGTAACTAACATTGTGACACGAGAATTTTACATATAAGATAAATTAACATCCTACTAATAGTATAAACACGAAAGTTTGTAAGCATGTATGGATGTTTGTCACTCTTTCACACTAAAACTACTGAATGGATTTTGATGAAACTTTCCAATAATACAGCTTACACATCAGAATAACACACATAATTTATAATGATATAGTGTGAATTATCCAATATATAGCGGGTGAAACCATGGGACTCAGCTAGTAAGTCATAAATGTATTAATCCTATTAATGATTAATAATTCTATTTTGTAACTTTTTGTTTAAAGATGTTTTGTATAACAATATTTGAGTATGAGGCCAAGGTGATTTTTAAACTAGTTTTAGGTAAAGGTTCAGGACTGTTCATTAAGTACTTCATCTGTTGCCTCTATGTTAGATCATATAATATTATCATGACAATCTCCTATTATTGATCGAAGATGACAATATTAATATTTGGAAAATATTAAACAATATGACAATAGCAAAGCATAGGTAGGCAGGCCTATGTTTAATGTTCCTGGCCCCAAAGAATCATGGCAAGTTTCATACATTGATTTCTACGGAAAATTTTGAGAACGATTATTTATTTCCATTGCTTAGATTATACTCTGGGGATCCCGGTAATATGAATAATATATTTTTATCAGGCGGCAAACATAAAATGTTCTAAAGTAAAAATAATGGACTTCTGACATTTTGTATTGCCATATTAAATAAAAAATAAAAACGTCAACTGTCAAAGTGACACTTGCATCTGTCAATAAGTCAATAGTCAAACTGTTAATTGATAAGTTTTATTTATCATCTTTGAGTTTTATATCTTTGATTTTGTAAAAAATAAATAATAAGGACATAAAAGCTTCTAAATTCTACATAAAATAAATAAATAAATAAAAGCTTTACGAAATAAAGACAAATATTAATAATAAAATAAAATTATCGTACAGCAATATAAATTATCGTATTAATCCATTTATTATCGTAAAATTAAGCTCTGACAGTTTAGTAAAACACATATTATGACAAATGACATTTATAGCAATCTGTTTCGTTCAGAAATAGTCAATAGTTTTAAGATTTACACTTTTATTGATTCCCATGTCCTAAAAATATTCTGTATGTTTAAACCTATTAGGTATTTAGGCCTCAAAAAGCAGTTCTAAAGTTATTTTAATTTCTCATATTTTTTAGTACAAATTCTGCCATGATTCTTTTATTTTCTCCTATATCAACAATCAATCAAAGTTCATAATGTATTTGATAGTTTTTATTGATAGTTACATTTTTATATAATGATGATCCACACACTTCCTGAATTTTTAATTTTATATTTTAGCTAGTTAGTAGAAATTATTATTAATTATTATAAATATTAATTGTTTCTGAATATTAACTATCTAAATTATAAGAGATATTTTTATTAGGGGTTATCGAGGCTCAAGAATTCAGACAAGAAGCAAGTGAGGCAAGCCGTAATTCAGAGGATAGTAAAAAGAAAAGTCAAAAGTCAGAACAACAATCATCAGGTTTATCTGCTGATATGCTCAAGAAATCTGATAATGATTTTAATCAGGCAGATCCTTCTCAGCAATCTTCTTATGATAATATACAGTCAGTACGAGGTAATCAACCCATTGATTCCACTCAGCATCAACAAATGAATCCTAATACTACTGACTTTATTGATAGTGATGATGAAAGAGAAAAAAATACAGAGCTATTTTCTGCTATAAAGAATAGTAATCTGCAAAAAGTTCAGGAGCTGCTAAAAGCAGGAGTCAAGGTTAACATTATTGATAAAAATAATAAAAATAATACCCCTTTACACTATGCTATTGAAAGGAAAAAAGAAGAAATAGCTGCAGAATTACTGCAAAAGTGGAAGGCAAATATTAATGTTCAAAACAATAAAGGTGATACTCCTCTACATGTTGCTACTTCTAAGGGTAATAAAGAATTAGTAAAATTACTCCTAAGTGAAAAAGCAGAAGTTAATATTAAAAATAATCAAGGTTATATTTCTTTGGATATTGCAAAGAGTCTTGGGAAGCAAGATATTGTTCAAATATTAGAATCAAATATTCAGCTAAATTCACTAACTTATGTTGAAGAACAATCAGCAAACCGGCAGAAATCTCAAGAAAATCTTCGTTCTGCTTCAAGCAGTGGGGATATGCAATCTTCTAGCCTACTAAGCTCAAAACAAAACTCAGAAAAATTCAAAATTCAGAAAAGGGGAGGAACGACAGGTGGTCTGGATGGGCATTTTTACGAAATTGACTTATTAATTTTGGTTAAATTAAGGGGAGATAGAGATATAAATAAATTTTACCTATCAACAAATGTAGATGGTCTAGACACTTTTGATGATGTAGTGATTAGGTATTGGAAAAATAATAGGGAAGAGGAACAGTCAACTACAATTCTTTTGCAAGCCAAGCATGTCGATGATACTAAAAAAGGTAAAGTCACCATTGAAAAATTTATAAGTCCAAAAAACGATAAATTTTATTTAGGCAAGTATTTCTTGGACTATTTAAAGAGTAGAAAAAAATTTAATGACAAATCTGAAGATCCTGTATTTCAGGGTAATTCTCGGGTTAAGTATATTATTTACACTAATGCTATTCTGGATGAACAATTCGATAAAAATAGGATAATTGATATAGATAATAGTATTTTTTCTACGAAGTCCAAGGAACTTAAGGATAAGGCATTTAAATTTAGTCTAGATAAGAAAAACCATGATGTAATTACAACACTAGAGAGGGTTTCTTGTCAAGAAAGAATAAAGTTGTTAGCAAAGGCTCTTGTTAGCTGTATGAGTGGTAAACTAAATTATAACAACATGATGGGTAATGAATTCTTTTTAACTTACCATGTTTTCTTGGCAAAAAATGTGATTGAAGTTGGAGAAGAAATTAAAGAAGACGAAAAAAAAATTAAGTATCGAGAAGGTAAAATCAATCCCAATTTTCTAAATATTGATTACAAAGATAGGTTCAAAAAAGTACTTAAAGAAGAAGTTTTCTATGAATATGCAAGAAACGTAATATTTAACAAAAAATCTAGCTTAATATTAGATGATGAGAGAGAACGAAATAATTTAGTTAATAAAGTAGTTACGTCATTGAAGTCGTCTAAAAAAGTGGATGAAGATGTGATTGAAAAATTAGGTGGAAGTGCTATTATATTAGATACAAAAAATAAACAGTTAAAGTTTGCTGATCAAGATGAATTTGACGATTGCAAGAAAATAAAGGATGAGAGTGCTAAAAAGCTCATAGAATATTTGAAAAGTAAACTTAATAACTTTGCAGACTATAAGTTTGATATTCCATATGAACTTGTAAAAAAAATATTGAAAGAAAAAATGGAAAGAGAGCCCTTAAAGCTCAGTATTAGTTTTGGAAATATCAGCCCTAGCTTCAAAAAACCAGAACATGTAATCAAAAAATTAATTGTATTATTTGAGAAACATAAATCCCAAGAAGTTATCAAGATTGACGATAGTGTAGTTGGGCATGGAAAAGAGCTAACTGATGGAGATATAAAAAATATAGGAAAGCTTGTTGGTAATTTGCTTATATTTGATAAAAAGAAAAGGATGCTGAAGTTAGCAAGTGAAGAAAAATTATTAGGGAATGCTTTCGATTACTTCAAAAAACTACTAAAAAATACTGCTAAATCAAAAAATCTAGACGTCTCGAGTTATAGATTTGACATAAAAATTAAGAATTTTCCTAGGGAGATATTGGTTACTGACGATGAAGATAGTACTAATGTTAAGGAATTTTTAAGTAAGTTGGAAGTTTTTACAGGTCAAGCTAGTGATAAGGAGTTAAAAGAAATCATTAAAGATGAGATTAGGAATTTGTATAAGCTAACTAAAGAAGAGGTTGAAGAGAATTTTCTCAAAATAAGGGAGAAAGGAGAAAAGTATTGGAGGGAAGGTGATTATTATTTAGAAAAGGATGATGATTTATTTGCGAATATACTGAGGTTTGGTATTGCATTTGATGTAAGAGACCCAGTAGCCCTATTTACTGGAAGAAAAGAAGAATTGGGTGCTTTACATAACAAAATACAACTTAGTTCAAAAAAAGTAACAGTTATCAGCGGATTAGGTGGAGTAGGTAAGACTGAATTGGCTAGAAAGTATGCTTATGATCATGGAAATGATTATGATGGCAATGTTATTTGGATTAATGCTGAAAGCTATCAAACTCTTGTTGAATCTTTTCTTAGGTTAGCTCAGGATAAGATAGGAATCAATGTGAAAAGTACAGAAGGAAATCATAAGGATATAAAGTCAATTGTTGAAGATGTATATAAATGTTTTTCAAAAAGAAAGAGTCTTTTTATTTTTGATAATGCTGAAAAGCGTAGAACTCAAGATGATGTTGATGAAGGTATAGATAAATTTTTACCGTGTTTGTCTTCTAATGCTAATAAACCCTATATCCTTATAACTTCCCGTAACCAGAAATGGGGAAATATAGAAGTAGTATCGTTGGGTACATTTACTGAAAACGAAACTACGGACTTCATCAAGACAGCGCTTAATATAAAAGATGATTCACAAAAAGATGAAATTCAAAAATTAATGGAAATATTAGAGCGGTTTCCTTTGGCCTTGGCACAAGTAGTTGCATACATAAAGCAAGCAGATGAAGAATTAAAAAATGTAGAGCCAGAAAGAGAATTTAAAATTGAAGATTATCTAAAAGAGTATAAGAAGAAGTCGAAAGAATTACTTAACTTTCCATTTCCAGATGATAGTAATGATAAATATAGCAGAACAACATTTACAACTTTTCAAGTTACCATCGATAAGATAAAGAAAAAGGAATATGGGAAAAAAACTTTGGAAATATTAGATATCATAGCATATTGGGCACCAGACAATATCCCTATTAAAATATTTTTAAAGCTAGGGGAAAATGATGAAAGAAAATTAGGGGCTACTGTTCAATTATTGAAGCAGTATTGTATGGTAAATTTAGAAAGAGGTGTATTAAGTTTACATAGGTTAGTACAAGAAGTAACAAGAATAAATCTTATGGATGAAAAGAGAGAGGAAGAAACATTAAGAAAAGCTCTTAAATTAATAAAGAGTGATGATTTAGAAAAAATAGATCAAAAATCTCAGTGTATTTTTTTTGCTCTTACAGAAGATGGAAAATTAAGCGATAGTGAAAAACATGCTACATATATTTGGAGTTATGCAAGTAAATATGATCAATTAATTAAAAAATTTTATTCTGCCTATGGTAAAAATGGCAATGCACCACTACACTTATTTGCCATAAATGGTAAAAAAGAAGCTATTAAGTCTATGTTAATAAAAATACAAGAAAGCAAATTGATGGACAAGGTGAAGGAGTATAATCAATTTGGCTATGCCCCTATTCATTTGGCAGCTTTGAATGGTCACAAGGAGGTAGTAAAATACCTTATAGAGGAACAAGGTGTTGATATTGAGTTTATTACTAAATTCCACGAAAGCACTCCTACGTTCATTGCTGTTTTAGGTAATCAATTAGATGTAGTAAAATATTTGGTAGGAGAAAGAAGAGCAGATCCTAATAAAGGAGCTAAATCTGATCAATTTCCTATTCTATATGCTGCTCTATATGCTAGGAAGGATATCATAGAATGCCTAATAAACAACAATGCTAATCCTCTTTTAAAGGACAGTAGTTTAGGTAATAACGTTCTGCACTTTGCACTCCTTCATTTGAATAACTGTGTGGAGCATATTTCTGACACCGAAGAGATCGTAAAATATTGTTTGGAAAAAAATTCTGTCCTTGTAAAAGATGCAAATATTTCGGGAATGACGCCATTACATTTTGCTGCACAATTTGGTTCTGCTAGTATTGTCAAAATGCTTCTAGATTACGGTGCTGATGTTAATGCTAAGTCTCATATTGCTAAAGAAGTGGATGGTATTAAAACGGAGCCGTATGTTTTAAGACACCTTAAGAAGTATGACGAAGGCTATACTCCTTTACACATTGCTGCAAAGGAAAATCACTTAGAAAGTGTAATGCTCTTACTACAAAAAGGTGCAATCTATAGAGCTATTAATGACAAAAGGAGTACTCCTCTTGATATCGCACAACTTGGATCTGAGGTTGAAGATTTACTAAGATCTATAAATACATCATTTCAAGCTATTCTGAATGGTAAAAAGGATGAGTTTGATTATTTACTAATGGGAAAAAGTTCAGATGTACTTAAATCAATTCTCAACGCTCGTGATCGTAATCAAAAAACACTACTACAAGTTGCTATTGCTAATAAGCAGAAAGATATTGAGAAGATACTTAGAGAAAAATTAAAACTTATTTAGTCTTCTTATCAGCAGCAAGAAGCTGTTAAACAAGGAGTTAAAGTTTAAGCTAAAGAATGTTTACCGAGCACAAGTTCAGGAAGGAGAAAAAGAGAAGTTAGTTGTGAAAAGTGTTTATGTACAAAGAAAAGGAAAGACTTAGATGAGTTTAATGAGGAAGATGAGAGAAGAAATTTGGATTAATTGAGAGTAAGATTAAGATAAACAGTGAAAAGTTTGTAAGTTACGTTAAAGATGCCAGAGGGAAAGCAGAGTCAGCTAATTCAATTGGCCAGTAGGGGAAAGGTTGATTTTCAAAGTGAATTTCAAAGCTCGATTGATAAGCTCATTAATAATCAAAAAGTCATGAATCATTTTAGTAGAGTAGGAAAAATCTCAAGATTGACCATACACCGAATGATGGTTAAAAATGTATTGATTTTGTTGACATTATGCTGACTGCAGATTATGCTGACTTTAGAAATGGAGATTATCAAGGTGTAGCAGTGAATATTTTAATTGGTTTTATTGCTGGTAGTCAAGAGTTTGCTAAAGTTGCTGAAGCTGTATCTCTTAAAGGATTAAAATTAGCTGAAGAGGGAAAATTATTAGTTGGTAGCTCTTTAAAAAAAGTATCTCCTTTTCTTGCTCTTGGTACTTCTGCTTTTGTTGTCTATGATTTAGTCAATCAGATAAAAGTATTTAAAAATGGTACAAAAGAAACGCTAGTTGGTGTAGTAGCAGTGAGTATTTACTTAGAAGTTGACGCTGCAGAGGTTGATATAGAAGTAGCTGAAGCTATTGAGGTTCTAGAAGGATTATCCAGTGTTACTGGACCGACCGAACGACCTACAATTGGCGCTGTAGTATTTGTTGCTACTGACTGATATGGCAGTAAATAGAGTTGATAAAATTGATCATATTATTCATCTAACTGGCAATGAGAAGTTTGTTGAAGGTTTACATGCGTTTATAAGTATGAAACTAGAACAATATATAGAAGAGTTATTGGAGAAAAAAACAACTATATAAACAATTAGTTATTCAAGGACTTGAGTATTTAAAACAGCATAGTGATATTCAAAGCTATGTTTTTCCCACTACCGATAGTAAGCTTAAACCGGATTTGAACAGTAAAGTGTTGCTTGATAGAATGAGAAGTGATACAAAGTTGTTTTATTTACCAAAAGGAAATGATGATCCGGCGCCAAGTTATAGATTATATTTATGTGAAAATCTAATTGGTATATTAGCAGATCATAATTTAATTATTCTACGCAAAAGGATTCTTAAATAGTCCTAGTTGTCTTATCTTTGTGGTGAATAATGGTTACAAAGATTTTTTATGTAACGAATAAACTTAAAAGCTAATGGACCGATTTCAAAAATTCTTTTGCCGTTAGAAAGGTATATTATCCCTGAATAACATAGGCTATAATTATTAATCCTCAGAAATTCTTATTAAAATCAACCCAAGGTGTAAAAAAATTAGCTATAAAATGTCTTTCATCGCATGTGATGCGAAAAGTATTGAAGATATAACACAAAAATGTTCTACAAAATTATAGAAAATGTGAAAATGCCTATCAAAATCAGACCATGTGTTATCCATACCTTTGTAATCATTCTTATCCAAATAAATTATTTCGTATTCAAGAATGTTTCAATACCTGTTGATTACTTTTTGAATTATTAAAATCTGACATTCCAATAAAAAATAAAATGCTCCACGCAGCGCAGCGAGCAACGCGGCGAGAGGGGCATCGAAATGCGGGAGAGTCAAAATGTTTAAAAAAAAAATTTGTCCACCCGTGCGAAGCCGGGAAGGGCCGCTAGTTATTAATAAAGAAGAATGGAACGTTGGCTTAAAGGCGATTATACAACGACGTCCAGTTATGTAGTAAACTGCTTACTAATGCGCCGACATTTTGAAACTATATACCGCGAGTCTTTCGAGAATTTTTTGTACGTAAAAAAGAACAGTTTTTGGAAAGTCAAAAAACTATGATGTGATGATTCAAAACGACGCCTCGTCGATTTTAGTGCACAATCCGTAATGAGTATCCAATGCTTGCCAAAATGGATCTGCATATTCTTCCCGTTCCAAACAACATATTTGTGCGAAACAGAATTCTCAACCTGTGCAGCCACGAAAACAAAATACCGCAATAGACTGGACGCTGAACCTGATATGAGACTCCTACTGTCCTGTATCAACCAATTGATGAAAAATAAAAAATAGTTTCATACCTCCCATTAGTTAGATGTTTTTCTTTTTAATATCTTCTATCATTATACTTGTTATGTACTTTTTTATGCTTATTAATAAAGAAATACATTTAAAAATTATTGTTTTATTGTAGGGTTCCGTCAAGTATTTCGCTTTTCTCTGAAACAGTGGAAATCATGGAGTAGTACATAATAATCCATCGAATAAGAGTCATTTAGTGGGGAATGGTGGGGAAAATGTATATGTCATTGACTCTGAAAGCAAAAGTTTGAAGTTGCTATACCTGAGAAGTGATTATTTATGACGAGACCGGATTTTATGCAACATAAAAGCTTGTTATATGCATGAAAAACGCTTGACTATGCACGAAAATTGGCAGAATATGCGAAATTAAATAATAAATTTTGGAAACCCCTCAAAAAAAAGAGAAAAGTAAATTTTTATTTTAAAATCAGCATACAATGAGTACATTATGATATAGGCGATAATAAGTACAGTAATATTAAATCATTTTTATTTTTGTAAATGTAAACAATCAAGTATTTTTCCAAATCTTCAGTGGTGAGATTGTGTCTTCGATCATTTAGAATATTTTTTTAAGTGGAAAAAGTTTGCTTTACATCGACTGAGGTAAATGGGCAGAATTGGAACTTTGGTTGCTATTTTAGCACTTATAGTTTACACGGCTACTCTGCGTTCCAGGTCGAATTGGCGATATTACTTTTATCGCATTTTGAAATGGACTGACTAACTAGATCTTAGGTAAAATATGCTATTACCGCTGAGAATGACTTAAATAAGCAAATGCATATAATCCGGTCTCTATTTATGATCTTCATATAAAAACTTCGGTAAATACGATTGACCCGAGAAATTTAGTAAAGCAGGTAAGAGGTAAACTGAAAATAAGATAATTTTCAATTAAAAGTTCTAAAATCTGCAAATGATGTGTCATTCAAAACAACGGTAGTAGAAGTGAAGCCAACAGAAGATTCATCTGTGAATAAAATGAGAAAACATGAGTATTATACTGTGAGACTTAAAGATGGGGTTAATTTGTATAATAAAACTCATGTGATTATGGATTTTTTGCTAATTCATTAATGCTCCTATGAATGAATGTATGAAATCACAGCCTTTGATGTTTGAAAAGGACAAAGAAGTAGGCGAAGGTGGGCTCGTGAGTTCACGGCCATTGAGCTAGACGAAAGGCGGCCGCTCGCTTCTATTCAAGACTCAATATAGAAGAGATGTGGGCGAGGAGAGAGGCTCGGGAGTAGAGGTGGATCACGAGCACGTTGCAGTTCTAAACCGCTTCGCCCATATTGCTCAAACGTGTTGAGCTTTATCAGCGAAAGCTTAATGGACAATAGTGCTTGTGATCCATCCCAGTCTCAATCTTCGCGACACCAATGAGACGCGTTTGTGAACGATGGACATATGCGCAGCGCTTACATCGCGTGCGCGTCGCAAGAAATGGATTAGTTTCAAAGATACAGATTAGTCATTTAGTACAAGTGACGACATTTTTAACCACACAACTGTTCACACTGGTGCAAGTTGGTTGCAACAGTGTTGGTAGTTGTAATGTATGTATCTCGAGAGCGCAAGTGACGTTTACACCAGAATACGCACAGTGCTGCTAGCGCATACACGTGTACACTGGTACAAATGCAATGATTTACAGTTTTAGGTACTACTTTCAACTTGCAAAAAATACAAAATTTACATCATGGTAACGATAGTACGGTTTACTATATTTCCACAACTTTACGTCATTTGACATGGGAGAGGATATTGCCGCGTAGTCTTATACTCGATAACTCGACCGCGACTACTTTAGTCTTCTAATAAACATAGAAAGCAAACTGCTGTTGTTTTCAGCTTTTCTAATTTGATTGATATATCTAACACTAGAGGGCTGCCCTCGCTTCGCTCCGGGGTATTTAGAGCAATATTATAATTGATGTCCTTAAATTGTCATTCTGTAATTGTGTAATTTTTAATTATTTGAAAAATTAGAGAGTAAGAAAAAGTTATAAAAAGAAAAATAATAGAAACAAAATTAAAGAAAAGCGACAGATGATAAAAGAGGGAGGACAGAGCAGAACTAAAATTGAGTGACAAAAGTAATTAAGTGTTGCCATATACATTTTTTAATTAATAGAATATGGCCACTTTGTTGTTTCTAATCTGATTTTAAAAATTCTTTTACTGTTAGTAAACTACACTATTCGTGAGGCACAAAGGTGATTTAGTGTTGCCATATACATTTTTTAATTAATAGAATATGGCCACTTTGTTGTTTCTAATCTGATTTTAAAAATTCTTTTACTGTTAGAAAACTACACTATTCGTGAGGGACAAAGGTGATTTAGTGTTGCCATATACATTGTTTAATTAATAGAATATGGCCACATTGTTGTTTTTAATCTGATTTTAAAAATTCTTTTACTGTTAGAAAACTACACTATTCGTGAGTGACATAGATGATTTAGTGTTGCCATTTGCATTTCTTAATTAATAGAATATGGCCATTTCGTTGTTACTAATCCGATTTTAAGAATTCTTTCACTGAGAGAATTCTATAGTATTTCCGTCTCTCTTCCTCTTATATACTATCATTCTCTCTCATCCTCTCTCTTTTTTCTCTCTTTAATATTTATCTTCGTCTGTTCAGAATGGTCTGTCTCTGTTCGCTTTCTTTCTTTCGGTAATATATATATGTCGGAGTTGTGTGTTAGGTTAGGTTAGGTTTATGTTAGTCTAATCTTAGGTTTAGACGCTGAAAATAAGCAGTGGAGGCGAGTGTTGTGATAACTTAAAGGACATCCTGAAGCCTACACCATGGTCTCAAGTCCAAGGCACTGCTTAGATTCCTGTCAGAATAGTTCTAATCAGAATATTAAGAGATCGTAATCCTGACCGTGTTGCGTCCGTAAAGCTTTTGAGATAGGCCATCCATTCCATCTATATCCTTTTTAATTAGTTTTCGACATATATATGTCGGGGATTTTAAAACGATGTGAACGGAAATGGAAGAAGGAAGATGAGGAATATTGGGGAACACTAAAAGGGGGTGATGGTATTGAATGGAATATTGGGTAAACGCAACGTAGATACTCCTATTGAACCGATAAATGATCAAATATGATCTCTAACAATTACGAGAGAAACCTAAGCAGTGCCTTGGACTTGTGACCAAGGTGTAGGCTTAAGGAGCTCTTTTAAGTGATCACGACACTCGCCTCCACTGCCAGGCTCTCCATTTAAACCCAAGGTTAAACGCACATAAACCGAATCTAACACAAGGCTAACCTAACCTAACATTGTGTTTACTTAACCACGTGGCAATTACATTGTAAGGACTTACGTGACCATAGTTGGACAGCACTTCCACACTACACTGCACTTGACACTATCACTATCACTAGCACTACTTAGATGATGTTCACTTCTTGAGAGACCGCGCACGACTAAGACTTCAGTTAGACTGTCGATCGCATATAAAGGGTCGAGGGTAGAGACTGTCAAAACAACGGAAGTGACTACTACCCCACTCCAACGCCATAGACAACGATAACGATTCGATTAATCGATAATATTTTACTATGCTCCGACATATATATATCTCTCTCCTTTATTTATCCAATTTTATTTTTGCTCTCTCCTCTCTCTTATATTATCTGTCGCTTTTCTTTTCTTTTTCTTTCTATCATTTTTCTTTTTATAACTTTTTCTCACTCTGTCTCTTGTCTTTGCAAATAATGAAAAACTACAAAATTACAGAAAGAGAAATTGAGGACACCAATTATAATATTGTTTTAAATACCCGGAACAAAGCGAGGGCTGGCCGCTCGTACTATTATATTTATAAAGAGGAAAGATTTGATTGTTTGTATGTTTGTTTGTTTGTTGCGAATAGGCTCGAAAAGTACTGAACCGATTTTGAAAATTCTTTCACCTATAGGAAGCTACATCCTTTCCGGGTAACATAGACTATGTGGTGTTGCCATAATTACTCTAATTAAAAAGATATGGCCATTTAAGTGCTATAAGGTGGTCATTTTGTAAATTGGAGAGTTTCACAGGAATAAAAAAATCCGATTTAAAAAAAAATTTCACTGTTAGAAAACTACACTATTCGTGAGTGACAAAGGTGATTTAGTGTTGCCATATACATTTTTTAATTAATAGAACATGGCCATTTTGTTACTACTGATCCGATTTAATTTTAAGAAAATAATAATCATAGATAAGGTGCAAACGAGCAGATGGTCCACCTGATGGTAAGTGGCAACCATCGCCCATGGACATCGGTAAAACAAGAAACACTCTCTCGTTTTGTCGATGCGTTGCATCCCCGAAGATAGAGTGGGAAGGGGGATTGAAGAAGAAAAATGATGCGGATTCAGCGGACCTTAGGCAAGAGCCCAGAGTCCACTAGACCCACATCCAACATTAATGGGATGGGAGAGGGAGGGGGTAAGTCTGGCCCACATGCGGCTCAACCGGAACGCGTCTATGACACTTGGCGGTCGGATTCGCATGCTGGTGGTCGCAAGTCAGTCGGAGAACAGATCCCCTACCACCAAGGTGGTGCTGGGTTACTCGGCTCTTACGAGATGCTCTCCCAGCGGCAGAGGGGAATAGTAATATAACCCGTCCCCTCACGGGTAGATAGGTATAAATTCTTTCACTATTTCCGTCTCTCTTTCTCTTATAATACTATCATTGTCTCTCCATCCTCTCTCTTTTTTCTCACTTTCATTTTTATTTTTATCTGTTCAGAATAATTAGCCTCTTTTCACTTTCTTTCTTTCGATAAATTCTCTCTCTCTTTCTCTCTCTCTCCTTGTCTCTCTCTCTCCTTTACACCCATTCAATTTTAGTTCTGCTCTGTCCTCCCTCTTTTATCATCTGTCGCTTTTCTTTAATTTTGTTTCTATTATTGAAGTCCTTGCCCATGCATCAACACATTCATTCAAATTCCACTATGACCTGAAATCCAAGAAAGAACCACATCTAATGCATGCTTACAGCATCGAAACAAAAATTGTTTTATTTTTTAAGTAATGGGGAAATATTGATTTTTTTTAAATCTTACCTAACAGTGCTTCTAATGTACTAAGTCTGAAAATATTATAGTTTTATCTAAATTACGTGACTCAACATAGGATAGGGATTGTAAAATAGTTATATGTAACTTCTCCATTGAAATCACAAGTATGAGAAAGACACAACTTAATACTATATTAAACCTAGGCATCCAAACTGCTATATCTACATGTATTAAACTGCTATACTTATATACACAATTGTTCACATTTTTATACTATTTGATACAAGAATCATTTAGAATGACCTGCTTCTTCTCTCCTTACTCCTCCTTAATTGTCAATAATTATTACTTGATTATTTGTTCTAGAATAATGATCACTCCATAGTATGTATTTATATTTAATAACTAAATTTATTTTTCTTTATTTACAAGTAAACCTTATCAAATAGCAAATACATGACTAGAGTACTACATAGATAACTGATACAAGTAGTTAATTCTACTTCGTATATTGGTGTAAGTGCATGGTATACTAATCCAAGTGATCACTTGCACCACTATTCATTTTTAATGCATAATGAAAACTATTCTACATAAGTACAACTACCGCATTTTTCTGAAATATTAAAACCTTATTATACATATCTTTTTTTATAATACTTAGGTATAACATTTCAAAGATGCTAAGAGAAATCAAAAAATATTCATAAGACTGCGCTGGCTAAAAAAATGTTTCGTAACTATAGCTATCATTTATAATAGGATACCCAAAAATATTAAAACAATGGCTAAAAGAAAAATGATTTTATGAACTAAAAGAATTTGAATAATGTAATACTTATTTATTATTAATTGAAATAAATCTATGACATTGTATGTATAATTTAATTATGGCTTTTAAATTAAATTGTGACTATAATATTTGTATGCCAAATCCTGGCAAAACATGTGGAACCTTTAGCATGCATCCTACCATTTTTTACAAATAAATATATTTGATTTGATTAAAATAGCTATCGAATGAGAGGAAAACATTATGTACGTTTAAACACTCCGAGGTTCTAACCTCTGTTCATTAATGAAAGAAATAAACGCCAGAGCGCGCCACGACACGACACATAAGTGTGCACACTCAGCGACATGACACGCCGCGCCACGCCACGCCACGACACGTATATGTGTTTCCGCCTTTAGATTATTTATATGAGTGGAGCTATTATATTAGATTGGGGGAAAAGTTTATTCGCATTTTTTAAGAAAATTCAAAACATTTTTTAATATAGTTTATTTACATTTAACTAAAGTATGTAGGTACCATTTTGTTCGATAACTTTCTGCCATCTTGTAGGTAAATTTTAGGGCTTCTGATCAAAAAACCGCGACAAGTAGTTTTGGCAGTCCTCTCGTGAAGTTAACCTGACACTGCCTAAAAAATTCTAAAGAGACCGAAACAGGTGGAAATCTGAAGGTGCAAGGTCAGGACTATACGGCAGAAGCACACCTCCCAGCCAAACACCTCCCAGCCAAACTCTCTTAATTTTTGCTGAGTGGCTAAATATGTGTGAGGTCTAGCGTTATCATGATGAAAAACCACACCCCTTCTGTTGATTAATTCCGGCCGCTTTCTCTCAACTTCTTGCTTTAATCTCATCAGTTGTTCGTAGTAGAGTTCAGAATCGATTGTCCTGCCTGGTGGTAACAGCTCATAATGAATAATGACCTTCCAATCCCACCACACACACAGCATCACCTTGTTGCGATGTAACCCGGGTTTCGCCACAGTCTGTGAAGCCTGACCGGCCTTTGACCACGACATTTTTCGCACGTTCTTGTTGTATGTGATCCACTTTTCATCACCAGTTATCAGCTTCTTCAAAAATGGTACGGTTTCATAACGTCGTAATAAAGAATCACAAATGAGTACACGGTTCATTAGGTTTCTTTCAGTGAGCTCGTGAAGTACCCAAATATCGAGCTTTTTTGTGTACCCAGTTTTTTTCAAATGCGCCAAAACTGTTTTGTGGTCAATTCCTAGTTCTTCAGCTACGTCGTAACTACTGATATGCCGATCTTGCTCCACTTTTTCAAAAATAGCATCCATTTTATCCGTCATAGGGCGACCAGAGCGAGGTGCATCTTTGACATCAAAATTTCCGGATTAAAAACGCTTAAACCAAATTTATGCTACTCTCGCAGACACTGCACTAGGTCCATAAACATCGCAATTTTATTCGCGGCT
Organism: Limenitis camilla; assembly: GCA_905147385.1. Classification (NCBI taxonomy): domain Eukaryota; kingdom Metazoa; phylum Arthropoda; class Insecta; order Lepidoptera; family Nymphalidae; genus Limenitis; species Limenitis camilla. The sequence goes on along the minus strand of LR990230.1, from coordinate 12,356,533 downwards.
TGCGTTGCATTTTTACCTTTTGTAGTAAAATTTTGAAATGTATCGAATTTTTTCATTAGATTCACTCAACTTCACAGTACGAAAAACAAATGCAAATCACACATTTCCTAATTTGAATTTGGAATAATCTTCTTTAGAATGTAAACTTTTAATGATACCAAAACCAGCCAGATACAAATAGAAAAGATAGATTTTATTACAAGTTCATGCATACTATAATGCGAAAAGACTTTTTCCCCAACCTATTATTACAAATACATATATATAATTCATATAAAACTGGATTCAAGATATCCATATCCACAATATGCACTTATTTATATATTACAAATTAGCGACATCTATTCACATCCTAAAGCATTATAACGATCGTAGTTTCTGACTTTGCCGTTAGATGGCGGTTTAAATAACTTTTGAGTAGACACTTTTTCAAACTCATTATGTTATATCTATGACTATTCAATAATTTTTACACTGTATAATTAATAGTTTTTACATTGATTGTATTAATATTATCTTTCTACGTACACTTTTGCACTTACTTTACTTTTATAGCTATCGATTTCAACTTAATGATCACTTTTAATATTTTATTTTGATATAAATTAAAATCTAAATTCAAATTTGTGTATAGAAAATTTAAATTTGGGACGTATTTTCAATCTGTAATCCGAGGATTGTATTGAGATTGACTATTAATTTCAGCGGTAAGTGAATAATTATGCGGCTGAATGAGTGCATCAATGAGTGAGTGAATGAGGGAGCAGATAAGGAGGCAGTGGATGTAATTACTTAAAGGACGTCCTATAGCCTGCACCTTGGTCACAAGACCACAAGTCAACAGGTATTATCAAGTTACTAAACAGATTTTAAGGATTTTTAACGAGTAAATAGAGTTTGGCTTGGAGGAAAAAATATTCTGAGTTAAAAAAAAAGGAATACTTTATTGAGACAAAGAGTTTTACAATGATCAAAGATGTTCATACGGGTCGTCTAGTCATCTATGCTATATTTATAAAGCTAAAAATTTTGTTTGTTTGTTTGAACGCGCTAACCTCGAAAACTACTGGTCCGATTTGAAAAATTCTTTCAGTGTTAAATAGACCATTTATCGAGGAAGGCTATAGGCTATATATTATCACGCTAAGACCAATAGGAGCGGATGATCACGGGCACGAAGTCGTAAGGGTCGCTTAGTAGTTTCCTATACTAAGTATACTATGTAGTCCTTTAAGAACTAACTTCGTAATTAATTTTATGGTACCTCTACACAATCGGCGATGATGATCGTCAGTCGTGTGATTGTCAATCGGCACGATCATCGTGCTAGCATCTACATGATCGTCTGTAGTAGTTTGCCGAACGGCAAGCGTCAAGATAAACGTGGAATGTCCTGCTGCTGCATCCATTTATTTGATTGCGGTAGGCAACTATTATGTCAATCAATAATTACTCAGCAGCAGCACTTATTAAATAATAATAATAATAAATATACTTTATTGTACACCAAATATTACAAAAGTAAGCCAAAAAATTACACCACAAAAGAAATATATGTACAATAGGCGGCCTTATCGCTCAGAGCGATCTCTTCCACGCAACCTTGCGGTGGAGGAATCATTAATAAAAAAAAACGGTAGGCGCACTCATTAAAAATAATAACCAAATCAAACACTTCAACTTAAATATACATTCATAAACAGGTATATATATTAATACATACACTACAAGTATAAATACGATGTACTTACATATAAATATACATATATTTATTAGATAAATATTGTTACAATGATAACTTTACCAATAAAAAAAAAATTTACAACAAAATTTACAACAGCTTAGATCGATAAATAATATAATTTTAATTGGTCTTTGAAACTATTCAGAGTTTTAGCCGTTCTAATATGAGTTGGAAGAGAATTCCACAGGCAGACTGCTTTGACCATAAAGGAATTCGTAGCAAAACCGGAACTGTGTGATGGAGTTTTGAGCATGAGATTGTTGTCAGAGCGGAGTGACTGACTATGTGTTTCACAAAGAAACTCAAACCGCTCTTTTAGATAAAAAGGGCTAGAAGCATTGAACAGCACACAGTATAAAAGATGAAGTATGATGAAGTAAGAATCTTATGCAAAAATAATTATTAATTAATAGATTGGTGAATCAATATAATTCGATGAATATAAATTTAACTGTCCAACGATGAATAATCGCCGATTGTGTGGACCCGTCAACGAACCAACCGGCGATTCCCTTTGATGTGTGTCCGAAAAACCGACAACTCACGGATCGCAGGCGATCACAGACGATGATCGGCGAGTACAGGCAAGTATGCCCTCTACACAATCGTGCTCGCGCGTAATCGTCTGTAATAGCCGATTGTGTAGAGCTAGCGTTATGATTCCATAAGCCTAATAGGTCACCAAAAAGAGCGCTAATTCGTTTTCCAATGGCAAACTAGTTCGCTCTTTTAGTTCGTTAGTCCGAACGAACGAATAAAATCGTCTTTTTTAAAAAGAATTTAATAAATAAAAGAACAAATATTTAAATTATTGCAAGTTTTTTTATTTTTATTAAAAAGGTACAAATAATAATGATAGTCAACTTCAGTCTTGTTGGTGATATAAAACGTCCAAATGTTACAATACAAGTTAACATTTTCATTATGGCACATAAATTTTTTTATTTAAATAATAATGAAAAAATAAAATGATTTATCAAAAATTAGTCATCAACTAGTCTCTGTTATAATACTGTTTATAGCTAATACTTAATGGATCTAATGCACTTTCAACATTAAACTATCTCCTAATAAAACACTAACTCACTTGTTCCAAAGGCACACATGTTATTCGTAAAACCTAAGTTTCTATATATATATGTCGGAGCATAGTAAAAGATTATCGATTGATCGAATCGTTATCGTTGTCTGTGGCGTTGGAGTGGGGTAGTAGTCACTTCCGTTGTTTTGACAGTCTCTACCCTCGACCCTTTATATGCGATCGACAGTCTAACTGAAGTCTTAGTCGTGCGCGGTCTCTCAAGAAGTGAACATCATCTAAGTAGTGCTAGTGATAGTGATAGTGATAGTGTCAAGTGCAGTGTAGTGTGGAAGTGCTGTCCAACTAAGGTCACGTAAGTCCTTACAATGTAATTGCCACGTGGTTAAGTAAACACAATGTTAGGTTAGGTTAGCCTTAGGTTAGGTTAGCCTTGTGTTAGATTTGGTTTATGTGCGGTTAACCTTGGGTTTAAACAGAGAGCCTGAGCAGTGGAGGTGAGTGTTATGATCATTTAAAGGAATTCCTTAAGCCTACACCTTGGTCACAAGTCCAAGGCACTGCTTAGGTTTCTCTCGTAATTGTTGGAGATCATATTTGATCATTTATCGGTTCAGTAGAAGTATCTACGTTGCGTTTGCCCAATATTCCATTCAATACCATCACCCCCTTTTAATGTTCCCCAATATTCCCCATCTCCCTCCTTCCATCTCCTTTCACATCGTTTTAAAATCCCCGACATATATAAAGATAAACAATACCTAGAGTAGAGTTTGAACTATAAAGAACTAAGATCGAAATCTTGGAAATGGAAGACATAAAAGATTTTTTTTTCATAATGAAAGAATGCTATAGACATGGAGAGAGATATGATACTAATTACTGCACAGCAATACGTATTCACATGCAATTTAGACTGAGGTGAGCGGTGCCTGGGGCTTGAGACCCAGGAGCAGGTTTAAAGAGCTCTTTCATAATATATTAACTCTCACCTCCACCACTCGACCTTGCCAACTACAATAGGTAATAAAGTAAACTTACGTGGACCTCGAGAAGGGTAACCTTAATCACGACACTATAACACTAACTTCCATGTTCACGGCACGAAAACACCAGTGAGACTGTGACTAACCTATCGTACTAAAGGTTATATATTGTCTTCACGTCGGTATAATTGAAATAATATAAAATGATCTACCCGATACTACTACTTTATTAACAGTGTTGCTAACAAGAATAAATTTCCAGATTTTACATAACAAAATTCTTGTTTCTAAGACAACGGTTACAAAACCAATATATGTATGTTGTTGGTAGATTTATTTATATCTTTTGATTACGTTGATTTGAAATAGGTACATATTCTTTTCCTATACCTTCACTTTCAAAAAGTTATTTTTCTTGCGATGTAATTACAAATTTAGTTTTTAATTTTATTTTCTGCTTTATGATTTCATTTATGTAGTTTTATGAGAAATATATATAAACAAATATATATCTATACTATTATATAAAGAGGAAAGATTTGATTGTTTGTATGTTTGTTTGTTTGTTGCGAATAGGCTCTAAAAGTACTGAACCGATTTTGAAAATTCTTTCACCGATAGAAAGCTACATCCTTTCCGGGTAACATAGGCTATGTGGTGTTGCCATAAATACTCTAAATAAAAAAATATGGCCATTTAAGTGCCATAAGGTAGCCATTTTGTAATTTTGAAGAGTTTCTCAGGAACTACAAATCCGATTTAAAAAATTTTGTCACTGATAGAAAACTACACTATTCGTGAGTGACAAAAGTGATTTAGTGTTGCCATATACATTTTTTAATTAAAAGAATATGGTCATTTTGTTGTTACTAATCCGATTTTTAAAATTCTTTCACTGATAGAAAACTACACCATTCGCGAGTGACAAAAGTGATTTAGTGTTGCCATATACATTTTTTAATTAATATAATAAAGCCATTTTGTTGCTGCTGATCCAATTTTAAAAATTCTTTCATTGAGAGAAGTCTATCGTATTTCCATCTCTCTTCCTCTTATAATACCAACATTGTCTCTCATGCTCTCTCTTTTCTCTCTCTTTAATTCTTATTTTTATTTGTTTAGTATGATCACTCTTTTCTTTTTTTTTCTTTCTATTATCTCTCTCGCTCTCTCTCTTTTTCTCTCTCTCCTTTACCTATTCAATTTTATTTTTGCTCTGTCCTCCCTCTCTTAGCATCTGTCGCTTTTCTTTTATTTTTGTTTCTATTATTTTTCTTTTTATAACTTTTTCTTACTCTCTCTTTTTTCAAATAATGAAAAACTACACAATTGCAGTGACAATTTAAGGACATCAATTATAATATTGTTTTAAATACCCGGAGCGAAGCGAGGGCAGCCCTCTAGTTATAAATAAATATAAACAAATGGTTGCATCTTTCGATCGCGTTGACTTGAAAGTTTGGTTTTTCTTGATAGACAGACCGACAATAAAGTGACCTTATATGAGCCCTAAGAATCTTATATGGATAACAAAATATGAGAGTCTATTTAATAGATTGACTGTAACTAGGTATAGATAGAAGGGGGTTAAAACACGTAGGCCCGTTGGTCGCTGGGGTCGTAAAATCAATATCGTCTGCGCACGCGATCCGCGTCACCCACCCCGCGAACGCGAGGGTGACTATTCTCTATAACAGCTGACAACTTATAATAGTTATAATTTTTTTTTTGTTCGACTGATAAAATAGTATTTAAAAAAATCGATTAATTTTTAATTTTATATTATCTGACGACATAATCTCACTTCGATTAGACAATATGGATTTCTCGAGCAAATTTTCTATTGTCACATCCTTTTTCTTTTGTATGTTTATGTGTGAGTGTCCATTTTTGCTGAACCCAATAATGATGATATTTAACCTTACTGTTAAACGTAGGCTTGAGAAGGTAGCAAAAAATCTACTTAACCCTCAGGTTAGCGAGGATCTCTCCAGTGTTACGGTTGCCAAATTTACTTGGTAATTAATATCGGTATAATCCATATCAAATAAAAAAAGACTATCACAATTCTTTGATTAAATAACCTGTTTTACAAATATTCAACAGTACTTAGATTTTTTTGAAGTGAAACTTCTTTAGAATCGTTGTGATTTCAAACCGGATGCAACGGAAAAAACGACAGGTAAGAGACACAAATACAAAAATGTGTAGGAAAGAATGAGACAGAAATATACATACTATTTTATATTATTATATATATTCATCTCATTCTTTTGTCGATTTACTTAAGTTTCACTTCTATCGTGTGTGAATCGCACACATTTTTAATTTTAAATGATATAACAATACAATTAAAAGCTCAAATATCTTTTGCATTAATGACTCGATTACAATTGTAAAAATATCTGCTCCTATCATTGGCTTACGGCCGAAATTAATAACCAATCTCAATGCAAAATCTATATATTTGGACAGAAAATATAATCCAAATTCAAATTTATGTATAAAATTAAAATTTGGAATCTATTTTTAATCTGTAATCTAAAATGTTTGAATAATAATATCGAAAATAAATGTGGACAATACGGATGATAGAAATAGTAAGAATGCTTAGAATTTAAATAACTTTTGCTCTCAAGTTAAATAGGTACCTAATTTGCCACGCAAAAGTGCGATTTGGACTCGTGCACAAGGGGTTTGATAAAATCACTTTTGTTGAATGGGAGCCCCCCTTAAATAATTATTTTATTCTGTTTTTAGTATTTGTTGTTATAGGGGCAACAGAAATACATCATTTATGAAAATTTCAATTATCTAGCTATCATGAGATACAGTCTGAAATAAACACACTATTAAAAATAAGTTTATATAATTATAATTCGCAATTTGATTTATAAACTAAGTGTATGCAACCCCTCTAAGTAAGTAAAAGTAGGTAAGTATAGGAATGACTGGGATTCGAATATACGACCTCGCTGCATCAACGCTCTACTCTGTGTTCAGGCAAATCTATATCTATACTAATATTATAAAGAGGAAAGATTTGTATTTTTGTATGTAACGAATAAACATAAAAACTACTGGACCGATTTCAAAAATTCTTTTTCCGTTAGAAAGCTTATTATCCCTGAGTAACATAGGCTATATCTATTACTAGAAAAAATTAAAGATCCTCAGAAATTCTTACTAAAACCAACCCAAGGTACTAAAAATTAGCCATAAAATGTCTTTCATCGCATGCGCTGCAGAAAGTATTGATGATAGAACAAAAAGATGTTCTATAATATTATAGAACGTATCAATATCTACAAAAACTCCGCGAGACCATATGTCCGACTATTTATTTATTTAAATAGGAAGCCAACGTGGCATACAATGTTTCTTAAAATTAATTTTCACAATAACTTTATCTAAAACATTCACATTGTATAGGTACCTCCACTTATAGGCTAACATGACATACAAATGATATTAAAAAATAAAAGAAGAAACAACAGCAAAAATTAAAAAAAATGTTAAAACTAAACTATTACAATTTTGTAATATTTTCTTATGTCACTATAACTATTTTTAGGGTTCCGTAGCCAAATGGCAAAAAACAGAACCCTTATGGATTCGTCATGTCTGTCTGTCTGTCCGTATGTCAGAGCCACTTTTTTCGAAACTATAAGAACTATACTGTTGAAACTTGGTAAGTAGATGTATTCTGTGAATCGCATTAAGATTTTCACCCAAAAATAAAAAAAATTGGGGTGAAACTCAAAAATTTTTTTTTGCATATACGTTATCCATACGTGCAACCGTTGTCCCGCGGACCGCCATATTGGAAAAAGTGCAAACGCCTTTTTCGCTGCCTCTATATCTTCGAAATGTTAGGAACACTGTTTATAAAGTAGTAGTATCGGGTAGATCATTTTATATTATTTCAAGTATACCGACGTGAAGACAATATATAACCTTCAGTGCGATAGTTTAGTCTCAGTCTCTCTGGTGTTTTCGTGCAGTGAACATGGTAGTTTTATAGTGTCGTGATTAAGGTTACCCTTCTCGAGGTCCATGTAAGTTTACTTTATTATCTATTGTCGTTAGCGAGGTCGAGTGGTGGAGGTGAGAGTTAATATATTATGAAAGAGCTCATTAAACCTGCTCCTGGGTCTCAAGCCCCAGGCACCTCGCTTACGACTATAAATAATAAATAAAGTTAACTGACGTGGACCTCAAGAAAGGTGACCTTAACCACGATACTATATCACTAACTTTCACGTACTGATTGAGACTATATTGAGACTGAGTTATATATTGCACGTGCTATTGACCTCATCAATTACAATCTCAGCATTATCAGTGCATGGAGCAAATCCTATGGGTTAACTTTAAATCCTGCCAAGTCTCAAGTTTCTATTCTCGGTAGCTCTAAGCTCATTTCTAATCATATTTTGCATTACAATATACCACCATTAATCTTTGAGAGCACCCCTTTAGTTTATGAAAATGTCGTTAAAAATCTTGGTATATTGTTGGACAATACCTTGTCATGGAAATTCCAAGTTTCTAATGTAAGTCGCAAAATTTTTGCTACTCTTGGATATTTAAAGAAGTGGAAGTACTTGTTGCCTATTAAGACCAAAATCTCTCTGGCTCAAACCCTTCTCCTCCCTATTATAGATTACGCTGACACCTGCTATTTAGATTTATCTCAAGTGTTACTTGATAAGTTAGAACGACTGCAGAATATGTGCATAAGATTCATATTTGGGCTGAAGAAATATGATCACGTCTCGGAATACCGGTCACAACTTGGTTGGCTCACTGTTAGTCATCGGCGTAATCTTCATGCACTCTCGCAACTATATTCTGTTCTCTTTTTGCCACAATCTCCATCATATCTTAGAGAACGGTTCGCCTTCTTAGCACCAAATTCTTCTCTCCATGTACAACTTCGATCACAAACCGACAATAAGCTAAGATTCCCTCCTTGTCACTCTGAGTTATATCAACATTCATTTACATTTAAATGCGTGGAATTATGGAATGTATTGCCACATGAAATACGTCAATCACAATCCTTTGGCATCTTCAAAACTCGTTTAAAAGACTATTATTTATCTATTCAAAACAGTTAATTTTTATTGATATTTCATTATTTCATTTATGTATTTCGGTACTTATTAATTATCTTAAGTTTCTTTTAGTATCAATATGTATGTATGTATATATTTATATGTGTATGTAAATTTATATATGTATATATTTATATATGTATGTATTTATATGTGTATGTACATGTATTAATAGTTTATGTATATATTATTTACTTATTCACTTTGCACTACCTTTATACTTTTTCATATATTCCCTAGGTAAGAGGTTGCCTGTAAGAGATCACTACTAGTGATAAGGCCGCCTTTGCATGCTGATATAGTTTTTAATTTAAATATGTATCATTGTAACTACTTTAATTTGTGTGCAATAAAGTATTTATCTATCTATCTATCTATTGTCTACCCGTCGATATACTTGACATAATATAAGATGGTCTTTTAACGAACATTTTAATCTATATTTTTTGGATTTTATTATTTTATGGCGTTTTAGAGAGCTACTCGTAAGGATCCAGTGAAAACAAAACGTTACTTTATAACTGTCTTCAAAAAGGAGGAGGTTATCAATCCGATTTGTTTTTTGTGAATGTGTTAATATTTGAAGAGTTTATAAAATAATATTACTTCTACACTAGTTTCTTTGGACGAAAAATTTGTTTTCGAATCGCCTTTCTCTAAATAAGGATGCATGAAAAGTTGAGTTTAGTTTTACGTTAATTTCGAAGTTATTTTAATAAAAAACATGGTTTTTTTTAAGAAAGTGTTTTACGGCAAATATAAGTATAGGTACCTACTTTGTCTTTCTATACAGAATTATGCATTTTTTCATAGACAGATAAATTGAATGATGTAATATCACTACATACTCGTAGTATAAAACAGTCGCTTTCTCTGTCCCTATATCCCTATGTATGCTTAAATCTTTAAAACTACGCAACTGATTTTGATGCGGTTTTTTAATTTTTTTTTTGCGCTTACATTGGAAACGCTGACTGAATCCTTCGAGATAGATCAAAATAATGTACTACAGTATTGTACACCTTAAAAAGGTCTACAAAAAAAATCCGCGATGGTATATGTCTACCGCTTAGGGATAACCCAAAATAACCATTTATTATCCTTTACTTTTTACAAAAAATAATGGTTTATTTACGAAGTTATTTTAAACAATACAGCATTAATCCTTATCCAATTAGGTACCTTAAATACATTGTGCATTTAATATAGATCAATATGGCCCTTTACAGCATGAAATTTAAACGAATATTTTTGAAGATATTACAGATTCAAAATGCAGGGACATAGCGGATACGGCTAAATACACGTGTTAAATTGCACCCGGGCGAAGCCGGACGGGTCGACTAGTTATATATATATATTAATATTGCGCGGACGGACGAGTATGAAATTTCCCACATTTATCTCATCCATACATATAAATAAAATTAGTGTCTGTTTGTAATATTAAAATAACCGCTTTTTACTAAGTGCATATGGATATATACACGGTACATTAACATTTTTTAAAACTATTTTTGCCTATCTGTTTGCTCCGGCTAATCTCTAAAATGGATGGACCGATTTTGACGAGACTTTCGCTGGCAGATAGCTGATGTAACAAGGAGTAACTTAGGCTATTTAACATCTCGCTACGACTCATAGGAGCAGAGCAACACGAGAACGAAGTCGCGTGGGTCGACTAGTAGTTTATATAAGTTAAGCCAAAATTTACATTTAATCGTGATTATACCAATAACGACTAATTTCATTAAGCATCGTTATAGACACCTTATTATAAGTATATGCACACGCACTATTTTATGTGTGTATGTACATATACTTACGTGCACACATACCATGTACACACAAACATATATACCTACATTTTTCATATTTATGTAATAAGTTTTATTAAGTATATTAAATTAGTTTATTTCCTTTTTATAATTAATTTGTTTTAATTTTTTTATTTTATTTTAATAACTATAACTTAGGAGTATGAGAGCTTTAACTGCTGACAAACTGCTGTGCGGTATGGCAGAATATAAAAGTATTAGTTAATAAGTTAATTTTTGTGAAATTATAATAAACAAATAAGTACAATTAAATATAGAGAAGAAGTGCAAAATGCTAATAATTTTTTAATGATGCATAAAAAATACATTAAATAAATAAAAAACATTACACACACTACCATGTATTTGACACAACACGCATATATACTCTTTTGTTTATTGTTAAAGTAATTTAAATTAATTTTAGAGATACATTTTTTTAAAAATTGGATTTTAATCCGTCGCGTTAGGGTATCAAAATTTCTTGACGAAATTTTTGTCCGTATTTCTCATTCAATGCATATAATAATAGATGCGATTATAGTTTGCGCGTGAACAGGGTGGCATAGGGACTGCAGGGCGCTGGGGCGCATGCGCGCGCACCGACGCGACGCACGACGCACCCGACTCGATCGATGAGATAAAGCAACCCCGCTTTTCGCGTTAAATCAATACGAATTTCATCGATTTTTGGAGCCGCAGCCGCCGCACACCGAATCCGAGGATCGCACGCGGTGGTTGAGCGCATTATATTATAATCAAACGTGTGTGGTTAATTTGGATTAAATAGTTATAATGTTAAGCCGTTCCAGTTATAGATAATGTAGATCGTCTTCTGTTTAAGGTAAATTCCGGAAATCAATAATTCATCCAATAATAATTTAATAGATTTGCTTATTTAAATGTTCTATGAAATAAATATTAATTTCGTTTTAAAAAGTAATAAATTACTGGCTAATAAAAATATTATTGTTTGCTTTCCCTATTTATTAAAAAAAAGTAACCGTTTTATCATATGTCCCCTACTACGGTTAAGCTTAGCAAATAAATTATTTAAAATTTTATATAAAAAAATTGGGTCGTTTATTTTTTACTAACTATAGCATGTTTTCAATTATTATTAGATGTTTAAATGTTTAGGTTTCAATTCAATCTTCGAGTTAGACTGTCTTAAGTGAAAATAGAGTGAGATGAGAACCCATGGTAACCGAATTCAAATGTCATTAACCATTGTTTTGGTAGCGGCTTATATAAACAATACGGTTTTTTATATTTTTGTTTTGTTTGCAGTGGTATTTGGAATAAAAATGATATAAGATGACTTCAACGGACACTTATCAGTTAAAATGGCATTCGCACAGTTCGCATTTGAACGGTTCGGTGGCGGCTCTGCTGCGATCGGAGAGGTTCACGGACGTGGTGCTGTGCACGATGGACGGGTCGCAGATCCCGGCGCACAAATTTATCCTGAGCTCGTGCAGCGTGTACCTGAGCACCTTGTTCGAAGGCCAGCGATCTGTGACCCGTATGGGAGGAATGCTCTATGTAGTTTTACCTTCGGAAATATCGACCAAAGCACTGAAAATAATAGTCGAGTATATGTACAAAGGTTCGTTGTTCATTGATTTTAATCATATTGATAATATACTCGCTTTGCTCGGGTATTGATAATAATGCTATAATCAATACAAAGTTTAATAGAGTCATAAAAATGCAATCAATACTAATTTATTAATTTTTTTTCTTCTACGTTCATAATGCAAGGATATTATACTATTCACTCAAGGTTATTTTGATGTGTATTGTATTTGTACTCATTAAATTCAGTAGTTTTTTTTGGACAAAGTAACAAACTCAATTATGCAAAATCTACGGAAAATATTTTAAATTACAATAAAAAAACAGTCCTTAAAAACTTTTACATTCCATATTAATTTACAGGAGAAACAACTGTTTCAAATGAGGTATTAGACACAGTACTAAAAGCTGGAGAAGTCTTGAAAATTAGAGGTTTATGGAGGCAAGCTGATGAAGCTGGCGGGGACTCCACACCTGCAGAAAAGACTACCACAACAAATCTAAATAATACTACAAAGACTACTAAGAAATCTGAAGAAACAACAAAGATTATTGTTAAGAAAGATGATAAACTACTTAAAACTTTTACTCCTGTACAACAACAAGGAGTGACAAGGTAAACATATCTTTATATTACTTCATATATATATACATATATGTAGATTCATTTTTATATGTTTTCTTTCATAAAACATTCACAGGCCAATGTTCATCGGTCCTCCCAAGTTGGTGTTCATCAAAACATCTGAAGGCGGTACACAGGCACTCCGTCCAGGTGCTCCAAAAGGCCAGACAATTCTAGTAGCCCCTACTCCCACCACAGATACAACTGCAACCATAACACACCCTACTTCATCTCCTACGGTAATATATAGATCTAAATCATTGTATTTTTTTAATCAAGCATGATAACTAAAAGTTAATTTTCTAGGTGACAATATCGGCTATTGAAGATAATGATGACCCTCCTCCTCCTCGCATCCTGAGGCGACATCTTACTGAACGCAAATATGGCAAGAGACAAAAACCAGATACAGCTGATTCTGAAGATTGCAAACCTGATGAGCCTGACAATTCTTCAGTTAGTCAGTCAAGTAAGTATTGTACACCATACAGGTGATACTTCCCTCCCATAAAAGAGATTTTGTAAAGAAATAATTTATTTCTTTAATTCACTTGTCCAAGTTTCTTCAGATAACCGACCTCTTTATGTAAAAATTATCTAAACTACCTCCATATTTATGAGATAGTCTTTCAAAGGTAACAATGGTAAATTTTATGAATTTGACAAATAATCTTAGTTAGTGTTACCAGAAGAAAAAAATAGGATGACTTAACATTTACAACAATAATAGTAGAGTAAAAAAATACTGTTTCCAAGTGGTAGAAAAAAAAATATTAAACTCCTGTCCACCGTACAGAATTACAAAATATAGCAATGTTTGTATTAATAACGCCATCTGTGGAAAGTTATGGAACTAATAATGTATGTCAACTAGATTTTACTACTAACGCCATCTTTGAGAAGCTCATATAATTTTTGGTTACCCTAGTTGGGACTAGACAAATACATTGTGGAAAATTGTACTAGGCATGTAATAGGTATAATTAAAAAAAAAATTAACAGTAAGTTTTTATATCATATTGGAGATTTCAGATACTTTTGAATGCATTGATAAAAAATTGTTTTTTATTTGATGATAGAGCAATTTTAAAAGAAACCAATTGTTGTTAACACTTCCAAGAAAAAATATTATCTATGCTATTTAAATAATGGAGAAGTTTCATGATGTTGATAATGCTATATTTAACTTAATAGAATTGAAATATAGAGCGAAACTAATATAACCGTAGAAATATTTTTGAAATCCGTCAATAAATGATTGAGAAACACATTATTTAAGTTTACGTATTTTAGCGCGGAATGAATGTGGGCCTCTGACGTCATGGCCTGCTGCTTGTAGATGTTTTATGTACAGCTGTTTAATGATTGTTTATAAGTGGTGTAGTTTTTATTTTAGCTTACACTAGGTGAAGTGACGTCACACTCTTGCCTACCTCATGAAACTAAAATTATTATTACAGGCGTATCTTTAAAGTCCCTTAACTTTTTCACTTATAGAGATATTTTAATGATTCTTTCATATTTTTGTTTTATTTCACTTTAATTTTTACAATTCATTTATTAAAAAGAAATGAAAACTTCTTCATTTCGTCCTCCGATCCTAAATTGCTAAGACCATTAGGGTGTCCAAAAAATTTTTTTGGCTTTTCTTAACACAACATCTTATGAAATTTGTGAAATTGACTGTAGATTATCAAAATAATTTTAAAAATAAAATAAAACTATATCTTTAGGGGTATACCGCTTCTCAATGTTTTGAAAAATGGCGATGTTCATGGTGATATTTCGATATCAAAAATTTTGACTCCTGAACTACATATAATTTTTTTTTTATTTTTTTATCTACCTACGCGTCAAATGTATGGGCATTTCTCTGTAAGCTCGTACAAGTCCCATACAAATACTGTCTTGGCAATTATTTTTAATATTTGTCAAAAATCCGTGATCTTTTGCAAAGAAAATAAGTTATTATTTTAGTTAGACAAAGAGCCCCACTGGAATTATTTATATTTTGTGAATTATTAACGATTTTCCAAGAAATCATGACAGGGGACTGTTTGAGACATCAGGGGACTGTTTTTGAACAGGATAGAGGATTGTTGTACTTTAATAAAAGTCATTTTACAATCAATTATTTATTATTATTAATTATTTTTATATAATATTTTCGCATCAATAGTGAACAAAATTTCTTTATGAAAATGAACAGAAATAACAACTTTCTATAAACATATCAAAAATTAACCTTAAGTGCAAAAAACCGTTCGCACTCACTGAGATCGACATAGTCATATATTATACTATCAATAATTAAATGCATTACTCAGTATTCATTGAAATACTTATAATTATTGATATAATTATTAGAAAACAGTCTTTTTTCTCAAATATATGATATTTAAGTAATCAAATCCTAAGAATTTTTCTAATTCTAATAAGGCACATAATAAAGTTTAACTACATTGAAAAAATGAACTTAACTAAATTAGAGAAGAAGAGAAGAGAATAAATTAAAAAAAATTAGAGCTCGAAAACGTCAACTTCAGTAGAAAATTGATCTTCCCTTTACAATCACGTCAGGATTATCAAACTTTTGGATAACTTGATCAAATGACACGTCTGAATGGTCTGCACTTTATGACACAAGTCATTTTCATTGTCATTAATTACGGCAGCATATTCTACATTTTTCATTGGAAATTTCACAAGAACGGAATATCCAGTACTGTAACATCAATTCCGAGTGCCATTCGTTCCTGCTATATATCCAATTTTGAAGGGTCTTGTTTTAAGTAGGTGTCAATTCAGGCTTTCGGTTTATACTCTGTAAACACTTTTTTTACTGTCCATCTAGGTTTTAGAGCAAATTGATACTGTCAATCTTATAATGCTCACAAAAGCCGCTGTTGCAAAAGCAGCTGAGACTTTTTCATTGTTAGTGTTTTACATTTACTTGGAAAGCCGAGGATGGACCTGGAGTAAGCCCCTGCGACCTGATGCATATTCAAAGTGCCTTTAAAACCCTTCTGATCGGCCGATTTCTCAATTTTATCGACCATTGGCTGAATGTCTTTACCGTCAATTGCAATACATGTGATGCCAAGATATCGCTCTTGGATTACTTCAATGTGCAAAAAGAAATAATGGAATTTCGTAGGTAAACTACTACAGTATGCAGACTAAGTTGTGTTCGAGATCCACCGAAATGAAAAGCCTGTATGTATTTCTTCTGCGTACTTGGAATAATTTTTCGCTGACCTCTACGTGGATCTTCATCACTTTGTAGATGTGACTTCAAATCATTCATTCCTTTATATTGTTGAACAATATTTCGCTGGTGATCAAATAATTTCTGTAAATTTTTCTGCAAATATGTTATGAGCTGTTTTGGATGTACTTCAAAAGATTTTCTCAAACAATTAGTTATCAGTCGGGGCTTTTTAGTCTTAAAATCTTGGATATGTTGCTTTTCGGAATCCCACATCTTATATTTCATGACATTTCTATCATTTTTTTTATATTTCGGGTTTTTATTCAGGCAAGTATAACATGACCTCGCTAAACAATCCACATTATACCAGTTGCAATAAAACTCTTCCAGCAACTGCTGGTGATTGTTGAAAGCAAGCCGGGACGGGCCGCTGTACATAAATTAAACAGATTAGCGGATAAATTTACACAAACAATACATTAAAATAATAACCAATACGCAAAATACACAGTCCCCCGTTATGTAAAATAGTCCCCTCCCCCCAAATCAATTGAGACATAAATAATCTTACAATAAACTTTAGAGTAAATTAAAGTAATTAACATACGTTCGAAATTAAAATTTGTGTTATAGTATAAACTTACCCTACGTTAATCAACTTTTCGAATTCCACGAAACAAGCTCGCTTAGTGTGGAATTTCACAGTACAACATTATATGTTTAATTTGCTATAATTTCACAGTACAACATTATATGTTTAATTTGCTATAATTTCACAGTACAACATTATATGTTTAATTTGCTATAATTTCACAGTACAGCATTATATGTTTAATTTGCTATTTTAATTACAATAAGTAAACTATACAATATTAGTTTTTTCCTTAATTGCATAAGATTTAGATATAAGTTTTTGTTTTTCTTAGTAGTAACTTAAGGAAAGTGTAAAATTATCTGTTTTTGGGTAATAAAGATTATTACAAAGATTATTACAATACAAACTTGTTATTCCTACTACTCGATTGAGTAGAATTAGTAATACTTTTGTTGGGCGATGTGTTTGCTTTTACAACAGGATCCCAAAAAACGTTCAAAATTGTTCTATAGGAAAATTTAAAAAGTTAGTTAAAAAACGTTTGTGTGACAAAGGCTATTATAACATTAAAGATTTTTTGGAAGATGTCACGCCTTGGGAATGATGCGTTCGCTCCAGGCTTTCTCAATATATAAATATATTTGTTATAAAAATTGGCGTTTAAAAATAATCAAATTTAAAAAGTAAAATATCCAAAAGAAATAGTCCACTCAGCGGGACTATTTCTTGCGCCCATTCTTCTCAGGTCTGGAGAATGTAAATTCCAATATTGAATAAAAAAATTTGACTTTGACATTATTATTATATTATGACTTACCAGAGGACTGTGTGTGGTAGCGATCCAAGCGCATGTTCACATCACAAAAGACGCTCTGACACTAAACAAAATAGCGTCTCGCCGTATTCGGCGAGGTTGCCTACTTCACAGCAATAACGTTAGGTTTCACTCAAAAAAATTATCGTAAATTTTATAGTTCTTTTTTATTATGAATTCAAATATTTGGCAGGGGACTGTATGAAAATTCTGGGTAAAAAGTTTACAGGTGTTTAATAAATAAATAAAATTCGTAATGAGACCTTGTTTTACGAAAATAATATAATTTAATAATTTTTTTTAATGATATTGACTTCCAAATGTATGTAGTTTCGATAACTTTTTCATAAATCTCATTTATAGGTGGCAATGCAGTGAAGGGGACAGCCAGGGGACTGTATTTTTAGAGCTTCTATCACGTCTAGAAAAAAACTAAAAGTAGTTATGGTTCTAAAAACAAAGGGCCCTTAAAGTTTCGGAGTTAAAATTTTATTAAGAATGATTTTTTTTTAATAATTTAATTACTTTTTGAAAAAATCGGTCGCGACACGATTACGAGGTTACAGAGAATCGCCCGTATACAGTTTTTCAATTTATCTTCAATAACACATCACCAGCGATTTCAAATTTGCTGGTTACCAACCTGCAGCACAACTTGTTGTTAAATAAGTATTTCCTCTGATGGATGAAGATGCAAGACCGTTACGAATAAGAAAATAGGCATGTTACATATCGTCGTACATAGCAAAAAAATGTATATAGAGTATATTTCAATTTTAGTAGAACCTGGACAGATCAGATCCTTAAGAAAATTTGCAGTCGTTCATCAATATAAGATCAAAGTGTATGCTCTGTTTTGGTTCCTAATTGAGCAAAAGTAATCGTATAATAAATAAGCCAGACATTTTTATATATTAATTTTTCACTCTCGCTTTTCTCTTTAAAATATAAAATCGTTAAAGATTATGTTTGCGAAAGAAATCTTTTCCTTTAGCACACACAGAAAATCAAAAGTGTCAGTGCGTCGTGTCACGATAAAACCAATATTTGGGAGCTGGCATTGCAAAGCATAGTCATTGCCAGAGAATATAAAATTGTCATTAAATGCAAGGTACTTAAACTACCGAAAATTAAGTTATCTGTAATAAATGTGTAGTGTAAATGATTATATTAAATTATTGTGTAGCACGAGTGTCAAATTACGACCTTGCCAGTTTTTCTACGTATTTATAAAAAGGATGGAAGGATGCTAATAAAGATTTCAAGACGAATATTTCGCCGTACTACTTGAATATGACTTTCTTAGAACCTAGTTGCAATCACGAGCACAAAAAGCAAATGTTGCCTATGGAAGTAAGGTTAAATTTAAAGTTTTTGTCATTTACTATAAACTTCTAATGTGTTCAATTTGTTTTTTAGGCTCTATTTTACTAATTTTAAGAATCAAATACCTTCCATACTTGATTTTTGTATTATTTTATGATTATGACTTAGGCCGTAAAAACTTTAAATATAGAAACCTTCAAAGCGCAATAGAGCCCTCAAGACGATTCATAATTAATTTTTTTTTACCTTTTTCGTAATCTGTATAAAATTTCAAAAGTTTTGATACCCATTGTGATAGTGTAGCTCAAAAATTTTTTTTCTATACAACGACGTGTCACCCTAATGACCATGTTTATTTATCTGAATGTACATATATTGATAGATAATGAGTACTCAAAGCAAAACTGTTAATATTGTCCCTCTCATTGTCAACACAGTTCATTATACTTTTTTTATTTTTCACAGAAAAACCAACCCAGAGCACATCAGAAACATCAACAGAAGTAACTATAAAAGATGAGCCAGACTGGGATGCGAGCAGTATTGAAGAAGAAGAACGCTCCATAGCTGAAATGTTTCAAGCTGAAATGAGTGTCAAGTCAGAACCCCTTGATGACATCGATATTGAAGAAGAAAGCTTGGTAAGGCATTTTAATTTATTCATATAATATATCTTTAACTTAATATCACATATGCGAAAGTAACTCTGTCTGTTACGCAATCACGCTTAAATCACCGGACTGATTTTGATGAAAATTTTGTACAGAGACAGGCTAGAACTTAG
Organism: Limenitis camilla; assembly: GCA_905147385.1. Lineage (NCBI taxonomy): Eukaryota > Metazoa > Arthropoda > Insecta > Lepidoptera > Nymphalidae > Limenitis > Limenitis camilla. The sequence goes on along the minus strand of LR990230.1, from coordinate 12,336,894 downwards.
GCTATGTTTTATCACGAAAAAAAGCGAAACCTAGCGGGATAGCGATTTTTGGTTCAGGTATAGACTAGGGCTTGGTAGAGGACATGAGTACACCTAACCATCTAGGCACCCGCTAGCAGCAGCTACCTAGACTACTAGCCACCTATCCTACCTACCTATCTAACTACCTAGCGACTTGGCCACCTAGTGAATGGCGATATAATAAATTAAATAATAATAAATTAAAAATAAAACACTTACAACGATATCAAAGAGTCCAGAGGATTACTGTTAATGGTGTAAAATCTTCTCGATCACTGCTACAAATGGGCGTTCCACAGGGATCCATTTTAGGCCCGTTCTTATTTTTGATTTACATTAATGATCTGCCATACTGTGTGAAGAATTTGTGTGATATTGTACTTTTTGCTGATGATACATCTCTTATATTTAAAGTAAACAGAAATAAACATAATTACGACGATGTAAATAGTGCTTTATCGCAGGTTTACGGTAAATAACTTAGTTCTTAATGCTAAAAAGACTAAATGCGTTGAGTTTGCTTTACCTAATGTTAAAAAACAAAAATTTAACCGACTGTTAAATAATGAAATTTTAGATGTGGCAGACTCGACGGTATTTCTGGGTATTATTTTAGATTCAAAACTCCAGTGGAACCCCCATTTATCATCTCTAGCGGCCAGACTGAGCTTAGCTGCCTACGCTGTGAGAAAAGTCAGGCAAATGACTGATATCAATACTGCTAGGCTAGTTTACTTCAGTTACTTTCACAGTATTATGTCTTATGGCATTTTACTGTGGGGTAGGGCCGCGGACATTGAATCCATTTTTGTACTTCAAAAGAGAGCTGTTCGGGCCATTTATAATCTTAGAGCACGAGATTCACTTAAAGACTATAAAAATAGACGTCCTTACAGTCCCATACAATACATATATTGTAATATTTTGTACATTTACCAGAATATCGATTCGTATTCAAAACACAGTGACAAACATAATGTTAATACTAGAAACAGAAATAAACTTGTAACGCCTTACTATCGTCTCCACAAAGTGAGTAATAGCTTCATGGGGCTTGGTGTTCGCATCTATAATAAGATTCCACAGCCTATATTAGACTTGCCACTTCAACAATTTAAAACTCGGATCGAAGTGATTAATATATAAAGCATACTATAATGTACAGGATTACTTAAATGATGAGAATGCTTGGAATCTAAGTGACGTTGACTCGCAAGCTAAATGATTTGTATATCAATAATTTATGTAAACATGGCTTTTTGAAAAGAGCGACTTTTGAGTTTCTGGCCGGCTCATCTCAACAGAAAACTGCTTACCGAGCTGGTGGTAGCTTCAGACAAACTGACTGACCGACCAATTTTTAATGTATCAAAAGTACTTTTATACAAATGTCTAATTGAAATAAAATATTTTGAGTTTGAGTTTGAATTTATAACAAGAACAAAGGCTACCTTTTACGAAAATTTTAAAATCTTAGATATGCCATTTGAGATTTTTTGGCTTTATTCTATATAGTTACTATGTTGGAATCAATGCATAGAACACTTATGCAGAAGAGGAGTTCCTGTGGAATAAAAGAGTTTTAGATATGCCATGTTTATACACTACAGATTGTTTTGGAAAAAAGTTGTAGAAACACCGATAAACATACCGATTTGATTGAAATTTGCTGAATAAGAGCAAACGAAGTACTTTTTATCTTGGAAAAATGTATATTAGTATGGTGTTGTTATAAAAGCAAAAGTGTTGATATAAGCAAAATTCTCAACACAAATGATTAAACATATAGAACACTTTCATACCGACACGACCTGTTAGGTTCTGTGGGAGGAGTAGTTATTATTCATGCAAGAACAGCTAAATAGATACGAATGAAATTTGCAACACATAAATTTGTTGTTCTTGGAAAAAATTAGAGTTCCTGTGCCTTAGCTCTACGTAGACGAAGTCACGCGGGTCGGCTATCTAATTATAAAAGTAAGGTATATTCATAAATGCGTATTATTAAAAGCTTTTATTTACTTGCAAATTTTGTATACAATTTCAGATTTAATTTTGGATTAATTTTAAAGTTTTTATCAACTGGTTAAGATGAAATTTTGCACGTTTAGATTGGATGACAATGCATAGTAATATCAGAGTGACTCCGTAATGGGACGGGTTAGAATACAATTCCTCACTTCCTTTGGGAGAGCATCTCGTAAGAGGCGAGGCGCAACTGGCTTCTCCTCCCTCTCACATTCACATTCCATTAATGCTGCGGTTGCGGCTGCTGACACCGCAGCATTCCTCTATTTTCTACACTCCTAACTCAACTTTCAAGGCGGCAACGCATCCACAAAACCGGAGATACCGATGCCCCTGGGCGACGGTGGCCACTCTCCATCAGGTGGACCGTCTGTTCGTTTGTTCTTTATCTATCACTAGCGGCCCATACCGGCTTTGCACGGGAGGATATTTTTTTTAAAAACATTTTGGCTCTCCCGCATTTCGGTGTCTCCTCTCTCGCCGCGTTACTCGCTGCGCTGCGTGGAAGTACACTGGCCCGTCGCGTCGTCGTGTATTTTTTGTTTATATTAATATTTTTAATTTCGTAATATCTTTTGAATGGAAAATCTGTTTTTAATAATTCAAAAATTTATTTACAGGTATTGAAACAGTCTTGAATACGAAACAATTTATTTGGATAACAATTAATACAATGGTATATATAATATAACATGGTCTGATTTTGATAGGCATTTAAAATGTAAAAAAAGTAATTACAGTGACAAAACTACGATAGTTGGACATATGGTCTCGCGAGGTTTTTTGTAGATATTGATACGTTCTATAATATTGTAGAACATTTTTTTGTTCTATCATCAATACTTTCCGCAGCGCATGCGATGATAGACATTTTATCGCTAATTTTTCTGCACATTAGGTTAGTTTTAGTAATAATTTCTGAGGATCTCAAATTTTTTCCAGTAATAAATATATGTTACTTTCTAATAGTGAAAGAATTTTTGAAATCGGTCCAGTAGTTTTTAACTTTATTCGTTACATACAAAAATACAAATCTTTTCTCTTTATAATATTACTAGAGGCCTGCCCTCGCTTCTCTCCGGGTATTTAAAGCAATATTATAATTGATGTCCTTAAATTGTCACTCTGTAATTGTGTAGCTTTTCATTATTTGTAAAAAGAGAGAGAGTGAGAAAAAGTTAAAAAAAGAAAAATTATAGAAAGAAAAAGAAAAGAAAAGCGACAGATAAAAAAAGGATGGAGCAAAAATAACTAGAATAGGTAAAACAGAGAGAGAGACAATAGAAAGAAAAAAAGTAAAAAGAGACTGATCATTCTGAACAGAGACAAAAATAAAAGAGAGAATTTTTTAAGAGAGAGAATGATAGTATAAACAGGAAGAGAGACGGATATTGTATAGACTTCTCTCACTGAAAGAATTTTCAAAATCTGATTAGTAGCAACAAAATAGCCATATTCTATTAATTTAAAAATGTATATGGCAACATTAAACTAGCTTTGTCACTCACGAATAGTGTAATTTTCTATGAGCGAAAGAATTTTTAAAATCAGATTAGTAACAACAAAATGGTCATATTCTATTAATTAAAAAATGTATATAGCAACACTAAATCAGCTTTGTTACTCACGAATAGTGTAGTTTTCTATGAGTGAAAGAATTTTAAAAATCAGATTAGTAACAACAAAAATTAAAATCGGATCAGTAGTTCCTGAGAAACTCTTCAATTAAAAAATGGCCACCTTATGGCACTTAAATGGCCGTATCTTTTTAATTAGAGTATTTATGGCAACACCACATAGCCTATGTTACCCGGAAAGAATGTAGCTTCCTATCGCTCAGAGAATTTTTAAAATCGGTTTAGTAGTTTCCGAGCCTATTCGCAACCAACAAACATACAAACAATCAAATCTTTCCTCTTTATATAATAGTATAGATTAGTATAGATAAAAAAATGACGTCATTCTAAATCCAATAATTATATCGGATGGTTCAAGATTGCGGACTAGTTTATTTATTGCGAACGCCAAGGGGGCAGCTGCCTCCCTGTTTTTTCTTAAATATATGTAAAAAAGTTACTTATTTTTATAGCAATTCTAATTTTCTCACTCTTTTTATGTGTTCAAGTGTAAAATATATATTAAAGTAGAGGTCTTTCAAAATTTCTCTCAGTTATCAAGACTAAATAAAGCGTTTTAAAAACAAACCAGGACATGTAATTTTGGAATAAAGGTGGGCCCTTAGAGAGCTGGAGACTCGCTGGAGCTTCCACTGGCATCTACTGAAATATTATTGGATTATGTTTAACCAAATTAACTCTTATGTTTATTTACTGATAGTGATCTGTGCGATAGAGATGATGCTCTGCATTGTCGATGTGCATTATGTATGGACCCCACTTGCGTAGTGTGTGTTGCACGTTAAGTTTGTATATTTATTGCAGATGTACAGTCCGCTGGCGTGCGAGCTGTGCGCGGAGGTGTTCACAGTGCCGGCGGAGTGGGTGCGCCATGTGCAGAACCATGCGAGGGAGCAGCACCATCCGAGGCGTCGCAAGCACCGCTCTGCTGTATGTACACGAGTTATTTACCTTTTACATATTGTACTCCTATAAACCGTAGTAGGAACTTTTTATTAGACTAAATAGATGAAAAAAAAAACTGTTTTCCGTATCTTTCTGCGCCATTTTGTCTTGTGTAATTTTAAAACATATTTATCATTCTCATATTATTCCTGGTTGTACCAACCCAAGTTAAAGAATGGTATCCCCTATGCTTCCTCTCTTTTTTAAAATATTTTATACCTTAAAAAGAGATTACCCCTCAAAGTAAAAAAAAATGCTTGTGTTCGGAGTGGGTTACGCCAGTAGTCCAATGACTGGGATTTGAACCCCACGACATCGATCGTGAATGCAACGCCTGAACCTAACTCAGTAGTTACTGACTTGTCTTAATCATGTAGTAATTGTGTCTTAGCTCTTTTTTCCCTATCTAAAGTGGTATGTTTGAAATTCGTTTTGATTTATAGTCGCGGAATGAAAAGGTTCGTCACCTTAAGGTCGGTTTTTGCTTGCACTAGTGCAAGAATCAATTCTGCCAAAGTACAAAAAACGCTAATGTTTAAAATATAAATGTGACGTTTCTATCGAATAAAGTTTTTGCATCCTCATCCTCAATTTAGCTTGTTTTTGCATCCTGTCAATGTTTTAAATATTTAAAATAACAACTAACCAAATGAACAAGCAAATTTCAATAAAAACAAACATAATAATGACATTGAATTTCAATAAAGGATATGCCACCGTTAGCGTCAATGACACATTGTAATCTATTTCTGATAGAACTCAAGAGGTTGCAAATGAGATAAGTCATAAGTATCACTGCCCGACAAGGAGGTTTTAGTTCATCAAATCATTTTAAGATAATAATCTTCTTAGACGACACAAATAATCAACAACATTGATATGAATCAATTTGAACAAAAGTCTGTTCTGTGATAAATTTTCAAAAGGTAACATGTGCTCGCAGCACGTTAAATGAATCAATTTGAAAACTAACGAGCCTTTTAATTCCGCGACTGTACAAGGAGACAATTTGTTGTATCTAAAGCAGATGCGTTTCAATAAAGATGTATTTATTATTTTTATTTCTCTACAATTCCTACAAAATACATTTAAAAATATAAAAAAGAGGCCAAGCTACCGACAGTCAGGGCTCCAGAGAGAGGAACTTCCGAACGATACGTGCCGTGTCCAGTAGTACCGCTTTCTGCATCAGGCCCTCGACCCATCCATCTAACGCGAGCCTCTTAAGATGTTGATCGAGGCTCTTGGCCATTAGGCCATTGGCCGTCACGACAATCGGCACAACGACTGCTGAGTCCACATCCCACATTTATTTATTATTATTATGTTATTGTTATTACACGACCGAACCAACAAAATCTGCTCTGAGATATTTTGTACAGTATATGTAAGTTGCGCTTTAAAAGTTCTGCGATTGAGCTTATTATTAACTTTGTCCAGCAAATATTTTTTTTTTAATTTAATGATGATTAATACAAATATTATTTACTTAATGGTTTTAAAAAGCCACATAAGCCAGTCATTGGCTTAAATATGGTTAGTGAGTTTGTAATCGTTCTGCTACATTTTATATTTACACTATGTATTATTTAGTTACAATATATATGTCGGAGCATAGTAAAAGATTATCGATTAATCGAATCGTTATCGTTGTCTATGGCGTTGGAGTGGGGTAGTAGTCACTTCCGTTGTTTTGACAGTATCTACCCTCGACCCTTTATATGCGATCGACAGTCTGACTGAAGTCTTAGTCGTGCGCGGTCTCTCAAGAAGTGAAGTAGTGTCTAAGTAGTGCTAGTGATAGTGTCAAGTGCAGTGTAGTGTGGAAGTGCTGTCCAACTAAGGTCACGTAAGTCCTTACAATGTAATTGCCACGTGGTTAAGTAAACACAATGTTAGGTTAGGTTAGGTTAGCCTTGTGTTAGATTCGGTTTATGTGCGTTTAACCTTGGGTTTAAATAGAGAGCCTAGCAGTGGAGGCGAGTGTTGTAATTACTTAAAGGACGTCCTTAAGCCTACACCTTGGTCACAAGTCCAAGGCACTGCTTAGGTTTCTCTCGTAATTGTTAGAGATTATATTTGATCATTTAGCGGTTCAATAGGAGTATCTACGGTGCGTTTACCCAATATTCCACTCATTACCATCACCCTCTTTAAGTGTTCCCCAATATTCCCCATCTCCCTCCTTCCATCTCCTTTCACATCGTTTTAAAATCCCCGACATATATATTATACCAAAGGATATGTAATGCACTTGGTTTCATTTATAAAAAAATTTTTGATGACTGTGCGTTAGTGTGAATGTTTCAAATTTCTAAGTGAAGCCATTCATTAGATTTTTTCTAATGTTAAAGTGTTGCCACATTCGTCTTTTAAGATAGAAATTTTTACTTTATTCTAAATTATATTTATAATATGTATAATTTTACAATAATGGAATAGTTGTTACCATATTATTGAGATTTATTAATACCGTAAATCTCATGTAAAATGTAAAGAAATATATGTTAATTTTGGGAATTCATATTGAATATCAACAGAGCGATGACACTGAAGAGACGACGGCGTTACTCAAATGTGACTTGTGTCAGAAACACTTCCCGAACCCCGCGCAGTGGGTGCGGCACATACAAAGCACTCACACTGAAACAGGTCTGTATATTACCTTATATGTATTATATGTTAAGTATAGATGTAAATTATATATGTATTATCTATATAGTTAATTTACATTATCCTAATTGTTCAAGTGGGTCAAAATATATCTTGGCTGGTATTTAGACTTAGTTCGTTATTTATTTATAAATATGTGTAAGGATTATTACAAATAAATTCGTGTAAAACAGACATTCCGAGAGCGTTCCACTAAGCGTTCACAACGCCCAAAATGCTCTTTTAGCCGTTCCACTTGACTACGGCCGTTGTGATCGCAACGAAAACATCACTAATGACGTCATGACTTATGCTCACGCAAAGCTTACGATGACCCATCTTAAAAATAGGGTCGCGAACATTATAAAATTGGCGGCATTTTTAAAACAACAAAATTGGTGACGATATAAATAACATTATTTAATACGGATAGAGATTTATTGGTGGACGTGAATATTTCTGTAGCGCATATTTATGTAAAATTAATTTAAGTTTCAATTAAATTATAAATATAAAAAAATCAATACAAATATAAATATAAATTAATCAAACTAATAAATAATGAATTTTATTGTTAAGACTTACAAATTATAAGCTTAACCTCTTATATCTATAACTCGCCATTTGAATTATTTACGTTAAATATTGAAATACGTTAACGTTCAAAACGCTCAATAACCCGTTCCACTTGGGTTAACGATTGTAACGCTCGTGAGCGTGGTAGTTGTGAACGCTTAGTGGAACGCACTCAATATCACGTGTAATAATTTTACGTCACATCGTGTGGAACTATTGTTGCTGATATTTCCGCAAATTACCAAAAATAATGACGATTTTTAACATGATATCACATTAGGATGATCTCAGTAGTTGAAAAAGTTTTTGTGTTAGTCTGTTACTCGTTCGAGGCTACCATAAATCGTGTGATATTAAAATGATTCCAACTTGAAAAGTGTACATAGATTTTAGGGAGTACTCATATAACGTAGCTTTAATTCTTGAATTCACGATTTTTTAAATACGACAGAAGCACAACGGTAAAAAATTGTTCAAGGTTAAGAAATCGTATATTCAATCCATATTCATTGTAAAATCAAAACAAAAGTATTCTTGCATGGATTACTGTTAAGAAGAAGAAGAATGGTCTGTATATTGCGACCATATTGTACATTACAGTTGTGTAACATAGCTGAATCTTGATTGTTATGTTTGTGGCTAATTCTCGACACCAACATCGTTTCAAATAAGTTAAATGTTGCATCAGTTTGCTTTCAGTATCACCGCTACAGTCATGATGATCACTTCAGTTATGTTGTAATTAGCGCTTAGTTGAAACGTTGTGGAGTTTAAATGTTGGTTCGGTGTCGCTTGTCCAGAATTGGCCATATCAAACAACAGTGCACCACCCAAACGTCACAATCGTTTCACAGAGGGCGTGCAGAATAAGACTTGCGCTCATTGCAAGAAGACGTTCCCGTCGCACGCCTCCATGCTGATACACATGAGGACGCACACAGGTCAGTTATATATTATATTATTTTATACATCGACATATATTATTTTAAATAGTAACATATCGTCAGTGAAGTTTTAACGGTGTGTAACTCATTTTATGAGTGAATTGAGATTTGAATGTCATTGGTTAAAGTATAATGGTGCCCATCGGTTCGACCAATCAATCAATATATGTGACCAATACGAGACCAATTAAAATTAAAAAGTTAGAACTTCATCGACAATATAATCCATGACATTTTATAAATAGTAGCGTCGTTTTATAAAAATTCTGTCCACTGTATTCCTTAACCCCTCCAAGTACGCTAAAATTCTTGTAGGAGGGGACGTCAGAAGTGCAAGGGCTGGGATTTGAGCCCACGACTAATCGATCGTGAATCCGCTTAAACCACCGAGTTACTGACCCTTCAAGGCGATCATATTATGTAGTTACCGTGGAACACATCATACATCACGTTAGGCATTGACAGCGTTTACGCCGCCTCGCCGTATTCCGTCATTTAACGAGTCTGTCAGTACGTTCGTGATATCCGCCTCGTACTCATAGCATCACATATTATAGCATAATCAATAAACATTTTTTTATCACTTTATATCACATCAAGTGATTTGTTGAGAGTGCACAAAACCCCAAAATGTAGCTATTTAAGTAGTTTTAAATAAATATACGTAAATAAACCTAGCGAACTCTTTATTCTACTTGTCTATTTAAGTCAGAGAGAGGTGATGAGCAGGAATGGCCAATATTTCCAACGACTCATTAAACGCGTTCGCCATTTTGCAATTAATTATAAATATCTGAAATATTAATTTCATATCACGATATAATCTATACAGTAATTTCAACTTTTCGTTGTGTACCCGTCAGGCGAGCGTCCCTTCGTGTGCGGCCTATGTAACAAGGGCTTCAACGTGAAGTCCAACCTGCTGCGTCACCTGCGCACGCTGCACGACCAGGTGATCAGCCCCGCGCGCATAGACGACGACGAGGGGCCTCCGTCCCCGAACTCCTCCGCAGGGCCCACGCCAGGCACCAGCGAGATGAAGCGCGAGTCTTGAGGACGAGGAGGGGGGGCAGGTGAAATATTTTTACGTTTAATTTTTGTGAAATGTTTATTTAACCACGTCAGTATAAGTGACTCTGCTAGGATCTCACTAAGGGTTGGGACTTTTGATTGTAGGCTGTCTCGTGTCCCGGGACTTTGAAATTGTTGGGAATTCCCACACCCTAGTTTTTACATAATATGAAAAATTTACCTCTTTTCTTGTCAAACTGCCGCTTTGGTAGGAAATATCTGGTTAGAATATTTAACCAAACACCAGAAACTTTTAAAAATTCTAAATTCAAATTTATTTCAAGACTGTGTATATCAGGGAAAATGTTCTACGCTATATGGAAAACTTATAATACCGCGCTTTATAATTAAGAAAATGTGTAGGAAAAATTCCTGGTTCATTAAGTATATTTATGTTACTGAATCTCTGAAATTTCAAAGGACGAAAGGATTATATATACATTATAGTTTTGAGGACATCAACATTGTATTCTAGAATGCATAGTATAGTGTTACAAAATGGTAAGTTTTTATTGTGTTCCGTTCCCAGGTAGAGGTCGCGGACGGCGGCCGTTCATGCCGGCGTTGGGCACCAACGATCCGCTCCGCAAGCAGAGCTACTCGCTCTTCCTGAAGCAGCGCGCCGTGCTCTTCTCCGCCAAGAAGTGGAAGTAGTGAGTCATTGCGCCATAGCCTGCTGCCCTTGTTGCCAGCCAACATAACTGTGTCTATATGACCTTCGAGAGTACATTTTTTTTAAATTCAAATATTTGTGATGATAAAAGCATTTATTACTTCTTCTATTAATATTCAAGAAATCTTTTGCTTTTCAAAAGTTCTCTAGAAAGATTAGGGCTTCCTAATTCATTGCCCTTTTTCATTATCGTTATTATGAACAATTTCAAATATTAATACAATATAAGATTTATAAGTATAGCAAACCCGTATCTAAGATTTTTACAGATTTTTTTTAAAAAGTATTTTAATGTTTTGGCAGCGGGCTTGGCGCACGGTATCTGCCCACCCTCCTTATATTTATTCTACTTACTCCTATAACTAATTATTTTCACCTAACCTTAGTTCTAGAATAGTTAGTGTTTCATGTGATTTCTGCTAGTCTTATTCTTTAAGGTGTTTTTAATATTAATTTGTCAGAATATCTAATTAAGTTAAGTGTCTAAATACGCACTATTTAGTTAGTAGAGATAATATTATTTATCTATAATCTACTTAGCTTGGGGTGAGACAATGTAAACTAATCATAAATTAATTTAATATAATTTAAAAACCTATTAAACGCTTAATCAAATAACGTGTCCCATACTTAATAAGTTCTAAATATTATCTATGGAAATTATAAAAGCATGTTCCAAAATCAAAATGTATATAAATTTTCGCGGTAATAAGTTGACATGAAGACCTAAGTTTGACATTTTATACTACCAAGTTGAATTGTACACATCATTCGTACATATTACATTAAAAAATGTGACATTTGTTATTAGTCAGGTTATAGTTGCCTTGTCTCACACCATGTTGAGTAGAGTATTAACTATTTTCCTATATTTTATTAAATTGCAATTATTTTTAATATAATTTCCTCTAATTACAAATTAGCATTTTATGTATGATTGATTTCAGCCTAAGCGTTAAAAATTCTGTACTTCAAACTGGTTACTTGCGTTTTGGGCCGACGCGATTTTAAGTTTTTATATACAAAAAAACTAACATGCTAGTATTTTCTATGCATATCGCGACGGTCTAAAATATCAGAGAAATTATGATTAAAATTATTGTAAGATAAAAGCTGTACTTACTGGTTTTGGCCCGTCGTAAGTCTTAGTGTTCTTTGATATTTTTTAAATAAATGTATGTAATTTCTAAGATCTCAATGTCATTCCAAAGTTAGAAATATCTTTGTTTTCTCGGGAATATAATTTTATTCCAATACTCATGTGAAACATGTGACAATTTAAATAAGGGAAATAAACACATTCGACATTTTAACAGTTTTATTATTACATTTTGTTGTTCCCACTGTACAATAACACATAATTGCTTACAAAAATAATTTGAGAACCAGTCTTCAAATACATTCATCATAATTGAGAATAGTGATGGGATACTGTTGCAATAGCAGAATACTGTTGTACTTCACTTTTAAAGAAAAATCTTTATTTACTAAACTATAGCTGGCAATGTTTTATTAATTTTTAAAAATTAAATATTTTTATTGGTTTCAAATAAGATTTTTTATGAATATATCATCAGTGCTGCCAATACATTAAAACGCAATTACCAGATTTTTCCAATATTTTACCCAATTTTGTACAACTGCAGAATTTCAATATGTTTGAAATTCTGCATAAACTTTTTTACAAAAAAGATACAATATTGAAACTTATTTTTCAATGTTGGGTAACTATACCTACATTGGCAACACTATCATCTGCCATGAATGTAATTACCCCAATGTCTTATGTTACATTAGTTAGAAGTGAATATGATTTTTAGTGTTATTATTATCTAACTGTCTTCGTCTTCAATCTTGGGAGCCAAGTAGTAACGGATGTGGCCAGTGTCAGGAATGCGGTACTCCACTACAAGGGGGACGTCTGCTGACATTGACAGTTGTACCTACAAACATTGACAGTTAGTAGTCTATTCTATACTTTCGAAGAATAATACTTAATGTACAAGAGATAACATACCTGTGGACTCAATGATGTGGCTTTAGTGAAGTAGTTGAGATACTGGCAGGCAAACTGTAGGCTGACAGGTTCATCCATCTCTATGACAACGGCCTCCTCTTCTTTGTCTATGGACGCTGTTTGTGCAAGCTTTATGTTAGCCGAACCGATGTCACCACTGGCTGAGAATTTAACACCTGAAACATATTAACAGTGAGTATATGCATTGATAACCAGATTTTTTTAATTTTGCCAACTAAAATAAATTCGCCATTTATTTCTGAATGAGGATTTTCCATACTTCGTTTATAAAACATGCAAAAAATATATTTTAAAGTATGTCCCTCAATTCAGTGTGCCTTCATAACATAGGTCTCCTTTAACTTTCTACATTGATTTCTGTCAGTTGTTATCCTTGAACATCAAGGCCCCAAAGTCAGTGGTATTTCTTTGGTACCAGATAGTGACTTGCTTGTCTATCTTGTTAGCTTTACAGCGTCACCTTTTACTTTTTGTCTTATTACTGTGTTTCTAATGTCTTAGAATTTCACACCCAACATACTTTTCTATCCGTTACTCTTTGGCTCTAATTTCATTCTATAATTTTCAGTAAGGATGGTCTCACAATCATATGTGATGCAGGGCAGTACACAAGTATCAAGATTTTTATGTGGATACTGATGTCTTTGTCCTTCATAATCTCTTTCAGAGACCAAAACTTCTTCCAGTACTTGCTATTCTTTTGACATGAGATCACTTGTTGCATTGATTTGCCCTAGGTAAACATATTCTTGAACATAGTCCAACCTATTGGGCCGTTTATGTTAATCTTAGTAATTTAAAGTTCCGATTATCAACTTCATAAGCACGATATCAGATTTGTAAATAGTTTGTTTATTCCTTCCGTACTGCATATGGAAGAAATTTGTTAGAATTAGTTTTATATATTTTAGTATTTAAGTTTTTGTCTACCTGTAAACAAATAAATATCCTTTTTTTCTTTTTATATACCAAAAGCCTGCTCTAAACGCTACGGCGTGCGGCTGTAAAGTCACCCCGATTTTATTTTAAAATTTTTATATGTATAAATTTAGTTATAAGTTTGGCTGAGCTTGTGCGACTCAGCGGAAGGCAGTCCTTATTTATGTATCAAATTGCAGACGTAAGGCTGGCTTTCGAACTCGGGAAAATAAAAACCTTGTGCGATATGCTTTAGTAAATAATAAAAACCCTTTGTGTATAAATATATTAATAAAAAAAAAAAAAAAAAAAAACCTATTGGGCCGCGCGCACTTTAGACACGTTTACGAATTTTACTCGTGAGTACAAATACGAACACGCACGAACGATCCAGACATTCCAAGTACTATGGGAGCGCGAAGTAGTCGTGCGTATACGTACGTCTAGATCCGACGTCCGACAACAATCAGAACTTGTTGGGATTTTAAAACGCATTCTTAAAAACTCCAAAGATGATTTCACAAATGCGATGTCAGAACACTACCTATTTGATGAAGAAAAACGTATTCAGTGTGCGCACGCAATTCGTACAACCGTTTTCAAAGTTCGCTCGGCCTCACCGTTTAGTACGATATCCACTTCTACGGAGTTCGTCATAATCTTAGTTTTATTGGTGTTTATCTAAACTAACTAATTGCCAACCACAACAACAAAAACTATTTTCCATCCAGATAGGAATACAACATTTGAAAGCGGACGCAAATTCACAATGGCCTCATTTGTAAATTATAACTTAAATCAATGGTACAAAAAATGTTTTAAATACTATGTTAATTAATTAATAAAGCAAATTACCTTCTTTTGTACAAGATATGGCCATGGACTCTCCAAACTGTGACAAATCACGGCAGATCCTGGCAAACTCTGCGCTGGGCATACGGATAGTGCAGCTGTATTCAGTCTCGGGGATACCTATATAGTAATATAACACATTATATATGGTTTAAACTTTGGACCTTATATTATATACATTTTTCATCATTATTAATTTTTACCTAAATGTTCCAGATCTAAGTTCATAAGTTTCATGTTATATTCAGACACCTTTTCTTGGTTAGGGCTCTCGAACACAAATGTGACTGTATCTGCATTGTCCTGAGCCTTCATTGTCACTGTGTCTTTATCTCCAGCACATTTTAGGATTTTTGACATACTGTAATAAATTTTAACAATGTAATATCAATCAAAACCAACTATTTTTAGATTTTAAATAGAGGTTAACTTTACCTTCCTAAGTTCATGCCCATGGAGATATTTCTATCACATCTATACTTATCAAAACCATCTGCTCGAAGCATCAGAGACACAAGTGATACATGGGAATTATCCATAGCCTGAAAAATAATAGTAATTAGTCACTAATTCATAATTTTTGATATTTATAGTAAATCTTAATTTTTTGTTCTAGTATAAATAGATAGTAATAATTTTTTGTACCTGCAATAATTACAATAAATTATTTAAAGACGTAGATTTATCCTATTTTAATCAATTTAAAAAAGAAATTAGTAAAATTTTGGCAGATGCGACAATTGAGTATTTTATTTCTTTATCATGTTTAATATCATCATATTACATACAGAATTTAAAAACCTTTGTCAGTACAGTTCCATGAAGCGTCACATCTAAAAAATGTCAGTACAGTGGAATCCATTTATAATGACATCAAAGGGAAATATCAAACACGTCATACTAAGCGGACGTCATACAAAGCATTTTGTAGAAAATAATTAATATGTTTTTGTTAGTATGTATTTATTTTAATAGAGAGAAACAAGGTAGCGAAATCAAGATAGAAATTATAAGTATTAAGTACTATACATATATGTATGTATATATTTTCATTATTTACATTAGAAATCAGTAATGCTTGTTTGCTTTTTTTTTTCTTTATTGACCCTTTCTCTTCAATCGTAAATGCTTTAGGACGAGGTTAAGATGGCATTTTTTTCACAAATCACTAACGAACAATGTGTTCAACTATAAATTACCCACTGAGACTCAAAACAAAAAAATCGCCATGTACGCACTGAACGTCCTCAGGTATCACGTGACTCTCCCGAACGCTGTCGAAGGAATCATGTCAGTCATTATAACAGGACGCCATTTATTAAAAATGGGTCACATTAAGCGACATGTCACTATAAGCAAAGTTATTATATCCGACTTAGTTATAAAGAATTTTATATGAAAACGAAACTTTTATTTAAATCATTATTTATTTATTTTATTAGGATCACCAACATAGCACACAATTATATAAGTGGTTGGTCAATATAGGCAGAGTCATAATAAACGGATTCTACTGTAGTTTAATTTTAGTATGCATAATTGTTTACTGTTTAGTTTTTTATTGTATTAGTCTTTGCTCAGTGGAAACTTAATGGGTTTATGATATATTTGAATTTCCTTTACTTATGTTTATCGTAACACTGTTTGTTTCCCAAATAGAAATAAAATAAAATAGTATATAAAATGGTAAAAATTGCAAGTTTTGATATAATAAGAATCTTAAATTCCTTCTAGAATTCAAGGAAAATAATCAACACGAAATTGTGGTCATAATGTTAACTCAAGTGGACATTTTATAAGACTCCGAACTATTATCTTGCCAAGGCCAGCAACTTAGCCGGGATATTCAAAGGTATAATGCTGCCAGCGTTTTTGGCACCATCCATCTTGCAGTGGGATCAACAAATTTAATAATATAAAATTTATTACTTTTTTTATTTATAATTTAATTATATTTTTATTGTTAGGTTCTTTTTATTGACTATTATATCTTCAAAAATAATGTTAGTAACAAATTTCCAAAAAATATATAACTGCCGAGCCAAGGCAGCCAATTTAGTCTTTTTTTTTGGTTCCATTCTAAAAAGAAAATGTTTCTAACATTTCAAATGGTTCTATGAAATTACCTGTAACTGTATTCCATTATCATCACAATCAAATGTAGCTTGTGTAAGGAGATCTTTGATTGCTTCAAGTACTTTCTTCAAGATTGAGCTGCGGAGGATGCGTGCTTCAAACATCTTTACCTATAACATAAGATAGTATTAAAGTACTTTGACAATACCTCCTTTTGATGGTAGAGGATCTACAACTACCAGCATGCGAATTCGACTGCCTAGTGTTCCAGTCGCGCTGATAGTAGGCCAGACTTTCCCCTCCTTTCCATTAATACTGAAGTTCCAGTGGACTATGGGTTCTCGGTAAGGGTCCACAAAACCGCAGCATGAAGAATGCCTTTAGTCCCATACCAATACATGAAAGAGTCACAACAATACACGAGAGAATACACGTCTACGATGGCCATACCATCAAATGGAGTCTGTTCGTTTGCTACCTAGCTGTTATAAGAACACTATTACATATAAATAGGCAGAAAAGAGGTGACATGTGAACACAAAGAAAGATTACTAGTTTACAAAGTTTAACCTAAGTTCTATTTGATTAATAAAACTTTATACTTTCAATTATTATAACAAAATCCACTTACTAAGCTGTATAATAACTTTTTTACACAATAAAACCGGATAATTTCTGTTTAACAGCGTCGATGTTGCTGACGAGTGACAAGCCGGCGGTTACAGCGGGAAGAAATGGCGGGAAATTGTCATCTGTCAAACATTATAAATTAAAAACGTTCAGAAATTATATAAAAGACGAGAAGTGTTGCCAACAGTTATGAAAAATTTCAATTAAATCGCCACCTAGTAATACTAGATAATTTGTAAAACTATTACCGTTGGATTTATAGGTAATTTATTGGAGTGACTAGAAATTAGAATCAATGGAGTCAACTTACAAACGCTATATAGTATAATTTTTTTGAAATAGTGCTGCCATAATTCGATTCTCCACTTCGATATTCATTTGTACTTGTGGTGTTTCAGTTCATGCTTATTTTTGCAATGGTAATTCGAACCATATCTAACATTTGGAATCTCGATAAACAAAAATTATATTTAAGTATTATTATAATGTCAAAGATCGGAATTGAACTTGTAGCCGAGTTACAGTTTTTTATAATATTTTTTGATCAAACGGACAGTTAATTTAATTTAATATTTTATATACGGAGTTTAGTACCGGGCGTCGCTAACAGGCAACCTGAGCGTTCGTACTGAGTTGATTATCTTTTATCAATAATTTCGTAAACATAACCTTTATAAAAGTTATCTATACTAATATTATAAAGAGGAAAGATTTGTATTTATGTATGTAACTAATAAACTTAAAAACTACTGGACCGATTTCAAAAATTCTTTTACCGTTAGAAAGCTACATTATCCCTGAGTAACATAGGCTAAAATTATTACTAGAAAAAAATACACCTCCTCAGAAATTCTTACTAAAACCAACCGAAGGTGTAAAAAATTATTAATATAATATATAAAATGTCTTTTATCACATCTGCTGTGAAAGTACATTAGTTATTCAAAGAAAATAAAAGATTATCATATATTTTTCTAGATATTTATTATTTACCTTTATTCATAAAATTATAACAATAAATAACAATAACTCATAATATACAATTTATATGGTTAGTATGGTTATAATTTATCACTGGAGTTATAATTCCACCACTTGTTCCTGACCTGGGTAGGGTGGCAGGGTTAAATTATATTTTTCTATAATACCAGGCGGTAGAAACCTTCCTCCAAGAAAATGTTTAGCATTCTTCAATATTTCAGGTTTTGCACATAATTTTGGGGCAGATAGTGAAATTAGCAAATCAGGTTTCAAAGGACTTTCAGAGACTGGACCTCTTTCTACATCCCAGCCACTAGGAATATCCACACTGAAAAATAATTAAATATATATGTCAGGGTATAGTTGGGGTAGGATAATAGTGAAGGCCGTGTCGGGCTATATTTAGGGTATGATAATGATAAAGAAAATTAATTATCACTTACGTTTTAATACGCCTCAAACAAGTAAACAAGTAAAAACAACGGAATCGTAAGATTCGATTATTAATTCATCCAAATTAGCTCTCTGTTCTGACATATTTGTATATATTTTTTTATCAAGGAATTTACATACAAACTGGAATGTGGCGCACCTGCACTTCAAAACATTCCGTAGACAGCCACTATAGGGGATTGCATCTCTTTCTACTAGTATGACCATGCTTCAAGAAATAGAGAAAAATAAATATTATGTTACTAATAACATCCACTTCTGTCTTCTGTGCTTTAAATTATTTGTATGGCACATTATTACAAACACCCTAAGAAAGAGACAAAATCCCTTTAGTCCGGTCCTCCTGCTCAGAATGGTTTTTGCTCTTTACATGTTGGAAACAAATGTCAACCTTATGAGGGAGGGTTATCTCAAGGTGCATATTTGAATTTACAATATTTTAACGTGAGCGTTCCAGTCATGATATAAGTTCCTTGATATTTATGAAAAATTTGTTTATAAACTGTATTCCTTACCTACAAACTGGTAGTCCTGAATTAGTTAGTGCATCTAATGCCGGTTTTAAAGCTTCTCTAACTGGTGGTTTGAAACTGAATCCAAATAATGCATCAACTAAAATTTTGTATTCACTCTTTAAATCTTCAGGTGGAGGCAAATCATCAACAATAGTGACTCCAAACCTTTCACATTGCAAAAGCAAGTTTTCAAACAAAGGTTTCGGTGTGCTCTTTGGATAATATACAGCTGTTTGATAGCCAAAAAGAGTCATATGCCGAGCAGCAACAAGGCCATCACCACCATTGTTACCGGGACCACAAATGATCAGTGCTGATTTATGTCTGTAATATATTATTGCATCTGTTTAACATTGATTATAAAAACAAGTTATATGAAAATGTTGTTCCATATTATTAAATATTCTGCAATATAATCAAAACTAACTCTGATGGTGGAAAAACTTTAGCAATGGCAACTGCAACACTTAATCCTGCCAATTCCATAAGTTGGTCTACACTAAATTTATAATCGTTAAAAAGTTCTTGATCCAGTGCTATTGCATTTGATTGAGTTAAGTAATTCATTGTTTTGCCCTTTGTAAATTCACAAGAACTTCCGCTGCAAGCCATTACACTATTGCCATAAATATTAGCTATCCGTAACTAAAAACAAATTAATAAAAAGATAAGAGTACTATGATTGATAATAATAATTTGAAGTAATAGCCAATATTAATGTCTGTTTGTTGTCCATACCACCAAAGCGCTTCTTATGACTCTTTGAAATAACATTTACACATAAATCTTATCCTAATAAAGAATAAAAACTAAATCACAATAATATTGAAAACAAAATTGACCGTATTTTGACTAAGGATGTGAAAAAATAATCCATTTTTATTGATTGGATTAAATCTATGTAGCCAAACTACATTTAAATCGATTTTTGCTAACCAAACAAAAAGGTCGTTTTAATTCTTGTGATTATTGTTTAATTTTATGTTTGTTCCAGGAAAATGATACATGATACTAGACTGTGTTAATGTTCAAATATAACATTTAAATAAAACCTTTTGTATTTCAGTTTTAAGACTAAATGGTAGTTGTTTCATTCTTTTGTATTTATCATTTTGTTTTATATTCATTTGAATAAAATATGAAGTAAAAGTACTTAAAATTAGTGGCAATAATTTTATTCCTCATTATTTAAGTTGAAACTTGATTTTTTTCAGTTTTAAAACCGAAATATTATTGTTTTAGTTATTATCAACTGGGTAATTTTATTTGAAAAATCGATTATTTATTAATCGATTTTTCCCCTTCCAAGTTACATCTCTAATTTTGACTGCTTGAACAGTGTTGCCAACAAAGAATACTTATTTAACAAAATATTTTTTTGCTTATTATTACTTTTACTTTTTAATTCCATATCAATAAGAAATAATCATATTTTATATTATTCCATTATTGATGTTACCTACCGTCGTTATCGTACTCAGTGTAGCTGGCCCTTTATGTTTGTAGCAAACTAGATCTGTTACAAAAAATTTTGTTAGAAATGGCTATTTTTACTAACTAATACAAATAAACCAAATATTTATTCAATTCATTTATACTAAACAAATTTCAGAATTAGGTCAATTCGTTAGAATTTGGTATAATTATTTATAATAAAATTTTATCTATACACAAAAATTAGTAGTTGTATGCTAAAACTATTTAAAAAATAAAGTAAAAGCCTAAAAATGTGTTAGGTTGCTAGAAAAAGTGGCCTAATAATCTAGCCACCAGTTTTTTGGTTTATAGCTCAAGGAGGTATAAAAATAGTCAGATTTACCTACAAAGTAGCTAAGTTTGCAAAATTGACCGTACCTACTCCTACTGTGGATGACAAGGCTCAAAAGGGCTTGAACCTAGAGCCGCTAAACAAGATAATTAAAAAAAATGTAGATGACATTGACAAATTCATCAAGTGTGACATCCGTCACCGTCATAAAAATGGCTGCGCTCAGAGTGTTTAGTCGTAATATACCGTATTTACGACAACAATTTTCAGCTTTATTGGGAAACACATCGCCTTCAGTGAAGTTCATCTGTGTCGTAGTGTTCATAGGATATATTTTATCGTTTTCTGAAGATGTGGTGGACGTGCTCAGCGTCACGCCAGGATATTTATTGCCTCCTTCATTTCAGTTGTGGTCCACTTTCACATTTTGGTTTCTCGAGATACATTTGTGGGAGGTGATCATTGATATAGTGACGGTTGGATTATGTGGGAAACTAATAGAGCCCCTGTGGGGACAGATGGAGATGATGAAGTTCTTTTTTCTGATCAACTTTGGGGTAGCATTCTTGACGACGTTCTACTACTTGGTAATATATTCTTGGACGCAGGACGCTTCGCTTCTATTCGACATACACGTGCACGGCCTCGCTGGCTACATCGCCGCCGTGAGTGTGGCCGTTAAACAGATAATGCCAGATCACCTATTAATTAAAACTCCATTAGGTATGACTTCATTAAATTGTAGCATATAAGTTACATATTTAAGAAATGTAACAAGTATAAATGTTGATAATTCTTATCTATAGCAATTGATATTTAGCAGTTTATTATCTAAAGACTTAATGTGCTATAGTAAAAATATACAACTATCTACAATAATTACATTTTCGACTGTATTAAACCTATGAAAATATTTTCATGTGAATGTCTTGTATATTATTCAATATTAACTTATATTTACAGGTAAACTTACAAACAGGTCATTGCCACTGCTAATTCTCATAGCAGCCATAATTCTATGGGCGGTTGGTGCTTTGGAAGGCACATATCCTTGTATGTGGGGCAGTGGGACACTGCTGTCATGGATATACTTGAGATTCTGGCAGCGCCACAGCAGTGGTTCCCGAGGAGATATGGCAGACAACTTTAGTTTTGATAAGTAAGTTTATTAGTAAAGCTTTGAAACATATCACACTAAAAATTTTTATGATTACTGAGTAGTAAACATCATATTCCGTGCTTTTGGATGAACATAATTTAGCTTTATTACTGATAATGATTAACTTGTTTCCTCATTGTATTTTCCTTGACGATGAAGGTTATAGTTTTACTTACAAAGATGTAATAAATGACTGATGAATTAACATGAAATTCATAGTTTTTTTTAAACAATATTGTTTGTATATTATTTCAAATAAAAGATCAAATATTAAGATGATAAAATAATATTTCAACCAAAGAAGTCTCGTTGCAATAGTCTGGTAGATTAAATGAGCACTTCACTAAATTGACATTGTTTTTCAGTTTCTTCCCAACAGTACTTCAGCCAGTAGTGCGAGGCATTTTAGGACCAATTCATAGATGCTGTGTGCGTATAGGTGTGTGTTCTCCAAGCCCCCGCAGAGTTCACCTTGCATTAAGTTCCAGAGGAGTTACTATTTCCATGCCAGGGGTGGAACCTCAGGATATGGAGAGGAGACGGTAAAATTACTTACTAATATTATGACTTAATTGATAGAATACATTTCAAGTACACCTCCCCAAGAAGGACGGGATAAGGGAAAAATTTGTGTTATCATATTTTATTCTCCATTGACAGTTAATGAACAGTTTATATGCTTCTTTATATATATATTTTTTTTAAGGATTGAAATATTCTCTTACAGCCAAATTGCACTTAAGGCTTTAAGCGAGAGATTATCCAAAACATCAGAACAGACACGTCAGAAGAACTTATCAACGAAAGTGAACATGGATGCAGTTAGAAAGATACAGTCCCCACATGTTATTCCACAATTCCCAACTGAGATAGAAAACCAAACCCCATCCCCACCAGAAGCCACACTGGTGGACATAAGCACTGAACCAATACCCCCTACCACTAAAACATCATGATTGTAGTCAGTATAGGGGTTTTAGATAAGTGTGTGAAATTGTTAAACCCAATTTGGGGATCTGTTCTAAGTTAGACGTGAATTCGGTAAAGTTTAAAATATGTTAATATTTAAATATACAGTATTCAGCTGTAATTAAAAAAAAAGTGTTGTTTACATAAGAAATTAAAATTGTGTTCAATATAGGGTTTATGCACTGACGCTGCAAACCAAGGGCAAAACAACTATATAATTCTATGATGTCTTAACAAATATTTGTGTAAGAACTTTCGATGAAAAGTTCTATTGCATATTCGAAATTAATTTTGAAAAACGAACTTTTAATTGTAGACTTACGCTTCTGTTTCTTGCGAAAACTTTTAGGTCACTGTCAAATATTGTATGAAATTTCTTCATGGACTGTTTATGCAGACATGTAATATTCTTCGAAGTCTTGTAGTTGGCAGAATGATGTTAGCCGTTCCTTTGGTAGACAAACATTTTAGAAAAAGCAAATTTTTGTTCAAATGATTCCAATAAACATTATTTAAGGCGTCAGTGTATAAAATTGGTGACATCAATATTAATATAGATCACAATATCTACAAAACTTAGACACTATTTAATAAGTTATATCGACGACATTAAATGTAAATATAAGTATGAAGGGGTTATTTTTATTTATTTAAAATAGGACTTCCCATTTTGTTTTTATGTAATATTAGAGAATACAGCCAAATTGTAAAATAATTATATATATAGTTATTTGAAATATGAATACATTTATTATTATTAATTATTAATAGTGTGAATTGCATGGGTTTCTCGTTATTAATTTTTATAGCAGATAAATATGAATGAATGTACACTAGGTTATACGAATTTGTTATATTAGATTATATAATTATACGTCCAAAGGTAATGACAGCATGAACAACTGTAGGAATGTGGTGATTATTTCACATTTTTAATGTAAATTATAAATCAAAATGTTTAATTTCAAATTGAATCGGTCATTTAGAGTCAAAATTTATGCGTGACAGATATATAATAAATAGCATTTATTTTGGTGAAACTTTCTTGCCTCAAAAAGTAGTGATAGCCCACAGTTTTAGACATTGATGTCTACTCGGTAAGTCTTAGTTCGAACCCACACACAGACGACAACTTCTCTCTGTTATGTGTATTTTAAGCAATTAAATATCACTTGCTTTAATGGTGGAGGAGGAGTTCTCCATGTTCTCAATGGTGTGTGAAGTCTGCCAACCCACACAGCATGGTGGACTATGGCCTAACTCCCTCCTCATTCTAAGAAGGAGACCCGGCTCAGCAGTGGGCCATTAAAGAGTGTTAGTGATGAATTTCTTGCTGGAATAACATTTCTAAAGTCCTTTAAATGCATTTATAAATGATAATTTTTTTTTTTTTTTTTTTAAATGACTGATTCAATTATATTTTTACTATCCAATTAAAATGTAAATTCTACTTAACGACAAACTTTAAACGTTTATAAGTTTGTTTAACTTACAGAGTTTACTTTGATTACAGATTGCTATACTGAAGTATTCCTGTTTATGGTCGATTATATGTATTATTGCATTTGTTGGAGGGTATTGCGGCGTATTTGTAAATAATTATGAATATTAATTAGTGTTAATAAATAATATCTCCTTAACGTGTTTTATTTATTTACAATATCCCTTATAGGGGGAGAAGATTGCTAGCTTTATGGATTGTACACTACTAGAATTCTTAACCCCCCCAAGCTATAATGCTTCAGTAGTCCCATGACTGGGATTTGAACCCAGACCTATCGATCGTTAATCCTACCCCTGAACCACTGAGATACTGACGCTTAACTAGTAATTATTATGATTTACTGTTTTTATCCCCAGGAGAATTCCCCTTTTTAAGTGATTTTTTATATTATCTCCTGTAGTATAGTTCTTTTATCCCGGAATAAAGTCCAATTCCTACGCGATAATTGAATGATATGAGAGCGAGTTTTTACGTTATAGAATCTATGTATTTGGGTTAATGTATAATTAAAAAAAATGTTTTTAACATATAATTTTATTTCTCTTAGCTTAACGTTAATAGGTCCCTAGATCCTCTAGATCTTCGAAACCCATGTACTCGTGCTACCTATAGTAGTGGTGTTGGGCGGGCCACTGCTGCACTGGCACGTTGGGTTGGTAACCGTCGGGCCAGCGGGTAGTCTCCGGCAGTGGGTTTACAGGCGCCATGGGCACAGTAGGCATAGGAGACACTCCAGCTACATTGCTTGTCAACGTCGTTACTGAAAAGAAAATATTTAAAGTCTTTTTATGAATAAAAAATATTCAGTGCCACAATAAATATAAATATGTTTTTTTTTTAATTGAAACACTATAAGGTGAAGGATAACATCGTGAGCAAACCTGGCCCAGTATCGTGCACTATGACTTACCCCCTCATTCTGAGGAGGAGACCCAGCTAAAAAGTAGGGCATTAATGGGTTGTGGTGATGATGATGATAGTGACAGTGTACATATATTATGATTTTTATAAACTAATATATTACAAAACACACTGAAATAACATAAAAAAATATTGATGAGGATTTTTATAATAAAATTGTAAATGTGTCTACCTGGTGGTGGCACATATGCAGCAGGCGCGGAGTAGGGCGCGGCGGGGTAGTAGGGCGGAGGCACACTCAGGGAGTGCGCGTGCGGGTGCGTCAGCACTGGGACCGATGACCCGGCTATAGGTGGCGGTGGAACTGGTTGTGGGGCCTGCTGGAATTGAACACAAGTTTAAAATATTAATAACTAGGGGCCCGTCCCGGCTTCGCACGGGTGGATAATTTTTTTTTAACATTTTGGCTCCCGCATTCTGTCGCTCCCTCTATCGCCGCGTTACTCGCTGCGCTGCGAGGCACTCCACACCGCACACCGCGCCGGCGGCCCGTCTGGGATTATTTTTTATTTATCTTGATATTTTTATTTCGTAATATCTTTTGACTGGAATGTCCGATTTCAATAATTCAAAAAGTAATTAACAGGTATTGAAACAGTCTTCATTACGAAATAATTTATTTGGATAAGAATTAATACAAAGTTATGGAAAACATGCTTTGATTTTGATAGGCATTTTTATCAACTTTTAAAATGTAAAAAAGTAGTTATAGTGACTTAACTACAATAGTTGGACATATGGTCTCGCGGAGTTTTTTGTAGATATTGATACGTTCTATAATATTTTAGAACATTTTTTTGTTCTATCATCAATACGTTTCGCAGCGCATGCGATGAAAGATATTTTATGGTGTTGGTTTTAGTGAGAATTTCTGGGGATCTCTAATTTTTTCTTGTAATAAATATAGCCTATGTTACTCAGGGATAATGTAGCTTTCTAATGGTGAAAGAATTTTTGAAATCGGTTCAGTAGTTTTTATGTTTATTCGTTACATACAAAAATACAAAAATCCAAAAATACAAATCTTTCCTCTTTATAATATTAGTATAGATTAATATTACTAATCTTAGAATATAATGTGACAATGCTATCAGTATCTTCTCACACTTTTTTCAGATGCAAAAAAAGTAATATAAAAATATTACCATAAATAAGAACCCATTGAAGTTCCACATTTATAATATCAGTATATATGTGTACCACTAACCTGATAATAGTTATAATAATTATGTGAGTCGGACTGATCATGTATGGGTACGGTAATGAGGTTGGTGCGTCCACGAGGCCTCTCTGCTGTTGCATGAGCAAGAGAATGAGACCGAGGGTCATTAGAGCTGCCGGGGACCTGCAAAAATATAAGACCATTCAGAGGTTTATTTCTACTCTAAGATGAAACAAGTCCTGGCTAAGTTAGCCATGGAATTACTTCAGCTGTGAAAATTATAATCTAGTTTGCAGTAGTTTTTTAATATAAACATTAGGGTGTGCCAAAATAAGATGATAATTTTTTTTCACACTTTTTTTAGTACTAAATTTAATACTAAAAAAGGCCTATTCACTCATTTTCTTGAAAAATGATTTTTTCACAGTTTGCAGGACAAAAAAGTATTAAAAACCATGTTATTTAAATGGGAAAACTTAAAGTTCGATGGAGAACCTCCTAAAATTGAAATTAAGAGCTGGCCTTTGGACAGAATTTTTGTTTGGACATATCATATCGTCTTATTTTGGCACTCCCTAATAAACATATGAACAGATAAATAAATGAAAATTTATAAAATGATTGTTTTGTTTTCTATTGGTATCTATTCGTTTGGCATAAAGACCCTTTACATAAAATTTTTTCTTTTTTTTTCATAATATATAGATAATTAGATAAGTTTAACTTACAGATAAAGGTTTAACAATAGCTAGAGAAGTGGTTGATTGTTCTGGTTCCTGTTTCTCAACTGCACCTGATGATATATGTCTATGGTTGATGTGTGCTTGGAGATCTCTCTGGAATAAGATGACCAATGGTCAGGAGTAAAGTTTACGATAACTTTAAATGTATTCAATATTAGTTAATGATTAAAATACCTGAGATAAATAAGTTCTCCTGCATCCAGTGTTTCCATATCTAGTTCCAGAGTGTGTGCACATAAATACTGTCCCGAGTCCAGTCTGTTCTACTCTTAATACCTAAAAATTAAAAATTAAATTTAGTACCCAATCTCCATTTTTCAGAGGTTTAATATTTTTCTAGAGGATAAAATAAGAATTAAAAAATTAATACCTTTTCTCTACATCTTGGACAATGTGTGTGATCAGCTCTAGCACAAGTCAAACAGAAGACATGTTTACAAGGGATCTGAAAATAATAATTAATATTTATCTGAGTCATATTTTTCTATTAATTTTTAACAAAAATCATATTTAAAACATTACATAAAAACTAATTTGATGGCTACTCTTATTATGAGAATTACTTGTTTCTGTTTTAGATATTCAATCAAAAGTAATAGTTAAATATATAATTTTACCATTCTACCATAAATAAGTATGGGTTTTGAGCAAGTATCACAGCAGTATATCATAGGGTTGAGAACTTTCTCTCCAATAAGAGAAGCTCGGTGACTCCAGTCCAGTCTTAACATGGGTTCAGGAGGGCCTCGTTGTATAGTTGTAAATACTGGTGCTTCCAGCTGAGAAATGTCTGATGGAACTTCCACTGTAATAATAATGAATAGATTAAGAATTGGTTAAATGGCTAAAGTAATTTTTTTTTTCACTAAAGAGGACAGTAGAACCTATGTCACATGGATTTGAGAGGAAAATAATTTAAATTGTGCTTTACTTAACCTTTTAAAATTTAATAAAATATGAAGGCTTGAAAAGAAAGAACAAGACATTTGCTCTAATTTAAAATATTGAGTTAGAAGCATTGAAGTATAATGTACTGTTTTTAACTGATTAAATACAATGCTTCATGAATACTCATACATTTAGGAGGCTCAACGGGCTCAGGTTCCTCTTTAGGTTCTTCTTGCACGGAATCTTCCTGATCTTGAATAGTTTCTTCCACAGAACATTCCTCTTCATCAGATGACATCACTTTGGGGACTTTCTTGCCTCTGCCGCGACCTCTGCCTCGGCCCCTGCCGCGTCCACGACCACGACCTCGCCCACGAGCATTTCTCTTTTCACCATTCATTATAAATTTGTTTGTTTAGCGTCTACTAAAATAACACAAGTAGCGAGATAATTTGACAGATTCTCTAAGCGGTTCGCGAAGTTAACTTTCAATTAAAAGTTGTAACATGTGTATGACTTTAATGATATAATTTAAATATAAATACTAATAAATGATTTAGGTATATATAGTACATTCTTTTGTAATTAAAAATATCATAATCCAATATCACAAATAAGAAACATTATTATATGACCAGTGTTGCCAGCTCGGTATTTGCAAAAGTTACCTGAAATATTTACAAAAGTAACCTTTTAGTGTAAAAAATAACCTTTCGTTTTTTTTTTTCAAATGAATTTCAAATCAGTACTTATCTGAATATTTATACTTATTTATTATCCATATAATATTGATACATACTAAATTTGCATTTCAATTCATTTATCAATTTTATTCTCTAATGAGTTGGCTACAACTGCAAAACCCATGGGATTGTTATTAGTCCTCATTATAGAAAAGGTACAAAGTCAGGCACACACATGCGTAGTAAGTACTAAGTAGACGTACACTAATAGGTAGAAATTATGTTATCTCTGATACAATACAATACAACCAAAACAGTGAACACAAATTAACGAAATGATACGACGAGCAACGGCAACAAACGAATGAATTTATCAGAATTCGATTTGATCGAGTGAGTAAGAAAGATACAGATCTTTCTTGCGCCCATTCTTCTCAGGTCTGGGTTAGGTCGTTTCCGAAAGGGTGGTAGATTCCGACGTTCAATAAGAGAATGTAAATTCCAACATTGAATAAAAAATTTTGACTTTGACTTTGACTTTACAAGACGTGTTGGTTTAGTAAACGAGTACGACGTATTGTTCTCGTAAATCGTATCTACCGCTTTTTTTTAAATGTGAGCAAACGCAAAGGAAGCTTGCCAACATAAAAATTTAATGTAGCTTTCCCTTTCACGTTTTATATGTGAGAATTTATTAAAACAATTATTCTACAAATTCCGAAATATCACCTTAAAGTAACCATTTCACTAGTGTAATCTAAAAGTAACCAACGGAGTAAAAAAATCACCTAAAAGGTTACAAAAGTAACCTTCTGGTAACACAGTATATGACAATTCTTAATTTTTGACATTTCAAATTTCAATTTCAAAGATCCTGATTTGATTTGACGAGGCAAAGGCCATAGACAACAACAGATTAGGGATGCTATTAAATCGATTACAAAAGAATCGATATTTTATTACGTACGTAAAAAATCGATTTACATGTTGTTGAAATATTGTGAATTAGTAACATTGGTAATTGGTAACATTATATTTGAATATAGAAGACATAGTAATATAGTTTGATTGTAAAAAATATGGCGTAGATATAATAATAAACTAAAATAAAGGATATTAATATACTAAAGTTTAATTGAGCGTGGGGCCTAACGGCACAAATTATTTCACAGATTGTTGCTTAGCACTGGATCGATCCAGTGAATCGTCTTGTATCCTCAGTTAATATTTTCAAATATATGAAAATAACTGCAGAACCAAAATTCTAGAGATAAATAGCCTTTTTTAGGTATAATTGCTTTACGGAAAAACACATGGCATCACTATCTAGTCTGAGACGGTAAGTCAAGTTATAAATCGATTAATTGACCAAAAGGGCGTTCGATATAAATCTATTCGAAGAATTAATTCGATCTATATTTTAAGAGGGTATCGCAATCCCTACTATCAATTTTGTCAAGACATAGACCATAAGCAAACAGTCTACAGATTAAAGAAAAATTTAGTGTTATCACTGTTGGATCTCCCGATAGTAAGGGAATTCTTTTAATTTCAATTAAATTCTCCCAAGTTTCTGATTTTCATATCGACCTCCTGATTTTTTGTACACAGAGAAGGATAGTAAGTTCGGTGATATAAAACTATAACATTATTTGTAAAAATTCTGCATAAAATGTAACACAAAATGGAAATGTAAAAAGTTCATTAAAAACCAGTGTAAAACGTTTTCAATAATACAACTTGAAGATATTGAATTTTTAAAAGTTTGTACAGATTCCTAAATGTGAGGAAAGGGAACTTATTGAGTGCTAGAAATAAAAGTAAAAGTTCTAGAAAGTTTTTATGAAAGAAAGGAAGGTGACGACCATGAAAGTTAAAGGAGAAAATACTGCGTCAAAAATCAATAAACCAATTGTAAAAAGATGGATGGCCACGAGATGGAGCTTCACATGAAAGGCCAATCGTAGTCTATCATAACTTTCTTGTTGACTTAATGACATCGAAAGTCATAAACAATCATTGCACAAAAATTTTCTCCCGTTAAATTTATGCTGACGTGAAACGGACAATTTTCAATTCGGCGCCAAATCGTAAAACAAATTAATGAAATACATACTCAGTAATATTGGCATAGTGTTCCTTTTTAATTTTTTTAAAAATTATATTGATTCAAAGAACTTTCAATTTGACTCTCGTACTTACCTATCCGTCAATAAGGAAGTAACGATACCGTTTATCTATAACTAGTTGACCCTTGCGACTTCGTGCCTGTCATGTTCGGCTCCTATGGGTCGTATCGCGATAATATATAGCCTACAGACTTCACGTTTTATATATTAGTAACTAGCTGACCCTTGCGACTTCGTCCGCGTGATGCTCCGCTCCTATTGGTCTTAGCGCGATGACATATAGCCTATAGCCTTCCTCGATAAATGGGCTATCCAACTTTGAAAGAATTTTTCAAATCGGACTAGTAGTTCCTGAGATTAGCGCGTTCAAGCAAACAAACAAACTCTACAGTTTTATATATTAGTAACTAGCTGACCCTTGCGACTTCGTCCGCGTGATGCTCCGCTCCTATTGGTCTTAGCGCGATGACATATAGCCTATAGCCTTCCTCGATAAATGGGCTATCCAACTTTGAAAGAATTTTTCAAATCGGACTAGTAGTTCCTGAGATTAGCGCGTTCAAACAAAAAAACTCTTCAGCTTTATATATTAGTAATTAGTATAAGACAACCACATCACGCTACAGAAAAGGAAAGTGCGGAAGCAGACTGTAATGCACAAATTGATTGATAGAAAACCTTATAACATTAAGGTATTAAAGAAATTGAAACACTAATGTAAATTGAATAATGAGGATATATTAATCTTGGCGGAAGCAATCCAATTCAAAGATAGCCTCAATTTATGATCTGCAGTAATAATACTGAAGTGATTCTTGACGTCTTAAAATATTCATTGCGAAGGTCGTTCATTTCGATGATCATCTTGACTGTGTTAAATAAATTGGGTTTAGGCGTTCTAGATTGCAAATATTTATGCGAATATAAATTATATTTGTTTTAAGAAAAAAATAATGCGAAAATAACACTGTCTGTCTGTTGCACTTGTACGCCAAAACTACTGAATTGATTTAAATAAAATTTGGTATACAGATAATCTAGAGCCTGAGAAAGGACATAGGATACTTTTTAATGCGAAAAAAGGGTTGTAAGAAGTTGAATTGAAGTCCAACTTCCATACAACATTTCATCCCCCGTGGATGAAATGTTGTATGGAAGTGACGTCATTTTTAAAGCTAGAAGCTTGAAACTTATCTTTTAGTCTGTTGATTCGATATAAATAAATATGACATTACCATACCAGAACATAAATAATCTTATCTCTAAAATCTTATATATAAAATTCTCGTGTCACAATGCTAGTTACCTTACTCCTCCGAAACGGCTTGACCCATTTTTATGAAATTTTATATGCATATTCAGTAGGTCTGAGAATTGGCTACTATCTATTTTTTATCCCCCTAAGTGATAAGGGTGGCCCACCCCAAATTTATATAGCAAAACAATGTTTGCCGGGTCAGCTAGTAATATTATAATCATGTAATCGACGATGGAGATCACATAAAGATGTTTATTCCTCTGATATCCGAATGAATCGGTTCAATCAACAAAATATTTTTATTTTTTAGTTGAGGTAGGTCAAAGAATAACAGAATTCTAGTTAGGTACTAAGCGTTACATAACATGTAAATATTATTGAATGCGTTTAACTTTTACAACTTTATAAGCACAATGTAAGCAATCTTAATGACAAGTTATATGTAAAATAAACCTTTAACCCTTTGCCTATAAATTACAATCCAACATTGTATCGATTAATTGGCTGGAATGTTTATTGGGCAATTGCTTAGTGCATTTGATAACATAGACACGACTCTAGAACATGATAGCGTCATATGATCTATAAATTGTTAAACCTCTTATACACTGACCTCTATTACAGGGATCTCAAATAATAAAACACAGACCAAGGCTGTATGAAGATGTGTTTGATAAGAACCAATAAAATCGTTTCATTTGATACACTCCAACTTCCAAGCAAGGCTATAGCCCAAAGCCTTTGAAAATGGTAAAAAAAATTGTTGTACCCTCTTATTATATAACCTCAAAATTTATGTGAAAAATTCAAATAACCAAAAGCTTACCTTTTTATGTTCCAAATACACAGTAATTTTTTTTATTTAAAATATTTATTTTTTTAACCTTAATTTGATAATATCAAAAAAGCACGCTAATTTTCAATCGAAAATTCTAACGTCAAAATATCTACTTTTAAAAAAAATCGGTAAGCTTTTTGTTCATTGAAATTTCTCCTTCTGATTATGTAAAACAAATATTCATTACTATAGTAAATGTTCTCACAAAATGCTCTCTAATAAAAATAATGAATGGAATGTAATTTAATAAAAATATTTAGTTATACAAAATCTCTGGATTCCAGCGCACGTCGACGTGATGAGAAAAATATTAAACAGTCTTTAATTATTTTTGCACATGCACAGTCTAATAGTTTTTCTTTTAAGTCGGTGTTTTCTCATTTTCCATTAGGTCCAAAGTAGCCCGCGGCTAGTCGGTAATGCAAAAAAGCTTTTTACGTCCTGAAACCTACACTTTTATTCTTCTATTTACATCCTTTTATGACATTTTTTGAGTCTTACTTGCTCTGTTTTCATCCAACTTGTTTTAATTTAGGTAGCAACCGATAAATTCTAGTCAAAAATAATTAAGCAATATCTTGGTTGCGCGTATATTCAGCAACGATTATCTATATCTATATTACATAGAGGAAAGATTTGTATTTTTATATGTAACGAATAAACTTAAAAACTACTGGACCTTATTTCAAAAATTCTTTTACCGTTAGAAAGCTACATTATCCTTGAGTAACATAGGCTATATTTATTACAAGAAAACATTAGAGATCCTCAGAAATTCTTACTAAAACCAACCCAAGGTGGAAAAATATTTGCCGTAAAATGTCTTTCATCGCATGTGCTGCGAAACGTATTGATGATAGAACAAAAAAATGTTCTACAATATTATAGAACGTATCAATATCTACAAAAAACTTCGCGAGACCAAATGTCCAACTATTGCAGTTATGTCACTATAACTACACTTTTTACATTAAGTTGATAGAAATGTCTGTAAAAATTTTTAAAAAACCTTTGTATTCATTGTTATCCAAATAAATTATTTTGTAATTAAGACTGTTTCAATACCTGTAGATTACATTATGAATTATTAAAATTGGACTTTCCATTCAAAAGATAATACGAAATTAAAATAAACAAAATAAGCAATAAATACACGGCGATACGCCGGTGTGGCACGCCACGCAGCGCAGCGAGCAATGCGGCGAGAGATGGAGCACCGAAATGTGGGAAAGCAAAAATGTTTTAAAAAAACTTTGTCCACCCGTGCGAAGCCGGGATGGGCCTCTAGTGTATTATAACTTTCGGATATCCGAAATAAAAGAATATCCTTAACCGTATCCGAAACCGATATACTATTATGTCTTGATCCGTATCCAGATCCGAAATTTAATATCTATAACATCTGTGTTTATTACTATCATTTTTTTATATATTTTTTTCGTTTTAATAGAGTTAGGTTTAATAGAGAACCTTGACAGTGGAGGTCAGTGTTTCATTTGAATAAAAAAAAAGACGTCTTTAAGCCTACGTGACCAAGTGTCACAAGTCCAAGGGACTGCTTGGGTTCCTCTCCTAATTATAAGTATTCGATTATTTCTCGGTTCAGTAGTAGTATCTGCATTGGGTTTAATGTTTTCAATATACCCCTTCTCCTCCCTTCTCATCATTTTTCTCCGACATAAATTACAGTTGTTTCTTTGAGATATTTTGTTTTTCTCAATATATATTGTGGTCATCGCAAAAAAAAGTTTTTAACTACCAACATACATTACACGGAACGAAGGATTAGTTTTTTAGATATGTACCCACTGTTTTCACTGCTGCACTGGGGGACTGCCGGCAGAAGTGAAAACTTGAACATTAACGTTGTGCATTTTTGAATACTACGGTTAAAGTAACCCATGGAACAAAATTCAATAAAACCGAACTGTATTATTGAGATCTGACGCTTACGAATTTTCGATCAGGTCTCGTGTCTAGACGCTAAACAAAATGTAAGATAATTTATTTCCTCTACACTGATTAATTGGCTACAATTTATCCGAATGTTTACTTTGCGGTAAAGGATTAAGTACAACGATCATAAATCGCATTATGTAACCAACAGTATAGTGGTGTGGTGTACTGGTGATGGATGACGAGTTCACGACTGGTAACGCGGTCAGGGCCGGTTGACGCACTGCAACTGGATATGCTGTCGTTTATTGCATTTTCATTTTTATAGAGCCATTGACGTAGTTAAGATTTAATTCTAAACATCTAGAAAGATCCATCTGTTGATTTAACTATATGATCCCAGTGCTACGCAAATATTTATAATAGGTATTTATGCAACTGTTGTATAATAAGTGTTATTGAACATGATTGGGGGTATCACATGAGTGTTTTAATACCTAATTATCAATAGTTGCATACAAGACTTTATCTACACCCATTATTAGAAATAGTTAGCTTACTGTTAACCTTAACACAGCCACTCCTAGTAACCTAACATAATCCATTACTCCTAGAAACAATCATTTATTGTAGTTGTAATGAACTTTTTGTCTAGTGCAATTATTAAAATTCAGTTTAACATGTTCTTTAATATTGTAAAGTAATCGCTCATTTTTTTTTGTAAAAAAATAGAATAAAAATATCAAAGAAAAATGGCGGGGATTCGAATTACATATTTTTTTACACGCAGTAATTCGTACAGATGTTCTTTTTTTGAAATTCATACAGATAGCACGCATCGCTCATCGTTATTATGAAATACAGCACAACATTATATCATCCGTTTGGGTGATATAATGGTTATTAGAACATTGTGTGTTTTAAGGTTGGCAATAAGCTAACTGTTTTAGAATATTTTATAGACGATTTAAAGTATGGGAGTAGATAAAAATATATACAAGGTGTAGATCAATAATACTCGTATTACATGTAAACGTGTTATGTAATATAATTGTCAATGCAGTGCAGCACTGGTCGCTGCACGCTGGTGGGTGAGTTCACAACTTCTAAATCGGTCACGGCCGGTTGTCGCTCTGCAATTACAAAAACTGTTTGTTTTTATTATAAAACCTTTATCTTGGTATGCACACATATCAAAGAACAATGTAATAAAAAATACTTTTTGTAAAAGTATACGAAAAATTATCTATTGTTTTTTATTAAACCTGTATTCTATCTTAATACGAAAAAGCAGATTTATTTTAGCGCAGTTTTAGATTATGAAAAACCACGTAAAAAATCATTTAATAACAAGATTTATTTGAATTTTACATTGTATAAATATTTCTGAGAACTGCGTAAGATAATAATACGAACATCTTATCCATCCGTCATCATGCTGACATTAAAAAGCTAAAAGCTCTTCTAGATTATTCTTTCAAATTCTAGTCGTCCGTTAAATTAGACATTAAATTATCGGATAAATAAATAGGTAGGTAGGTTAAGTTATGGTTTTGAAGGTAGTCAGTTAGGTTAGGTTTTTTTACGGACGACTAGCAATAGCTATTATTCTTTTAGGAAATAATGACTGTAGAAAACTATATTTATTGAAGCGCTATTTGCTGTCGTGGAAACGAAATTCAGCAATCTTTTACCACATTATAATCTTGAAATCTTGATGTTTTACAATTATTATTTTAAATCTAATTTCTAGGCACTTCTATCTCGTGGGCGTATGTATGCAATAGAGGTCACAGATTATAAACCATACCTCTGATATCATATTGCACAGATTAAATTTAAACGTATTTGTACAGATTAAAAATATATTTTAATGTTAAAGATTAAAAAAAAACCACTATGATATATTATATTCTGGGTTTTGTATACGGATTAATTTTTTTCTATAAAAAAATGTTATTATCTGTTACTCATTAGTATAATTGTAATAAGTTCTTTTTTTTAGGTGTCTGTAATATTTTTAATAGTAAAGTACATAATTGTTTCACATAATTATTTTAGAATTAATCTGAAAAGAATATCTTATGTCTTAACCTACTAATGACAAGGCTGTACGGTGTAATACTTTTGCCTTTTCCTTTTATGGTATTTATGGACTAAAAACAGAGGAAAAAAAATAAGTTTATGGCTAAAGATTTTTTAATTGGCTAGTCAGTAAATATTATCAAAAAAAATTCTACATTAGAGACGAAGAATGATCTGCTAGCGAAATATATTGTAATTTAAAAAAAATATAAATTATATAAATTGTGCGAACTACGACAAACTCTACTACCGGCATACTGCTAAATTTATGAAGTAACAAATTTTATTTTTAAGTCTTCTGGGCATTAGCACAGTGTAAGTGTGTTTCGCAATCAGGAACCGATAGCAGGTCAGATGTAAAAATAATTTTGGCAAACCACACTTCCTAGAAGTGGACACTTTCGCGTTCATCATCAATTTCTTTGAACATGGCGTAAATGTCTGTATTATTGTTTTATATATATGTATATTAGCTACTATAAAATAGAAAAAGTAATGTAAATCTTATACATTTATTATTCAGATTAAAAAATAAATTATTTTTGATCATAGACATTTTTACCACAGATTATGTGAAATTTATTATTACAAAATCCTTCTTGAGGTCCAAGTAAGTTTATTATTTATTGTAGTGTGCGAGGTAGAGTGATGGAGGTGAGAGTTGATATATTATGAAAGAGCTCTTTAAACCTGCTCCTGGGTCTCAAGCCTTAGGGATTGCTCGGCTCTGTCAAAATTGCGTGTATTAATGGGTATCATTCCTCTCTCATTCTATGACATAATAATAGTCTTTTCATGAAAATACAAATTTATTTTCGTAGAATTTTTTAATTACTTTAGCTAAGAGAGAACGTATCCGATAATTATTATTTAATAAAGTATAATATAAAAAATTAAGTATGACAATCAAGTGAAATAAAAATTTATTGGATACAAGTATTTTAAGAACTTGTATAATATTACTTTGTTTCTAGGGTTCCGTACTGAAGGTGAAAAGACTGTAATCTACATAGCTACACTATTATTATAAAGAGGAAAGATTTGATTGTTTGTATTTTTGTATGTG
The DNA here is from genome assembly GCA_905147385.1 of Limenitis camilla. NCBI lineage: Eukaryota > Metazoa > Arthropoda > Insecta > Lepidoptera > Nymphalidae > Limenitis > Limenitis camilla. Next base: position 12,298,815 of record LR990230.1, on the reverse strand, counting down.
TTTGTTGTGAATAGGCTCGAAAACTACTGAACTGATTTTAAAAATTCTTTCACCGATAGAAAGCTACACTCTTTCCGGGTTAACAAAACATGTAGGTGTTGCCTAATTAAAACATATGGCCATTTAAAGCCCATAACATGGCGATTTGGAAATGTTAATATAATTTAATTCTTATTCATATCTAATACATTTTAAATGACAACTTTTTTCTTTTTTCCTGACATCCAATTTTAACAGAACAAAGCTTATATTTTAAGTTAGTTAAACTGTGTAAATCGTATTCAATTTTGGGTGTAGTTTTTGCGTGATGCGCGTAGAAAGAGGCAGACAAAAATGTATAAAATAATTGATTTTTTTAACCGACTTCCTTCAAAGAAGGAGGAGGTTCAATGTTCACCGATTTCTACGTCAATTATGTACCGATTTTCAAAATTCTTTTTTTATTCGAAAGAATGCACTTCCGAGGTGGTCTTATTGGAACCAAGTGAGGATCTGATGATGGAATCCAGGGAAATCGAGGGAAACTCTGAAATTTCAAAGGCACTTACAACGTTTTTTACATATTTTTATGTAAATAAAATAATCAGATATTTGTGTAATGTTATTGCTGAGCAGATGTGATGGAAGAAACATCTCCTCAACGGTTAGGAGTTAGAGGATATATCTTTAAATATTATGGGGGTACAGACAGCTAACTGTATACTTTGAACTTATTTAGGTAAGCTGATGATGAAAACAGGGACTGGACTGCTATACCGACTCCAAACTGGTTGGTAGTGTGTTAAAAATATAAATATAAATTTGAATTAATAATTAATAAATATTTAAAAAAAATTATTATTTCTTTCTGTTAAACATAACAAGTAAAAATAGTTTTTAATAAGCGCTGTACAGAACCCTCTGCGTGAGTTGCTGAACTAGTTAGACTATGTCAGTGACTAAAATATTTGTTTCTGGAAATCAGGCATGTAGTGTAAATACATAGTTTTTTCTCACGTACTCGTGAATTTAATTAATGTTCCAATACTTAGTACGCTGTAGATAGTATGGCGGTGATCTCCTTTCACCTTCTGTATTTAATAGGGTTGTGCACGGGGGTTGTGTATCATTTTCTAAGCGTTATATTTGAGATACAAAAATAATATCCTACCGAAAACATTGACAATGGATTTAAATTTAATGTATTATTTTGAGTAAACTTTCAATCTATACTCTACTAGAGATGAAACTGATATCCGGTAACTATCCGGTATCTGGACTATCCAATCTTGTTTTCTCTACCTGGCTTGATACCGAATAGTAAAAAAAATTCTCATTATTTTAAACAAAGGCAAATCATACTACAGTTGGTTGGTATGAGGCGACTCCGCTAGGTTTCATATACCAGACAGTCTGGAAATAGCCTTTCGCAGTAGACGCTACTGCCAGGTGCTGAAAGATAAATTCTTGAAAACCTTGACAACTGTGGGTACTGGTTCAATTTAACTGACAACAAAATATATGGGTCGTCATCGCGATTGATTCGAGATGTCTAAAAAAGTCAATCTCCTTAGTAATTGGATTTTTTTGATCGTGAAAGTCACTACTATAAAATACTCACTACTATAATTCTATAAAACCGTACTAGTTTGCTGAATATCCGATATCCGGCCAAACCACTAAGAGATTGTTTGATTGATTGAACACGCTAATCTCATGAACTACTGATTGGAATTGAAAACTTTAGTCTTAATACTATTTATCGAGGTTGACAGTTGGCAACCCTGTTTCTGCACCTGTTCTCGTGTAGCCATGAACTCGTTCACGACCTAATCTTATTTATGTGAGCTGTTTATATTTAATTAATAATAAGAAAACCTATTAGTCTTATTACTCTAAGTTAATATAAAACTAGTCTTAATAAATCTAATGTAAAATGATTTTTAAAAATAGAATTGGCAGTTGACTACTCAGGCGAGGTTCCATTCGTCATCATTCGAAATTCAAATTATTTTGTATAATTAAACTGTAGATAATAATAAATAAAATGTAAATCTGGGAGTTAAAATTATTTCGTTCTAATTTCAAAAACCTGACATAAAGCAATTTTAACAATAGATATAAAAACACAAATGAATGTAGTTTAGCAACATTGTTATATACGTATATACATATATATTTCATAGTAAGACTAGATTTGTCTCATTTGTAAAACGGAGCTCGCCGTGCTCTTTTTTGCGACTCCATTTCTTTCTTCATTATTTTTCTTGAGTTTCGTCTAAATTGCATATTATTATTGTATTTGACGCAGCTAGTAGATAATAGTTTTAAGTGATTTTTTCATAAAGTGATAAATCTTCACTAATATTTAGTGACTGATTGATATTGTTTGACATTTAATACATTTTGGGATAAAATTTATTTAATTTAATATCAATATGGGATACTACACAACACCTAACAATAATATACTTTAGACGGAAATTGAGCCAAGAATATCAAATATTTATATCAATAAATTAATTCTTCATAATGCAGTCACAGAATCACGACATCAAACTATTTGTGCAGCCTTGATTGTTACTTTTAACTTTTATGGTTATTTTCAAAAATATATAAGAAAATAAAGTAGAGTTTATAGATAGCATTCTTCAAGACAAGGCGTCTTTCAATTCTTCGAAGTAACTGAATGGTGTGTTCTTGTATCGTTGAGAAGCGACGCACGTACAAGTACAAGTTAACTGGTTCTCGGAAAAACAAATGTGTTTAAATTGTTTCTTTATTGTTTTATGTTTACTGTATCATTGTGGAACTTGCTCCATATTCATTGAACAATCAGGAAGTTTAGTGTGATTGGAGCTGGCCACCATTTTCCTACTAACCAGAGTGACATGTTTTGCCGATGCGACCACCTCGAAGAATGCTACGGTTTCAGTGGACTCTGATAGAGAACCTAGAGTTCACTAGAACCGCAGCATTAACGGGATGAGAGGGGGAGAGGCAGATCTCTTACCACCAAGGGGTGTTTGGTTACTCGCCTCTTAAGAGATGCTCTCCCAGCGGCAGAGGGGAATTCTATTCTAACCCGTCGCTTCACGGGCATTTGCTTACGTCAATATTTATTATATAAAAAAAGGTTTATTATAGGATAAAAGGTTGAAATTATTTTTGACTTCCACAAGCTTCTAATAGATGGCGCCACTGTTATAATCTGTTATCTCAAAAACGCGAGATATAAAATTAAAATTGAGAAAAAAATATTAAAGTAACAAAATAAAAGTCTTAATAACTAAAAAACACATAATTTGGCGGCATTATCAGATTATGTTTTTTTTCTTTTTTTTTTCTATGGTAGTTAAGATGCAAACGAGCAGATGGTCCACCTGATGATAAGTGGCCACCATCGCATGGACATCGGCAAAACAAAAGATACCTTCTTGTTTTGTCGATGCTTTGCATTCTCGAAGATAGAGTGTGGAGGGGGAGTGAAGAAAAAAATGCTGCGGTCTCAGTGGACCCTGAGAAAGAGTCCACAGTCTACTAGATTCGCAGCATTAATGGGATGGGAGAGGGAGGGGTTAAGTCTGGCCCACAAGCGGCTGACCTTCTGGTGGTCTCAGATCTCCTACCACCAAGTGGGTCCTGGGTTACTCCGATCTTACGAGATGCTCTCAAATTGGCAGAGGGGAATAGTATTCTAACCTGATAAACATAAACTCAGGAATGGTATTTATGTTTATTACTTAAAAATAGTTTTTAATCAAAACATGAATATAAAACTTAAATATTTGAAGTTGAATGAGTAAATAAACCGTGTTTGCGAGGTATTCAGTCAAACATTATTATACACTTTACGAGTAATGCTTTGAAAATACACGCCGTATGGATTTCATAAAACAATCGTAGTTTGTTGTGAGATTTGTGGCGCCATTGCTAGTAATGTCAATATTATTAGTATAAGATTCAAACAGGATGTAGGTAAATAAATTAAATAGAAGATCTATGCGTTCATTATAGACTAAGAAGGCCTCAAAGGGAAAGCAAATTTATACTAAGATAGTCGAACCACGCGACTTCGTCCGCGTAATGCTTCGCTCCTATTAGTCGTAGCGTGATCATTTATAGTCTATAGCCTTCCTCGATAAATGGGCTATCTAACACTGAACGATTTTTTCAAATCGGACCAGTAGTTCCTGAGATTAACGCGTTCAAAGAAACAAACTCTTCAGCTTTATATCTATCTATATATATAAAAGCGAAAAGTCACTGACTGACTGACTGACTGATCATCACGAAATCTCAGGAACTATAAAACCTACAAACTTGAAATTTGGAATGTAGGTTCCTTCTAGGACGTAGGTGTCCACTAAGAAACGGATTTGAGAAAATCCTCCCCTAAGGGGGTAAAATGGGGTTTGGAAGGTTATATGAAAGTCCTATGTTTTTGAAGTTAGACTTATGAAAATCGGTATTTACATTAATAACTTACAATAATAAAAATCTGTATAATTTATTTTGCAAAATACCCCCTTATTGGTGGTAAAATAGGGGATGAAAGTTTGTATGGGAAAGTTTAATTTATTGTCACTCTTAACTTGAAATTTGGAAAGTAGGTTCTCTCTAGAGGGTAGGTGTCAGCTAAGATTTTTTTTACGGGGGTGCCCCTCCTAAGGGGTGGAATGGGGGTTTGAAGGTTATATGAAAGTCCTATGCTTTTAAAGTTTGAGGTTAGAAAAGCGGGAATATGAAAATTGGCATTTAGATTATTACAGCAGCGGGAAAAAATTATCTTTTTATAATCTCATAGAAAATCAGAACTTCTACGCTGACGAAGTCGCGGGCGCCCGCTAGTATTAGTATAAGATATACCTATACTTGTTATTATAAGTTTTGATATTGTTTTCTAAAGGTACAGACTGATAGTTTTTTTAGGTTTATATTGATGGAGTTAACTACAATTAATACTTAATATATTTTAATAAATTATACTTCAGTAAAGCAAGTATCACTATAGTTTTTTTTAAAAGTCATCGAAACTACGCATCAACTACAGCAGCTGTCTATATGGCCTATAAATAAAGTTAAAATATCAAAGAAGACATTCAATTTAAATTACATATTTGCAATATTTGTAATTGAAAGACACTATTTGTATACGAATTTCGGCTCTCAATGGAAAAATACAGCATATTAATAGTTTATAATACGTAAAAACCCGACGGTAACATATAGTCATGAATTTATAAATTAAAATATTTGTAGTTGTCAAATAAAACACCTGTTTATTAATGTAAATAGCGGGGGTGGGCTCGTACATAACACAACATTACACCGGTTATTACAAGGTCGAGTACTTATATAAAATAATCTTATTACTAATATATTATCATCATCACGACCCGTCAATGGCCCACCGCTGAGCCGGGTTTCCTCCTCAGAATGAGGAGGGTATTAGACCATAATTCACCACGCTGGCCCAGTGTGGGTTGGCAGACTTCACACACCTTTGAGAACAAGATATTTCATTTCTTAAAACACACATAACTCAGAAAAGTCAGAGGTGTGTGCCCAGGATCGTACTCGGACCTCCCGAGTAAGACATTGAAGTCCCAACCACTGGGCCATTACTAATATGTATTAAATCATCAGATTTTTGATTCTGCCATTTGACTACTAAGCCTTAGTGACTTAGAAAGACTTAGTGTTAAATACCATTGATAAATCTATATTCGGGGGTAGTACTTTTTATGTTATCCTACGACTGTATATATCCACTGTTTCGATAGACTTGAGCTTGAACTTGACCAGTGGTCAAACGGAGCTCGTCTGGTGACTATTATGGCTGTTACTGTGCAAGTTAAATAAGTTTGCATACACATATATTTTAATAGAGGAATTCGCCTTATTTCAAATCATAAAAAAAATCTTTTAGTGTTAAACAGCCCATTTATCGCTATATATAATCACGCTAAGACCAATAGGAGCGCATGATAATAATTAATATCTGAGTGATTCTTTTATTTACAAACCTTGAAGTGTACCGAGTGTATTTTATTTGTATAAGGGCTAAGTAAACAAAGGTTTTAAGTCCAATAATAACAAAACAGTGTTTGTGTTTGCGTAGTCAATGTGGGTGGCCTTTTCTATATCATACGATATATTATACTAGCTTCTGTTTGCTATTTTGCTTACCTTCACGCTAAGGACGGTCAAACTCTTATAAGTCAAAAGAAAATAACTTACGATTTAATGGTCTTAAATGATGTGAATGATAATAAAATTGTAATCTTTCAACACCGTACCTAAATACAACCGAATAGATATAACCTCCTTTTTTTTGATTTTTGAAGTCGGTTGTAATTGGGAAAAAAAATTTCTTCGGGAAAAGACAGCGAGAGGGGATTATTATTAGACGAAACCTATATCCGGTAACTATCCGGTATCCGGCCTACATTTCAATGTTACGCCGGATACCAGATATGAATCCAGTAGCCGGCCATATCCCGGACGGTAAAATTAAAAAAAAACCATTATTATACACTAGGAAAATCATAGCACAATTAGTAATGAAAACCGTTTATTTTTATAATCGCATTATTAAAATGAATACCAAATTTTCCGCATTTATTGGTAAGAGGCGACCCCTATAGGGCGATAGCCCTTCGCTATAAACGCTACTGCCAGGTGCTGAAAGATAAATTCTAGCAAACCTTGACAACTGCGAGTACTGATTTAAATTAACTGTCTCGATACATGATGTCTTTAAGAAAAAGCCAATTTACTATCCTACGCTGAGGCGATAAAACTGATCGCGTGGTGTAACCCGAAAAATGGCTGAATATCCGGTATCCGGATATCCAGCGCTAAGGCCTCTTAGCTTGCTGAAATCAACACTAATTATTATAAAAATATGTATAGGTAAATAAAATAAAATATTGATTTTGTATGTATAAGGAAACAGCTGAAAATACTGATGGCATTTACATAATTTTTCATAAATGGAAAACTAATTAAGTAAATAAGTATGCGGAGAGGGTTTTTGTTATAGTTAATAAGATAAACCCATTTAATAGCATGCCAGTAAAACAAAAACAACTTCGCTATTGCTCTTTGTATTTAAATTCTGAGGTTTTCAACCTATTGACCTAGAAACTATAAATTAAGCAGGTACAAATGAAATGAAATAAATATAATAATTACGAGTAAATAACTCGAGCCAGATAAAGTGGAGTGCACCTGTCAATACTGAACTCATTTTGAACAAAAAGCTTTTGATTATGTCTATTATTTAAAATATTAAATTTCATTTTCAAAAATTGTTCATTAAATAGTCGTTTGTGTGATCAAATTTCGTGACTCTTCACTACATAGTATAATACAAAGTCGCTTCCCGTCTGTCTGTCCCTATGTATGCTTAGATCTTTAATACTACGCAACCAAAAACACACTGCATTACAGTTCCTTACATACCTAGTGTTAAATATACCGTTTTTTAATTATTATTATTATTATTATTACATAGTGTTTAACTAAATACTATTTACATTTAACTAAATGCTAGTGTACAGCAGTGTGACGTTGGCAAAGGTACCAACGCTGGTTTTCAGTGACTGCCTCAATGAGGATATGCCTGCGATCGTCAAGCCAATAATAAATTAAATAATAATTATGTTAATTATTATGAGTGAATGAATTAATTTCTCTTTAATACCAAAATGTTTGCATTTATAAAAGATAATTTTAGATGGAATATTTATAAGTTCGACATGTTTAATTTTATGAGTATGGCTATATATAATTTATTATATTTTAATGACGTTGTAAAGGAGAAGAAATAAGAAAATAATATAAAATAATTAGTAGTTCTGGTATATCAAATACATATTATGTTATTATTGTACTAAAATCTGATTTTAGAGTGATTCAAGAGGAAGGTTTATATGTATAATACATGCATATCGTATGTCACCGTGCGATGCCGAAGCGGGTCACTAGATTAATAATAAAATACAGTTTATTCTTTAAAAGTGCACTTTGAAGTTTTAGTCACTTAGTTCAAATTTTTAATTTGTATTAATTTCGCTTCCGTTTAACTTATAATTAGTGTGTTATTTTTTAATTGATTTATCACTCACAAGCTCATGAGGAAGACAAAGATTAATTGTTGTTTTTCAAAATAGCTATTCCAATTTATAAGAAAGGCAAATATCATAAGACTAAACTGTCATAGAATGAGAGAGGAATGATATCTTTACTGTACAGCAATACTTATACACATGCATTGTAGATAGAGCCGAGCAGTGCTTGGTGGTTTAAAGAGCTCTTTAATATTATATTAACTCTCACCTCAGTAAAATTACGCGGACCTCAACTAACTTATAAGTACACTGCGCGAAAACACCGGAGAGACTTTACACTTGAAATAATATAAAAGGATCTCTATCTACCCGCGATTACTAATTTATAAACGTTACACAGATCACAACTACACAGTAGATGCCGCATTCAGAGCAAAAAAGTGTGTCAAACATATGTGATTTGTCACATATACGAGACGACGCTCGTAAACACCATCTATGTTTTATTTGTTTTTATGCACTTGAAACTATAAATATAAAAGCTTAACTCCATTATTTTTCAACACTAGACACTTGAGGCAATTTGTTCCAAATTCCTTTTTAAGGACCAATTAACCACGAAATTTATTTAGTTTTCGAGTACCTCACTAGCCATACGATGACAAATCTTTGTTTTTATTGCATAGCAAATAACTTTTAAAATATAATAATGATCATATTTATATTTTATTGTAAATAAGAATTTTAAGGGTTATGTTTATGTTGTGTATACGCAATGCCAATCGTTAATCTTCGGTAATACGATTTGTTCCGAAGCGAGAAAGTGACAACGCTATACAATAAATAGCTCTATTTCAGTCCCTCTAAGTAAGGAATAGACAATTCATTCGTTCTTTCACATCACTCATCAATTATAAAACAATCATACTTGAATAAGATCGTGGTACGGATTTGGGTATTATTATAATACGCTGGAATCAAGTAAGCGACCGTAATAACATTACTTTGTTAAACATTGTGGTAGGCCCCCTGTGAGGACGCGTCCTGATTAGATTATCATATACTTTAACAATTCTTTTTTATAGTAAAATTTAAATTAGTCCAGTCTAGCAGAGCTCAAGTTAAAATGGATTTAATGTTAAACTGTCAAAGGCGAATTGTATGCTCGTTTGTCTTTTTGGAAAAGTCTCTTTCACTCATCACATTATTTTATATTTACGTCTTTTTCTCTTAAAAATCTTCGATTACTTTTAAAATGCATAGTGTTGAAAATACTAAATTTAAAAATTATCGTAATATATATTTTATAATTTTTTTTCAAAAAAATGTGATGCGCTTGTAAACACAAAATCAGTCATTAGACTAGTCCTCGTTAGCTTTTCTTACAGACAAATTATTAATTTTTTAAAGAAATCGAGATGAATCGAAAATAAATGAGTTCTTGTGGTATTAAATGGCGTAGAAACTCATTGTCAAAATTATCGATATCAGCATAAATATTTAACGTCCCTATCCCATCACTACAGCAAGAATGTTATTCGAAAGATTTTTGAAGTGACCAATCAAATCCTTCCCCGCGAGACCCTCACCTTCCTCAGCAAATTTCCACACTTTACACGGAACCAAATGTTCAACATGCGGAATCTATTATGTACCTACTTTACTAACAAAACCGCGTCTCGTCAAGTCTCGTCATTCAAAAATTTGCTTTTTTTTCAAAATTGTTAATGAAAGAATATGACTGTAGACAATTAATTAATATAATATTATATTAACTGTGAGTCAGACAGTCAAGAACCCTGGGTTCTATTTCTTCTGCAGTGTTTTTAATTCCTAATAATAGTATAAATGCGAAAGTAACTGTCTGTCTATCTGTCTGTCGCGCTTTCACGCCAAAACTACTGAACCGATTTAAATGAAATTTGGTATACAGATAGTCTAGAGCCTGAGAAAGGACATAGGCTACTTTTTAATGCGAAAAAAAGGTTGTAAGGGGTTTTAACAGGTTGATGAAAAAGAAGCTTGAAACTTATTTTTGGGCTATTGATTCGATATATGTATTTATTATATGTCATTCAAAGTTTGTAGAAGTTTTACCCTCAAGGGTGAAAATAACAAAAGGGAATAAGGGATGAAAGTTTGTATGGAAATATGTACGGTTTATGTGACGTTTTACGTAAAAGATATATTTAGCCAAATTTAAAGTATGATAATCTATTCTGTTCTATTTTACTTTTTCTAATTCTTATAAATTTTATTTTTCAGATTATATTTAATATATATCAAATAACTTGTTCTTAATGAAATCGCTTACAAAATATCTAATTGACGTCTCATGTAAAGGTTATCAAATATTGTACGTCACCTGTTTATATTATAAGAGTTAAGTACCTAAACTTTATTGTTTGTTTTGTTAACTTATTAACCTATTTAAGTTGATGACATAATCATATTTCTATTTTATTTAAAAAACTCAGCAATATTACATTATAATGTTCAATATATTGTTATTAAATAAAAATATTGAGACGCTTACGACAGTAAACATATTTAATTATATCTCGCAGAAATTCTAAATGTTTGCGGGATAAAAAGTAGCCTTGATGTAAATGCTGATTATAAAGTATCTGTGTGTCAAGTTTTATTGATATCCGTCCAGACGTTTTTGCGTGATTGAGTTACATACATCCAAACATACAAATTTTCACATCTATAATATAACTAGATGACCTGGAAAACGTTGTTTTACCATATAAATTTTAAAAAAATGTGGTGGGCAACGTTTACCACGTAGGCGTATAAAAAATAGATATTGGCCGATTCTCAGACCTACCCGATATGCATACAAAATTTCATTAAAATCGGTCGAGCAGTTTCGGAGTTTGGTAACAAACACCGCAACACGAGAATGTTATATGTTAGAAGTAAGATTTCAAGAATAAGGAATTAATTAAAAATTAAAATGTATTATAATAACTTTTTTTTTAAATATAGGTTTCTTATTTGTCATTATAGAGAAATCCAGGTACAAGTATTTTCAAAAATTAGTTCTTACATAGAAATCTATACTAATATATAAAGCTGAAGAGTTTGTTTGTTTGAACGCGCTAATCTCAGGAATTAGTGGTCCGATTTGAAAAATTCTTTAGTGTTAGATAGCCCATTTATCGAAGAAGGCTATAGGCTATATATTATCACGCTAAGACCAATAGGAGCGGAGCTACACGCGGACGAGGTCGCGCAAGTCGACTAGTAATTAAGAAACAAAAATTCAAACTATACCTCTTTGATTTGTAATTAAATATTATTAGTAATTAAATGTGTAATTTATTTCTGTTCGAAAGAGTTTCTGTTTTAATTTTATGTATTTTGTTGTCATATATAATTATATTTGAATTAAAAATATAATGTTACAGATCGTATCAACTAAATCGGGATCGTTTATTAACACTGATTTGACTTTAGCTATTTTGGCATTGCTCTTCAAAGGCAAGTAAATGTAAACACAGACAGTGACTGTGCAAAAACAATTTATTTTAATCTCGTTATTTTTATAGCATTTTTGTATAAGCGTTATTAAATTATTTAAAGGGAGGTTATAAATATTAACTTACCAACACAGGCCTACGACCCCACCTGACATTATAGTGGAGATATGAGTAGGTTAGGTTAGGTTGCTTCACAGTCGTGTGTAACCGTTCCTGTGGCGCCTCCCTACAGTGGGGGTAAGGTACCGTTGGTTTTAGTGGGTATGCCTTGAACCGTTGCTCGCCCAATGGTGGACGGCATCAAGGAGAGCCCCACATAACCTCCCGCTCGTCGGCGGGGGGTATGCATAAGGCGCATTTCCAACGATAAAAAAAAGGTTAGGTTAGGTTAGTATTTGTATAATAATAAAACGGAGGACTTTTACGCAATATGGTTTAATTATTCTCGGAACTAGTGTGACTTCAAAGTGTTGTGTATTTAAATATAGCTTGTTGTATATTTAAGTAGTTAGTGTAATTGCTGTTCTGCTGAAGAAGTGTTAAATATTAGGGTCAGGAGGTCGAGCGGTGAAGGAGTGTTGATGCATTGTAGAAAGGCCTTTTAATCCTGCACCTGGGTCCTGCTCGGCTTCCGTCTAGATTTATATATTTCATTATTTAACACTTTATTGTACACCACATACAGCATCACAATAACAATAATTTAAAATGAAAAAACAAATGGCAAACTAAAATCTTTTCCAGACTACCTTCAGGTTAGAAAAATTATTACGAGATGGGTATAGGGTGGTGCAACCATGAACTACATACAAATTATTACCACTTATAAATATCATATATTGTTGTATCATATGTTAATAATAAACTATTAAATATCCGGATAAAAATAAACTAAGTATAATTAAGTCTCATATACATGTCGGAGCATAGTAAAAGATTATCGATTAATCGAATCGTTATCGTTGTCTATGGCGTTGGAGTGGGGTAGTAGTCACTTCCGTTGTTTTGACAGTCTCTACCCTCGACACTTTATATGCGATCGACAGTCTAACTGAAGTCTTAGTCTTGCGCGGTCTCTCAAGAAGTGAACATCATCTAAGTAGTGCTAGTGATAGTGATAGTGATAGTGTCAAGTGCAGTGTAGTGTGGAAGTGCTGTCCAACTAAGGTCACGTAAGTCCTTACAATGTAATTGCCACGTGGTTAAGTAAACACAATGTTAGGTTAGGTTAGTTATTATTGTAGTCTTTTGAGTGTTATTGTGTAGTTAAGCTACCATGTAGCTTACATTTGACTTCTTCAAATCAGTATTTAATTGAAAAGTTGAAAACTGTAGTCTTAACCAGGAGTTGAGATGTCAATAAGTCAATGAATAAATCAGTGTTGCCGATGTTTGTAAACCGAATTGACTTTAAGGGCACGCCTTACCGGCATGTAAATTGCAAATAAAAGAAAATTAAACTGTTTAGACTTAAGATTATTTGTAATTATATAGTCAATTGTTTATCTTGAAGAGCAAATAAAAAGGACGTTCACCAACAAGTATCTTCTCCGTCTGCGTGTCAAATACTTATGAGCGCCTATTCTTGAAGAGCAAATAAAAAGGTCGTTCACCAACAAGTATCTTCTCCGTCTGCGTGTCAAATACTTATGAGCGCCTATTCTTGAAGAGCAAATAAAAAGGTCGTTCACCAACAAGTATCTTCTCCGCCTGCGTGTCATATACTTATGAGCGCCTATTCTTGAAGAGCAAAAAAAAAGGTCGTTCACCAACAAGTATCTTCTGTGCCTACGTGTCAAATACTTATGAGCGCCTATACTTGAAGAGCAAATAAAAAGGACGTTCACCAACAAGTATCTTCTGTGCCTACGTGTCAAATACTTATGAGCGCCTATACTTGAAGAGCAAATAAAAAGGACGTTCACCAACAAGTATCTTCTCCGCCTGCGTGTCAAATACTTATGAGCGCCTATTCTTGAAGAGCAAAAAAAATGTCTACAATTATTTGCGCTCTGTTATTTTTTTCATTTCGAATCATGTCATATTATATTTTCGGTTTAGCGCCCCCAAAAAAGTTACTAGCGCCTTTTTGTCCTGGCGCCGTCGTGAATATAATGCGACATTGATTTGGACTACAATTGAACACTGATACCGACTTAAGGGTGTTTCTTTTAAATCTATACAGTTAATTATTGTGTTTTACGGTCTTTTAACTTAAGCTTTAAGGAGAATTAATTTTAAGAGTTGGTAACACTGCAATTGAATCCATTTTATGTTTTACCTACATATTTTATCTACGCATTGCTGCGCACTGATTTCTTAATTATTTCAATATTATAATCATATTTAAACAATTTATAGTATTCTGATTAGTCAATTGTGAATGACCAGACGAATGGCGTGACCGTTTGTTGACCAGAGACAAATATGATAATTTATTACGCAAGGCGCGAGACGTTCCTAAATTATGTTTGTATTTCATACATAATTTAAGAATAAATATATGTCAAAGTATCCGGTAACATTCTACGCAATAGAGGGAAATACACTATTTAGTAGTGTGAATATTTAAAGCATTAGCGATCCTCTCCCTACTTCGCTCTGGTAGCAAAGAAATTATAGTATATTATAGTTAATATAGTCTATGTATTAGTATATGTAGAATACAAATCCCCTCTGCCGCTGGAAGAGCAGCTTGTAAGAGGCGAGTAACCCAGCACATCCATTGGTGGTAGGGGATCTGTTCCCCGACTGGTTTGCAACCACCAGCATACGAATCCGATCGCCAAGTGTCTTGGACGGTCGAGCCGCAAGTGGGCCAGATCTACCCCCTCCCTCTCCCATCCCATTAATGCTGCGGTTCCAGTGAACTACAAAAAATTATAAAAGATGGTCTTAAGTTATATAATGTTTTTAATATTTATCGTATCGGTCCTAATTTAGATACAGATAATTTAATTTTGATAAAATATTTATCAATATATCATAAATAGAGGAAATTTTTTAAATCTTGACATAAATGCCATTTAAATTATTGTTTACTGTTTCGTCCATTTAGATAATTCACGGACTCTTGATATTGGTTTTGCATATTTATTATAAATATTTTTATTCCATCAAGTACCTAGTAAGTAAGTATGACCATGTTTCCTCCTTTCGCGCTAGACTTAAATGGCCCCCTAGCCGGCTTCGCCGTGATATGCACATTCTTTCGGTATTATTTAATATTCTTAATGATCCCAAATCACCATCATATCTACGGTCTAGGTTTAATCTGCTTTCCACTCCAATTCGTTCAAAACGACCATGTAACACCACGATGCTTCATGTGCCTAAAAGTAATCATCATCATCATCACGACCCTTCAATGGCCCACTGCTGAGCCGGGTCTCCTCCTCAGAATGAGGGGGGTATTAGGCCATAGTCCACCACGCTGGCCCAGTGCGGGTTGGCAGACTTCACACACCTTTGAGAACTTTTTGGTAACTCTCAGGAGTGCAGGTTTCCTCACGATGTTTTCCTTCACCGTTAAAGCAAGTGATACTTAATTGCTTAAAACACACATAACTCAGAGTCAGAGGTGTGTGCCCAGGATTGAACCTCGGACCTCCCGAGTAAGACTTGAAGTCTCAACCACTGGGCTAACTGCCTAAAAGTAATACAAATTACTTTTTGCACTCTTTTTCGGTAAGTGCGGCAGAACTCTGGAACAAGCTTCCAAAAGACATCCAACATAGTCCCTCAATCGGTTCTTTAAAAATATAGTAAAACAGCATTTACTTGCACAAATTTATTCTTCATAACTATCGAATATGTAAACATATTTTTATTTAGATATTACTCTATATTTAATTTATGTATATATGTGTTTATATGTACACGTATGTATTTATTTAGGTAAGTATGTATATGTTTATTAGTGTGTATGTATGAATGTGTATGTATGTATTTTTTTGCACTATCTTAGCCCGCTATACAACACTTTTACTCACTTTCGTAGGTTGGCTGGAAGAGATTTCTTTTAGAGATAAGCCCGCCTTTGACAACAGTCTTTATTATACATTTTGTAACAATTTATTTCATGTGCAATAAAGAATATAAGTTTATCTATTTTATTCTACAACTAGCGATCCGCCCTCGCTTTGCGCAGATAGTAGAGCATATTATTACGACCTACATATGTTTTTCAGACGTAGAGACTCATCAGCTTGTTGTAAATGTTGAATATGTAGATTAAACTGAAATATATCATAATATATCGATGTATTGAATTTTTTCAACAGTTTTTAACAGTTATCGTTATATTTTAACCAATAATAAATTAGAAACCTAAATCGTTCTACATTAAGCACTCTGTCTATTGATTACAAGGATGAAGATCTCAAGAAAATCTGTTCAGCAGTGTCTGTCCGTCCGTATGTCACAGCCACTTTTTTCCGAAACTATAAGAATTATACTGTTGAAACTTGGTAAGGTACATTAAGATTTTCACACAAAAGTGAAAAAAAAACAATAAATTTTGGGGTTTCCCCGTACTTAAAACTGAAACTCAATAACATATCAATTTCTGTGCCTTCTCGTATGACGTATTAAAAAACTACTTACTCGATCTCGTTCAAACCAATTTTTGGTGGAAGTTTGCATGGTAATGTACATCATATATTTTTTTTAGTTTTATCATTCTATTATTTTAGAAGTTACACCTTTTACTTTTACTTTGGAAGTATCTCTCGCGCAAACTATTCAGTTTAGAAAATGATATTAGAAACCTCAATATCATTTTTGAAGACCTATCCTCAGATACCCGACATGTATGGGTTTGATGAAAAAATCAATAACATTTTTTCATTAAACATTTTTGGAAATATTTCTTGTCAAACTGGAATATATATTAGCTTGTTAAGCTATCACAAGTCTATATGGGCTCCCGTATAGTTAGATCTAAATCCCATCATTTAATTAAAAAAAATACACTATTACTAAAACATCGATCAAAGTTACAACGAACTACAAGAAATTTATATGATGTTACTTGCTGTTTCGGAACCCTTCATGGGCGACTCCGACTCGCACTTGGCCGCGGACAGACTCTAGTCAATTAAGTTTGCTCTACCTACTAGTCTGTGCAATTTCATAATATTATTCCTAAAAGTTATTAATTCAGATTGTTATCTACAAGAGCGATAGTAACTGTTATTATTCTTATATTATGTAACATCAATAGATAAAAAAATTAATTGAATTTTGTTTTTAACATCTTTATATTGCAATGGAAATGAGACAACCACGTGTTTTGTATGGAATGTTTTATTAATATTTAATACAAGTATGAACAATACATTCATTACCTTTCCACTGTAGAGCCGTGCTGTACTGCAGACCAGCTGTGTAAGCAACTGAAATGAAATCATCCATACTAAAGTTCAAAACCACACGCATTGTTGCGTTTACCTAGAAATGTCATTAACGTGACTCATGCCTCACGTTACTGGTGTTGCCACGACGAACAAACCTGAAAAATATTTAAAAATATAGAAGCATAACGTTATTTTCAAAAGAATATACATTGCCGCCTCGAACATAGAGGAGGGAAACGAAGAGAAGAATGAAACCGGCATTAATGGGATGGAAGAGGGATGGGAGAAAGGTAGTCGGGGAACAGACCCTCTACCACCAAATATGTGCTGGGTTACTCAGCTCTTACGAGATGCTTTCTCAACGGCAGAGGGGAATTGTATTCTAACAAGTCCCCTCAGGGGTATATACAGTGCAGTAACAGTCAAAATATCATAATAATATACAATGTAGACGGAAATGTCGCTGCCCGAACACTAACTATGGTAGATAATAAAGTTAACTTACGTGGACCTCAAGAAGAGTGACCTTAACCACGACACAATAATACTAAGTTCCATGTACACTGCGCGACAACACTAGAGAGACTGACTCTAATCTATCGCAGTAAAGGTTATATATTTGACATAAAATTAAATGTCCTACCCACTAATACTACTTTATAAACTGTATTACTAACATAACATACAAAAAAATCACATTCGTAATATTAATTTCGATTTAGAAGAGATCTCTTCCAGCCAACATATACGTACGTATTGTAAAGTATAAACTAAAGGTACATTTAAAAAAAATAAGATTTTTATTCTTTCTAGTAATCAGTGATCATTTCTATAAATTAAATGAAATTTCAGTGTTTTTTCTTCCTGAGAACAAGTCACATCTACGTAAGAGGTTAGAGGACGCTGGTATGGCGCCAACAGAGATTCAGGTGATAATTGACTTGCCATGACTTGCTAAGAGTATTTAGTACAGCCAACTAAATAAACGGAGTTACTTCATATTTGTATTGAAAGAAATGATATACACCAGAAAAACTAAAAGAATGCAACAATTTCTTTTTATTACAACCTCACAACGATATAGTTGTTAGCAACACTTAATTTGAAAGCAAACTATGGCTTGACGGATGCATAAGCAATCGAGACAGAAGTTATATCAGTTATTAATGCAGGCTCGCGCCGAGCGTCTTTGCGCCGTCGTGCCAAATACTCATGAGTGCTTATATTTGGAAACCAAAAAAAAGGATTTCTGTCTTAGCCTACAATAATCAGTTTGCGCCTCCTCCAGTAGTTTTTGGCGCCCGTCTAGAGTTACTTTAAATCGCAAATGTTGATGACCTCCCACCAACCTTAGACCAACTTCATCATCATCATCATCACGACCCGTCAATGGCCCATTGCTGAGCCGGGTCTCCTCCTCAGAATGAGGGGGGTATTAGGCCATAGTCCACCACGCTGGCCCAGTGCGGGTTGGCAGACTTCACACACCTTTGGGAACATGGAGAACTCTCAGGAGTGCAGGTTTCCTCACGATGTATTCCTTCACCGTTAAAGCAAGTGATATTTAATTTCTTAAAATTATAAACAAACTTAATTTTATTATATTTTCATTTTCTCGCCCCTTGAAAGCGCCGTCGTGCGCCGCACGACCTTACATATATGGATGGAGCGTCTAATAGTAGAGAACACTAATAGTAGAGAAAGCCAATTTTTAATTTAATTATAATATTTCTTAATTAACCCAAGTGGGGTTAAAGAGTTAGAGAGTAGAGAGTGGGTAGGTTGTGAGTGTTGCCATCATTGTAAAATGTTCCCGAAAATCTACACTTATAGGTTGCAGGTACCAGACTATTTTAGTTCCTGTCACAACCTTTAAAAAACGAGGGAAAACACCATAAAGCAAAAGTTATTCACTCAAACAGAAAAAAAAATCTGTGTGCACAGATAATATAATTGGCACTTAAGTAAGCTTTTAAACTAGGTGTTAAAGTTGACGTTGCATGAATAAATTAAACAAGTAAACAGACCACGTCCATATCGCTTCAACAATAATGTAAAGGGCAATGCTCTTCTAACGATTCCAGAATATTAAAAGTATATTTTTATTTACTCGTAAACAATGTAGTTTAATATTCCTCGAGAATAAAAAGCTCTAGCATTAGAAATTTTGTTTTAAATTACCACCATCATTAAAATGTTATACTATTTTAATATGATGCATATGGAATATGATTCCCCTATTCCCTATTGTTATTTTACACCATTTACAAACCCTTTTACAAGCTTTGAATGTCATATTTATTTATATCGAATCAACAGCCTAAATAATATGTTTCAAGCTGTAAAAATCACGATACTTCCATACAACTTTTCATCCCTCCTTTCAACCCCTTACAACCTTTTTTTCGCATCAAAAATTAGCCTATATCCTTTATCAGACTGTAGACTATCTGTATCTGTATACCAAATTTCATTTAAATAGGTTTAGTAGTTTAGACGTGAAAGCGCGACAGCCAGACAAAGTTATTTTCGCATTTATAATATCAGTAAGGACTAGGAAAGAAAGTGTCCATTAAATGTGTTCCAAAACAATAATTTATTTGTCAAATACAGATTAATCAGTATTGAGTACAGAGTACCAACAAAACGCCGAATTTATTTGCTCCAACAATGAATTAAAATCGAAGGTAGAAAGATGTTTTTCTATGAATATTAGCAAAATTATCAAAATCATTTTACCAATTAGGCAGCGACGGAATAATATTAGGTAACTAAGAAATTTCATACAATATTGTTCCTATTATTGACTGTTTAAAAAAAAAATGTTTAAGGTACGGAACCCTTAAAAAATAAACCATTTAGTTTAATTCAAACCTCATTACCATATGCAGCTAATAAATAAGCGGTAATGAGTACATTAACCGAACATATAATAATAAAGGCGTCATAGTCATGAGCTGGTGAAGTCTTCATACTCGTAGGGCGTTGCTCTGTTTCCAGAATTAGAAGCTAATGTTTCTGCAGCTCTTTTTACTAGATGACTATGTGTTTGGCATAACATATGCAAATAATTCCTAATATATTGTTAAAATTATTTGTAAACATTTGTGTTGATCATTATAATTTATTTAACTAATTGTTTTGGATTGCGTTGCACAAGTTTATATAACGACCGAAAATCAAATAATACACAAATTTGAAAATTGGATTCTATTTCAATTCATAATCTAAAGATTTTGTGCTTGACATTAAATACGACTTCCGTTGTAATATTGATGATATTAGTCAAAATAATGAAACTTGGAGGTTATTGCCACTAGTTGGCTCGTGGAAATATATAGTATATAAATTAGTATTCGCGGGTAGTTCCTTTTATATTATTTCAAGTGTACCGACGAGTAAAGAATATAAAACCTTTAGTGCGATAGATTAGTCTCAGTCTCTCTGGTGTTGTCGCGCAGTGAACATGGAAGTTATTATTATAATATCGTGGTTAAGGTCACCCTTCTTGATGTCCATTGATAGTTTTAGATGATGACTACGATTACTATAATCATCAGAACGTAGCAGGTACATAAATATTTAAATAATAATGTCTTTTATGTTTGAAGGTTAAATTTCAATCATATAATAATACAACTCACCTAAGTCAAATAAAATAAACAATGTCACATTGACTTTGTTTACAAACAAAAGATAAAGTTTACAATACGAGTACATCACTGAGATATGACATTATCTCATATCGATTACTTAGTTTCTCAGAACTATATACTTTATGGGAACTGATTGTCAATTTGTTATCAGATATTAACAAAACTGATACTTGCATCGAATTGCGTAAAGACTGCGGAAATATTATTATCTATAAGTACTTTAATGAGCCATTAGATAAGCGAAGATTAAGACAGATTCGCGCATTTAAGGTAAACTAATTTAAATGTTACTCTACAATGTAACGCCATACTATCGTCTCCACAAAGTGAGTAATTGTTTCATTGGGCTTGGTGTTCGCATCCTATTAGTACATAATATTAAAAACTGAAGAGTTTGTTTGCTTGAACGCGCTAATCTCAGGAACTACTGGTCCCATTTGAAATATATAGCAACGCTAACGCTAACGCTAAGACCAATAGAATCGGAGCTACACGCGGACGAAGACGTGCGGGTCGACTAGTCTATAATAAGTTTCCACAGCCTATATTAGATTTGTCACTTAAGCAATTTAAAACTCTAATAAAAAGTGTTTAGTAAATAAAGCTTACTACTCTGTACAAGATTACTTGAACGATGACAAAGCTTGGAATCAAAATGACGTTGATGCTCACCTGAATGATTAAATGAAATTATACCTTCGTAAAACAAACTGATGTTAACAATGGCGTTTTGATGCGAGCGACTGTTGAGTTTCTTGCCAGTTCTTCTCATCAGGAAACCGCTTTCCGAACTGGTGGTAGCTTCAGACAAACTAACTGACTGATCAATTTTGACGTGTCAATAGTACTTTGTACAAAATGTAATTGAAATAAACTAGTTTGAATTTGACTCAGTTTTAGTATGCAATTCTTTTAACGTTAGTATCGTTGCTATGGTAACCACTATGGGTCCATTAATTTATTACGTACTCCCCCCTATTTAATATTTATTACGTAAGAATCCAAAGGAAAAAATTAATGCTGCCCGCGCTTTCTCAAAGTATAATTTTAACTTTGAGCATTTTTTGTAATCTTACGCAAGAACTATCGAGACTCCCTTGTAAGAAAAAAATAAGACATGATCGAACCCCCTCCCCCCCTTAATCGTCTTACGTAATTAATAAATGGCCCCTAAAATTGCATACTTTTTAATTCTTTATCCTACTCTATAAAACTTGGAATTTTTCTCTGAACTCTACTGCTACTGCTACCACAGCGCCATCATAATTTAACCTTTCAAAAAAGGAGGAGGTTTACAATACAAGACAGGATCTTCTCTTTAATTTAAAATATATTTTTTTTATTGAATCGGTTATACAATACATCGTGAAAACAAATTAGTGTGAAAATTTGTTCAATAATTAGTACCTAAACTAATTTTATTGTCATTATAATAAACTTATAACAAAAGAACGTATCTTTTTTGGAGAATATATTATTTTTAATTTCCACATGCAATAAGAATTCCATATTATGATAAAGAAACAACTTTGTTATTAATATACACTGTGTGAGTTCCGTATCTAAAAATATGCAAAAAGTTCTCACTGCCAACATTTCAATGCATAAAAAGGATATTTAAGTTTCTAACAGAAATACAAATTATCTACATATTTAAATAGCGATTAAACTAATAATATAATCCCTTATAGCTTAAACGTAGTCAATGCCATATTAGTCTGGCCGAAACGATTGTGGGATTAATTACCGATTTATCATTAATTAATAGCAAACAATGGAACTGCGCAGTTACTGGACGAAAATAATATTTAACTAGATAAACAACTCATTATATTTATATTTATTCGTGGTAAGCTTAATGTCACAGGTGGGCTAACAATAATATAATTTTGTTTTCTATTTAACTTCTGACTTCTCTTATTTCAGCCACGCTTCAAACATTTTCCGCGTCGTCGTACCAAATACTTATGAGCGCCTATACTTGAAGACCAAAAAAGATATTACTGTCGTGGGTCGCCTAAAGTCATCTGATTGCCCTCCTCCAGTAGTTTTTGAATTGCGCCCCTGATTACTATATTCCCCTATCTATTTTTATTTATTCCAATCATATTATATTTTCGTTTTTTTTGTTCTTATGGCAGATAAGGTGCAAACGAGCAGATGGTCCACCTGATGGTAAGTGGCCACCATCGCCCATAGACATCGGCAAAACAAGAGATACTACCTTGCTTTGTCGATGCGTTGCATCCTCGAAGATAGAGTGGGGTGGGGGAGTGAAAAAATAAATGCTGCGGTTTCAGCGGACCCTGAGCAAGAGCTCTGAGTTCACTGGATGAAGTGTGGCCCACATGCGGCTCTACCGGAACAAATCTATTACTCTTGGGGGTCGGATTCGTATGCTGGTGGTCACAAGCAAGTCGGGGAACAGATCCCTTACCACCAAGGGGATGCTGGGTTACTCGGCTCTTACGAGATGTTGTCCCAGCGGCAGAGGAGAATAGTATTCTAACCCCTCACGGGTAAAAACAATGTGACGCCCCCTCAAAGCTTCACGGCGCCTTTTCCGCTCTGGCGCCGTCGTGCGCCGCGCGTCTTCGTATATGGACACATGATATCTTCTTTTTTTTTCTGAAATAAATAGTAGCCTATGTGTTAACCCGCGTTATAAAATATCTGTATGCCAAATTTCATTAAGAAAAGTGTTTGGGTGTGATTATATCAAACATCCAAACATACTTACAATGTTATTTAAATAATAAAAGAACTGTTAAAATGATTTTGATTATTCGGAAAATTGAGGAAGATTCATTCAATCAAAAGATATTTAATTTTTTTCTATTATATATTTGTGACCTTTTAGCCACGGCACTAATTTTTTATTATTTTGAAAATTTACCTTATCTTCCTAAGAGTTAGGTAAACATACATTTTTGAAGACTTTTACCTATATCGATGTAATTCTGATAGAATATATTTATCACTATACAACTTACAATACATGAATATTATATTTTCTTTTCTTTTAATGTTAAATCAAATTGTTCACTTTAATAAAATTAAAAAGGTAGTAAATCTCGTTTCTCTATAGGTACCATCTCCCTTAAGCATTTCATGAGTTATCGTCAACAATGGTCTGCGTTTCCTTATACATTAATTTAATGTATTATTGGTCGTTAAATTAAAAGACTATATAATTATTCGTAAATGTCTGTTTATTTTTGCACAGTATTAAACAAAGTCGCTGCTTGCTGTCTGTACGTTTAGATTTCTTATACTACACAACAGATTACAATGATATTTTCATCAATATTCAGAGTGATTAAGACGAAGGTATAATACATATATATTATCGTAAAAAATCGTGTGAAGCCTGGACGATTACCTAGTCACTATAGACAGTAGTATAAAACAGTCGCTTCCCGCTCTCTGTCTGTCTGTCCCTATGTATGCTTACATCTTTAAAACTAAGCAATGGATTTTGATGCGGTTTTTTTAAGGGGTCAAGTCAGAGACATGAAAAAATGAGAATTTTCAGTATTTTTTTTTTGCCATTTTATTTTATAAAATTAATAACTTGGCTTGACTACCCCTAACCTCTTAAAAGATTGAGTGATTCAAGAGGAAGGTTTTATGTATAATACAAGCATATTATAGTAGAGAAAGAAACCGTGCGAAGCCGGAGCGGATCGCTAGTATAGTATAAACCTTTATCTATACTAATATATAAAGCTGAAGAAACTCTTTATTTGTTTGAACGCGCTAATCTCAGGAACTACATAATAAAAACTAGATAACTCATTTATCGAGGAAGGCTATATCATCACGATACGGCCAATAAGAGCGGAACATCACGCGGACGAAGTCGCGCGGGTCGACTAGTATTATTACATAAATAAGCGCTTCAGTCCATTAAATTGTTATTGCATAATGTGAGACACAAATTAGGTAGGTATGTGTAAAATAAATGGCTTCTTATGTCACGATCATAACATAGAGTCGTGATTTAAATAAACCCATCTCGAGATCTTAATATATTATTAGCACAAACTATGATATACTAATATTGTCCAATTTTCCTTAGATATTATATATTCTCACCTTCACCACTTAAGCTTGCCAACTATAATAGATAATAAAGTAAACTTAAGTGGACCTCAAGAAGGGTGACCTTAACCACGACACTATAATACTAATTTTCATGTACACTACGCGAAAGCATCTGAGACTGACTGCCTAATCTATCGCACTACAGGCTATATATTGTCTTCACGTGGGTATACTTGAAATATAATAAAAGGAACAAGCTGCGATTAATAATTTAAGTATAAACGGTGTTACTAAG
The DNA here is from genome assembly GCA_905147385.1 of Limenitis camilla. Classification (NCBI taxonomy): domain Eukaryota; kingdom Metazoa; phylum Arthropoda; class Insecta; order Lepidoptera; family Nymphalidae; genus Limenitis; species Limenitis camilla. The sequence goes on along the minus strand of LR990230.1, from coordinate 12,273,915 downwards.
ACTCTAAGGTTATATGCTTTAGATACTATGGTAGTCTAGTTTTTGACGTCTTTTGAGGAAACGCTTAATATGCTTGCCCGTAACACTAAAATGCTAGGTTTCAGATTCATTCACAGTTCAGGCAATAACACTTTGGAATCATCTGTCACTGTCAAAGTCTCTTAGTATTTTTAAGAATTCCGTTAAAGATCATTATCTTGTAGCTGAACGAGGATGATTCAGTTACAGTTACAGATACCTATTGTATATACCTTAATTATACTTAGTTTATTTTTATCAGAATATTTATTAGTTTATTATTAACGAATATAAGTAAATGTTTTTTTTTTTTTTTTTTATGTAACTAGGTCGGCAAACAAGCGTACGGCTCACCTGATGGTAAGCGATTACCGTAGCTTATAGACGTCTGCAACACCAGAAGCATCGCAAGCGCGTTGCCGACCCTATCCCCAATTCCCCCCAGTAGCTCTGGTCACCTTACTCACCAACAGGAACACAACACTGCTTTAGAGTAGTGTTATTTAGCTGTGATCTTCTGTAAGGTCGAGGTACTACCCCAGTCGGGCTGCTCCATATTTGAGCAGGATGTTTCCTACCTTAGTTTATGTATTAGGTTATAATAATTAGTATGTAGTTTATGGTTGCACCACCCTATACTCATCTCGTAATTTTCCTAACCTGAAGGTAGTCTGGAAGACATGGCTAATAAGCCATAAGGCCGCCTTTTGTTTGCCATTGTTTTTATATTAAATTAATGTTATTGTGTCCCTTTATCTGGTGTACAATAAAGAGTTATATAAATAAATAAAAATGTTAACTATTAGCTGTAGTTAAGTACAGTGACTAAAGTCTAAGAATCTCTGTTTTATATGAAAGCAGGGATTTAGCAAAGCAGGGATTCCAAATTACTTTCTATCTCTAGCTTTTTTCCTATTGATACAAAATCCTTACCTAATTAAAAACTGTGCGGTTGGTTAAGTGAGTAAACTTGTCATCATTTTCTCTTCAAAATTTAACATAGTAAATAGTCATTATTTTAAATATCAATTAATAAATTAATAATAAAAATTACGTAAAAATACTTCAGTAGGTAATTATTTATTGAATAAAAAAAACCTTTAAAAAATCTAATTAATAGGGGTCCATTTTAAGGCCCTTAAAATCAGTTTTCGTTTAATCGATATCGAGTCCTAGGGCTCTTGGGGGACCATGTACTATATAAGTACACTATTTTGTAATTCTTAAAAAGACAAGTTATTTTAGACAAAAAGCATTTAATTATTTAGCTATAGGTATATAGATTGTTAACATTGATTAACCTTAGATGCAAATGTTTACAATTTCATAATACTTTGTATGCAATGTGTATTGTAACATAAAATATCATTAGAATGTCGCGTCCGGACACACAGACACATCGTGGAACTAATAACATGGCCGATGACGTATAAACCTGTACTATTCAACATGCTACTGCGCAGTTTGTTATTTTGGTTGGACCCACGTTGTCGGCATAGAAACGTTTTGTAGAAATGGTTTGGAGACACGATTTTCTTGATTTAATTTTGTAAGCCAGACGGTATTCAGACGGAAGCCGGGTAGTGCCTGAGGCTTGCCACCCAGGTTCAGGATTAAAAGGTCTTTCTACACTGCATCAACACTTTATCACCTCTCGAACTCCTGACTCCAATACTCAACACTTCTTCTGCAAAACAGTAATTACACTCATTATTTATATATTCAGCAAAATATCTTAATACACAACACTGAAGTCACACGAATTCCGAGGACAACTAAACCTTATTGCGTAAAAATCATCCTTTTTTTCGTATCTCCACTATAATGACAGGTGAGGTCGTAGGCCTGTAATATATAATGAACATCAAATATACCCTATAAGGTTTCGCTTTATTGAGGACATCAATCATCGATCATTATTGATAAAATAAATAAGAACAATAAAATGCTCTTAATAATATTCATTTATTTTTTAAACTTTATTAATGCATAAATAACTAGCTGTGTCCGCGACTTCGTTCGCGTGGAATAGTGTCTTTGGGTAGCATTTTTAATTATTTAGGCTAATTATTTCACACATAAGACATGTATAAATACTTTGATGAGCTATTTGTAGTGTTTCACTGCAGACCTTACATATTTCTATACAAACTTTCATCCCCTATTCTCTAACGTTATTTTACACCCTTGAGGGTTAAACTTTGAATGTCATATTTATTTATATCGAATCAAGAGACTAAAAAATATGTTTCAAGCTTCTAACTCTAAAAATGACGATAGTTCCATACAACTTTTCATTCATTCCCCCCTTTCAACCCCTTACAACCTTTTTTTCGCATTAAAAAGTAGTCCTTTGTCAGACTCTAGACTATCTGTTCAACTTTCATTTAAATCGGTTCAGTAGTTTTGGCGTGAAAGCGCGACAGACAGACAGTTACTTTCCAATTTATAATATTAGGATTAGGATAATAGTTAACGCATCTATTGGTGAAAGATCTAAACATACAGACGGCGGGAAGCCACTTTTAAGTATACTATGTAAAGATAAAAATGTTATCTGTGCTTTGTTGTACATATCACATCTGTTTACTTTAATCTGTGGTATCAGCTGGCACATGGCAACAAATGTGGCCACGTGGCGATATTTTTTCTTGTGGCCTATGTTGTCAACTGAAATGATTGTAAAATACGCTAATAAGAACAACTGATAACTTCGTTTAAATGTAGAACAATTAACATCTTAACTTGCATGAAAATTACATTATAACTTCTCGTATAATTTATTGGTACTTTTATATATTATGTGATGGAAATAATAATAAAAATAATGAATTTTATATTTATTTAATGATAATACCTACATACTAAATAATGATAGAATGGCAATTTTTAATTTTTTAGAATAATCCGATCCGATTTTTATGAAATTTTTATGAATTGTATGCATATCAGGCAGGTCTGAGAATCTGTCAACATCTATTTTTTATACCCCTAAGTGATAAGGGAGGCCCACCCCAAATTTATATGGCAAAACAACGTTTGCTGAGTCAGCTAGTATTACTTACTATATGTAATGTCAGATGTCAGATTTAACAAAAAGCATTTTAATTTTCAATATATTTCTATAAATACATATATTTTTTCCGGGATAAAAGTAGCCTATGTGTTGACCCAATTTATACGGCGTTTGTGTAGCTACAAAACAGATAATTCTTGGTAACTAAATATCCTTTTTAAATAGTTCTATTCATTTAATTATGCTTTCATTATTAGCTATCGGATGAAGGAGTCTTCTGTAAGCAGCAACTCAGCAAGTGCATAACAAATGATAGCATATATCAGCTTCCTTAATATGGACATCTGTTTGTGAAACTGAATAATAATTATGATGCTCTGTAATTTTATTTACAATTAGGATTTATTATATAATACATTGCTTATCTTTTAAGCATATTATACTTATATTATCTTGATAACATATTTAAGGTTGTGATATTATGTAAATAAATAAGATAGTTGATGTTAAAATTACATAATTTCTTCAGAATTTTAGTCATAGTTCCTACTATTTATTTCATTTATAATTTTTATATTATGCGCTATAGCCCTCGCCATTCGCGTTAGATCAGCGTTTATGATATTTTGCGGATTTCTATGTTACTTATACTTTATTAGTTTTAAAATTAGCCCAAATCCGAATGTCCAGCTGTTCGTCACCGAGGTAGTCCACCAGTAGTACCAGTAGTACCCTACCTCTAGGTTTCGGTATGCAATATTTATATAAGTAATAAGTATGCTAAATTTAGAATTTTTTTGTACGCTAGCTTGATTTTTTTTCTATTTTTATTCCATAATAGAAAAGGCAACTGTATTACACCGTACATCCTTGTCTTTAGTAGATGACGTTGAAGAAACTTCTTTTAAGAATAACGACTATGTTCCTCTGATTACTCTATGGGTACCCTCTACGTTACTCAGGAAGTATAACTTTCAATCTGTGAACGAATTTTTTACATTAGTTCAGTACTTTAAGCCTATTCGCAACAAAAAAAACATTTCATTCTATTTTATAATGTTATTTCAATATTACAGTGTAGTGGTGTTGGGCAGACTGCTTGAATAATGACGGTCAGAGTTTATTGTTAATATTCATAATAAAGGCATTAAGGCATCCCTTAAGCCGACCGGCATGGCATCTAAATAAAACCTATTTGGGCTCCGGTCTGAGTATATACTTAATGCATAATAATATGAATATGAATGTTCCAATGAGGTAAAAGTTTCGATACAGAATTTTTAATATAATCAGCAAATTATAATTACGTAATAAAGTAATTGAAGCTGAATATATTACTATGTTAATATATAAATATTTTACGCATTGAAAGATAAATTTACACATTGATTATTCTCCCTCAGTTTAAAATTGCAATTAGAATATTTATGTTTACAGATTGTGGTCTATAAAATTTAGATATTTTATTAAAAAATTTCAAAATCTAGGGTAAATTTGCCCAGCATGAGGTTGTGACTTGTGAACTTATGAACTGGCAACACTGTTCGTCGGTCACTGTGCATTTGTGTACGTGCTTTGTATATATTATTATTTATTACAGTACCGTAGTAATCAATAATGCCAAACTGTATTGTGAAACATTGTAAGAATTACCCGAGCAAAGTGGCCAAAAAGGATGGTATATCATATTTTCAGTAAGTACATTATTGTTTAATCATATTTCAGTGTATTTATGCTTAAAACACAGGAATTATTATCTAAATTAATCACAACAAACAAGAATATATTTGTCCTTGTTGTTAAACGTAGCAGCGCTATTGTTAGAAAGAGACAAATGTAATACACTCGCTTCCATCCATCTGTCAAAAAAATAAATAATAAAAATAACACGATTTCTTATTATTTATATTTAGGGAAATAATGTTGAGGTACCTACAATAATTGTATTTATTTTAGTTTCCCTCGAGATCCAGAACGTTGTGCAGTATGGAGAAAGATAATTATTAAATCACGAGAAAAGGATTTTATTTTGCGTAAAAATACTATAATTTGTTCGGATCATTTTGATGAGCAGGATATATATTGTACTGATAAAGGCCTAAGAAGGCTAAAAAAAGGAGCCGTACCTACATTAAAAGTAAATATCACATTTTAATACTACATTATAATAGACTATAGTTTTCGTGTAATGAATAATACTTTTATATTTATTACAGTTTTCTACTTATTAATGTTTTTAAACAATAATATGTGTTGTGGAACTTAAATTATTTAGATTGCTATTGTTTCAGTTGAATGCAAACAATGATTGTTTTTTCAGATACAGATATAGTTTGAATATTTTTTTTAATGTTTTAGTTAAATGATGGATATTTAGTGCCTATTGTCAACTCAGTACCTAGTGAATGTGATGCTACAAATGGAATAGTAATTAAAACTGAAAAACCTGATGAATTACAAGTAAATACAAATTTATATGCAAATATTGTATTTATGTTTCTTGAAATTACTGCAAACTCAAAATTAAATCCATCCGATAATGATAATGCTTTCGTTAGATACAAGTTTATTTATATTTTAGTCAGATGATGGCGATTCAGTGGCTAGTGGCACATCAGTATATAACGAATGTAATGGGCAAGATGGATTTGTTATTAAAAGTGAAAAACGGGATGAAATACATGTAAATATATATTTTTTTAATATCTTATCTTCCAGATATTTTTTAATAGTTGAATCCATCTTATGATAATATCTTTTTAGATACAGACTTTGTAAATTTTATTTATCTTTTAGATATATGATGGTGATTCAGTGGCTATTATCAGCTCAGTAAACAATGAATGTAATGCACCAAATAAATCTGTAAATAACAGTAGAGAAAACAATGATTTGGTGAGATTATTATATATTAATCTTTTGCAGTCAATAAATAAGTAAGATAAATATATTTAATAAGGTAATTCGTTTATAGATTACTCCTGAAATCTCTACGCTAATGTCTTCCGCTATAACATCATGTCAAGATTGTATAATAGATAATGCAAGGGCTGATACCCTTAGTAGAAACTTAAAAGCATGCAAAGATATAATTACAATCAGAAATAGAAGACTAGCTAATTTACAAAAACAAAATCAACGCTTTAAGAAAAGAATTAGCTACTTAAAAAATGTGATAAAGTTATTCAAAACTCGGGAAAATGACGGCTCTTTATTTCACCATCTATCTGAACGTGACGAGGTTACAGAATTATTTAATGCTCTCTATTTAAAAAATATAAAAAATAAGGTGAAACCTTTTTCTAAATATCCTCCGGCAGCAAAATTATTTGTATTGAAGTTACACTCATACTCACCGGCTGCTTACGACTATCTGAGAAAGACTTTCCATGATTGTTTACCACACCAGGATATGTTACAAGACTTGTATAAAAATGGAGAAGATGAAGAAGGAAGTACAACTAAGATACAAGAACAATTAGACGAGAAATATGAAGGCATTGTTAATTTGGGTGCAGCAGTGGCTGATTCCAATGAAACTGCAATTCCAAGTTATGTTAGTCATTAATATAGCGGCAATTAAAACATTAAATATCTTAGTTATAAAACTATTTATTTAATTGATTGATTAGTTAAAAGGAATAGACATGTATTAAACTAATTACTGTTTATGTGAGAGTGTTTGTTTTCTGATAAATACATGTAACACACATAAAACATATCAATATAAAAGTTTTTCTATTAAGGACAAAGGAGGCATGCAAAAAAAAAAATGCGAGACACACGGGCGATGCTTAAAATGGGGCGGAAAAATGATCGATTGAGATCTTCTACAGCAGCCACTTTATTAATTTTTTTTTATACGATGTCGCCATTATGGGCACTGCTGGAGGGGTGGCAATTAAGTCTTTAGGGGCCGGTTGGTTGGTCCTCAGGTTAGGGGGTCGCCCTAATTTTGCACGTGGGCATATTTAACGGCAGATCTATCAGATTGTGTATTTGTAGAATCATATTGAAAATGCTTTTTGTTGAATATTAGAGTATTATGTTGCAAATAACACAATCTAGGGTAAATTTGACCAAGCATGGGGTTAAATGAACTAAAAACCTGGCAACACTATCTGTCAATCTTTGCGTCTGTGACCCATGTTTATTAGATTCCGGCAATAATCAATAATGCCCAACTGTATTGTGAAACATTGTAAGAATTACCCGAGCAAAGTAACAAAAAAGGATGGTATATCATATTTTCAGTAAGTACATTATTGTTTTATCACGCTTTAGTGTTAATTAAAACGGTGAAATTAGACACAACAACAAAACTATATCAGTACCTTATTGTCACACATAGCAGCACGATTGTTAGAAAGAGACAAATATAATCGAAACTTCCTTTCAAGAATAAACAATAATAGTAGTCATATATTTTTTTTAATATTTATAAACAGAGAAATAATGTGTATAGTGGTATTTATTTAGTTTCCCTCGAGATCCTGAACGTTGTGCAGTATGGAGAAAAATAATCTCTAAGTCAAGAGGACAAGATATTGTTTTGCGAACAAATACAGTTGTTTGTTCGGATCATTTTGATGAGCAGGATATGTATAGTACGGGCAAAGGCTTAAGACGGCTGAAGAAAGCAGCTGTACCATCATTGCAAGTAAATATCGATTTTGTAATAGATTAGCATTTCTTACAATTAGTAACAATTTCAAATTACTTAGATTTTTAGGTATTTTTAAAATTTTAATCCAACAGATGACATGTTTTTTCAAAGTTGTTTGTATATTTTAGTTAAACAATAGCGAATCAGTGCCTATTGTGAGCTCAGTATTTATTGCACCAAATGGAGTTGTAATTAAAACTGAAAAACCCGATGAATTACAAGTAAGCATAATTTTTTGTAATCCTTATTAAAAATATGTTTCTTAAGCTCACTGATAAACTTGAAATTTCTAGGATTTATTGAATGAAACATGTCCACCGATAATAATGTTCTTTAAGATTTTTTGTCATAATAAAGAAATGTTAGTTTGTAAATTTTATTTGTCTTTTAGGTAAATGATGGCTATTCTGTGCCTATTATTAACTCAATGCAAAATCAATGCAATGCATCAAATGGGATTGTGATTAAAACTGAAAAACCTGACGATGATGCATTACAAGTAAATATCGGTTTTGTCTTAATTAATAATAGTATGCTTTATTGTACACCTTAAAACTATGATACATTAGTATAAAATGCACTTAAAAATATTGGTACAATAAGCGGCCTTATCGTTAAATGAGCGATCTCTGCCTGGCAACCACTATACCATGATAATGTTTTTTCATAGACATACATACAAGTTTGTTTGTATTTTTTAGATATATGATAGCGATTCAGTTGCTAATATCGACTCATTAAACAATGAATATCACACACCAAATGGAATTGTAATTAAAACTGAAAAACCTGATGAATTTCAAGTAAATACATATTTTTTTATACCTTCAATTTAAAATATCTTTCAATTAATATTTTTATATATAATACATTTAGTGTTTAAAGTATAAATTAATATTTCATTAAGTAATTTGTTTATAGACTACCCGTGAAGTCTCTACATCAACATGCCAGGATTGTATAGTGAATAATGCGAGGGTAGTTACCCTAAGTAAAAACCTAACTTCAAGTAAAAAACTAATTAAAAGAAAAAACAGAAAAATAGTTAATTTACAAAAACAAAATGAACGCCTCAAAGAAAGGAATAGTTACTTAAAAAATGTGATTAAATTGTTAAAAAAAAGTGAGAATGACAGGTATTTGTATAGAAAACTGTCCGATCGTGTGGAGGTGAAAGAATTATTGAACGCTATATATTTAAAGAATGTCAAAAATAAGAAGAGACCGTTTTCTGTATATCCTCCGGCAGCAAAGTTGTTTGCAGTTACTCTACATTCGCACTCTCCGGCTGCTTATAATTACTTCAGAAAGACATTCCATTATTGTCTGCCCCACACAAGCACTTTACAGGAGTGGTATAAGAAAGTGGGAGTTGAACTAAACAGTGCAATGGACACCCAAGAGGCGGTAGAAGAAGAAAGCTATGATGATAAGCATTTATAAGAAAAAAAACTATAAATTCATTAATTACAAAAGCTGAAGAGTTTATTTGTTTGCTTGAATGAATTAATCTCAGGAACTACTGGTCCGATATGGAAAATTCTTTCAGTGTTAGATAGCCCATTTATCGAGGAAGGCTATAGGCTATATATCATCACGCTAAGACCAATAGGAGCGGAGCATCACGGGCACGAAGTCGCGCGGGTCGGCTAGTTCTGAATAAATAAAATTTTATCGTTTATGAACATTACGAGATCATGTTTTGATATGTTTAAAATATTTATATATATAAAAGAAAAATATGTGCAATATTTTATTTCTCAATATATGTAAAAAGCAATATATGTATTTATGACTCATTTTATAATAATGTTATTGTTAATTATTTAGTATGTAATAAAATTTACTGATTTTATAAATATGCAATAATATCTATGGAAGAAATGATTCAATATAGTAAATATAGATTGTTTAAAAGTAAACAAGTATCTATTTATTTAACCCACTGGAAATACTAATTTTCAAAACTTATACACAGCTTGACCTTTAAGCTAGACTTGGGGCATGCACAATAAATAACTAGTTCGCCATCTTGGGCCGTCCGCCATAAAGAATTTACGAATGACGTTACTGCTTTTTAGTATTGTCATTTCGTTCATTTAAGGATGACTCATTTAAAATTCAGCTGCAAGACAATAACCGAACACACATATAAACATTGCAAGTTAAATCAAAAATTTATTTATAAATGGGTTTATAATTTTACTTTTCTTTAAATTTTACTGTAACACTTAATCATTTTATTCATAATATCATTGATTTTAAATTATGTTTGTGATAATAACTATTAAAATTAATAATTTTATTTAATCATATGTAAAAAAAAAAATTTTGATTCCTAGTATATTTTACGACGGGTCCTACGTAAACTAGTACAAGTGCAATATTACAACTTGACAGGAGAGCGACTTACACCAGTTAACAGTTGTGAGGTTGAAAATACCGTCACTAGTAACAAATTCCTAGTTTGTATCTTTGAAACTAATTGATATTTTTAAATTAAGTTTGCAAGATATAAAATTTTAAGTTTTTTTAAAACGAGGGGACGGGTTAGAATACTATTCCCCTTTGCCGCTGGGAGACCGTCTCGTAAGAGCCGAGTAACCCAGCACCCCTTGGTGAGAGTGGATTTGTTCCCCGACTGGCTTGCGACCAGCGTGCGAATACGACCTCCAAGTGTCATAGACACGTTCCGGTTGAGTTCCCTCCCTCTCCTATCCCATTAATGCTGCGGATCTAGTGAACTCTGAGCTCTTACTCAAGGTCTGCTTAAACCACAGTATTTTTTTCTTCACTCTCCCTCCCCATTCTATCTTCGAGGATCCAACGCATCGACAGAACATGAGAGTATTTCTTGTTTTGCTAATGTCCATGGGCGATGGTGGCCACTTACCATCAGGTGGACCATTTGGTTGTTGGCACCTTATCTACCATAAAAAAAAGCTATTGAAGCAAAACAAACAGTATACGTAGGACCCGTCAATAAGATCGATTTGGTGCCAAACACGACAAAATAATAAGAAAATATGCGAATTTCAGGTTGTTACATTATTTCTAGTCACGTGACGTGCGCAATACAGAAATTTCCTTGTACGTGCTTCTCAGCTCTCCTTTCCCTTAGATCTAAATTCGCATGTTTATAACTCACGTTTTTTTGATGTCCAAAGAGATTTTTGAGTCAACTTTATTCGCGTGAATTTTACAAATATTATTTATTTATTTATAGGTCTATCACAATTAAATAAACACCACATGCATATACACAAATGAGAAAAGATAAGCTACACATACTCGTACCATGATAGTAAGAATAATGCAAAAATATTATTACATGAAAATCAGTAAAAACAAGTTTGTAATAATAATAAAAAAACAAATAATTAAAAAACTATTTTGGATTATATTTGATGATTCGATTTAGATGTTTGTTAAACACGCAAAAACTTTTGAACAAATTTCAATGAAATTGGCACACCACACAAATACTACCTGGATTTACACAGGCTACTCTTTATTTCAGAAAAAACCATTATGAGGGGACAAGGGAGTTGTTCATATAAGCATATATATATGGTATACAGATACTTTATTGGTTATAACAATAATTTTTACCCCAAAAAGAGTGAGTTAGTTAATTGTCAGTCAGTTCAGAATGAACTCACGAGAAGATCTTACTATAATAATTTAATGTGAAAATTTGTATGTTTAGATGTTTCCTGCTCAATCGTACAAAAATGATTGAAGGGATTTTTAACATGGAGCTATGGCTACTTTGTAAAAAGCCCAGCAAAAAATCATGGTCGGATACACCTATGCGAAGCCGGGGTGAGTCGACTAGTAGGCTAGGCATGTGTCCACTAATAACAAATTGCTTGGTTTATAATTTCTTATTATAAATGAAGATTACGTAGATAAGAAAAACCAGTCTATTTCTAATAAAAGTTAAATATTTTAGCAAATAAATTCGAATAAAAATAGGCTTTAAATCACGTGACAGCTAACTCCAAACAGAAAGTGTTACGTCACACCACGCAAAACATCATTGTTGTGACGTTTTCATACGCAGTTGACACAGATCACAGATGTAAACAATTTTATTTCGCAGACTGTGACGTCTTCAAGACGCCATGACACTATTCAGCGTTTTCAAGGGAAATCTAAATCGCTTTTTAACCGACTTCAAAAAGGAGGAGGTTCTCAATTCTATTGGTATGTTTTTTTTATGTATGTATACCGATTAAGCTGAGATTTATGATCCGATTACGTGATTCTTGTTTAGTTTGATGTGGAATAGTTGCCATTTAGTCCCTTAAAAATTTAACATAGTTTGGCCCAGTAGTTTTCATTTTATGAACATTCTTTCCGTTACTGTTTCTTGGGGTCTATATAGTTTTAGGCACGCGGCACCTTTCATAGGCCTACCCATAGCTACATAAACTAAAATTACTATTATATATATGACAATAAAAAGCGACGAAAGTATAGTCTACCAGATTTACAGAACAACCTATTACAGACACTAAAAAGTAAGAAATAATTTCGTTATTTATTATTCTCTCTTTATTAGTACAATAATATATAATAATGGGTATTTTTGTAGTCGGTGCCAGCAATAGTATAGTATAGTAATAGTAGTAGTTAAATAGATATACCTATTATTATTCTATCTCACTACATGTCTGTTAACCTGGCTGGCACCGACTTCAAAAATAACAATTATTATATATTATTGTCTTAATAAAGAGAGAATAATAAATAACGGAATTATTTCTTACATTTTAGTGCATTTTTAGTTGGAAGCCGGTTTTTTTAAACGTATGTAGTTTTAAAAAAAAATACAAAATACGTAATGTAAATATTGCTTTTTCTTTAAAATATAGGTTTTTTGTGATAAAATAGATATTAAAGTATATAATTAACCAAGTTTTCAAATTTAGTCAACTAGCTAAATTTAAAATACAATACAGCGTATAGTGAGATAGGTGACTGTTAAAGGCAGCGGTTATTCATTGATTTAATAGTAATTGATGCTTGCCATTCGTGCAGCATTGGGTAGCCCGTTAGCTTCAAAGGGCACGGGCACCGGTTCTTCTGGTTCCACGTCACGACTAGAATGTTTATATGTAAATTGTAGAGAAATGTCGTCCCATTACAGACGAGATTTTATTTTTTAAACTACTCGATCTGAGTATTTCTTAGGGTTCATTTGTAAGATCACTACGTTATTTGTCTATTATGATCCTTTTTCACAGGAAGCCGTTAAGGCATGTTTTCAGTTCCTTGGAGCTGTAAATAAATCAAAAGATACAGCCATTTATGTATATTTTAATACTCGTAAAGATCTCTTTCACATACATAAAATTCACGTTGATCTAGAATCTTGAAATGTGATAAAAATAGGAGGAAAAACTGGGTTACAGAACAAATCGCATGCTTAGAATTAAAGTGATTTAATTGTAATTTTTATCCCGTGAGGGGACGGGTTAGAATACTATTCCTCTCTGCCGCTGGGAGAGCATCTCGTAAGAACCGAGTAGGTAACCCAGAACCCCCTTGGTGGTAGGGGATCTGTTCCCCGACTGGCTTGCGACCACCAGCATGCGAATCCGATCGCCAAGTATCATAGACGCGTTCCGGTTGAGCCGCATGTGGGCCAGACTAACCCCCTCCCTCTCCCATCCCATTAATGCTGTGGGTCTAGTGGACTCTGGGCTCTTGCCTAGGGTCCGCTGAATCCGCATCATTTTTCTTCTTCATTCCCCCTTCATAGAGTGCTATCTTCGGGGATGTAACGCATCGACAAAACGAGAGAGTGTTTCTTGTTTTGCCGATGTCCATGGGCGATGGTTGCCACTTACCATCAGGTGGACCATCTGCTCGTTTGCACCTTGTCTAATATAAAAAAAAAAAATTGTGGCAACAGAGCGAAAAAATCTTTTAAAAAGCATAAAAATTTGAGTAAATTTGAGTGTTTTGTTATAAAACTTGTTTTCTTTTCTCTAAAGATAGCCTCTTTATGGTCATTTAATAACGAAATTAAAATGAACAAGGATTTTGTTAGTTCTAAAGGCGAAATAAAGACTTATTTCAAAGTTTATAAACTGACTGTAACCACTATTGTTGTACATGGACAACAGTTTTAAGAGGGTACAGTTAAATTAATCATGAACTTCAATTTGTACGGAGCCCTCTGTTCGATTCTGACTCGCACTTGGCTGTATTTTTCTAATCCTTAATGAAAAATGTTGGGTTCATTCCCAACAGTGATGATCCTGATAGAATGATACGTCCTACTAATATTATTAAGCGCGAAAGTTTGTAAGAATGTATGGATGTATGTTTGTTACTCTTTCACGGAAAAACTACTGAATGGATAGCTTACACATCAGAATAACACATAGGCTATAATTTAAAATGATATAGTGTTAATTATCCAAAATATAGCGGGTGAAACCGCAGGGCGCAGCTAGTTATAAATAATTATAATAGTTTTGTCTTAGACTAATAATCACTACATATAATTAAGTCCGCGCGGCGACCAGGCGGCGTCTATCTGTCTGTTTACGATGTACTGAAAAACTATTAAGTGGATCTTCATGTGGTATTTACCAATAGAAAGTAATTCTTACTTTTTTACAAAGTATCTTTGAAACGTCATTAATAATAAATGTTATCTGCTAAAAGGAGCTGGCAAGAAACTCAACAATCGCTCTTTTGAATATACTATTTAAAAAAACCCCTCCAAGTAAGCTAAAATGCTTGTGTTAGGAGTGGGCCACGCCAGTAGTGCAATGTCCGTGATTTGAACCCACGACTTATCGATCGTGAATCCAACAACCGAACCACTGAACTACTGACTCTTGCAAATATTTCTTCTTCTATTTTAGAAGAGGTTGTTCAGTACTATTCAGTCCAATGTATGTCTACAAAATGAAAAATGCAGTATAGTATATGGGATGTGGACAAAAACTATGTTTATCCTTTAGGAGAGATTTTTCAGACCTTTTGTTACCCCTTTCTCAACATAGAACTACCTAAACACCTTAATACACACTGGTTGGTAAAATATAATTAAAAAAATAACAAAAGCATTAGTATGAAATGTTATATGGATGTTTATACATATATAAAATTAGCCGACACGCGCGACTTCGTTCGCGTGTTGCTCCGCTTCTATGGGTCGTAGCGTGATGCTAAATTGACAAAGTTACTCCTTGTTACATCAGCTATCTGGCAGTAAAAGTCGCATTAAAATCGGTCTAACCATTTCAGAGATTAGCCGGAACAAACAGAAAGACAGAAAAATTGTAAAAAAAAAAAAAAATTATTAAGTTTTGAAGATGTGGCAAATGTAACTGAATGACAGGATCGACTTGAGAACATTTTTGAAGTCGGTTAAAAATAAATGTTGAAAGAACCCTAATTAAAGCAATAATGTTACGGTACAGAGTACAGACAAGTTGACCGGTTTTATAGCGGGTGCATAAACAATGTCGGCGAAGGGAATGTGCGTAGGGTGCATAGTAAGAGGTTCCCAACGGCCGGTAATTATAGCTCATTTAAATAACCGACTTTATCTTATTTATGAGTTGATTGTACAAATTCTACTGACATCAATGGCTGATTACTACAGCAAGTAATTTAATTTTAAGGCCGGAACGTCTAGAAAGAATCATTTATAATTCTATACAGGTGCTGTAGCGTGAGTATCTTAGTTTACTCTGGGTTTAATGTGATCTCGCAGACAAAGCCACAGGCTGATACTAATTAAAAAATAAAATATTGTATAGATATCTAAATTGAATATGACGTCAGTAAGAGCTTTGACCGATCGTGCGTCAGTGAACGCGCATGCACGGAAATAGCGCACTCTACCTCTAGTCTCTACTCTACTTTCTGTCCCTACTGCCGATCACTGCAGGGGACTTCCGACTAAATTCGTTGTTATGGATATTTAATTATATAATTCTTTCAATATCTCATGTTTCTTATAGTTATTGACGAGGATTCTTTGGACTGACAACTTTATCGGCTGACAGACGTTGCAGTACCCTATGCGTGCTAATAAGTGCCTAGAAAATTGAGTAAGGGCGGGGATTGAAGAGAGGAATACTGCGGTTTCCGTGGACCCTGAGCTAGAACTCAGAGACCTCTGAAACCGCAGCATTAACGGGAAGGGGGAGGTGGATCGATTATGAAATTTCATCTTAAACACACATTAACACAGACCCTTGTAACGGCTCTGCCAAGTACCAACTTTAGGCTTTAGAATCGGTTGAGAAGCGCGCCACAAGACTCATAGGAGACGACACTTTGCTGTCATGGCTGCAAAGCCTCGAGCACCATCGGAAAGTTGCCTCCTTATCGGTGTTTTACCGGATACATTTCGGAGAGTGCGCTGGAGAACTCCATGGCTAAATCCCACTTGCCCTATTCTATTAACGAACAGCCCGACAAACGCGACCAAAGCGACATCGATACATGGTAGAAAATCCGAGTGCGTACCAAACGTTTTGAACCCACTTTCATTATCCCACTGCGAAATCATGCAACGATTTGCCGTAGTTTATGTTTCCTAATACGCAAGTTAAGTGCTTCTTGTCGTATTTGCCAATTTAAATTAAAAAAAAAAGATTTTCTAAGAATTATAGATGAATCGTAAATACCTATTACAGAGTCGTTGATCCAATGGCGGTCTGCCAGAGCTATACGGTAACCGGAGGTGAACTTCTCGCTTCACCAACATTTCGTAAAAGATTATCTTTTTTCTTACACACGTAAGTAAATGCCAATTTGAGCATAATGTCATGAAATGGTGACAGACAGTTAAATGACATCATGTATTTTTAAGTGGTTTATCTAACTCTGAAAGTCATGCCTATTTCTGTCTTGAAATTTGGCTTGATGTTCTCTCTACTGAGAATTGTAAGAACTCAAACAGTTACAATTATAATTTTTTTTTTCCAAATTTTCGTGACTTTAAGTCAAAACATTTATAATGGTGCCATGTTATTTATTTTACAAAATAACATGATTTGATTGCCAAAAAAAATACTGAAAATTCTCATTGTCATGTCATGTCTCTAACGACTCCTAACCCCTTAAGTTCTATCGATTGAAATTCAAAGAAACTAGAACAAATAGGAGAAAAGGCTATCTTCAGTGATGTGAATGAAAATGGGAATATTTTCCCAAAATATAAATAACAAATCTATACTTATTAATATATAAAGCTGAAGAGTTTGTTTGTTTGTTTGCTTGAACGCGCTAATCTGAGGAACTACTGGTCGGATTTGAAAAATTCTTTCAGTGTTAGACAGCCCATTTATTGAGGAAGGCTTATTGGCTATATATCATCACGTTAAGACCAATAGAAGCGGATGATCACGGGCGCGACGTTGCAAGGGTCGGCTAGTAGATTTATATTTAGATAACGGACCTATAAATTGGAGGCCACGCGGATCTGGTCCGACGCTAAATATATTCCCACATCTGAGTTCGTTGGTAATGGAATCAATTTATTTTTATTAGACGGAAAAGTTCAGGGAAATCGTTTATATTGAAAAGCAATTCGATTTCAACACTAGAAGGTTCTGAACACATGTCCATTACAATTAAGTGTATAGACCTTTATTAGACGTGTCAAATAGATTAAGATTTTTAAGCTGGTAACACTGATAATGCCAGACAGAGTTTGTTAATTACATTTATTATTATTCATTTTGGTATCTTCTTCTTCTATATATCTATACTATTATATAAAGAGGAAAGATTTGATTGTTTGTATGTTTGTATATTTGTATGTTTGTTTGTTTGTTGCGAATAGGCTCGAAAAGTACTGAACTGATTTTGAAAATTCTTTCAACAATAGAAAGCTACATCCTTTCCGAGTAACATAGGCTATGTGGTGTTGCCATAAATATTCTAACTAAAAAAATATGGCCATTTACGTGTCATAACCTGGTCATTTTTTAAATTGAAGGGTTTCTCAGGAACTACTAATCCGATTTTAATTTTTTTTTCACAGATAGAAAACTACACTTTTCATCAATGACAAATGTGATTTAGTGTTGCCATATATATTTTTTAATTAAACGAATATGGCCATTTTGTTGTTACTAACCCGATTTTAAAAATTCTTTCGCTGATAGAAAACTATACTTTTCGTGAGTGACAAAAGGTGATTTAGTGTTGCCATATACTTTTTTTAATTAATAGGACATGTCCGTTTTCTTACTACTGATCCGATTTTAAAAATTCTTTCACTGAGGAAGTCTATAGTATTTCTGTCTCTTTTTCTCTTATATACTATCCTTCTCTCTCATCCTCTCTCTTTTCTCTCTATTTAATATTTATCTTTGTTCAGAATGGTCAGTCTCTGTTCGGTTTCTTTCTTTCGATAGTCTCTTTCTCTCTCTCTCTTTCTCTACTTTATCTACTCAATTTTATTTTTGCTCTCTCTTATTTTTTCTCTCTCTTTTTTTTCACGTAATGAAGAACTACACAATTACAGAAAGACAAATTGAGGACATCAATAATTTATAATATTGCTTTAAATACCCGGAGCGAAGCGACGGCAGTCCGCTCGTATAAAATAAAGTCAGGTTGTTCGAACACGTATAACTCGGGAACGGTTAAACCGATTTTCATATTTTTTGATTTGTTGTATTTGTGTCCGTCGAAAAAGGATTAACATATATATTGGTTGTCAAAAGTTCAACTAATCTGTAACACGACATTAATTAACTGATAGACATTACGGAGTTCAGCCAGGTCAGCTAGTCAATTAGGTATATTAAAATAACAAGTGGTCGACGTATGTCGAAATGATATATTTAATGAAAAAAATTTAATATGAGAGTTTTAACACAAATGGGTGTCAGAATATCAGTCAGTAGTTTTTAAGTTATAATTGAAACCACTGTGATTAAGAATTAAAGACGAACTAGAATCCATTCTTGTCCATCAATCGTCTTATTTATAATTCTTATAAATACAATTATTATAGAAAAATCAGAGAAGCAAGATTGATTCAATAATTCAATATCGATCTATTTTCTTTAATTCCAAATTCCGATTAATCTACAATCAACACAATATATACTATCTTAATCGTTATTAATTATTGTTAAGATTACTTTCTGTATCACATAGAATTAATTAAGAATACATTTTATATACAAAATAAATAATAATTTGACGTAAACGTAACGGGCAGTGCGCCAAGCCGCGGGAATCTCTTACACGGAAACATTGCTTATACAAAAACACCAATTTAGATTACATTTTTACTAGATAGTAGATGTTATTTATATCAAAGTAGATCACATAATCAAATTTTAAGAAACTGCACATAAACTCGTTACATTTTATTTAGGTACAAAACCTAAATAATATGTCGATATAACAAATACTTTAATTAGATAATACCTACACTACCTATATAAGTTGACCCTGCGAACTTCGCATCGCCAAACACCTATCGCGTACTTGGTTGTTGATCGTCATAACTATTTAAACATTTGTCCAAATGATGTAGTGTTAAAGACAAAGTTTATCTACGCTAAATACCAGATGTAATAAAAGTATTTATTTTGATATGAGGATCTATTTGTCACTACCAAATGTGCGTTAGAAATAATTTTTCAATTTTTATTGTATTTATGGTTCACTATTTTGGCGATAATGGCTTACACATAAAAAATAGATATATGCTGTCGCTAAATTTTTGGTAGGACTATTTAAAATAAACATTTCCATTATACATTATATACGCGTAGCTTTAACGGTTTTTGCAGCGCACGCCAGAATAGCTCGCAGATGGCAAATTTTTTTCTTACTTCCATGACACTTATCGTTATATTTTGGATAATTTATCATTAAAAATTATAGCGTATGTGTTATTCTGATGTGTAAGCTATATTATTGTATAGTTCAAATCAAAATCCATAAAGTAGTTTTTGCGTGAGAGTAACAAATAACTTTCGCGTTTATAATATTAACAGTATAAGCTAAGTTGCCAATACCATTTTGCCTACTAAGGGGATCTACCTTGGAAAAAACCTAAGGCAGTACTAATAAAGAATTGAATATATCTATTTCGGATTAAAAATCCTCTATAAATATAATGAAATGGCTAAACAACCACTTAAGCAATTTAATCGGCACGTTGTTGAACTTGTTATGCATTTAGCTGGCTTCGACAACGTCAGAGAAACCTACAGACGCCTACTGAAATTTCTTTTGACGTTATTTTATTATGTAGATGTAGTTACTCAAATCGTCTGCAAATATAAAATATTCCATATAAAACCTGAATCATTATATTTGTAATTGAAATGGGATAAACTTATGTAAACTACAAGTATTCTGTATAAAACATCACTTTGCCTATAGTACAGTTATTCTACTTTATTCTAGGTTAATCTGAATACATAATGGAATAGCAAATTATAATATTTTCATAACAAAATTATTCGCAACCTTCAAGTATGAATATCGCTAAGGATAATGCCATTTTAGAATTGTGCATATTTTATCATTTTCTAACTAGTTGCTGATCGCTAAATCAACAAGCCTTCTTATAGAGCAAGAGCCCGGACGATCAGACTCACGATTTTGTAAAACCTGAAATTTTCTCGGACGATCCCCAACTATGAAATATCGATCACGGTTGCTTTGAAAGATAACAACTTCTAATGTGTCTGACAAAATGTAAGAACTGTCGAACTGATTACTGAAGTAACATCTTTTGATAGTTCCTCAAGTAACATATCGTCAGTGAAATTCTAACGGTGTACAAGTCCTTTTATGAGCGATGTGATATTTTTGAATGTCATTGGTTAAAGTATTATGATGCGCATTGTCTCGGCCAATCAATACATAATATCTAACCAATACGAGACCAATATGATAATTTAATAAAATTGCATTGAACCAATCATTGCATAGAAGAGAACCTTCTCTTAACTCTCATTTTATAAAGTTTTTACACTCTCTTATAAAGTAGCCATTTTTGACTTACGCACTGTTAGAACTTCACCGACGATATGAAAAATTTATCTTTTCCACTATAACGTAAGTATAATTATCATGGCCCACTGCTGAGTTGGGTTTCATCCTCAGAATGAGGAGGGATTAGGCGATAGTTCATCACGCTGGCCAAATACAGATTGGCTGACTTCACACATCTTTGAGAACATGGAGAACTCTCAGGAGTGTTAGTTTCCTCACGATGTTCTCCTTCACCGTTAAATCAAGTGATATTCAATTGCTTAAAACACACAGAAAAGTCAGAGGTGGAAAAACCTTATAATAATAATTGATTAATATTACTAAGTGTCTGATAATGGACGACGAGGTTTCTAATGTTATTCCAAAAAAAAACAGCTCAATACCTGCTAATTTGTGGTGCAATTTTATATACCTTTGATACCTTTCAAAGCAAGCGTGATTCAAACTTCATAGTTGAGTTTATTATACTATTAGGAACATACACAGCGAAACTTACAGGTTTTATAAAATAACGAAGGTCTGATCGTCGCGGGATCTTGCTCTATTACTGCATAGCAATGAGGTAAAAAGAAATTAAATGTCATTTACCTCGGCAGGGCAATTATTATTAGTCAAGTAATTGCACTAGAACATTGCTATTGCAATTGTTATATTGTTTACTATTAGTCGACCTCGCTCCGTATGACTCTACCACTATTTATACCTTTACTACTACATTTACTCAAACTTAGAATTGTTTATTTCAATTAGACTTTCTAATAAACTACTTTTATATGTCAAATTCGCTCAGTCGGTCAGTTGTTCTGAAGCTATTTCCAGCTCAAAAAGCAGTTTTCTGTTGAGATAAGTCAGTAACGAGCTCAACAGCACTTCTCTTAACAACATTGTTTACAATTACATTGCAGGCTTTCTCATCGTTTCAATAATCCTGTACAGATTTACCTACCTCTTTCAGTTTTCTCCTGTGTAAGGTACACAACATACTAATTTCCTGATAGTGTTTACAGATTAGCAATCCATAAATATTATCAATGTATGTCTATTAGTACAGTTAAATTAGATTCTCAAATAGTTAAATAATTTAGGTTCCTGTCATGAAATATGGATGAAAAACACAACAGTGGTAAGGTTTCAATAGACTTTTAAAAGTTTTAATCCTAAGTTCCTAATATTATAATTAAGAAAGTAATTAATTAAGAAAGAAACATTTAAGAAACGTAGGTAATAGTTAAGAATACAAACTTAACAAACGAAAGTACGATTTAATATACTACTTACGCCATCTATTGACGTCTGTCTGTCTGTTACACAATCAGGCCTAAAGCACTGAACTGATTTTGATGAAATATGATATAGAGATAAAGTAGAGCTTGAAGAAAGACATAGACTATGTTTTATCGCGAAAAAACACTTATGAAAATAAACTAAACAAACGAGTATGCTATTACGCCATCTATCGACGTGGGGATGACGTGCTTGTCGAGCTGTGTCGCCACAATTAATTCAATGATGGAGAAGCTTGCACTTCTCCAACAAATTTTGGTTCATCATTCTGCTCCGCTACACATACTTATACTGCACTGCAGATGATCTGCAAGTTACAAGACCTGGGGATGGAAGTTCTCCTTCATCCACCGTACTCACCAGAATTTGGATTACTTCTTGGAGGGGAAAATATTCAATAACCGAGAGGCAGTTGAAAATGCCTTTAAAGAAATTGTTGCCACCCCCATTCCAGACTTTTTCAAAAAGGGCATCAAGAAGCTACCACTGCATGCAGAAAAAAGGGCGTTAACTTATATCATACCTATTATATAAATTAAAATGTAAAAATAAGCTAAAAATACGTGAAAAATTGCACCCGGGCGAAGCGAGGACGTATACGATTGTTTATTTTATAAATAGTTTTATCATAATACCGATAAATATAACGCGTATTTCAAGGTACTTCAACATTAACTATTGAAAGGTAATAATGAATGAGACCTCGAATAAATTGATCTATTACAAATTTAATTAGTGCAATTTTATTTACAGTACAAAGACGATTTAGTCTGTTATTTTAGCCATATTTACTAGTGACCCGTCCTTTCTTTGCTTTAAAAATTTCTCTTCCAATAACAAGACTTTTTGCCGTATTACTTAATTCTTTTTGTTATGTGTTCGCCAATTTACGTAATCCTAACTGTCCGTCGCGCTTTCACGCCAAAACTACTGAAACGATTTAAATAAAATTTGGTATACTGATAGTCTAGAGCCTGAGAAAGGACATAGGCTACTTTTTAATGCGAAAAAAAGGTTGTAAGGAGTTTTTTAATCTATTGATTCGATATAATATGACATTCAAAGTTTGTAAAAGTTTTACCCTGAAGGGTGAAAATAACAGTCTTTGCTGTAAACACTGCAAAAAATCATTAAAGTATTTATACGTATGTGTCTTATTCGCAAAATAAATAAAAATGCTACTCAAAGACACTATTCCACGCGGGCACAGCTAGTATCGTCATAAATAAAAGCCAAATAGTAACAGAAATGCATTAATTCTCAGAAATTTTTACTTTTAATAGAACATAATAACTAGTAGTATGTAAAATCTAAAGTTATGAAATATTGTGACGTGAAGCTAGAAAATACGAATTCGCGGAAAATTTAATTTGGCGCTAACAATTTCCTGGATATACGGCGTATATTAAAACTAGTCCATCACCTACGGCTGCGCTTGCGTCACGGTACGTAGAAATTCTTGTGCACAAAATATAATGGATTTATAAATGAAGGATCTTCATTAACTTAGTAGTTGTGCGTTGTTATTTTACTGAGTCAGTTAAAATATTCCGTAATACGTTAGTCGTCTATTAAAAAAGTGGTCTAAAAGGACGAAACAAGAAAATAATTCAGATAAAAATCCAGGAAAGCATAGGTATAAAAATGGCCATTGACCTTTCTTTTGACACCAAACACGTGATGATTATCTCAGTTTAATTTTTTCTAGGTTTGAATCTGGTATAAAAAAAAATTATAAAATGTATATAGCCTATGTCCCCCGCGCCATTATTACGAATCTATTAACACCTCATTCATTAAAATTGGTTCATTAGTTTAGGCGCTAGAGTCGATACTCCACAAACACAAACATACATACATGGGATAGGGTGTTACAAGTGTAAAACTACATACAAATATATAGAGTTCGTATTAAAAGAATGTGGAATATATACCTAAAATAATTTATATTTAATATTATAAAGAGGAAAGATTTGTATTTTTGTATGTAACGAATAAACTTAAAAACTACTGGACCAATTTGAAAAATTCTTTTACCGTTAGAAAGCTATATTATTTCTGAGTAACATTGGCTATATTTGTTACTAGAAAAAAATTAGAAATCCTCAGAAATTCTTACTAAAATCAACCCAAGGTGTAAAAAAAATTGCCATAAAATGTATTTCATCGCATGCACTGCGGAAAGTATTGATGATAGAACAAAAAAATATTCTACAATATTACAGACCGTATCAATAGCTACAAAAGTCCTCGCGAGACCATATGTCCAACTATTGTAGTTATGACAATATAACTACTTTTTACATTTTAAAAGTAATTAGAATTGCCTATCAAAATCAGAGCATGTTAAATTATTTCGTATCTATCACTGTTGATTACTTTTTGAATTATTAAAATCTGATATTCCATTCAAAAGATATTACGAAATTAAATATAAACAAAAAATACACGCGATGCGTGTATTTCCACGCAGCGCAGCGAACAACGCGGCGAGAGAGGGGGCACTTAAATGTTTTAAAAAACCTGTCCACCCGTGCGAAGCCGGGAGAGGCCGCTAGTAAGTTATAAAATAGTGTGACGTAGTAGAAGCTACGAATTCATTGAAAATTAAATTTGGCGTCAACAATTTCCTGGCTATATATTACAATTTGCGCACAAATGAGCCCAATTTAGCTAGAGATATGCGATAAAATATAAACATTGCAAAAATTGAGCCTAGGCAGACAGCGCGTGCGCGACCGAATCCACGCAGATAAAAATCAAAATAGATTTGGCTAGGCGCCGTAGCACTGTTGAGCTCTAAACAATGTGGGAAACTGGGTCGACATACTGTTTACACTGTCAAATGTGAGCGAGCCATTATACGAGCACTAGAACTACTCGTACTTATTGTTTGACCTAGCCCTGAGACATCCATCACAACTATAATAAACTAGACTTATTAGATGTTTAAAAAAAGGAAATAAAAAATTTAATCATCAAACTCAAACTCAAAATATTTTATTTCAATTAGACTTTTGTATAAAAGTACTTTTGATACGTCAAAAATTGGTCGGTCAGTCAGTTTGTCTGAAGCTACCACCAGCTCGGAAAGCAGTTTTCTGTTGAGAAGAGCCGGCCAGAAACTCAACAGTCGCTCTTTTCAAAAAGCCATGTTTATATAAATTGTTATACAAATCATTTACAACGTCACTTAGATTCCAAGCATTCTCATCATTTAAGTAATCCTGTACATCTAAGACTTATCATTCGGAAACTGGAAAGTGGATGAAATGAAAATGAAAAACAGTTTTATTATGAATGGCATAGCAAGAGATATCTACTTCAAAAAAGCTTGTTAAATCAATATCCAAATTCTAAATAATACAAGTAATTAAATCAATTATTTATTAACTGTGGAAATAAATTGTGTGGAAAAATTTTCTGGCTAAATCCATACCAAGTCATTGCTTAACATCAGGCAGGGCAGCAGGTTACAGTCAAACGCTAACCTATATACTCGTATAATTTAAAAAAAAGTAATTAATAACCATTAAATGAAGTTCTCAGTTCGTTTCGTTCTGTACGGTGTAATTTGCCTTTTTCATAATGAAATAAAAATAGAGAAAAAATTATTGACATTATATAAGAATTAATGGAAGCCACATTTGCATATCCTG
The DNA here is from genome assembly GCA_905147385.1 of Limenitis camilla. NCBI lineage: Eukaryota > Metazoa > Arthropoda > Insecta > Lepidoptera > Nymphalidae > Limenitis > Limenitis camilla. The sequence goes on along the minus strand of LR990230.1, from coordinate 12,248,258 downwards.
GATATCTTTGTCAAAATTAGTTTAAAACTAAAATATAGTTTTTCTCATTTCATTAAATTCTGGTATAACTTTTAAATAATATGTAAATTTTAATTCAAATAACTCGAAACTCGCTGCAACAAATCAGTATGTTGTTACAGTTGTTAAATTATTTTATTATTCTTATTTAAATTTTCATAAAATGAGACTTTGGAATATTCAGTTTCAGAAATTATAATAATTTCAGTATAGATACTTATATCAAGCGTTATTTACTTTAAAATAATCGACCACTAAATCTATGTATAGATTTTTAAGACAAATTTTTAATACATCCTATCCTACTAATATTATAAACGCGAAAGTTTGTAAGAATGGATGTCTGGATGTATGGATATGTTTGTTACTCTTTCACGCAAAAACTACTGAATGGATTTCGATGAAACTTTACAATAATATAGCTTACACGCCAGAATAACACATAGGCTATAATTTGTAATGATATAGTGTGAATTATTCAAAATACAGCGGGTGAAACCGCGGGTACAGCTAGTATTATAAACGCGAAAGTTTGTAAGAATGTATGGATGAATGTTTGTTACTCTTTCACGCAAAAACTACTGAATGGATTATGATGAAACTTTACAATAATATAGCTTATACATCAGAATAACACATAGGCTATAATTTGTAATGATATAGTGTGAATTATTCAAAATATAGCGGGTGAAACCGCGGGGTACAGCTAGTATTATAAACGCGAAAGTTTGTAAGAATGTATGGATGTATGTTTGTTACTCTTTCACGCAAAAACTACTGAATGGATTATGATGAAACTATACAATAATATAGCTTACACATCAGAATAACACATAGGCTATAATTTATTATGATATAGTTTGAATTATACAAAATATAGCGGATGAAACCGCGAGGCGCAGCTAGTTAAATCATAACTGAATTGCTACTATGCTACGTATTGAAGTTATTTTTCGAATAGAGATGGACTTGAAACTTGAAAAACTAATATATAAAATTCTCGTATCGCGGTATTTGTTACCTAACCCCTCCGAAATGGCTCGACCGATTTTTATTAAATTTTGTGTGCATATCGAGTAGGTGTGAGAATCGGTCAACATCTATTTTATATACCCCTAAGCGATAAGGGTGGCCCACCCCAATTTTTTAAAATGTATATAACAAACCAACGTTTGCCGGGTTAGCTACTGAACTATATAAATAGAAATGGAATGCCTCTATGTACGAGTATGTAAGCGCCTCACTTCAGAACGACTGCACCAAATCGGGTAATTGTATTTTTAACCGACTTCAAAAAGGAGGAGGTTCTCAATTAGATTGATATATGTCGGGGATTTTAAATGATGTGAAAGGAGACGGAAGGAGGAAGATGGGGAATATTGGGGAACACTAAAAGGGGGTGATGGTAATGAGTGGAATATTGGGTAAACAACGTAGATACTCCTATTGAACCGATAAATGATCAAATATGATCTCTAACAATTACGAGAGAAACCTAAGCAGTGCCTTGGACTTGTGACCAAGGTGTAGGCATAAGGATATCCTTTAAATGATCATAACACTCACCTCCACTGCTAGGCTCTCTGTTTAAACCCAAGGTCAAACTCATAAAAACCGAATCTAACACAAGGCTAACCTAACCTAAGGCTAACCTAACCTTGACCTTGGGTTTAAACAGAGAGCGAGGTCAAACTCATAAAAACCGAATCTAACACAAGGCTAACCTAACCTAAGGCTAACCTAACCTAACATTGTGTTTACTTAACCACGTGGCAATTACATTGTAAGGACTTACGTGACATTAGTTGGACAGCACTTCCACACTGCACTGCACTGCACTTGACACTATCACTATCACTAGCACTACTTAGATGATGTTCACTTCTTGAGAGACCGCGCACGACTAAGACTTTAGTTAGACTGTCGATCGCATATAAAGGGTCGAAGGTAGAGTCTGTCAAAACAACGGAAGTGACTACTACCCCACTCCAACGCCACAGACAACGATAACGATTCGATTAATCGATAATCTTTTACTATGCTCCGACATATATTTTTTTTATGTATGTATACCGATTACGCTGAGATTTATAAGGCGATTTACGTGATTCTTTTTCTGTTTGATGCGGAATAGTTACTATTTGGTCTCACAAAAATTTAACATAGTTTGGCTCAGTAGTTTTTATTTTATGAACATTTTTTAAGTTCCCGTTCGTTGGGATTTGTATTGTTTCTTTATGTATGTACACCGATTACGCAGAGATTTATGATCCGATTTACGTGATTCTTCTTTAGTTGGATGCGGAATAGCTGCCATTTTTCCCCATAAAATGTTTACATAGTTTGGCTTAGTAGTTTTCATTTTATGAACATTTCCCGTTTCTTGGGATCTATATTTTTTTTATTGTTGTGTTATTTATTGTCAAGACAAGGTTTGTATAAGAGACAAATTGAGTGAGATAGAAGTTAGTCAGTGAGATGATGGTGATGGTGATTATAGAATAGAAATTCAACGGAAATAGTGTGACATACTCGTAGTAGAGGCGGGCAGAGTATGAATAAATATTTTTTTTAATTTTTCGCTTGAATTAAATTGCAATCGTTTGAAGTCATTTTAAAATTATAATGCGTCAATATATAAGATTTAAATAGGTTTAGGTAGACTATAAAAATGCAATGAATGTGTCTCAAAGTAGAATTTATTTGCAAAACATTTCGTTATAGGTTACAGTTTATCGTTTTAGGACTATGCCTCTGCGTAGTTGAGATTCTATTTAAGTATCTGTATCTGATGGCATATCTTTATTTGGTATCTAGGCGCCATTATCCACTCTATTTGGCTTGTTAGTCAGTTACTGGGTAAATAGTGGAACTTTAATAGTGTGTATTGCTTAACACATTGCTGTTATTGGAAGAATAGGTTGTATAATGTCATTTATATATATAAAATTGCATTGTCTTGAAGATCTAAGTCACATAAATAATTATTTTTCTAAAAGGTTTAACTTCTTCAACTTGATTTTTACTAGCCACTAGATGGCGTTACAGGAATTTCCATTTTTGAGAACAACAATGGCTAATCAGCTAATCTTAATATATAAAATTTATTTAATTATATTTTAAATTCTGGCCATGTTTTTACTGACTGATTATAATAATCTGTATGACAACTCACTATTACACTTTTATAATCTACTAGCTGTTCCCGCGACTTCGTCCGCGTTACATCCCTTACTGTTATTTTACACCCTTGAGGGTAAATTGTTGCAAACATTGAATGTCATATTTATTTATAATGAATCATCAAAGTAAGTTTCAAGCTTTTATTTAGCTCTAAAAATAACGACACTTCCATACAACTTTTCACCCCCCCTTTCAACCATTTTTTCGCATTAAAAAGTAGCCTATGTCCTTTCTCAGGCTCTAGACTATCTGTATACCAAACTTCATTTAAATCGGTTCAGCAGTTTTGGCGTAAAAGCGCGTCAGACAGACAGGCAGAGTTATTTTCGCATTTATAATATTAAGTAAGGATGTACCTACTGAGTAGTCTGTGTACACAGTCCATCAATTTTATTTAAGACTAGGGGCCCGTCCCGGATTCGCACGGGTGGATAATTTTTTTTTAACATTTTGGCTCCCGCATTCTGTCGCTCCCTCTATCGCCGCGTTACTCGCTGCGCTGCGAGGCACTGCACACCGCGTCCGCGACCCGTCAGGGATTATTTTTTATTTATCTTGATATTTTTATTTCGTAATATCTTTTGACTGGAATGTCCGATTTTAATAATTCAAAAAGTATTTTACAGGTATTGAAACAGTCTTGAATACAAAATAATTTATTTGGATAAGGATTAATACAAAGTTATAGAAAACATGGTCTCATTTTGATTGGCATTTTTATCAACTTTTAAAATGTAAAAAAGTAGTTATAGTGACATAACTATAATAGTTGGACATATGGTCTCGCGGAGTTTTTTTGTAGATATTAATACGTTCTATAATATTGTAGAACATTTCTTTGTTCTATCATCAATACTTTTTGCAGCGCATGCGATGAAAGATATTTTATGGCTAATTTTTTTGCACCTTGGGTTGGTTTTAGTGAGATTTCCTGAGGATCTCTAATTTTTCTTTTAATAAATATAGCCTATGTTACTCAGGGATAATGTAGCTTTCTAATGGTGAAAGAATTTTTGAAATCGGTCCAGTAGTTTTTATGTTTATTCGTTACATACAAAAATACAAAAATACAAATCTTACTTCTTTATAATATTAGTATAGATATAGATAAAATCCTATGTAATACTATTTTATAGGTCAATTTTCCCTGCTTTTATCTGATACAAATGTTTAACCGCACATTTAGTCTAGTCTCTCGGCGACCGACGCGACTTCGAGGAGAGTTTAAATTATCGTTGCTCCACTTCCGCGTGAATTGGGACACCATGTGGTCCAAATATTTCTCTAACTTTACTAGACACGTTTATTTAAATTAACATTCTCTTAATTCTATATTGTAATTTTGTGACAGAAATTGGTGGAAACAAATCAATATAGTTTATGGATTCTTCATATTCCTCATTTTACCAGACACTTGTAAAATCTATACTAATATATAAAGCTGATGAGTTTGTTTGTTTGAACGCGCTAATCTCAGGAACTAATGGTCCGATTTGAAAAATTCTTTCAGTGTTAGATAGCCCATTCATCGAGGAAGGCTATAGGCTATATATCATTATGCTAAGACTTCGGGAACTACTTAAAACTTGACTTGAAGAAAGACTTGAAGTCTCAACCACTGGGCCATCACTGCTCACTGGGCCATCACAAACATACAAACAATCAAATCTTTCCTCTTTATATAATAGTGTAGATAAGACAGGACAACATCTGTCGGGTCAGCTAGTACTAATGTACAAAGCTGAAGAGTTTGTTTTTTTGAACGCGCTAATCTCAGGAACTAATGGTCCGATTTGAAAAATTCTTTCAGTGTTAGATAGCCCATTCATCGAGGAAGGCTATAGGCTATATATCATTATGCTAAGACCAATAGGAGTAGGTGATCACGGGCACGAAATCGCAAAGGTCGGTATGTCTATAATAAGCAAATTGTGTTACTGCTAAAAGGGAATCCAATAATTGAGCTTCTCTCGTGTTAGCTATTTCACAATAAATATAAGAAGTAAATAAATACTATTTTGGCCCACGAATTAGATACGTTATCGTTCGTGTACCGTTTAATAGAAAGACCTTCTGGAAATCTATTTTTGTTCGACCACGTGTTAATAGATCACGTGTGTCGTGTGGAGGTTGTGAGAAGGTTATAAATTATTGATTTAATATGGAAAACACAAAAAGGTTATATATTAAGAATTAATTCTAATTGCAACGAAATAAAAGTTTGTTTTAGAAACAGGAGATAGAATAGTTTGGGGTTAAAGGATTTAGAGTAGATTGTTAATTTTAAGGAGATCTTGGTATCGATTTTAAAATTTTTAATCTTATACTAATATATAAAGCTGAAGAGTTTGTTTGCTTGAACGCGCTAATCTCAGGAACTACTGGTCCGATTTGAAAAATTCTTTCAGTGTTAGATAGCCCATTTATCGAGGAAGGCTATAGGCTATATATCATCACGCTAAGACCAATAGGAGCGGAGCATCACGCGGACGAAGTCGCGCGGGTCGACTAGTATGTTATAACCCCAATGATCCCTAAAGTGTCGAACCATGTCTACCACATGATTTATGGAGGTCCACGTAGAAAAGAATTAGGGGCAGATGAAATGTAAAAGAGTATATAATTATGTAATATGAAATATGATAAGAAGATCTTTATAAGAAAATAACATGCTATGGTCTACGAGTCAAACAAGTTCAGGAACAAATAAAATAATGAAACTCTTTGCAAGTGACCACAAATATTGTGAAATTTATTTCTAAGGTTCACGTAGTCATAACGTAGGGTTTGAACTGCAAATTCTTACTAGTGTTTCATCATGTGTATGAGTAAGTCCGTGGATTACTTGGATCATTGGGCATGATGAAATCACGTTTATATTTCAACGATGACTAGAAAAAATTTAGTCAATATAGACATTTTAATTTTAATGCAAATTAATATTTTTCTATGTGCTGGTCTTCTAGAGAGTTCTAAACTCTTTTGAATAAGCCTTTTGTTAGTAACACCGTTTATAAATTAGTATTAGCGGGTAGTTTCTTTTATATTATTTCATGTATACAGTCTCTTTGGTGTTTTCGTGCAGCGTACATGGAAGTTAGCTGAGGTCCGCGTAAGTTTACTTTAATATCTATTATAGTTAGCAAGGTTGAGTGGTGGAGGTGAGTAACTCTCACTATTATAAAAGAACTCTTTAAACCTGCTCCTGGGTATGGGTATCAAGCCCCAGGCACTGCTCGGCTCCGTAAAAATTGCATGTGTACGCGTTACTGTACAGTATCATTGCTCTCTCTTCTATGACAAAACAAAGATCAAGTATTAAACATTTTTTATAATAATCAGCATAATGCAATAAAGATTAATAAAAATAATTATTTAATTAGCAATAGTTTATATGAGTCGTGTTTATATATTAACTAGTTTATTACCAACCCAACTAAATTATTTAACTTTACCGAACTGGAACAATCGGTCAGTCTATACGGTTTAAATTTAAAATTAGTTCGTAACCTCTTTGAAACGCTCTACATAGAAAATGTTAAAATTTTAAAATAAACGTTGAAATATTTTTGGATGATAAAACATTTTTTTATTCAAAATTTTGCCTTGTAAGTTAAACTCTCCATAAACATTTTATCAAACATGTAATAAATAAAATAAAATTATTAAATATCAGATAATTTTATTTTATTTATATATTTAGTGTTCTCTACCGTCTCTACAATGGGGATTGTTTGAGTTAGTGCCCCCGACACTTTTCCGCCATCGCACTCTACGCCGCTGGGACAGATTCCATCCGCACCACTTGGATGCGTGGCAAACCAGCAATGTACATGCGTCAAGATCATTTCTCCCACTCACGTGCAGGCTGTGGAATAATCTGTCACCAGAGGTTTTCCTAGAGCGCTTTAATTTGGGGGTCTTTAAACGCCGAGTGTACAGGTTCCTTAAAAAGTAAAGTTGGGTTAGGGTCCATGGGCGAAGGTGACCACTTACCATCAGGTGGACTTTCTGCTCGTTTGCATAATAGTCACAGAGAAATGAACATAGAGTCGTACGATCTTGCAAAAATAAGTTAAATGTGGATAATTCGTTATATATTGCAGAAAAAACTATAGTACCTAAATGTTTTGAGATGGTTTAAGAGCCCATATTTCCATACAAGAAAAAAATTTTGCAGCCACAGAAGCAAGATAATATGTATCAAAGAGTTTCTATTAGTCATACAAATAATTAATTATCACTCTAAGTATTTATTTAAGTATATATTTAAAAGGAAACAGACAGTCAACAATTAAATAAATTACTCGAACTATATTGGTAAGGTCAAGGCTCAAACTTGTCCAACTTTGTAATATGTTTAAACGACGATAGAGTATAAAACATGTTCTACGTGTAAACAAGCGCTTGTGTATCTACATTTACTTACATATTTAATATTTATACATAGAAGATATTTGTGAGGGGTCTTTGTAACACCAATAAAAGTAAAAACAATCATATTTTTGTATGTTTGTACAAGTCTGACTCAAAAAGCTACTACGTACGAAATGCGGTTTTCTTAGTTGTATTGAATTTAAATCGGATGTAAGGAAAAAAGTTAATGTTTTAGCCAAGCAAAGCTATGGCCTAGTGCCTGTATTTGAAGCTAGGATGATCTAAAACACAAATTGCTTTACCTATGCGATTTGATCAAGATGTCAAATATAATAATAGATCGACAATTTTATCATAATGACGATAATGACTAATTAAGATTTAGATAATATCATCTTATCTTAGGTATCTTAGCTTAGAAGTTAAACACTTGCGCAACTTTTGAAACTAAAATGCAATCCAAAAAAAAACCGTACTAAGTGTAAGCCGGACTCGCTCATTAAGAGTTCCGTACAACCGGCATAGTGTTTTTTTGAGGTAAAAAAATTACTTTGCCGTCGAATAACTGTTGCTTCTTTCATTTGTGTTAGCCGTGGGACGTGCACTATTGGACATAGGCCTCCCCCAGAGATTTCCAGTACGACCTAATCAGGTCGTTTGTCCATCTTGTGGGAGACCTTCCAACGTCTCGACGTCCTGTCCGTGGTCTCCACTCGAGTACCTTTCTGCTCAAACGCCCATCGGTTCTATGGGCTATGTTTCCAGCCCACTGCCACTTCAACTTGCTAATCTTCTGAACTATGTCATTGACTTTAGTTTTGAGAGTAGACCTGGCTTAGCAGAGGGCTATTGATAAAAAGGTCTGGATAAACATACGGACTGACACCGATGTAATCGTATTTGGATTTCTTTTTTCTTTTTGAGTTACGAAACACTAAAGATTAGCCAAATTGGCCGAGTTTGTCACTAAGTGATGACTTTACGGCAATTGATTTTTATGTTATTCAAACCGAATAATACATGGTATCACTGAATGATGCCCACGCATTGCGCACCGGAAGGCGCCATTCTCTACGTCGCCGCCGACTGGTCACACTTGCTTTGATTAAATAATATATAAGCGTTATTACACAGCGAATTTTGCTGTCAAATTAATAGTATAATAGACATATGTATAGTAATATTAATTAGGTTTTACCTACAATAAGATTTAGCCATTTACGCAGAATTGATGCGACGAACTATTGAGTGGGTGTCAAGGGTTTAATTTAACCTATTTATATATAATTACCATTATAACTCTTGAGCTATTGAACCGACCTTGATATATATTGTATATTTAAGGATAAATATAAAGAGTTACTTCATTAAGATATTTTATGAACCTAGTCGACTCGCGCAACTTCGTCCGCGTGATACTCCGCTCCTATTGGTTTTAGCGTGATGATATATAGCCTATAGCCTTCCTCGATAAATGGGCTATCTATCACTGAAAGAATTTTTCAAATCGGACCAATAGTTCCTGAGATTAGCGCGTTCAAACAAACAAACCTTCAGCTTTATATATTAAGTTTAACGTTTAAAAATGTTGTTTTATTATATGTAAGTTTAATTTAGTTAGCAAATAAATAGCTACTAAATCAAATTTATAGTTTTTTTATTGCAATTCCATACATATTAATTAAAATAATATTGTATAAAATTGTTTTTAATATCTAAAAATAGAAGGGAATGAGGCTGAATGCCGTCAGTGTCGAAATTAATGTTTTGTAACCTGTGAAATTCAATTTGCACTAATAAAAAGTGCACTAATATTAAGCTTCCGTTGGAAATGTTTGACGTTTGAATTGATCGACATACTTATAATATATTCAATATAAATATATAAAAAAATTAGGTATTCAATCATAGCTTCTTGCGCAATTAAATATAAAAACAACTTAAATGGCACTAGAATTATACATGACCAATACAAGTATTAGATTGTTATTGAGATTAAATGTAAAACGAATAAAATGTATTATTTTGTCATTTATAACTAAAATTTATTACCTAATGTTTTTAATGATGTTAGAGATTTCGATTATTATTCATTAAAAAATACGACCTCTACGACACATGTATTTCACAATTATTAATACCGAAGCGAAGCGAAGAAAGTAATATGATAGCATCCCTAAGTATAACTAACTAGATTGTATGAAAGAATGTTTCTAAGAAGATCATTACGTGTCGCGTACTCGTAACGCGTTGTGTTGTCACACGTTCAAAAGATTTGTGACTCAGACACACAGAGAAATGAGAAAATTCTAAGATCATTTTATGATGAGGCAAAAATCTGAGTGTGTAGTCTAGCAATACTTTATCGTGGGAAGATATATGCTAAACACATTCTAAGATTTAAATATAAGGTTAAATTATTCATCAACTAACGTTTTGGCATAATTAAAGATATTTGATATGAAATCATATAAAAAAAGATAATTTAGTTTTGCCAGAATAATAAATAGTCAGATAAAAATGGTGATTTATCATAATTTTTAACAAAAAAGAATAATGACTTGATAGAAACACCAAAAATAGACCCGCTCGTATATATTGCAAAGAAATACAGTACTGCTTTCCGTCAGCAAACTGTATATACAGGCCTTTCTAAAATACTTGTACAAAATGTCTCCATGACTAGTCTCATCACCATATTTTTCTCACCAAAAAAATTACCAAAAAATGTTATTATCATTTAAGGTATAAGTAATAATAAGTATTGTTAATTAAAAAGGCAGTATGACGGCTTGACTTTAATATTCTCCATATTTAATATTCTCCTTTAATCTCTCCTTCTCCTAAATAAAATTCAAAGTGTTCAGTGCATCAAATACGGGTTTTCCCATTTCACAGAGAGGCTATTCAGAATGCTATTGGAACTGCCACGCATTTAGCTCATCACAGATGCTGCCCTCTTTCTCATAATCCTGAAAAACTCGTCGATGTGAGCCTCCGCAAACATCTGTGACGCACTGCAAAAGCGAGGCAAACCCAACAGCATTCTGAAGCCATTATCATATTGTATGCGTAGTTCATAGTACATTAGACTCGGTATTCCTAAGGCGTATTTATTTTGCAATCTCTACTCCTTCGATGTGTGATTATAAGTTGTCCAACATTCAAGAAAGTAAAAATGCTACTCATATTAACCCTTTTTTTTATCGTTTATAGGCAAGCGTTTGACCGTAATCTGCCTGATGTTAAGCACGACACGGTCTAAGATGTAACGCTTACCTAGAAGGTACCTGTTTACTCTGATTTTGAAGACACCAACGTTGTACGTATCTGGAAACACAAACTCCGGCAAATCGTTCCACAATTTCGCAGTGCGAATAATGAAAGTGGATTCAAAGCGTTTGGTACGCACTCTGGGAATTTCCACCATGTATCGATGTCGCTTTGGTCGCGTTTGCCGGGGTGTTCGGTAGTAGAATGGGGCAGGTGGGATTAAGTCATGGAGTTAGACCCTACCAACATCAAGTAACAGGATACTACTCAAATTATAAGTGTGTAATATCACTGTGTGCTGAATTTTAATATCTCGTTGAATTTTAATATTGCGTTCATTGTCTACTTTTTAATGGCATCCCTTCACTATGAAATGGTTGCAGACAAAAGGGTCTTCATGAAGAAGGCCATGATACTGTACTTCTGTGTATAAAGTAAAATTTGACGTAATGATTGAGAAAGGTTTCTTCTAGAGACATTCATCATTTCCGTTAGGCTTTCCATAAATTACGTCACACTATAAGGGGGAGGGAGGAGGTTGACCAAGTGTGAAAAGGGTTGGGAAGGTGTGCTAAATATTGTATTGTAACATTATAAAATAAAAAAAAATCATATTAAAAACCAGAAACTTAAATAATTAACGAAATGTCTGATAAAAAATCATGAAATTCATGTGACGTAATTTATGGATGACGCCTTTACAGCTCTACTAAATTCTGATATTCTTTTTTTTATAAAAGATAAGGTGCAAACGAGCAGATGGTCCACCTGATGGTAAGTGGCAACCATCGCCCATGGACATCGGAAAAACAAGAAACACTCTCTCGTTTTGTCGATGCATTGCATCCCCGAAGATAGAGTGGGAAGGGGGAATGAAGAAGAAAAATGATGCGGATTCAGCGGACCCTAGGCAAGAGCACAGAGTCCACTAGACCCACAGCATTAATGGGATGGGAGAGGGAGGGGGTAAGTCTGGCCCACATGCGGCTCAACCGGAACGCGTCTATGATACTTGGCGATCAGATTCGCATGCTGGTGGTCGCAAGCCAGTCGGGGAACAGATCGCCTACCACCAAGGGGTAGCTGGGTTACTCGTCTCTTACGAGATGCTCTCCCAGCGGCAGAGGGGAATAGTATTCTAACCCGTCCCCTCACGAGTGAATCCTATTCTTCTGAGATTTGGTATTTTACGTCTTCTTTGTTCTGTTCAGGTATTTAAAATACATGATCAACTTGAATCTGATTATATTAATAATTTTAAATGGTTTTCATGGTTAAATCACGGCCATATCAGGTTAATAACAGAATGGTTTAGGTATTCCTGACGTAGACGCAGACAGAGGGCGTGCCGGATACATTTTACTGCGTAGTGCCATTTATTAATTCTTTCAACTCGCTTGTTTATGTAAAACGGTAAACTTATACCGGTTACTTATTCATTAAATTGTTTTTCATGTGTGAACTAGTTTATGTAACAATTAAAATGAAGTAATACACTGGTGTAATTAAATAAAATGTGTAGTGTAGGAATTTTTTCGTCGACACCAAATAAAAGACACGAGTTTTAAAATATGTATTCATTTTTATAATACAACCAAATAATAATTTTTTTTTTTTTTTTTTGAACTGAGGTAGGGTACAGCAGGAAACTTCCTGCTCAAATATGGAGCAGCCCGACTGGGGTAGTACCTCGACCTTACAGAAGATCACAGCTAAATAACACTACTCTAAAGCAGTGTTGTATTCCTGTTGGTGAGTAAGGTGACCAGAGCTCCTGGGGGGAATTGGAGATAGGGCCGGCAACGCGCTTGCGATGCTTCTGGTGTTGCAGACGTCTATAAGCTACGGTAATCGCTTACCATCAGGTGAGCCGTACGCTTGTTTGCCGACCTAGTTACATAAAAAAAAAATACCCTTTTGCAATAACTGCATAATCTTCATAATTTGTGAATATCATCAAAATCCGTAAATAATGGCGCCTAATATAATAATACTTATTTAATGTATTTTAATTTGGATATAACTTCTATTGTTTAAAATTAAAAAAAATGCAAAAGAATTAATTCCATTTCAGAGTATTTTCATTTGATTTTTCGTATTTTCAATTTTTTTTTTATCCTACTAATATTATAAACGCGAGTTTGTAAGAATGTATGGATGTATGTTTGGTACTCTTTCACGCAAAAACTACTGAATGGATTTTGATGAAACTGTACAATAATATAGCTTACACATCAGAATAACACATAAGCTATAATTTATAATGATTTAGTGTAAATTATTTTAAATACAGCAGGTTAAAACCGCGGATCGCAGCTATCAATTACATAAAAACTTAAAGAAAAATAGGTGTAGGCTTGTTGAATTCTTTGGAGCTGGTCTAAATTAATTAGAATAGAATGCCAAATTCCTTAAATCAATTCAAAACTAGTTTATCTGGAATTTAGTATCGTTTAACTTAATATAATGTTATTGAATTATTTCTTATTATTGCATCAGTATGGTATGATGGTATAGTAATGCCGACGTGCCGAGTGCCGACACGTATCATTACTATACACGTCATACTGCAATAAACAAAGAATAACATACCATTAATCATAAAATAACATAAATAACTCTATTTATTACTAGTTTATATAACTATGTTAAAAATTAATTATTTATTAGTATTGTAATCTTATATATAAAATTCTCGTGTCACAATGTTAGTTACCATACTCCTCCGAAACCTCCGATTTTTATGAAATTTTATATTTTATTCATATTCAGTAGGTCTGAGAATCGGCTACTATCTATTTTTCATCCCCCTAAGTGATAAGGGTGGCCCACCCCAAATTTATATGGAAAAACAACGAAAGCCGCGTCAGCTAGTCTTTATATATAAAATGAATTTTTATTTTTTTATTTCGCTAATTCTTTTTTCTTGTGTTTTTTATTGCCACAAGAAGGTTCTTATATAAGAAAAAAAAAGAAAGTTTTCTAATGTAAGTGTAATCTTTATGGCGTTTGACATACCTGTCAGTCATTTGGCCACTATTCATAACATAGAGATATATATAAATGATTCATGGTTAAGACAACGTCTCTCGGATCACCTTCAGTATGTTATTAGGTACTGTGGCAACAAAAAAAAGTAAGAAAACAGACTACTTTTATATAGTCACACAATTTAACTTTGATGAAAGGAATTTTAGTTTATTTTTTATTCACTGTTATAATACAGCATTATAATTTAATTTTGGGTAGAACATTATTCTCACATTTGCTATCTATCTACCCCTCTCTCTCCCATCCCATTAATGCTGCGGTTCCAGTAAACTCAAGGGTCCACTGAAAACACAGCATTCTTCTCTTCTTTCCCCCTCCTAACTCATTCTTCAAAGCGGTAACGCATCGGCAAAACAAGAGATACTCTCTAGTGTTGCCGATGTCCACGGGCGACGGTGGCCACTTACCATCAGGTGGACCATCTGCTCGTTTGTCCCTTATGTATCATAAAAAAAAAATCAATAGTCATGATTTTGTTTTGCGGTAACAACGCGATAAGTTAAAATTTCCTCTAGTGGCAACATTAATTCGAACTGGAACGTGCGCTATTCTTTGGACCAATCGGAATGTTTCCCGCGTAAAAGATCGAAATTTGACGTATTGACATATAAAAGTATTTTTTTGTAAGAGGAGTCTAGTCTAATGAAAAAATTTGGAACAAGAAAGCTGTTCTTTGGAATCAAATGATAAAGGATTTAGTGAAAATCCTGATTATTAATAATATCGAGTACATTGTAGTTTGATCACAAAACTAATCATCATATTTATAAACTATAATCAAATAATTTTTGAGAATAAACTATATAATTAAAAGATATAAAACTCGTGTTACGCGTTCTTGTTGGGACAGCTGAATTATTTTTTCGTGATTAGGATTGTCATTTATTATTATTATGCTTGTCTGTTTATGTAAGTCTATTCTCTCATTTGTGTAAATATATTTTTGGTTTATTATCCAGCTGTAACTTGTACACGTACGTGCCAATACCTTCAAGACGTTATGGGGTCAAGGAACACATGGATTTAGAACTGCTGATGTTCTACGACTGTTACTGTACAGACGCCGTGCAGTTACTACAAAAATATATTAGAAATGATAAATTTACTTAAAATTTAAAAGTTTCTCTATGATTAAGGATAAGAAGAGCTATTTTATGCCCTATACGAATATATATTTTTTTAATAAGTAAACTTTTTTTTGAACTCAAATTATACCTAAATTGTCTTAAAATAATCTCATTTCATCAAATTAAGTTTTTAAAAATCAATCTAAAAAACATAAACATTAATATTTATTTACATTAATTGTTACTAAATTCCTAGCTGAGTTCGAAATAAACCATCATACTGATTTGAGAGGTTATTATAAAGATATTTCAAGTGTATAATAAAACTTCTATTGACGATAATAGAAGTACAATAATATTAAAAAAGACGAGCTATTTTTGTATTATATAGCTGATTCGAACAAGCTCTTTTAGCGTTACAAAATTAGTATTAATACCTACAAACAGTTGTACGGAAGCCAATTATATAATAAGCATGACAAATTCCACATAAGGAAAACCGGCCAAAACGGAAAATTTTGTAAACAAGAAACGCGAATTAATATTAAAGCAAAATGTCATGTAGGTCAATGCCGTACTATCGATTTCGGTACGAATTATAATTATTGAATACGCTTGAACCACTTTTATAGGTACATGGACGAATCATATTCATTTTCAGACCCAAAAAGATTTCATTGCAGACTTTTGGGGATTTTCATTTGACGAGTAAATAATATTATGAACTATAACTATTAACGCACAGAAATACGTATAATCATTCAGACAGGAAACTCAGCAGCGCCTGACGCTTGACCAGGATTACGGAGCTTCCACTGTCCGATCATTAACTCCAAAAGGTAGTGTAACCGTGAACCTCGAGAAGGGTGACTCTGCTCCAATACTATACGACACTACTTGTACTGACTAAGACTAGGTTACTTTTTCTCATCAGAAAACCGCTTTCCGAACTGGTGGTAGCTTCAGACAAACTGATTGACTAACCCACCTTTGACCTGTCACAAGTAATAATAATAATAAATATACTTTATTGTACACTAAATATTACAAAAGAAAGCCAAAAAATTACACCACAAAAGAAAATATGTACAATAGGCGGCCTATCGCTCAGAGCGATCTCTTCCAAGCAACCTTGCGGTGGAGGAGTCATTTAGTAAAAAAACGGTAGGCGCACTCATTAGAAATAATAAGCAAATTAAACACTTCAACTTAAATATACATTCATAAACAGGTATATATATTTATACACACACTACATACATAAACATAATTTGCCTATATATATATACATACATACATATACTACAAGCATAAATACGATGTACTTACATATAAACATACAATATAACTACTGCTATAGACATAGAGAGAGATATGATACCTATTACTGTACAGCAATATGTATACACATGCAATCTAGACTGAGGCGAGCAGTGCCTGGGGCTTGAGACCCAGGAGCAGGTTTAAAGAGCTCTTTCATAATATATTAACTCTCACCTCCACCACTCGACCTCGCTAACGACAATAGATAATAAAGTAAACTTACGTGGACCTCGAGAAGGGTAACCTTAATCACGACACTATAAAACTACCATGTTCACTGCACGAAAACACCAGAGAGACTGAGACTAATCTATGGTACTAAAGGTTATATATTGTCTTCACGTCGGTATACTTGAAATAATATAAAATGATCTATCCGATACTACTACTTTATAAACAGTGTTGCTAACACTACGCACATATATTTACTTAGTATTAAGTACTTTGTAAAAAGTCTGTTTGAAATAAACTATTTTGAGTTTCAGTTAATTAGACAGAGGTTACATATTGTAGAGAAAGTGGGGTGCTCTTAATATAAATCTGGAGGAAATACCAACAATGAAAATAAAGAGTTTTGCACACAAAAAACTCATCATAATTACATGTTAATAAAATGAGTTGTAATTTTTTTTAATTTTATATAATAACTAGCTGATCCGGCAAACGTTTTTTTGCCATATAGGGATATAAAAAATAGATGTTGACCGATTCTCACACCTACCCGATATGCACACAAATTTTCATAAAAATCGGTCGAGCCGTTTCGGGGGAGTTTGGTAACAAACACTCGTAAATTAGATTACTAGTTTTGACTTATAAAGCCACGACTAAGTATGTCGACACCAAAAAATAAATGCTTATAAAATAGTTTTAAATACTTCAGTAATTTTAAAATTGGATTCTTTCAGCCACACCCAGAAATGTCAATCTAGGAGTGAATAATAATTTATAATTATTCACTCCTAGAGTCAGTTAATGATCAATTAGCTCCCCTTAATGATCATTAAACTGAAGTCTGGAAAAATCTTTACTTAACCTCGTCAATGAGTGATTTGACAATGTAGAAATTTGATAAAAATGTCAGACTTTTTAGATTTTATGGATTTTATTCGTGCAGTTCTGTCCGTCCGTGTTGTGGTTCCTCAATTGAAAGTGGAATGAAGTCTGAATGGCTATTCAGTTAATTAATAGTTCATATTCTGTTTCGAATTTAACTTAATTTAATTTATAATATTGTTAGTTTATTATATAGTTGAAAATCTTTTAAATTTCAATATGTGTTAAGTTTGTTTGAAACCCAAAATGAAATTTAAATTGATAATTCACATTAAATTAACATTCTAAACCTTTTTGTTGATGACATAGGTAATATGGGAATGTTGTCATAGGAATAAAAACATAAAAATCTATATAATATTTTAGAGATAATATCAATTTTTCTTCACCTTTTACTAAAAACTAACAGTGAAACAACTTATTAATGCATAATACATTTAATTATGGTTTTTAAATGAATTTAAAATAACTTTTTGAAAATAAAAAAATACTTTTTTTAGTTTGGCCACACCAGGGCAGGGCGATATGTAATGTCAGGCCTACGGATACTTAAACTTGTCATTATCTATGTAACGATTAAATTTTGTCTCTAGGATGTTTCTACAATTAACAAATTTAATGAGAATTTGTTATGTAACCATTAGCCCTAAATTAATAAGTGTTTCTGAGTGTGGCAGTTTGATTGTAAAAGACAATAATCTATACTTAAAATTACTATACATACTAAAACTCTGTCACGCCTGTCTTAGGCACTTTTTGTCAGAATATCAAAGCAGGCAAGTCGCCGCACCTCCATTTTGAAAATCGACGAAATTATAGAAAAGTTTTTTTAAGTTTTGATTTTATTTATTTATTTATTTATTTATGTACCAATAAATGTTACACATTCACATAAGAAATATGTGCACAAAGGATGACTTATCTCTAATAGAGATCTCTTCCAGCAACCCTTGATGGTGAGATAGTTTTGTATAGTTAAACACGCGGAAATAGGTACAGTATAGCAGAAATTAAAATAATAATAATAAAAGTAATATACATATATATTATATATATACAAACATTTACATAAACTACAACTAATACTAATATAACTATTACATAAACTACAACTATTACTTATATATACCAATATAATACACAAATTATACATAGAAAAATTTATAGAATACAATTAAGGAGTATAAATTTGAGATAAATAATGCTTTTTCAGTCTGAGTTTAAAAGTATTAAGCGAAGGGTTATCGGACAAAATATCATTCGGGAGAGAATTCCATAATTTTGTAGCAAAAACAGTAAATGATCTCTCATAAAATATTGTTTTATAAGGTTGCAACTCAAGTCTTTTAGCACTTACACAAGAGCGTGCTGGTCTACTACTCGGAATTGGCAAAAGAAACCGCTCATTTAAATAGGGTGGACAAGAAAAATTCAAAATACTAAAGAGTATTCCAAGAATGTGGACATTTCGGCGCTGACGAGTAGGGAGCCATTTTAATTCACGACGGAAATTAGACACGTGGTCGTATTTGCGCAAACCGAAGATGAATCGAATGCACAAATTCTGAAGTCTCTCCAATTTATCTAGTATCTCCTCGGTAGCGTCAGGATAACATACGTCAGCGTAATCGAGAAGAGGTAATAACAGGGATTGAGCCAAAATAATTTTAGTCTGAAGAGGAAGAAAGTTTTGGAGACGTTTTAGAGAATGAAGAGAATGATGCAAACGTTTACTGATTTCATTGACGTGCGCTGACCATGATAAGTTACAGTCGATTATTAATCCCAAATTTCTAGCCTTATCAGTAAGTGGAATAATTGCACCGTCATAAGTTATACAAGGTAGATTATTAAAATTGACTTTGTTACGCAGCTGTCTACTTCCAATAATCATGGCTTGGGACTTTGAAGGATTAACTACAAGACCAAAAGATTCTGCCCATGCCTGAATCCTAGCAAGGTCTGAGTTAATCTCTTCCATAACCATTCCTAGATCATTGACACAAGCATGCCTATAGAGCTGCAAATCATCTGCGTAAAGATGGTAGTGACACGACAATACTTTTGTGAGCTCATTTATAAAAATGGAGAAGAGTAATGGGGAGAGAATGCCGCCTTGAGGAACACCAGCAGATAGATCAGCCCAGTCTGAGTAATTCTCATCAGCGCATACTCTCTGCTGGCGTCCATGAAGATAAGAACGAAACCAGTCAGTTACTGCGGAAGACATGTTAATTGAAGAGAGGATTCCGAGCAAAACATCCAAATCCACTGAGTTAAAGGCATTGCTGAAGTCAAGCAAGATAAGGACGGTGAGTTTCTTGTTATCCATTGCGTAACGGATATCGTCTGTGATTTTAATTAATGCCGTACAGGTACTGTGATGTGGACGAAATCCGGACTGAAAAGAACTTAAAATGTTATTGCGTAACAAGAAACTTGACACTTGCTTGAGTGCAGCATTTTCCAGTATTTTTGAAATAATTGGTATGATGGAAATGGGCCGAAACTGAGACAAGTGGATAGGTTTCGATACTTTAGGTAGCGGGATAACATGAGCCATCTTCCAAGCCGCAGGGAATAATTTGGAGGTGAAAGAAAAATTTATAATGTGAGTGATAACTGGACTTACGAGATCTAATGTTAGCAAAAGCATGTCGCGGCTCAAATTATCACTACCGATGGCATTGGAAGATATGGACAATATGTATTTCTTAACGTCTTCCTCTGTAACATCATGAAAAACAAGAGAATCACAGATAGGCTGGGTGGCGTCTACCAGTTGTTGAAGGCATAAAATTTTATTATTAATTTATTATTTTATTAATTAATTTAAAACTCAAGTATTTATTGATTTTAATTCAATAAATACTTGAGTTTTATCAATTCAATAGCGTGTTTAAAAAATCGTTAAATTAGAGAATTTCGAACAAACAGCTAATATTCCTTCCCATTATTTGCGCATATACAATCTGCTTAGAAATCTAAAAGAGTACATGAAATCTAAAGAAGGAGAGACAGATTAAACATTATCAGTATCAGTGTAATCCGTTGAGCCCAAAATAAATACTCCTCACCGGATTGTACACCGTAAAACTATCGAGGCCAAGGTCGCCACGATAATGAATTAAAATATACTAAAATTTTATTATTATACCTATCACTCTTTTATATTCTTTTATATTTAAATTCATTAAATATTTAAAAGACTATCAGTCAGGTATACCTATCACTTGCTGATAAAGTCACTGTTAGATTATTTTGAAAGATAAACTAAAAAAAATCGGCCAAGTGCGAGTCGGGCGAATACGGAATATTTGCCAAAATAATTTGCTTTAAAATTAATTTTTTTTTTAAATTATATAAGTTTATTTTATTCTGTTTTTAGTATTTGTTGTGAAAATTTCAACTGTCTAGCTACAACAGTTCATGAGAAAAAGCCTGGTGACGGACGGACGGACTTAATAATAGAATCACGTTTTTACCCTTTGGGTACGGAACCCTAAAAAAAGAAATAATAATTGTTAAGTTTGTGTAAACAATGTGCGTTACGTGTTAGATAATAACTAAAAAATATTATCATCAGCAACTGGTTAAAACTGGCTATTAATTTTATACTGTAATACATTGTTTTGATCTATCTCGTAGGGTTATAAAATAAATATACTACAGTATTGTACACCTTAATAAGGTCTACAAAAAAGTCCGCGATGGTATATGTCTATCTGTAAGGGATAACCCACAATAACTATTTTTTATCCTTTACTTTTTACGAGAAATAATGGCTTATTTACGAAGCAATTTTAAGCAATACAGCATTAATCCTTATTCAATTAAGTACTTTATATACATTGTGCATTGTATATAGATGAATATGGCCCTATACAGCATGAAATTTTATATGAATGTTTTCGAAGATATTACAAACTTAAAATGCAGGCACATAGCGGTTACGGCTAAATACACGTGTTAAATTGCACCCGGGCGAAGCCGGGACGGGTCGATTATTAATTTATAATTCGTTGAACTTAAAAGTAACTTTATAGATAACTTCAGGATTAATACAGCGGTAGATAAAGTCGAATGTTTTGACACTTAACCCTCGGTCGAGTTGTAAACATAGGAGCTTATTGCGTCAGAATATTTCAGAAGCCAGCCAGGTCAGCACAATCATTAACATGTCTCTGTTATCAAATTATATTATATAGGTGTATTATTTATATTTATACGCGGTTTTCCCGACATTTCACACAAAGCATTTTATTGTAGTATTGATATCATATTAAGTTAACACCTTATCTATCGACTCGATTGTAAATATGCTACTGTTTGGTAAATAAATATATCACCCTAAAATGAAAGTGACTATAATATCGGGAAATTATTTCCAAAAAAACACAGGACGTATAGCGTATACAAGACGTATCTCCAAAGCGTATGACACACAGAGATCGATAACGAGCTACTGGGGGACCGCATAAGAGTAAATACGAATTTGGGGTCAGTGTGTCCATACGTCCTGTTTTGAACGGGAGAATTTTCCGAGAGTTTTCCGAAATTGCGCAAAAATTACCGCGTTGTCGGCAATAAGACAGATACTGCATTGTTTTTTTTGGAAATACTAAGGATACCTTACAACGTCACCTACCAAATGAAAGGTTATGAATTTGTGATTGTTATTTGTTTTTTTGGTGAGACTATGGTCGTCACTATGATTTGCCTGTTACAAATATCCTAGAAATTGTTTTGTTTCGTGGATGTCCGAAAGACTTCCGTCCCGTTGTCCGTGTCCCGTTTTGAATGAAAAATAAAATGATTACTTTAGATATAATGTATCATTTAGGGTCTACGGTTGAGGCATATTCAGTGAACAACAGTCTTTAGACACTTTCTTCCTATTTTAGTCTTCAAAATTGTGTATCATTATAAAAAATGGGGAATATCGCATACGTACAAATATCTTAGCAAGGAAAATTTTTTTTAAACAACCAGTAATATGGCAAATGAGCTATAATCAAAAATCAATTAGGTAAGTAATATCTGAAACGTGATAGTAAACAGTATTGTAATCATCAGGTATCTGTTTGCATGTCGCGAGAGCTGTTTGAATTTTAAACTGAGTGAATAGGTTACTGGCCCAGTTACAAAAGGTCGAGTGTAACTACTGAGTACCTAGCTGAGGGTATCGTCACGAATAGACCTTTAGGTTGATAGCAGATGATACTTTGTTCTAACAAACATACTTTTATTCATTTATCACATTAATAGTATTATGCTTTCCTATTAATGTCATTCTCAAAAAGTCTCAACGTTTTTCGACTCAGAACTCAACGTTTGTATATTATAGTGTCAACGTTAACTGATACAAGAATCTCTATATAAAAAAAATGCTGTTCATTTGTCTCGCTAAAACTCGGGAATGGCTGGACTTTTTTGGCTAATTTTTGTGTGAAGTTCAGCGGAGGTTTAAAAGGTGAGAAATACTGAAACGAATTTGATAAAACTTTTATATAACCTATAATAATAAACAACCCTTCGCGAAGCGAGGACGGATCAGCTACTATTAACGTAAATATGTTATGTCATACATTTCTTTAATTATAATTATTTCTAGTAATTCTAGTAGTACTAGAAGTGAGTCCTTATTTTGAGCAAGTCCGCCATTATATTAGTTTTATTTTTATTTTAACATTTAAACTGCATCAAAAATAGTTTAGTTATTATTAAATTAATTTCAACTCAACTCAAATAGTTCCAATTGGATTGTCATAAGCTTATCAATATTTCAGTCAATATTTATTTGATTTTGGGGAATTCATTCAGTCATCTCTCTCTCTCTCTCTCTCTCTCTCTCTCTCTCTCTCTCTCTGACTCGCGTTTATGTAACATACTTCATTGATGCTTATATTATGCCTACTAACTGAGCCCCGCGGTTTCACCCGATATATTTTGAATAATTCACACTATATCATTATAAATTATAGCCTATGTGTTATTCTAATGTGTAAGCTATATTATTGTACAGTTTCATCTAAATCCATTCAGTAGTTTTTGCGTGAAAGAGGAACAAACATACATCTATACATCCATACATTCTTACAAACTTTCGCGTTTATAATAATAGCAGGATTCTTCATGATGTTATATAACCTATAGTTTTCCTTGATAAATCAGCTATCTAACACTAAAAGAATTTTTCAATTCGAACCAGAAGATCCCCAGATAAGCGCATTCAATCAAGGAAACAAACAAACTCTTCAGCTTTATAACATTAGTACAGATTTTGAGAGTTTCCGTAGTGTTTTTTCTAAGTCCATCCATTGGAAATTTAACAAAAATTAAAAATGATCAATAAAAAGATAAGATTCATAAAGAAAACTACTTTTTTTGAAGTAGATTAAAAAGACTATCTCAGTCAAGTCACGTACAAAGGAAGTGAATGAAGGCAAACGTCAGTTCAATCAAATAATAAACGAACACAGTCCATAGCTGCCGACCTTCATGGCAAACACTCATGGTGTTTATTTATGAATCCCTTTGATTAACAATAACTTCCGGTGGCGCTTGTTTGAAAATAAATTCATTTTACATTAAAGAACCGATCGATGGTCATCAGGCTTGACTATGACCAAGTTTTTTCATGATTAGCCTAATCTATTAAGAGACTAGCCGACCCGCGCGACTTTGTTAGGGTGTTACTCCGCTCCTATGGGTCGTAGCAAGATGTTAAATAGCATAAATTACTCCTTGTTACATCAGCTATCTGCCAGTGAAAGTCCCGTCAAAATCGGTCCAGCCATTTCAGAGATTAGCCGGAACATACAGACAGACAGAAAAATGTTGTTGTTGATATATGTACCGTGTGCGTGTATGCATCCATATGCACTTAGTAAAAAGCGGTTATTTTAATATTACAAACAGACACGACAATTTTATTTATTTGTATGTATGATGAGATAGAGGTATATCCCGCTTGAGAAATATATACCTCGTTATTTGTATCAAATATTTGATTTTTTACTAAATCTTAATACCTACATAATTACAATACAATATTGCCTAATTTTTTTTTCCACTTACATACGCTAAAAGTTCAACAGATTTGTTGCTAAAAGACAAACACACATAAAAATTTATTTAATAACATATATTAATAACACTTTTGATAGTACTTCTTATTTATGTATTTTAAGAATTTAAAGAACTTTACTCGCTTAAGAACTGTTTAAACCTCTGTCCCTATCAGATAGATGAGAAGCAGTTTGACGAGTAATTTCATAGAGTGAATGCCTATCCGCATTGTAATAATGTGTACCTAGTGTTATTGTTGCTACAAGTTCAAGTACGAGTTCTAGCAATAGTTTATGTATCAAAAATCATTATAAAGGGATCCCGTAGCCCTACATATATATCACAAGGCCCAGACACCGCTCAGATTACAGGCTTCATAAAATTTAGAATTATGAAATTACAGACAGTTCAACCGTAAATACATATTTGTTACTAGTCGACCCGCACGACTTTGTACACGTGTAGCTCCGCTCCTATGGGTCTTAGCATGATGATATATAGCCTATAGCCTTCCTAGATAAATGACCTATCTAACACTGGAAGAAGTTTTTAAATCGTACTAGTAGTTCCTGAGATTAGCGCGATCAAGCAAAAAAAGAAACAGTCTTCAGCTTTATATATTAATTAGTCAACCCGCACAACTTCGTACGCGTGTAGCTCCGCTCCTATTGGTCGTAGCGTGATGATATATAGCCTATAGCCTTCCTCGATAAATGGGCTATCTAGCATTGAAAGAGTTTTTTAAATCGGACTAGTAGTTCCTGAGATTAGCGCGATCAAGCAAAAAAAGAAACAAAGTCTTCAGCTTTATATATTAACTAATCAACCCGCACAACTTCGTTCGCGTGTAGCTCCGCTCCTATTGGTCGTTGCTTGATGATATATAGCCTATAGCCTTCCTCGATAAATGGGCTATCTAGCATTGAAAGAGTTTTTTAAATCGGACTAGTAGTTCCTGAGATTAGCGCGATCAAGCAAAAAAAGAAACAAAATCTTCAGCTTTATATATTAACTAGTCAACCCGCACAACTTCGTTCGCGTGTAGCTCCGCTCCTATTGGTCGTTGCGTGATGATATATAGCCTATAGCCTTCCTCGATAAATGGGCTATCTAGCATTGAAAGAGTTTTTTAAATCGGACTAGTAGTTACTGAGATTAGCGCGTTCAAACAAACACACTCTTGAGCTAGTATAAGATATTACACGCGTACAACAAACATAATAATTAACATAACTAATAACAATTGTAAATAATCGGTTTTTATACCGCGATCTAGACCGAAACGCCAGCGTCACTAGTTATCAAGTGAGTGAGTCGAAAACATTTTAATTAACACCGGTTCAACACATTTCTATTTGCTTTTTGTTTACCGTGTATTAGGAAGTATATACAAAGAGTATTTGTAAATCTATTCGGTAATGAGCTCTGTAACATCGGAGTTTTCCGTCCATCTTTAAAAGCGTCAGATAAACAACAATGTATTTAAATCGCCATAATGGAATAATTTTTAGCTTCGGCTTGAGCTTGTGTGTTCTATCTCTACATATTAATGTTTATTTGGTTGTATAATTTATATTATGTAACTTTATAAGCTAGGATTACCGTAAATTTTAAGTTTATCTAGTATGAACTGAGATTTTTTACTCTGGCGGTGTCGTTAATTTTGGGTTATCTAATCTAAGTAAGTTAAGTCTTACAATTTCCTGGCTACTCGAAAGCTATTATTTTACAGATAGAAAAAATTTAATTTTAGATATTAAATAAAGCTAGTATAAGGTAATGTATGTCAGAACAGAGAGAGCCGATTTGGATGAACGAAGTAATCGAATATCACGATTCTGTAGTTTTTGATATCTTTAAATGATCATAACACACCTCCACCGCCCAGTCTCACTGTTTGTCTTAGGTTAGGTTAACATAAGGCTAACCTAACCTAACACAAACCTAACCTAAGTTTGTAATATCACGTCTAAATACTTTTAATCGATAATCGATTACTCGTTTGAAGCTATTAAACATCGTTGAATAAAGTGCCGTAAATGTCGCTCGTATTCCGATTATTCGATAATCGTTTACTCGCTATTTAAAATCGTCGAATATTAAAATGACACGACGGAAGTGACAAGTCTTCTTTATTATTATCCTACCCTAACTATAGCCCGACACGACCTCTCTTTTAAAACTAGTCATGAGATAAACCATTAAAATAGCAGTTTCCCTTATTCAATAGTTAACATGTATTTTAAGATTTCTTTTTAAGGAAAATTTGGATTTCCACCATTCTTGAATTGTCGCAAATAAGGTAAACCCTTCAATAAGACTTATTCCTTTAACTAAACACCAGTATTAATCATCTAGCTGCTTTGTAAACGTTACATTTTTACAATTCTAATATTAAATTCTACTTGTGTTTTACTACGTCTATGCAATCAATCAATTCTGCAACTTTCTGTCATTTTCAACGGTTTTATTTCATTTGTTCTTGAAATAGATCAGTTTCTAGTTTTCTAGGCTAATTCTTATATATTTAAAACACTAATGATCCAAGTGACAAGCTAGATCTTAAAACTCAGTTAAAAGAATTCATAAATACTTCGGATTCTTAGGAGGAAAATCCGTCAAACAAAATAACCGGGTATTTTTCTTTAAGAAAAATGTCTTTGTCAACGTGATTTAAATACGCAAACAATGTTTAGTTATTAATAACACTGACAATAATATATAGGTGCTATATTTGAGTGGGTTAAATATCAAAAGAAGGTCATATTTGAGAAATAATGTATATGTGTTAACCCTTCTTGATTCAGAATTGAGATAATGAAAGTTAGAATAGGTACGATTCTTTTCTATACAGTTAAAATCTAATATTATATTATTACCTTCAACATTTAGTTTTTGTTGAGATGCATTTCCAATATTAAAAAAAAAACAAAAAATATTTGAGTGACATTTTCATACAAAAATGACCTCCATATATCTGACTTTTTTGGTGCAATTTCCAAAAATTTTCATTCACACAAATGTTGCCCGAAATTATCTAAAATGTCTAAATCAATCGAGTGTCTTCTTAAACCATGTTAGGTATAGTTTTATTAAGTAGATTAACTAAACATAAAGCCATATAAATTTTACCATATATAATCCAGTTTACCTCCTTAGGAGATATTTTAAAAACCTGACATACTTCTAAGATTTAGGTATTTAGGTATATTTTATTAAGCAGATTATCGTTAAACACACAGGCCCTAATAGATATAAATACAAAACAACAGACATGACTAACAATACATTTCGGCCCAGATAAGATAATAATATAATATGCACTACGCAGTAACTCCTATATTTAGTGCTAGCGATAATGGGGTCCGCGGGTGAACACCTCGCTTACATAGAACTAGGATACTAAAAATACCATCAACTCGTAACTTTTTACTTCATACAAATCTTCATACAAAATGCGGAAAATGGAGAAGAATTCTCTTATTGTTTTTTTCGTTTAGGACTTCTTTTAAAGTGTCTATTAGGCTTTCATGATTTTACTCAATGTTGTTACCCGAACACAGCGAAGCTAAAAGGAAGTCACTCGTCCTTCACCCTAGCGCCTCAACTACTGAACCAATTTTAATGAATGAGGTGTCAATAGATTTGTAATATTAGCCCGGGTGACATAGGCTATATACATTTTATGATTTTTTTTTTTCAACAATTGTTCAGCCATCTTAAGAGTATGGCACATTGGATTTAGAATAATATTTTTGTCTATGCATTATTATCAAAAATGACCAAAGCTTCGTTGGTTGGACGGCATAAACCGAGACGCGAAGAACATTGGCATAGCTAAATGGAAGACGGTGGCTAATGACAGACCGACGTAGAGGAAACTGCTAAACCAAGCCAAGGCCCACAAAGGGATGGGCTACCGAATGAATGAATGAATTGTCATCATAATGTGTTTGAAAAATTTCAGTTCAGTATGTTGAAAAAGGTTTAAATAAATTTGTAATATTATGCCCACATAATATATTAAAAAGTTACATGTTGTCCATTAAATTGTTAAAAGAAAATTTTTATATACAACGTATTTAGTTCGCACATACCATTTCTAAATTTTTGAAGCAGTGAGCTGTTTATGATTTATGCCTTTCGCTACACATTCGTATCTATAAACGATATTACATAACCAATCTTACCAAGCACTCGAATACCTTAAACCATCTTCTTTCTTTTGATTAGAACTGTAAATAGAAGTGTGTCTTTCAATATTTAGTGTATTACTTAGAATTATATTGAAGCCCTATGCATACGACACGCATTAGTAATTATTATTGATTTCAGGCCATCGAAAAGTGCCTATAAATTATAGGTTTTTATTTCCTATTAAGGGCCAATATATCAAAATATAAGCGGTAAAAAATGAGCAGTTTAAATTTGACGACAGCTCCCGTAGTTTGCAGAACAAAATCATTAACTTTTTCATCCTTCAAACAATCAATAAGGTTTTCTTTTAAACAGTTTCAAAATAATATCTTAAATGGTTTTGTAATATTTTGGTGAAACGTCGTGTGCTAAAAATAAAAAGGAAAAGTTCATTAACAGGAGTGGTCGGTGCTCGGGCTGGCAGACAATTCGGCAACGCCTCAGTCACACTCACGCTCACACAGCTCGTGAGGCGCGACACTTGACTACATACAACAATGCAGCCGGCAATCAAACTGTTTACATTGTACACTATACATATACATACAAGTATATACAGCACAGCCTACACTAGATTGTTGAAAATTATTTTTATTCCAATGCTCCAATGTTATCACGTGTGGCAAGATAATCCAAGTTTTTTTAACAATCATAGTTTTAGGGAATTATCATGTAATGATTTTAAAGTAACTATATCTGAATATTCCACATATATTATAAATATTGAATATAAATAATGATAGCGACGTCTTTCTCTGAACTCGTATAAACTACGTAAATTGAAAAGTTAGTTGAACTGCGGCCTGTCGCTTCTATACAAATTATCGCATTAACAACAATGAGTTTGTACGTAATGTAAAATACGTCCCGTACGTACAAAATTGCCACTTTAGATCCCATTTATTGGATAACCATACTTTTGAAGTACAAGATGTTACGTTATTTTTATCTAAAAAATAATCAGATAGAAACCTAGAAATGTATCGGTATAAAAATGGTCAAGGTAGAACCGTGGTCACATATTTTCTTGTTTCATCCTTTTCAGACCACTTTTTTACGTAGTCGGGTTATAGTTTTTTAAACTTTATTTTTTTCTTTAATAACTTTCCGTTTCCCGATCGAGATAACTTTTATAATCTAACGTAATTGTTGGCTTTTGTTTGTTTAAACGAGTAAATAACTGCAACGACTGGACCGCGCGAACTATACGACCGCATTTTAAACATATATGTTGACTTAAACAATAAGATTAATTCAGTTTAATTTTTTTCGAAGTTAAAATCTGAGGTTTAAATTCCGTTATTTTAAAAAATCATACACAAACATAGATACATACATACATACGTAGACTGCCAAAATTATAACCCTTCCTTTTGGCTTCGCCGTAGTCGGGTAAAAATCCCTGGCACTTTTTCATCAAAAAGAAGCTTTTTAGGGGGTAGGAAAACCATTTAATTTTTAACGACCAGTCTAGTGTACACAGTACACTTGTATGATTTCGTGTAGTGTGTCTGTCTGGTGCGTGATTACACAGATGTTCAAGAGACCTCATTAACTCTTTTGGTATTCACAATTTATGTTACAGATTTTAATATTAATTAAAGTATTCTAACGACTTGCTATGTTTCAGTGCCCATAAAAATTCCACATTATTCTAAAAATAATAATTTTATCTTACTTAATAGATTGTATTTTTCGCAGTGAAATTATTTTGAAACATCCCACGTTTAAAAATATATCGAGAGTAATTTTAAACCTCCATTATTCCAAATTAAATATTACACTCACCAGCTGATTATTTACGAAATGTTTTCTGATATTATAAATTGACTAACTTTTATTACTTTCATGAAACGTATACAGGCAGATAAGATTTAGATTTATGTTCTTTTAACTGCCAAAATTGTAAGTGCCAGTAGCCATTACTTTCTTTGCGAGCAATAATAAAAAAATATCATATCTATATATCTCGTACTTATATGTCTAACAAGGGCTTATTATTATTATTATTTATTATGCTTAAAGCATTCATCACAGATTTTCAATGTATTGTTTCTAAATTAAAATATTTAAGCGCTTACGATGGTAAACATACGTGGAGTTGCTTGCCATACTTGAAGCTTTATCTTATATACACTCTATAGATTTTAACAATTTTGTTATTTTGAGCGATTCTAAAAGTGCGATCCAACATTTAGTGTTAAGTGTTCCTCGACTTATCGAGGTCTACCTATAGCTTACGAAATAATCAAATTGATATTAAATCTCTTTTCGCAAAACAAGAGGATTATAATTCAGTGGATTCCATCGCATGTTATGATTAGTGGAAATGATAAAGTCGACAGATTGGCAAATGAGGCTATTTGCAAAGGCATCATACTATCAGTTAGACCTTTCTACAGTGACTATATTCGTCAGGTAAAAATAAAATGTACTGAGTTGTGGAAGGAGTATTTTGATCTACGCTCTAGAGAGAAGGGTATTTGGTATCGCACAATACAATCAGAACCTGTAACATCTTGGATAAGCAACTGTTCCTTTTCTAGCAGAATGTTAGTGGATATGATGAGGATTCGTACTGGACACATTCCTTTGAATAAATTCGCATACTTGATGGGCAAAGTTCCGTCCCCTAATTGTTCTGCGTGCGACATGGTGGAAGATACATACCACATTTTATTGGAGTGTATTCGGAACATTAAGATGGGAGATATTTTCTCAGTTCCCAATATTACGGGAATTGGGTGGGTGTAACATTGCACTGGCCGATCCTGTCTGAGGAGGCCAAGGCATTGTTGCGGCTGGCCGGAAAATGTCTCCCATGAAGATGAACTTTACAAAATAAGTTTTAGATTAAGGTTTTTTTGTAATGATAAAATTGTTTTTTGTTCGAATGTCAATTGTTTCCTTACGGAGCGACGTTATCTTTAAGAAGACCAAGCTCCTTAAAGAGTGGAAAAAATTTTTTTTTATTATTATTTATATTTTATACATTGAAATCCGTTTAGCAGTTGTTGCATGATTAAGTGACAAACATACAAACTTTAACTTATTTTTTGAAAGCATATAAAAATTGCGGAAATTTTCCTTCTACAGTGGTTCGGTTGTTTTTCTTAAAAGTAGAGAATTTACAGAGAAGAATGCCGTAAACAGAATCTCTAAACGATATAGATGGTGAAATACACATTTTTGAAATTTTCTAAACTCTAGATCTAGATCTCCTACGAGTCCCTTTCAACTAAAATAATCAGCATCCAAATGCTACAGACCTAAGTTCTCACTAGTCTAAAGATTATACATAATATATTTTATAATGTATATAGTTTATGATGTATCTAGTTTTAAAACAATTTTGATAAGTCACAAGTTATATCGTTAAATATTTAATTTATGAGTTCGACAACCGCTATTCATCAAAATTATTAGATATAGATTTGAGTAGTCGAACTAGTCGAGTGGTTAATTAGTTTTGCCGTTAAACTTTTGAGTGTCATTTCCTGTCAAATTAACTATTGAATAGAAGATATAGAAAAAAAGATTTTACCGTTTTAGTGGAACAGTTCCCAAACAGACGTTTTGTGTCGTTTAGTGCAAAATCAGACTTCTAAATGCGAAATGGAGAAATTAGCTAAATTTTCCCAAAAATACATTTTTGTACATAACTGTTAAACTACTTGACAGACTAAATTTATTAAATGCCTTTTAAATTTATAAATATATTATTGACGTCTTCTTACGTGTCGCTGTTACAATACTATTACTATTATGTAATCTAAATTAAAATTGATTCTGTTCTCTATATTTGTAAGTTTTAAAACGTTGAACTGTTCATGTTATCGGTCAATCATTTAGTTATCTACATCAATATTACCAAATATTCTGTCAATACTCTGCGCTTACGAAATCACTCCTCATACTCATCACTCGTAAAAGAAACCACTGAAGTATTTATTTCTTCATATACAAGTTTTCTTATTTACTTTGCTATATTTGTCATGATAATATTAAAGCCAGAACTTCCAGAAAGTATTGTTTATTTATACATCGTTAAATTATTAAAGAATTAAGATAAATAAAAAAGTTTTATTAATTTTTTTTTTATGATAGCTAAGGGACAAACGAGCAGACGGTCCACCTGATGGAAAGTGGCTACCATCGCCCATAGACATCGACAATACTAGAGAGTATCTCTTGTTTTGTTGATGCGTTGCAAAGATCCTCGAAGATAGACTGAGGAGGGGGAGCGAAGAAAAGAATGCTGCGGTTTTAATGGACCCCTAGCCAGAAAACGGTGTTCATTAGAACCGCAGCAGTAATGGGATGGGAGTGGGAGGGGGTAGATCTGGCCCACATGCGTCTCGGCCGGAACGCATCAGAAACACTTGGCGGTCGGATTCGCATGCTGGTGGTCGCAAGCCAGTCGGGGAACAGATCCTCTACCACCAATGGGAGTGCTGGGTAGTACAGAATAGTATTCTAACCCGTCCACGGGTCAAATAGTTAATAGTTCTTTAAAATAATAATTATGAGTTTTGACAGATTAATTTTTTTCCTCTGTTTTTATTCTATAATTGAAAAGGCAAAGGTATTATACCGTACAGCCTTGTCGTTAGTAGGTTAATTCTTTAATCCTTTGGAAAATTGTACTAATATGACATACTATACTCAACAAGAAATTTATTACGACATAAATGAATAGCCATATTATTATGTGACGATGCTTATTGAAACTAGTACACATACTACACATACATATATAACATACAGGATAGACGCATGATGTGCCATTATAAGTATATACATGTACAAAATATACACGCACCAACCTACACTACCTACCTACACATACATACACTAAAGAACATGTACACATTATTAAATTAGTTTATTTCTTTTTTATAATTAGTTTTATTTTGGTTATTAATTTTTGTTTATTTCTTTCTTTTATTTTTCTAGTTTTGTTTCTATATTTTATTTTATTTAAAATATTTATAAATGTTTTAAAAAAAATTTAAGAATGAGAGCATTAACTGCCGACAAACTGCTGTGCAGTTTGGCAGAATACAAAAGTGCTAGTATTAAGTCCATTTTTTGTGATACTGTAATAAATAAATAAATAAATTTAAATGACAAAATGTTGAGTTTATATTAATCTGTAATTTTATTTTTAATCTTATTCATTGACTAAAATATTTGTTTATTAAATTGTACTAAATTAAAATTTGTAATATTGATTAATAATTATTAGACATTGTAAATATTGCACGCCTACTGGCAGAATATAGTGGATCTAATTCAATTTTATGTCAACATCTATGTATCTGTAACATATATTCGCAATAAATAAATGAATTTGAATTTGAATTTATCACGTTTAAGAAATAATGTAAGCAGAAAAGGATACTTTAAAAATCGTAATCAAATAGATTACCACAAAATTAAAAAGCATTTTAAGAATATTATACAAATTTCGAAAAGCATTTTGTGAACATGACATGAATTTTAGTAGTGACAACACTTAGGATCTAATAATTATGAAGTTTTCTTGAGCATGCTAAGTCTTAGTACATTGGCTATAATTCAAGTATTTGTATCAAAACTAGCGATAAAAAATATTAATAAGAATTACGAGATATCGATAACATTATTTATTATTGCAGGTTTTTATGATCGATCAGATATTCTACTTTTTATCAACATAACAAATCCGGTTAAATTTGTTCTTAAAACCTCATTAATTTAGCCCACTATTGGAAGTAGTACTCAAACTGTAAAATTTGACTGAAAACATTTTTAAGGAACTCCGTTTAGATAATATTATAATAACTATAGCCGCTGGAAGAGCATTTCGTAAGAGGCGAGTTACCCAGCACCCCCATTGGTGGTAGGGGATCTGTTCCCCGACTGGCTTGCGACCACCAGCATGCGAATCCGACCGCCAAGTGTCATTGACGCGTTTCCGTCGAGCCGAATGTGGGCCAGACTTACCCCTCCAATTAATGCTGCGGTTCTAGTGAATTCTGGGTTCTCGTTCAGGGTCCACTGAAACCGTAGCATTCTATTCTTCATTCCTCTTCCTCACTCTATCTTCGAGATTGTAACATGGGCCACGGTGGCCACTTACCAACAGGAGGGCCATCAGCTCGTTTGCACCTTAACTGCCATAAAAAAAAGTCATGGAGCCTTTTCACTGGCATCCTTCATCAAACAGCCGCTGAAATAGCAGAGCTGTTTATAAGTCAAGTCATTGAGTATTTTCGAAAGTAAACATAAAGTTATCAAGTGTTGCTAACAATAGACAAACACTTATATAATCCTGTCTGTTTCTATTTATTCGGTATATTTGTTACAGTAACGTAAAACGTTTCTTTAAGGTCGTACAAGCGCGTCACGTGCAACAAACTAATGAGTGGAAGATTTATGTAATAGCTTGTCAGTGTGGACTCAATCGAAGTGATGACGCGAAGCCCTATTCTGTGGTGCATAAGGCTTATAATGTCGCGAGGTCGCATATCTGCAAAGTAGGTCAAACGAGAACAGCTGATGGTCGGTCAATGCCCGCGAGGCTGAGGACGATGACCCTACACCCTTGTGAGGGTGAATCCCTTAGTGTAATACACCTGCTGGTAAAACTTGTATTTTTAGTATAAAAGATGGAAATTTGAATAAAACTGAAAGGACTAGCCATCCGCTTCATCTTCGCTCGACTTCATTTTATCCATTTACAGAAGTTAACTTAGAAAGAACTATATTTTATGAACCAATTTAATAAACCAATTTTAATCTATATAGTGTAAGTTTTTCCGGTATTAAAAGTTAATCCGGAATATAAGCGTAAACGATGGACAAACCAACAATCATACATATGGAAGATAAAACGTTATTACATAATTTTTATTTTTATTTAAAAATATGTAATTACTGATAACATATCTTTTTAGACAAATAATTTCATCACGCTTGTAAAAAATACTCTATAAAAGTAACTCGGTCATATTGTAGTCGGATTTTAATGACAGTATATTTTTTTTAAAAAGAAGTAATAAAATTAATGATCATTAAAATCCTACTATAAAAACTACTGGGCCAAACTATTTTAAATTTTTATGGGACCAAATGGCAGCTATTCCTCATCAAACAAAAGAAAAAAGACACTTAAAATTGATCATAAATCTCAGCGTAATCGGTATATATTGAGAACCTCCTCCTTTTTGAAGACGGTTAAAAAACAGAATAAAACTGGCTTAACTTGTAAATTTTACGTAAAACATTTCTTTACTTCTGGATTCAAATTTATTAGTTATTGAAAATTAAACTTTTAATAGCTTTATCTTTTGATTTCTACCAATACATCCTATACCGATTACTATTTGTTCTGTGAAATTATACGTATTTCTAAAAATCCTGAATCATCAAAAATCATCCGAAAATTAAATATTCCCAGTGAGGGGACGGGTTAGAATACAATTTCTCTCTACCGTTGCCGAGAGCATCTCGTAA
The DNA here is from genome assembly GCA_905147385.1 of Limenitis camilla. Lineage (NCBI taxonomy): Eukaryota > Metazoa > Arthropoda > Insecta > Lepidoptera > Nymphalidae > Limenitis > Limenitis camilla. The sequence goes on along the minus strand of LR990230.1, from coordinate 12,212,142 downwards.
GAGCCGAGCAATTAATGCCGCGGTTCTAATGAACTCTGGGTTCCATTCAGGGTCCACTAAAACCGTAATATTTTGCTCTTCATTCCTCTTCCTCATTCTATCTTCGATGTGATGGTGGTGGGCTGTCAGCTTGTTGCCCTTAAAAAAGGAAAGATAATAAATTAATGAAATTACACTTGACAATTAATGTCAATAACCGAAAACATGCACCTACACTTTACAGGAGTTAGTCGGAGGTGGGGTTGCTAAATGCCAGGGAAATCCGGAACTGTCCCGGAATTTTAGTTATTGTCCAGTAATCAGAAGTTTTAGGCAGCCAACAACGCCGTTTTTTTAATTCTGGACAATACAGCACCTGTATAATATAACTCAGTTTAATTTATACTATACTTTGTTGAAATTATTACATAGTTACTCATATAATAAAATAGCGTACGTGACTTATATTTAATGGTTAACGTGAATGATTTAACTGTGTTGATAACTACTGGTCGACCTCTACGCGAAATGTCCCACTAAGTACAACATCTTCGTACTTATGTTGTTTTGTAATTAAAAATACATTTAATGTATACCACTTACGTAAATATGACTCATTGGGCCGTAAATAAAATATTGTCTTTTACAATAAATATTCAAGTAATGGTTCTAAGTAAATAAATAAAATACTTACTTGACTTGAGGGGAATATAAAGGGAATTTAAGTTTCATATATTTACTGTTTTATTATAATGCTCATTATTTCATTATTATACATTAAGAGGGGTGATGATATTAAGTGGACTATCGGGTAAACGCACCGCTACTGCTACTGAACTGATAACAACCAAACATTATGATCTCTTACAATTACAAGAGCAACCTAAGCAGTGCCTTGGACTTGTTATCAAGGTGTAGGTTTGCAAGGCCTTCTAACAGAATTCTGCTTAGTTTCACAGTTTAAACCTAAGGTTAGGTTAACCTAGGCCTAACTTACGCACCGACACATATCGGTTTTTAAGACATTTATTACACAGTTCACTTACATTGAGTATTACTTATTAATATCAACTTGGGACCTAAGTACATAATTAAAGTTAAAAGGTGTCACAATAAGAAATTTAAAATATTGTGGGTAGTAACAGATTATGCAGTATTTTATAGGTAATTTATTATATAACACCACTCCTTCAAACAAAATATTATTTTTTCCATAGTTGCTTCTAAATTTTGGTAGTAACAATTTATTTCGTTTTATTAGGTAGAGTGTATTTGTTTTTTTTTTGAAAAGTATAATTGAGAGTGTAAGTTAATTGTTGTTTAGTTTTCTAATGAGGATACAAGTTTTAAGTGCGTATAATTGATTTAACATATACACTAACAAACATTTTTTTAACTCTAATATGAACGTGGAGAATACTGAACGCAATGAGCAAAGAATAGCATTTCCATTGAATTTCTAGTATATAAATAAACTACTTAAAATTGACCGAGAACAAATTTGTTATTTTGGTATGTTAATGTGTACTTAGTTCTAACTCAGTAACCAAAAACTCAAACACAAAACAAATGTACTTTTTACTCATTAAAAAGATGTGAAGATCAAATATTGTCATCACGCAATGTGTAGAAATGCGTAAAAATATACGGGATAAAGGTTCAAACTATCCGTTACTCAGTTACAATATAAAAGAAGGATAAACCAACTAACAAAACTTTATTTAAATTTTAAGAATGGAAGTATGAATGAACTCATTATTTATACATTTTCAAGCGAACGTGTTAGAAATAGAGGTATAAAAATGTTTACACAATTTTACAAAATTAGATAACACTTTTTACGTTGGTACTTTTTACGCAGAAGTGCTCTATTTTTTAAATATACAGGTAATGAGATTATTGCAATCCATCATCGCGTTCCAAGGTGTAGTTTTTGTGAGCAACCTCGAGATTTGTTTACTCGCTAACTGTTACGGTTCTCTTCATATCTACCAGTACCCAGTACCAGTACGATAGTAAAAACAGGAAAATTCGTTGAATATTGAATATTTTAGATATTTTTAAATATTTATCAATAGATAAGATAGTATATTTCATACGCTCATACTTTGCATGTTTAATATTTTTTTGTATCTTAAAACTGATTTGATGTTGGAGTCAGAAGTCAGATAATGGAACTGTTCGTTTTGTAAACCCGTCATGTTCTGATGACGCAACCAGGTAATAGATTATGAAAATGTTCATTTGTCAGATTTTATTATTTACAGATGTTGGACTGGATGCTTGATTTTGTGGTGCACGACGGCGTTAGAGCGTAAAAGGCGCCGTAAAGTTTTCAGGGAGCGCCAAAATAAAAAAGGTAATACGCACGCACGTCCAATCTCCGGTTTATTTTCGTTGTCGTTATATAATTGTGACTTAAAGTAATTCTAGACAGGGACGCCAAAAACTACTGTAGGAGGCACAATCAGATTTTCGTAGAAGGGCTAAGATAGCAATTGTATTTTTTTTGGTCTTCTTAAAAATTAGGGTTAAAAATATAGGCGCTCATAAGTATTTGGCACGACGGCGCAGAAGATGCTTGGTGAGTCCCTGTTCTTTCACCACACAAATCACAGAGTATAAACTGAACTAAAGACGTGAATAGAAGTGAAAACTATAGTCTAATAATCGTATGTTAAATTAGTCAGTATATATATCTAATTCCTCGCTTCTTTAAGTTAAAAGATATTTGAGTAAAGTTATTAGAAAATCTTAAAATTCGATTTAAATGAAATAAAGCTTAAAATTTAAAAATTGTTATTTTAATTTTAATAACATTTAGCAAAAAAACTTCAGGTAAATTCAAGGGGGCGATGGTAATTAAGTTATGAAATATATAGTCTATAAACTCACGTGTAACCGATAAATAATACAATTGTTTTCTATTTATAAGATACGTTATATGACCTAGATGTTATGTAATAAAAACTGCAGGTTAACTCATTACTGTATTGTAATTTGTTATTCTACAATGTTGTGTTAACAGACCTTAAGGTCACTAAATAAGTTGAATGACTGGCAAAGATATCAAGGAAAATATAATTAAAAAGTAATAGTTGATAACAATAAAGAATTAATCAAAACATAAGAAATTACTCGAAACGACGACTAATTAGTTACTTATTTCTCTTTGTTTGGTTTCCATACCCAAAGGGTAAAAACGAGACCCTATTACTCTGTCGGTCTGTCACCAGGCTGTATCTCATGAACCGTGATAGCTAGACAGTTGAAATTTTCACAAATGGTGTATATCTGTTGCCCCTATAACAACAAATACTAAAAACAGAATAAAATAAATATTTAAGAGGGGCTCCTATACAACACACATGATTTTTTGTCAAATATTGGTACAAAACTATTCGTGCGTGAGTCCGACTCGCACTTGGCCGTTTTTTTCCTGCTGTAAGTTAAACGACAAGAGAGTTTATTTGTAGTATGTATATAAGAAACCATATCGTAATCTTATCTATTATTATTTATATTATAAATGTGAAGGATTTGCCATAAAGATATAATCATAGTTCAACAAATGTCTTCAAAGTTTTTTTAATATATTTTTTTTCTCAGATTTTAAACTTTAACGTAGGTGTGTCTCGCTGGTCAGAGCTGGCGAATACAATTAAAAAGCGAAGCGAGGGCGTGTCTAGTAACTTCCAATCGTAAACAAATATAATAATAGCAAAAAAGTGGACGACATTTCCTCAATTGCTAAATGGCAAAAGCAATTAGTGTAGCAAGAAATTGGGACGCTGCGTTGTTGCGTTGCCGGGAGCACGTACGCACCGGCTCGGCTCTACGCGACCTTGTAAACTACCGACACGCAGTGTTGCCAACGTTTGAGTTTCCAAAAAAAATGCTAAAACAAAATAAATAGCTGAATTTAATCTAAACTAAATTGTGGTCATAATTTAATATCACAAGCACTTTTAATTCAACCTTCTTATTACCTTACAGTGCTGCCAGTTCTAAGCAAAACAAAAAAACTATTATTATTGCATTAATAAAAAGCGTGATTCATAATAGACCCAAATATTTTTAAGTTATTTATACACAAAAATATGACTTGTAAAAAATTAGGAGTTCTTTATTAACTTTAGGTAGAAAATTAGCCTAAAAAGATGACTAAGTAATCTAGCTACTAATTCTTTAAAAGTGGCTAAGTTGGCAACACTGCTAACTCGCCGCGCACAGACGAACCGCCTCGCCTTGTTGGCTACTGATAACAGACCATTTTTATGCAATCTACATAATTATATTATCTTATTTACATTGATAACGTGTTTATTAATATTGTTTTTGTATTACGTAATTTTTATGAACTTCAACATATATGTTGTGACTTTTTCATTGGTTACGTCTCTCTACTGATCACTTTTTGTGTCGAGACTGTAAAAACAATCTTTTAGAATTATTACAATGCATGGTTAACTTTGTGGAGTCATCCTAAATCCAACATGGCGGCATATTCAAGATAGCGGACTACTTATTTATAATGCACTTACAATGTGGCTATCAAATGAAAGGGTTTGCTAAGAATATATCGAAAAATAAAGTGACGTCTAAATCCAATATGGCGGACTAAATATTTTTAACAGTTTTTGTTTAAATAATAATAAAAGGGCTAAGAATAAAGCGATAACTAAAAAGTAAAAAACAAGCTAGTAAAAGTTATAAAATATTTTTTCTCATTTTAGTGCATTTAAATAAAAGCTTTTTATTTACTTTTAATTTATAACCTTTTAAATAATTTCAATTTTAAATTCCACTAAACTAGCCATTGTTGTATGAGCTATCTAAAAGACATGCCAATTTAATAAGATTTAAAATATCTGTTAAAAAGTTTTTATATTTCATGGTTATAATATTGTTAAACAACTGAATGTCTAAACTAAAAGGATCATATTATTCATAACCATGAAAATATACCAACAAGAGTCCATTATCTTGACCATCGTTGGGTACACGTGATGGGGTTTTCAGAGACATTAAATGTTCTTATCTAACTCTTTAGATAATGTCACACATACAGATAGTTCAATCCAGTCGTTAAAACATTTTTTTGGCGAATCATAGAGTGCAAACTGCAAGCCCTTTATTAACTTGTTTATGTCGTCCATTATCGATTTTTCTACTCTATATTTAACAATTATCGTACCACTCTACTTCTATAGTATCAGCATAATAAATTCAGTCATCATTTTATTTATTTATCGATTTTATTATGTTTTCCCAACTCAGCACCTAGACTGGCCTGCGACCACCAACATGCGAATTCGACTGCCAAGTGTCATTAACGCGTTCGGTCGAACCGCATGTGGGCCAGTCTTACCACTCCCCATCCCATCCCGTTAATGCTGCGGTTCTAGTGAACTCTCGGTTCTCGTTCAGGGTCCACTGAAACCATAGCATTCTTCATTCCCTTCTTCACTCTCTCTTCGAGGTGGCAACACATCGGTAAAACAAGAGTCACTCTCTTGTATCGCCGATGTTCATGGGCGACGGTGGCCATCAGGTGGGACCATCTGCTCGTTTGCCCCTTAACTGCTATTTAAAACAATATATAGATAATTCTAAAACGCTATAGTGTTCAATACTGTAATTATTATGACATCATGATTTTTCGTCTATATTAAAAAATGAGAACGTTCCACTTGAAAATAACATAATATGTGAATGAACTCTTACATATTATCATTCATAATATAAAAGACAATTATAAAGTAATTAACATCGACAATGTAGTCGAGCAAAAACTTCACAATTTTCCACTAAGTATACCCTATGTGAAAAAAGCACACGTGGGACAACCGGTTGGAACGAATATCCTTATGTTATGTATTGTCATACATGAATTTATTTAAACACATCATACACATTACACACACTAATAAAACACATCATTATCAAAAATTCATGAATAACAAATTAATTCAATTGTACATTTTACTAGCTGATCCACTCTCGCTTCGATGAGGTGTATTCATTCGCACACTCAACACTTATTCATTCCTACTCTGCCACCTTTAACTATGAATATACTGTTTCCCCACTATTTACGTTGAATTTCCATTCCCTCTTTGTTTCTATTCTTCTATGCAATTTCTATTTCTATTCTAATAATGCGTAATATGTCAATGATTTCCATTTCACTCACAATCTTCTGTCTGACTCTCTTTTTTTTATATAAACCTTATCCTGATAATTAAAGCAACAAAAAAAATCAGATTTAGTGAATTCGTTCTGAAGTTATGCGCTTGCTTACATACAAGCGATCCATTTTTCAAATCGATATTTCTTGGTATGGATCGACTAGGGTAGTCTTGTTAATTGGAGAAAAAAAATCCTTTTAATAATCTAACACGTATTTGTTGTGGTTACATAATGAAGTTGAGTCAGAAGTCACATACAGGTTTTGTTATGTTCGTATATTTGTAGTTGTTTCAAGGTCAGCCATGTTGGCTTACTCATATCTACTGTATACTTATTTTAAATGATAAATTGTATCGCTAGCCTATACAATATTAATCTGTACATCTATACTAACGAATAAACTTAAAAACTACTGGAGCGATTTCAAAAATTCTTTTACTGTTAGAAAGCACACACATTATCCCTGAGTAACATAGGCTATATTTATTACTAGAAAAAATTAGAGATCCTCAGAAATTTTCACTAAAACTAACCAAAGGTGCAAAAAAATTAGCCATAAAATATCTTTCATCGCATGCGCTGCAGAAAGTATTGATGATAGAACAAAAAAATGTTCTACAATATTATAGAACGTATCAATATCTACAAAAAACTCCGCAAGACCATATGTCCGACTGTTGTAGTTATGTCACTATAATTACTTTTTTACATTTATAAGTTGATAAAAATGCCTATCAAAATCAAACCATGTTTTCCATACCTTAGTATTAATTTTTATCTAAATAAATTATGTTGTATTCAAGACTGATTCAATACCTGTAGATTACTTTTTGAATTATTGAAATCGGACATTCTATTCAAAAGATATTACGAAATAAAAATATCAATATAAACAAAAAATACACACCGAAACCGACAGTGGCCGGTGCCACGCAGCGATTTTCCCTCAGCGAAGCGAGTACAGGGGGCTTAGCGAAATGTCAAATCAATATTCAATAACGCATATAGAAAAATTAAAAATATATGAGATTGATAAAAAAAGGTGACGTGGCTTACAATCGACAAACAAAAATTGACAGCAAATGTAGAATTGCTCAATTTATGCAAACGAATTGTTAAGTGACATTTTTGACAGTTGTCAACACGGCGATATTGACAATTAAGGGCGATTTCAATCGTTAGGCGTAAGATACATTTGCTGTCAATTTGAATTTATGAATGATGAAGCAACTACAACTAAAGATTGACTAATTTTCGGCAGGTATAAAACAATAATAACTTATAGAATGTCTATGTCTAAAAGTTTTTGAGGGGTCTTTTATCTTCACGTGTGTTATTTCCAATAGAATCCAGAGGGATTTAAGAATTGACCCTTGACTTTGTCTGCAAGATGCTCCGCGCCTATTAGTCTTAGCCTGATGATATACAGCCTTCCTCGATAAATGGGTTATATAACAGTGAAAGAATTTTTCAAATCGGACCAGTAGTTTCTGAGATTAGCGCGTTCAAGCAAATAAACAAACAAACTTTTCAGCTTTATACATTAGTCTAGATTTATAACATAATATGTAGTCAAAATTTGACTTTTTATGTGAGTAAATTTAAATGTACAAATAATTCATACAATCTATGGTAAAATATGATATTTTTGTCATAGTCGGGTTATCGCCATTAATATCTTTGTTTCTATCTCAAGCTGAATATGATACTTTATTTGTATATTGAGAAAGGTCGTGGCTTCTCAATCGATCATAAATCAAGATACAATTTAGTTAAATATATTCCAATATTAATAACTTATCCGGCATTTACGTCACAGTTGTTTTAAATAACCTCCTCGATCTTAGATAGCGAACGCTGAATAAAAACACTTCAAATCGTGCAGTGCACCGGCCACTGAGTTCTGGTTATCTGTTACGTTATTTACAAAACTTTCAAGTCTTCTCTTCATATATAATAATATAAATATAACTTGGAGAAAATGGTGAGAAAGAGGAGGAGAGGGGGTATATTGAAAAACACTACAAGGTGGCTGATATTAAATGGACTATTGGGTAAACGCAACGTATATACTGGTACTGAATTGATAACAAACTAAACATTATGATCTCTTACAATTACGAATTTACTTGTGAGTAAGGTATGGGAACTCTATTATATATTTATTGTTAGTAATGATATCGGCAACATTAATCTGAGTATCAATTGATTTTTAGAAGTTGGCATAAACTTAACTGAATATTAATCAGATGTGCCAACGTAACAAAATAAAAAAAGGCCGCCATGACAGAAATCACAATTATTACATTGCGAGTATTCTAGTACTGTTGATCTGAGTCTTTAAGTATAACCCACAGGAGTTACCGAAGAATAGAAGATTCAATAAATGTCAGTAAAACTCAGAATAAAAGGAGACAAGACATCTTTACTATAAGTCTTCGGCCTCGCAGTTCGTTTCTCGAGTACAAAGTTTTTACTTCACGTAATATAGTTAAGATTATATATATTCATAATACATATGCTAATTTTATTTCACGTTTCCGTTCGCGTGACAGGAAAATTCTTTATTGTACGCATATGTTATAATTTGTGCTATCGACGCTAACGAACCGGTACGCATCCGCTCATAATGCCTAGGAAATTGTATTTCTTATCTAAATATACCAGTAATATTGGTTATTTAAATGAGCTAATAAAACAAATTAAAGATTCGTAACATTTATATAAAAAAACAGCTTTCCAAACTCAAATGATCCATAGATCCTTTGCTATTGCAAGGTAAGTATTTACTTATGGAAAGACCTTTTTTTAAAGACGATTAAAAAAACGTCTTAAAAAAAAGGAGGAGGTAGGTTCTCAATTCGTCGGAATTTCTCGAAGACGCCTGGACCGATTTAAGAAATTCTTTTTTTTATTCGAAAGAGTACTTCCAAGGTGGATCCATTGGAACAAGTCAGGATCTGATGGTGGAATCCAAATAAATTGAGGGAAACCCTCAAATTTCAAAGACACAGTGTTTTTCACGTATTTTGATCTATATAATAATCAGATATTATGTATAATGTTATTGCTGAGCTGATATGATGTAAGACACAACTCCTCAACGGTTAAGAGTTAAAGGATACTTTTTTAAAAATTATGGGGACGTACTGACAATAAATTGTATACTTTGAAGATATTTAGGTGAGCTGATAAAAAGAGAAAAATAAAATTTAAAAAAATGTGGATGGTATACACCTAGTTTGGATAATCTGCTTCCACCGGTGCCTGTTCATCGCGTCTCTGGCGATCGAGCAAAACTTAATTGAAGATGGGCCTCTCACTTGATCACTCCATCTGGTTGAGAACCGTCCCCGGGCCCGTTTTTCCTCCGTGTTTCTCACTACGATCAGTTTTTCAAGGCTCTCATCACCCCTTCTCATTATATGGCCAAAGTATGATAATATACGCTGCAGACAGATCGTGGAGAGGCGGGTTTGGACGTGAAGCTGCGAAAGGATCGATGCATTGGTGCGCTTGGCGGTCCAGGGTATCCTCAACATGCGCCTCCAGCTCCACATCTCGAATGCATCAATCCTCTGCCTTTCTCTGGCTCGTATCGTCCATGTTTCTACACCATATAGGAATATGGGGGGTATTAGAGCGCGTATAAGCCGGGTTTTGGTGGTGTTGGTAATACTCCTTTTCTTCCAGATGACGTTTAGTCGAGTAATCGCGTCCCTAGCCATTTATCCCTCCAAGTAAGCTAAAATGCTGAACCCACGACTTATCGATCGTGAATCCAACGCCCGCACCACAAAGCTACTGAAGCTTCAATTGAATTGAAATAAAAGTTGTAAACCTTATTGCTAACTGACGCTACAACGACGGGGTGTTATAAGTTTAATTAGTGTATCTGTGTACTAATGAACCCATAGTGATGAGGTTTTGTCTGTCAGTAAATTTAATTTGTTTGACAGTAAATTTAATCGAGATGGTTCTTAGCTATAATTTGTGAAGATCTGGTCAGCCATTTAAAGGTAATCAGCATATTTCTAACTTATTAATTTAGGTATTTCGGACATGGGTTTATGACACCACAAGTCTTAAACACCAAAAACTTAAGTTTAAATAAGATGGTTCACGATTTCTTTTCTTTCATTTTGTGTAATTTTTTTACAAATGTTAGCAACACTGTTTGTAAAGTAGTAGTAGCGGGTAGATCATTTTATATTATGTCAAGTATACCGACGTGATATATAACGTTTAGTGCGATAGATTAGTTTTAGTCTCTCTGGTGTTGTCGTGCAGTGAACATGGAAGTTAGTGTTATAGTGTCGTGGTTAAGGTCACTCTTCTTGAGGTCCATGTAAGTTTACTTTATTCTATTGTAGTTGGCGAGTTCGAGTGGTGGAGGTGAGAGATAATATATTATGAAAGAGCTCTTTAAATCTGCTCCTCGGTCTCAAGCACTACACTGCTCGCCTCAGTCTAAATTTCGTGTGTGTACGTATTGCTGTATAGTAATGGGTATCACCTCTCTTATTCTATGACACAAATTATATTAAATGTAGCAGATATAAATAGAAACATGACAGCGCAACATCAAGATGGTGCATATTATCTTTTTGTGTTGAATTTGCTATTATTAGTTATGATGTGGCAATATTTATTTTTTAAAAGATTATTAGCAATATGGATCATATACTACTAGTGTTCCCTTTACCCCTCCAACTAAGCTAAATGCTTGTTGTTTGTGTCAGGAGTGGGCCACGCCAGTAGTCCAATGTCCGGGATTTGAACCCTCGACTTGTTGATCGTTCTGACTTTCAAAGGTGGCACAACTAATATACTTAAAAAAAGTTATAAGGTAATTAATTAAATAAATACGCCGTTATGATAGAAATCTATAAGTAATGCTGAAACTCTGTATCTCAGTATAACCTTCGGAAGTAATATTCTAGAGAACGAGTATTTGTATTGTTCCAGTTACATCTGAATGAATATTTTACATTTATACATAGTACCTAATGTACATAACAATTCCTATAAATAACCTCAAATTCTTAATTTTTCTTAATGGGCGTGTAAAACGAAGTGAGTCATGGAAGTGTGGTTAATACTTAAATACAACGAAAAGACTGTTTCTGTGACTATTGTCAGTACAGTGTCAATACCAGGTGTTGTTTACAAATCATATAAGACATGTCGTTGTTTTGCTTCATGCTTCACACCACCGACTTAATATACTTATATCTTTATAGCTTTATCAGCAATGTACTTAAAAAATACTTATCCCAACCTATACGACTTTGACGTCTTACTCAAGAGGTCCGAGTTCGATCCCACGCTACAGGCACACGCCGACGACTTAACCAATTGAAGGAGAACATCGTGAGGAAAACTGCGAGTTCCGGACGGTTTTTGTAGTCTGCCAACCCACACTGGGTCAGTGTGATGGACTATGGCCTAACACCCTCCTCAGAGTAATTGGTTACGATATTGATCCAAACCTACAAACTATCTACATAAAAAATTGTATGTTAGAATGTTTATCGATGATGAACTACGAATCTACAAAAAAACTTTTTTGGATTTCAAGTTATTAAACATTTATGGTTAGACAATAATTTAAAATTGGTTACTTCCATATGTTTCTAACAGATGGCGGTATAAGTTAGTTTATTGATACAACACTTCAAAATCTTTTAATATCTTTGTTGGATAAACATTCAATACACTCGATTTACGAAATACCATAGGTTATTTGTACTCTATAAATAACCATGAGCAATATTATAATTTTGATTAGGTACTAGATGTATTTATAAATAAAAGCTGCAGTGTGTTTGTACGCTCAGCGGAAATGCGGTTACATATTATGCGATGCGAAATAGTACATTGTAAAACAGTGTGGCTTACCTACCCGTTTTTCAAAAACAGTATTTTAGCACAGAATAAAAATACCCGATGATGGGTATTTTATTAGTAGAAATAAAAGAGAAAAGTACTATATTTTTGGCTCCAAGCCGTAGTCCGATATGACCTTCATGTCGGTGCAAAAAATTGTATGAGATGGCATTTTATACTGGAGTGCGGTCTTTTTAAGGTCAGTTGGTACAAACACCACAATATCGCATGATATTGTTAAAGACCTTACAAATTGGCTGAAAACAATAAGAACATAGTGAAGTGTTCTGAAACTGATTGTGATATAAGAAAAGTATTCATTTCGAACGCTAATGCTTTTTTACTTTCGAAATGATTTGCTTCGAAGTACATTATTTAAATGAATATTTGTGGTATTATCTAATTCTTTTAACAGTCATAAAAATATCAGCAAGTTACTGTGCAAAATCAAATATTAGGAAAATAACGAGAAGTAACGGATATTGAATAATATTATTTATTAGTATTTGAAACAGAGTTTATAAGCACTTACGTATCAAATTTCCATAACGTGTTATTAAGTATTTATAGGAGCAGTTTGTGTATTGAGCTCTATACTAAATTTAAATGTTTGTGAACACAAAATAATCTTTGTTTTGCTCGTTTTCAATTCCCTTGATAATCAATTGAAGTTTGTTATTATGTCAATTGAAGCGCGAAAACAGACAGTGCTGACAACCATCGACAAATAGATGGGATGTCAAGGCGACATGAAGGCAGTGCTGCCAGCTATTTTAAATTTAACAACAAAGAGTATTAATAAATACAATTTATTACGTTATTAGAAATTGACATTAAATAGGGAATTCTTTGTTTAAATCTTTAACGTCCGTAATTAATAATTATTTGAAAATACATTCCAAATTCAAATTTGTGTATGGAAAATTCAAATTTGGAATTGGAATGGAATCTATTTTCAAGATTTTACATTGATATTTATTACTAATTTCTGAATTTCTAGAAGACTGTTGAATGTTGTATATGAAACGTAAACTGAAAATAGCCATTTTAATAGTTTAAATTTTTTTTTTTTATTTCATGTATATTACATTACAAAATTATTATATTTCATATATACCACAAAACATAAAAATCTATTTTTACTATAATAAATTTATATAAAAACAAAATTATATGAAAAATGTCTTGTAAAATATCGTCTTGTAACCTAGTGTTTATAAATAATATTAGTAAATAATAGATAACAAATTCTTTCGTGTTATCGCATCTCCAGTACAATAGTACTAAAGTATTTGAACTGTTACGTAAGAATTCATCAAAACAAACACTTAATACAATGTAATTGTGGGGAGTCACTGTTTACTGTACACGGAACATACAATCGCATGTATATTCTATTGTATGTATGTTCCGTTATCAAATTGCTTATTGCCTAATAAATTCAATTTATCATAGCCTGCTTAGTCGAAACTCAATCAGATCTAAAATAAATATCCTTATCACATAGTGAAATAAAATAATAAACAATATATTATTGAAAATAATAATGTTAACGTATTTTACTTTTTTTTGTGCCAAAATTTCCCCAAAATCAAGTCAATTTTCAAGGTAAGGCAACACGAGTTTTTGCTAATGTAAGGCAAACGTAGGAAATAGGAACATATGTATACTTTCTGCTTATGTGTTAGGACTATATGAGTAGGTTAAGTACATAAGTACAAATTATGAGATCATGGAATTCTCTCCCGAATGATATTTTTTCGGATAACCCCTCGCTCAATACTTTTAAACTCAGACTGAAAAAACAATATTCATCTCAAACTTATACTCATTAATTTTATTTTATGTTTTTTTTATGTATAATTAGTGTATTATATTGGTTTATATTAGTAATAGTTGTAGTTTATGTATTGTATTATGTAAATGTACTTTTATTATCATTATTTGAATTTTTTCTATACTGTACCTATTTCCGCATGTTTAGCTATTCAAAACTTCAATTTAAATCTTACCATCAAGGGTTGCCGGAAGAGATCTCTATTAGAGATAAGTCATCCTTTTGTGCACATATTTCTTATCAGTGTGTAACATTTATTGGTACATAAATAAATAAATACATTTTCCCCGTAATTATCTAGATAGACTAGTTGATAATCTGTGAAATTGTTGTAGCTAAGACGAGTATTTAAAAGTGATGCACAAAAGTTATCAAAGGCTGCAAAAGTTATCTTCAAAAACGTACAAAGACAAATTTATAATTTCTATTTTTCAATTTGAAATTTCTATATCATATTGTAAACTTTTTGTAGGCAATTTTACATAATAATCCAGTAACAATCTATAGTTGTATAACTTTGTAAGATAATATGCTTGAAAAAAAAAATTAAACAACACCTCTCAGACTATGCACTTAATGCCAAAAATTTTGTGCGAAAATGTGCCAAAGTGTTTTAAGTGCTACTCAAGTGTTACTTTAGTTAATACCAACCGAAGTCCTGTTGGAACAGTTTAAACATCAAGTCATTTCACTAGTTCTAGCTGCGCTGAGGGTAAATTAAGATTTTTTCCATTAATAATGGATTTTTAAACTCTTTTTGGGAGATAAATGTTTAAAAATATTTCATTGCTTTTACGGGCAATTAGTAATTATTAAAGATGCGATTTCTGTCTGTCTGTTAGCTCAACAGCTTTCGCGCTTAAACCTTTGAATCGATTTTGAAGTAATTTGGATTAATTAAGGTTACGTTTCATCCCGAAAAAGTCTCGAAACTGTTGGAATAAGGGATGAAGTGAATGTCAAGCGGTGTGATAGTTATGTCTTTGGAAGTATATAAATTATGTTGATGTTGAAAATTAAGTACACGTGGGAAATTGAACCTGGAAGAAGACGGAGCAGGTCGTCTATATAATTTTTTTTAATGATATTTAAGGGACAAATGAGCAGACGGTCCACTTGATGGAAAGCGGCCACCGTCACCTATGGACACTGGCAAAACTAGGGAGTTATCTCTAGATTTGTCGATGCGTTGCTGCCTCGAAAGTTGAGTGAGGAGAACTAATGGGAAGGGTGCAGATCTAGCGTACATGTGGCTCGACCGGAACTCGCATGCTGGTCTCAAGCCAGTTGAGGAACAGATCCCCTACCACCAATGGGGGTGCTGGTGTACTCGCCTCTTACGAGATGCTCTCTCAGCGGCAGAGGGGAATTGTAGTCCCCTCACAGGTAAAAATAATAATATTTTCGAGTCGATAAGTCTTGAGTGAGTAAGATTGGATTGCTTGGGTTAGTAGCGTGATATAATATATTGGTCGTAGTCGCCTCCTCGCATATGCAAAGTTCATTGGACTGTAAGCGGTGGGTCGTAACTGCACAGCTGTGAAATTACTACATATCTAGTCTACAATTGTATATTTCTTAACGAGTAAATAACACTTTTTATACCCCGACGAGGGTTACCGACCGATACACGTCTAATAATTTTTAGAATAAAGCTGAAGAGATCGTTTGTTTAGAAAAATTCTTTCAGTTTTAGATCGCCCATTTATCGAGAAAGGTAGGCTGTACATCATCACGCTGAGACTCATAGGAGCGAGGAGCATCACGGGCACGAATTCGCAAGGGTCGGCCCAGCTAAAACATAAATACGTTCATTAGATAATACCTTATTTCTATTTCTTTCTTACATCTATTCTAATATTATAGATCTGAAGAGTTTGTTTGGTTGAACGCGTTAATCTCAGGCACTACTGGTTAGAATTGTAAAATTATTTTAGTATTGGATACACCTTTTATCGAGGAAGGCTATATTACAACATCAAGCTACGACCCATAGGAGCGGAGCATCAATAAAAAATATTGCAAAAACGGGGACCAGGGTCTTTAGAACTGTATTATAGGTGTCTACGTCTTATAAGGGCTTCTAATTACTAGTCTAACTGCTGTTGAGCTATCTGAACTAAACTTACAAATTGTCGAGCCAGTGTGGGTATTTATAAAATAAACCAATCATTGACAGTGTTGCTAGAACATAATGTAACTACATCATAATATAATTTTTTTTTTTTTTTTTTTAAATACACATCATTTTTCTTTACAAAGAATGCTACGTAAAGTTAAAGTGTAGCAACATTGTAGAAACTTCTAGAAATGTCACAATATGTAACAAGTATAATCACTCAAAAAGATTACGATTAGCTCAAAATATATTAACAGTTACATGTTTAATTGAATATTAATTTTCTAGATTATTTTTTATCTGATTTTATATGATAATCTAATGTAAAAATTTAGTAGATTTTACATCACAAGTGTTGTACTTACTTTTTAATCGATATCGATATGTGAAGTTTATTTACGTATAATATTATTATCTTAAGCACTTACGTGTTACGGTGGTATATTATGTATTATCTCAGTATTTACGTCAAACGATTATTTATTTATCCGTATAATGTACGACATGATGAATAGTTTAAGATTACGTTCGGTTGTTTATACAATTTTAATTCTCTTATATGTTAACTTTCAATCAAAGCTGAAATACCACGAAAAAAAATAACCTTTAATTTTACTTGATAAGCTTAAACAAATATAGTGATAGAGATATTTATATAGATATATTTATATATTTTCGTTCTTTTATCGTTTTTTTTTAAGCTTTTGTGTTGTGCTCTTAAATTCTAAATAAAAATTAATTAAAAAATTAAATTCTGTGCTGTCTCATGAAAACGGTCGCACAATAACTAAAGCGGAATTGGGTCTACCTTCGTTTTAGAACTGTCTTACCTCGGACACATTTAGAATTATAAATTCATAATATTGTAGACATGTTAATGAAGTTTTTATCTAGAGCAAAGTATTAATGATATGAAATCACAAGTTTTTATTGAGTCTCATGTCAATTAAATATAATAAGCGTAATTTATTATTTTTTATGCAGTTCTTTTAATTAAAATCGTGACACGTCGAGTTAGTGCAAATACTCTTAATATTAATATTTTGGATGCTTAGATTGAATTTAATTAATAAGAGCAAAAAAATTGGATTTGATTAATGAAATATTAAATTAAAATGAGCAGGACAAAGATATTATATGAATTTTTATATCTTTAAATTAATACGAGTATTCCCATTTGGCGACTATAATATAAAAAAATAATGTTATAAATTTCAAACCAAAAAAAAAATTTTTTGATTTAAAAAAAATATATTGTCATTTTTTGTATTTAAATTAAAATTATATTCGCATCATCAATGATAATGAATTTTATTTTAAAATCCCTTTGTTATGTTTGTAAAAATTAGATAATGCTAAGAAACACTTCTTTTTAATATGTATATGTATTTTTGTATATTTTGTTGTATTTTATAGTTAATACAGTCTATATATCAGTATTTTAGTATTTACTTTTTTGTACCTACATCATATCTAAAAATAATATTTCTCTATACTCGAGGATATCTGATAGTGATCTCTGTTTAAATATAAGTTATCCCGTGCGCTATAAATTTTGTGTGACCGTGTAACTATATTTTTTTGGTACATAAATAAAAAATACCTCAACGAACAAAGTATTTCAGGTAGAATTTATTAGTAGGTATTACTTTAGTTAAACAATTTTTCGTATACCTGTTTAATAATCTAGGCAATTAAGCTCACGAGTAAAGAAAAAATTCAATGTTATAATATGCTAGCTGATCCGGAAAACCTTACATAGCCATATCAATTTTTTTTAAAAATGTGGTGGGCCACCCATCACTCAGGGGTATAAAAAAAAGAACATTGACCGATTCTCAGACGTACCCGGTAAAATTTCATAAAAATCGGTTGAGCCGTTTCGGAAGAGTTTGGTAACAAACACTGTGACACGAGAATTTTTTATATTAGACTAGCTGACCCGGCAAACTTTGTTTTGCCATATAAACTTTTGGTGGGCCACCCTTATCACTTAGGGGGATGAAAGATAGATAGTAACTGATTCTCATTGCTACTGAACATGCATTTAAAATTTTATAAAAATCGGTCGAGCCGTTTCGGAGTAGTGTGGTAAATAATATTTTGACACGAGAATTTTATATAATAGATTTAACAAAAAATACAATTACACGGTCATATCATAACATGTAGAGAACGGACAGAAAAACAAAAACTTAAGCTTTAATTTTATATATAAACAATCTTAACCTTGACCGAAATTGAAACGTGATAAACAAATATAATAGTAACCTTTTTATCGATATTCACAAAAACGATAGGCACAACACTGGCAACACTGATAGTAATGTTTTACCGTATAACTGGATTCTTATTGTCATTCGTTTTATAATGCTGTCTATTCAATAGTCAAGTAGCTGAGGGAACATGATTTAAATTTTAAAACAGTACTGCATACGTTCTGGAACTTTCCACACTGATCTTATTATTTACACGCCCGCCCTCGCTTCGCTAAGGTGTATTCAAATCGTTGACTCACAAACATATGCATGGAATAATGAGCGTTACTATTAATGAGTCGGAATATTCCAGAAAGTTCTAAACAATTTGAAACTGAGATGACATTCTAAATCTCGTTATATCACCAATAGAAGCAATGATTTTTAACGTGTTTTCTGTCTGTTTGTTTGTTTAAGCCCTTATCACGCTAAAACTGTTGCATGTTATTGGAAACGGTGTTGACAGATATATTGCTAGAGACATCGATATATATGTACTATAATATTTTATCTCAATGGATAGAAGTCTAATGTCATAACGTTATCGTCAATTAAAAATATTTTAGCCCAGCGAATCTTTTAATTAATTTAATTATATTTATCTAAACCATTTAATACCATACATTTAGCTTTAATTTTTATTCATCATTGTATTGGAAACAAATTAAAAATAACTTTTTTATTAAAGTTTGAAATATAATACAAGTTGACGTATCAATTTAAATGATCGACGTAACGATTTCCGGTTTGATCACAAAAACAAGAAAACTAAAAAATTTGTAGTAACTAATCAAATGTACTCAAGCTCATTAAAGCTTATAAATGGCGACAACGTCAAGCTATTTTAACCTTTATTACCAATGGTTAAGGTTCAAATGAAATGAATACAATTCAGTATCATACTTAATCCATTTTAGGATAAACACGAAATTTAATAATATTTCAAAGAAATCTAGTTCTTATTTCAAATACATATAAAGGTCTGATTCCCATAATTTTAATCGATTAATTACAATGGTTTAAAACAGGCTTTTATAGATATGTACGAGTATGCTTATGTAACGATGACATCATGCTCGAAGCCAAACGTGCTGGAAATGTGACTCCGTTATCAAGTAGAGCCTTATTATTGATGAAGTAAATTTATTAATTGTTATTTTTTTTAAATTTAATATGGCAAAAACGATATCATTTTTATAACAGTCTAACACGCAATTGTTCACTCATTCGTTTACTCTATCTACTCTCGCAAACCACAGATATTAAAAACTTTTTAATTTTTATTTAAAAAATATGTGATCTATAGCGGCTCACAGAATATCAAGTGACATTCGAAACAACGTTCGATGTTCTAATGTTTTGACGATTCTAAGTTCAAAAATTCCTTATTTAAAATTATGTATTATTTGCCAAAAGTATCTTTTTTAAGTATTCAATTTAAGAATGCAGAAAAAAAATATGACTTATGAACGATTAAATACTTTTGCGTGCACGCTTCACTGCGCAGTAGCGCCATCTACAAAAACTTTATTATGCATTCATGAGACAATAGGTTACCTGATTTAAATATAGTTATTATCTATGGAACTGCATGCTCCAACAACAAGGAATATATCTTTATCTACAATACACTATTATATAAAAAGGAAAGATTTGATTGTTTGTATATTTATTTTTGAATAGGTTCGAAAACTACTGAACGGATTTTGGAAATTCTTTCCGAGTAACATAGGCTATATGGTGTTGTCATAAACATTCTAATTAAAAAGATATGGCCATTTAAAGGCCATAACGTAGCCATTTTGTAAAGTGAAGGTTTTCTCTGGAACTACAGATCCGATTTTAAAAGTTCTTTTACTGATAGAAGTATTCCCATTACTCTTTCTCTCTATATATATAAACTCATCCTCTCTCTTTTTTCTCTCTTCCATTTTTTCTTTGCTCTGTCCCCGCTTTTTTATTATTTGTCTCGTGTTCTCTTCCTACTAATATTATAAACGTGAAAACTACTGAATGGATTTTGATGAAACTTTACAATAATATAACCTACACATCAGAATAACACATAGGCTAGAATTTATAATGATATAGTGAGAATTATCCAAAATATATTAGGTGAAACCGCGGGACGCAGCTAGTTTTTCTATAATTTCTCTTTAAGCACCATTTCTCACTTTCCAAAACAACTTTTTTTTTCAAATAATGAACGCTACACAATTACAGAGTGACCATTTAAGAACATCAATTATAATATTACTTCAAATACCCGAAGCGAAGCGAGGACAGGCCGCTCGAATGGTATTAAGTCGCTTCCTGCTGTCTGTACGCATAGATCTTTTAAACTACGCAACGGATTTAATGCGATTTTCTCCAATAGATAGTTATTCAAGAAGAAGGTTACATATATAATACATGCATATTATAGTAAAGAAATCGTGCGAAGCCAGGGTGGGTCGCTAGTCCATACAAATAAATAAAATTGGAGTGTGTCTGTAATATTAAAATAATCGCTTTTTACTAAGTGCATATGGGTACATATACCAAAACAACATTTTTTTTACAATTTTTGTCTGTCTGTTTGTTCCGGCTAATCTCTGAAATGGTTTGACCGATTTTGACAGAACTTTCACTGGCAGATAGCTGATGTAACAAGGAGTAACTTAAGCTATTTAACATCTCGCTACGACCCATAGGAGCGGAGCAACATGCTAACGAATTCGTATGGGTCGGCTAGTCTTCAATAAGTAATTTTATTTGATTGTTCAAATAAATCTGTGGAAACGAACGCTTAATGTTTTTTGTCTATGGTCATCGTTTCTCTATTATAATTGCGTGGGTTTAACCATGCATACCAAAAGCTTGATAGTTCACATAAATTTCGTTTCTTGTTTACCTCTTGTCACTTTATTTACATTTTTATCTTGTCATGTTATTTACATAATCGATTTTATTTATTGTCATGTTGTTTACCATTTATATCCTGTATATAATAAGGTTTCCAGGACCGCCAGGAGGGTATGGTAATTCCCACAATAGATATTGATGACTGATGATATTTTTTTTTCTACCACATGGCAACATTATTATTTCACTCTCCTATTTTTGTAGCAAAGATAAATAGTAACACATTTTTTTCTGGCAACACTAACAAACGTTATTTGTCAAATTCACTACACAAAGCCCATGTTACCTTTGGAAGACTCCCTCATAAAAGTGAGGGTAGATAACATTTTTTTTGTTTTATATAAATGATTCTAAATTAAATTTATTTAAAGAGAAATAGTTATCTTAAAAACATGGACATGGAACCTAAAGAGTTAAAGTATTTGTTACTAGCTGCGCCCTGCGGTTTCCCGCTATATTTTGGATTATTCACACTATATCATTATAAATTATAGCCTATGTGTTATTCTGATGTGTAAGCTATAATATTGTAAAGTTTCATCAAGACCCATTCAGTAGTTTTTGCGTGAAAGAATAACAAATATACATTCTTACAAACTTTCGCGTTTACAATATTAGTAGGATAGGATGTAATTCCAAATTTCTTTTAATTACAGTTTTACAGAATTATATATATATCTTAGATTTGAGGCAGAATAAAGGAGTTTCACAGTGACCCCACATTAGTGTCACTTGTCAATAAGAGTGGGACAAAAAACACAGTAAAGTATATTGTATTTACTCAAAGTAGAAATGTATTCCACTAAATTTTCCAATGCATCATGGTACCAATTTTACAACTTTCACCAATTTATTATTTAAATTACAGTCACATAACTAATGGAGTATAATTTTAGAGTATAATGTAATATGAATTTGACGTGTTATGCACGCTGTTAATTTTGTTCAATACAGACACGCGGTAGTATGTCAGCTAAGTTCGGCATGCGAACTACTTTTCGCCTCTAAATCTAATATTTAAGTTTATATAAAAAATATTTTTTTCTGTAACGAATATAAATGGCTGTTTCTTATATCACGAAATAAAATGACGATTTAAAAAAAACCTTTCATAATACTTTATTTTTTTATCTATCGTATCGTGTCTAAATATATAAAATATTATGCATGAGGCACTTAATTATATTAATTAACTATATAGTTATAAGATAATAAAAATTATTGCATGCGACGAGAATGAATTAAAAGGTTTATTTGCATATCTAATAAAAAGGGTAGCATTCCAAAAGTAATTCTTACAGGCTAATAAATAATTAAGATAAATTTGAAGTTGAAGGTTGAGAAATTACAGATATATCAATTAATGATTCAAAATCGCAATATCACATGATCGCAATATTATAACTTCTGTAACTTTTAATTTTAAGTCGATTATTCCTTTGATTATCGTCAATAAAACGTCGTTTTTAACATACTTCAAAAGAAGGAGGTTTTCAATTCAATTGGAATTTTTTTAATATATTTACACCGATTACGTTGAGATTTATGATCCTATTTACGTGATTCTTCTTTATTTTGATGCAGGAGTAAGGGAATGATAGTTGTATTTAGAAAGACGTCAAACAAGCAATAAAAATATTTGGAATTATGAAACAAAAGAAGATAGTTGTTAGTTTCTGATAATCAATTTAATAATAAAAGTTATATTGTTATAATTAAGTATACTTGCCAAGATTTTAAAGAATTGCTCCAGCGGTACTCTTTTCTCACTGCGATTTGCTTGAGGCGAGTGTTTGAAGTCCCGAACATTCTATGTTGGGTAACAGTTACTGGGCGCAGGGGGGTAATAAGTAAAAGTTGCGCCCATAATTTTTAGGGTAATGAACAAAATGTAATAATCATTTTTCTCTTTACATTTTTGCCCAAACGAAATTGAATCATGTTACAAAATTAAAGACACGTTATCTAGATCTATCAACAATTCAAAGATAAGTAAGTTTGACGTGAATTAATAAAAAAAAAGGATATAAATCAAAACAACAAATGTGTAACTAGCAAAAAACACGCCTAGGAGCCTGTTTTTTATTCAAATAGAATTTAATAAGAAAATATATACACAAATTCCATAGCCGCTCTTTAAGAACTAAATTTTATGAATAATATGGTATTCTTGATTATCCTATTAAATTTAATTTTAAGATCTGTTTTTTGCATGATATAAGAATCACTCAAATATACCTAACCAGGATAGGTTTGTCTAATTTAATATATACATATTTATATGGTAATTGTAAATAAAGGTTCACGTTTAGCATAAACACGTGACTTGTTATCGCAACTATAATTGAACGTTATTATCATAATACCAATTATATACAAATGTCGGAAAACAATTTTATAGGTTTTAGCTGATATTAATGCAGTATACGATAGATAGATAGAATGATAGATATTACCTACACCATTACGATTAGTCATTAGAAGATAACTAGGAAAAAAATATAAGACATTATATAATCTAGATGTGGAACGAGCTAACACCAAGCTAAGCTGAAAATCTTTTCATCTATCTTTTGTCTACATGATGGTAAATGGTTACTGGAATTGAAACTGAAACTTAGACGTCTACTACTATCAGGTATTATATCATTTGGGTTGGACTTTCAAAATATTGACTCCCTTGAGCAGAAAAGTATTTTAAATATTTCTCTCTTCACAGATAAGGGTCTTTAAATTCAAAATATAATCAACTTGTTTAAAAATTGTGTACATAAGTAATATAAAATCTTAATACTATAAAATTAAATCGTAATGAAATTTGAATGAAAAATACAAAAAACATCAAAGTTAAATGTTTTCCAAATTTAATCCACCAAAAAGAAAAAATATATACAAAAACGAACTCAAAAAAAATGCGTCTGTGTTCCTGAAGCCTACTTTACGCGTGGTCGTCGAATCTATCAGAAATGTCGTTGAACCTAACATTTAAATTTCGTCAGTGAAATCACTTTTAGAGTTCCGTAGGTACTTGGCTTACTTTGTCTACCTGTTTGATATCTTTGAAAAATAAATTACATTCTCACAGATTATCAAAAAATGTTATATAGAAATATATTTTGAAAATGTGCACCCTTTTTAATAATTATTTCTATTGCTTTAAGATGATTTTATTTCGAGATTTTTATCTTAGCCACAATTTGCATTAATTTTGAAGGTTTTTATTCATGATTTATTCATTTAAATAAACTCATAAAATTATTTTCATAGTTTATTGAAAATGCTCCTGAATTATTAGAATTACGTCGTCACCATCATTAAGTAAAATAAGTTAATTGCGAAGTAGTAAGCGTTATAAAAACACATTTTATTTTAAGTGTTTATGCAATTTAAGTAGTATCTACAGGGCCCTTGTGCAGAAACGGTTCACACTTGACTATTCTTTATTCAACGCCCAAATCGAATGTCTTCATATCCTTGACCGAGCCTCGTGGAAGATCCGCAGGTGAAATATTATTTTCAAATAGCTAAATCTATAAATGTTGTTGACAACGCTTGGTCTCGCTTTATTATTCATGAAGGTTAACGGGAACATGACTTCAGGCTTCAGGGTAACCTGATCTAAGCGTTTAATAATCAATTTTATCTATTTCTTTGTTGTTTTATACACTTGCGACTTATTATTCTAATATTTAAAAGTTACTGATTTTTTCCAATAGTTCGATGCGAAAAGAGCAGCATTGAAGTTGCGTTTTCACAAAAATTAAACCAGAATGTTAAGGAGGGATATGTTTGTTAAGAACCAATAGAATCGATTGCTTACAACAATCCTCGATCACTTTTTTAAATAAATATCGTAGATAATATATCTGAGTTTTGATGACAAGAGTAGTTGTGTAGCGATGAAAAACAGTGCTGCCAACTACCAACAACAATTTATACGTCATGGCGCGGATTGTAATAAGGAATTTATATACAAACTGTAATGCACACGTGCACTCAAAAAAACATTCCGAAGAGTACAGCCTCTATAGGGGATTGCATCTCTTTCTACTAGTATGACCATGCTTCAAGGAATAGAGAAAAATTAAATATTGTGTTACTAAGAACATTAACTTCTGTCTATTTAACTACTTAAAATTATTTGTATGGCACATTGTCACAAACGCCATAAGAAAAACACCGTAAGAAAGAGACGAAATCCCCTTTAGTCGACAGTCCTGCTCGGAATGTTTTTTGCTCTTTTTCAATAATACAATATTTTTAAGTGAGCGTTCCAGGAGGTAATTTTTTTGGTACAAGCTTTTTTTTTCGTCAGCACTGTTGGGCGCCAGAAACACTTAGATTCATTCGTTCGAGGGGGCCAAGGCCGGCCTTGATCGCAGACTTTCAAATCACTACTTTTTTTTCAAGCTAAGCTTCATTTTGCTTCTCAACAAAATGTTGCCAACAGTGTAGTTAGAATAGTCATAAACACCGCCGATTTAAAAATCATTACAAGACATCTGTAATTTCAAATATTATCTTAAATCTTAACTTCTTCAATGAAAAATTTTGTAAAAAATATTTTTATAAAAAAAAGCGTTTGTGACATTGGCCTAATAAATCGCTCTTGGCAAAGAAAATTGTAATAAAGTTAGAAATGAATGAGAATAAATGCGATTATAACACTAAAACAAACATTCACATTATTCTCATATCAGCACAATGTAGAGCAGACGTATTTATTAGTCATATATCGTGAAACAAATGATTGCAATTTTAAATAAAAAATCTAAAAATCTTTTAGGATTACTTATTTCCAATAAAAAATCTATACTTGATATAAAAAGCTGAAGGGTTTGTTTGCTTGAACGCGCTAATCTCTGGAACTACTGGTCCGATCTAAAAATTATTTCAGTGTTAGATAGCCCATTTATCGAGGAAGGCTATAGGCTATATATCACCAAGCTAAGACCCATAGGAGTGGATGATCTCGGGCGAAGTCGCAATCGAAAATCGGAATTTCATATCGGAATTAAAATAAAACTATCATTGCTTTTTACATGTTGTCCATTTTCATTATTTAATAGTTATAATCGTCTCATAAAAATTATACGTCGGGTGTAATAGGGTGCAAGATTCAGCGCGAAATATCGATTTTAGAAAAGATCTAACTCAGAATCTTGAACATTTTAAGGTGATGTGACGTCATATGGAAGCGTCTATGTATAACACCAATCCAACAACATGGATTTCTTATTAAAAAAAAGAGAAAGAATTCATGTTTATTTGAATAAATGGTGTTCCGCGCAACGCGACGTGACGTCACACTAAGATTGTTGTCACGTTTTAGAAATCCTTTCTGAGCCCAATATCTTCTATAAATTTACCGCTGTCTTTAAAATTAAAAGCACATGTTTAGTAACGTGATGTTAATATCACATTTATACATAGTTGTAAAATGTAAACATTTAGTCACTATCGTCACTAGTCATATGTTTTATAAAATATATATAATATATGAATTATTAATATACCTATTGTTTACACTCGTTGTGGTTAACCACAACCATTGTGACCCAATTTATAATTGATTAAGTTAATACGTATTAACTCCGCAGTTATGTTATTATCGCAAAATTAATTTATAATGAACCGCTCAAAAACGTAAACAAGGTAATTATAGTTTAATATCTCATATATTGGCATATGGTGGTAACGTGACTACGTTCGTGATGGTGATGATTAATTATGGCTAGTGATATCATAATTCAAAATGACGGCCACATTTCATAATGACAAAAAATTGTTACCAACAAAATGCATGACCTCTTATCTGTCTTATCTTATATCATACGGTGTGTTTACATCATCTTAGTCATACAAACCAACGAGCAGACTCTACAGAATTGTCTACTGTGTAATCTTCTAATATATAAAATTCTTGTGTCGCGGTGTTTCTTACCAAACTCCCCCAAAACAGCTCGAATTTTATGAAATTTTGTTTTTTTCTTTATCTCTAAGTAATAAAGAAAAGGAATTATACTTTGTAGCAAATAAACCTATGGGACGCCCTCCCAGAGTTACTGGAGGAAATCACCTTTATCAATATAGATTCTACTATCTGTGGGAACGACGCTCTGTACATATTATAATCTGTAGTTTTTGACAGTTTATATATTATCTTTGATTATGTAGTTCTATGTGGTTCACTGGATAAAAAGAAACATGTAAAATTGCTCTACATTTAATATTGTTTCCATCGTGATCTTTTGATATATACTCGTACATGTCGGAGAATAGTAAACATTTATCGAATAATCGAATCGTCATCGTCATCTATGGCGCTGGAGTAGGGTAGTAGTTACTTCCGTCATTTAGACAGTCTTGACTCTTTATATACCCTAGACAATCTGAATGTAGTCTTAGTCTTGCGCGGTCTCTCAAGGAGTGAAGTAGTCTCCGAATACTGTTAGTGCTGGGAGTGCTGTCCGATTAAGGTTATTATAAGGCACCTTGTAGCCTTGCCAATGTAACCTTAGGTTACACAGTGATTCC
The DNA here is from genome assembly GCA_905147385.1 of Limenitis camilla. Classification (NCBI taxonomy): domain Eukaryota; kingdom Metazoa; phylum Arthropoda; class Insecta; order Lepidoptera; family Nymphalidae; genus Limenitis; species Limenitis camilla. The sequence continues at coordinate 12,184,427 of LR990230.1, read as the reverse complement.
CTTATTTTGCTCCGATATACAATAATATATAGTTGCTACGTGAGCCTTACTATTCACTTTATACTCCATTCAGAAGTTTTCGTGGATGAATCATTATGTATTTGCGACTTTATTAGCTGCCAGTGTTCACAGTCACTATCAATAGTCTATCCGTGATGCAAGTTCCACGATACTCGTCTTATAGAATATTTAGATAAGTACGATGAGGTTGACGGCACTGTCACGGGCCTCACATGTATTATACATAAACAGCGCAAAAACTCACGATCAGAATTGCTAATATTTTCGTAACCTTGGCTCGGGTGACCGCACAAGAAACTGAATCCAAAGAAAAACTTAATATTTTCTTTCAGGTCAAAGTAACTGTAATGTTAACACATTTCGTATGCTTTCTTCGTAAAACAAAAACATAGCACAAATAGTAGAAATTCTATGGTAATTCAACATCCTGCTGGTATTTTTTTAACATTTAAAAATGTGCTGTGCGAATTTCCTCCTTTTTAAGAATCTTGATTTGAAATTTCTTAAATATTAAAACCTTTTTTTTTCATCTTTATTTTTTTATAACTTTTGCAATTTTTTATGTACATGCTTATAGCATATTTTTCTAGGCGTCATTCCGGATCAAATGGCCTATCACACATAATTTTAAGAGCAGTATCTCTATTTTAGACCATTTTCAACTTGTCGACTAAACTGTTACTTCCATGGTCTAGAGATCATTTACCACTTACTATGTTCGCTTTTCTTTCTCATATTCTTTGTGATATTATATTTTTGTGTTGCACAAAAAAGTACTTAACTTATAAAAACATGAAATATTAATAATGTTTTTTTTTACATGGCGTAGAGTCGCTGCAAATCTTCATGAACCCTGGAAGTCAATATATACTACATTGGGAATCAGTGCTAAATAATTTTTATTTAATTTAATGTATTTACATATACAATATATGAATTAGTTTCTGCTTACACTATAATTCATCTACTATGAACTCAAACTCAAAATTACAAAGCACTTTTTGACACGTCAATCGGATGGGTCAGTGAGTTTCTCTGAAGCTATCAGCTTTCCAAGCTATTTCTTTTGATGGTCCATCTTTTGAGAAGAACAACTTATCAGTCGCGCTTTTCAAATAACCTTACTTAGAGTCAAAGTCTTATTATTTTTTTATTTAAATTTTAAATAGTCGAAGTTAAACATTTAATATAGAATGTAGAATCTTATCTATATCTATATTAATATACTAGAGGGCTGCCCTCGCTTCGCTCCGGGTATTTAAAACAATATTATAATTGATGTCCTTAAATTGTCACTCTGTAATTGTGTAGTTTTTCATTATTTGACAAAAGGGAGACAGTGAGAAAAAGTTATAAAAAGAAAATTAATAGAAACAAAAATAAAAGAAAAGCGACAGATGCTAAGAGAGGGAAGACAGAGCCAATATAAAATTAAATAGGTAAAGGAGAGAGAGAGAGAGAGAGAGAGAAAAATTAAAGAGAGAGAGAAGAGAGAGGATGAGAGACAATGATAGTATGTATTATAAGTGGAAGAGATGGAAATACTATAGACTACTCTCAATGAAAGAATTTTAAAAATCGGATTAGTAACAACAAAACGACCATATTCTATTAATCAAAAAATGTATATGGCAACACTAAATCACCTTTGTCCCTCACGAATAGTGTAGTTTTCTATCAGTGAAAGAATTTTAAAAATCGAATTAGTAACAACAAAATGACCATATTCTATTGATTAAAATATGTATATGGCAACACTAAATCACCTTTGTCCCTCACGAATAGTGTAGTTTTCTATTAGTGAAAAAATTTTTTAAATCGGATTTGTAGTTCCTGAGAAACTCTTCAATTTACAAAATGGCCACCTTATGGCACTTAAATGGTCATATCTTTTTAATTAGAGTATTTATGGCAACACCACATAGCCTATGTTACCCGGAAAGGATGTAGCTTCCTATCGGTGAAAGAATTTTCAAAATCGGTTCAGTACTTTTAGAGCCTATTCGCAACAAACAAACAAACATACAAACATACAAACGTACAAACATACAAACATACAAATATACAAACATACAAACAATCAAATCTTTCCTCTTTATATAATAGTATAGATAAAGCTTAAGAGTTTGTTTGAACGCGCTAATCTCAGGAACTACTGGTCCGATTTGATAAATTCTTTCAGTGTTAGATAGGTCATTTATCGAGGAAGGCTGTAGGCTATATAACATCATGCAACGATCAATATGAGCAGAGCTATACGTGATCAAAGGCGCGCGGGTTGACTAGTTATAATATAGATGCCAAAGCTCCAATAAAGAATCACTTTGTGAAGTCGGATGTCTAATCTGTGGAACTTTGAACAATCATATAAAACAAACTTCAAAGCTTAATAGTAGACCTTGAAGAGTTCTGAAGAATTCTGTTATTACTTCCATCATCAATTCATCCGATCAACAACAATCTATATAATTTCGATACGAGGTGAAGATTGCAAGCTTGTAAGGGTATTGTGTTAATACATTTGTTAATAATGAATGTGTTTTACTATATGCTGCATGCAAATCAAATAGTGAGAGTAAATAGTGCGTATAACATGCCGAGTACTAGTCTATGCTAATAATGCCTATTTGTAATGGTTCGCATTATTGAACGCTTACAACGTAAACAATTCAATTATGCATTGCCAATCGAACGAAGACTTACTATTTATAATATAATTTTCTTAGAAAGTATTTTCTAGAAGGCCGTAATAATTATTATATTCGTGTCACAACTTCACAAGAAACATAAAAAAAATTGTATGTAAAATGTTTAGATGTTTGGTGTTCAATCAAGTAAAAACGGCTGATTTCAATGAAATTTGGCACCTGTCATAAGCGGTTGAATATTTGAGTTACGACTTTGCTTGCGTATGTGAAGGGTGAACCACGTTTTGTGAGAAGTTTTTGTTATAATTTGTTTAATACATAGTTTTAAGTGTTCTTTTATAGTTTTAATAAGTGGTGGGTGGTTTATTTATTTGTTTTCTTTGTTGCTTGTTTGGTAAGTGTTGTTTTATTATTTATTTTTTAATTGTACGTCTTACGGTTGCCACCGTGGGTAACCATGGATGGCGATCCACCTCCTGCTAAAGCTCCTGATCCTGTGGAGGACATAGAAATATGTTCTCTCAATACTGCAATAGATACACCTATTTTAGTTAGAAAGCGCCATATAGAAATTGATAATACGCAAAACATTAGTACTAAAAAAACAATAACTGATCCATCCTGTTCAACTCCCTCTGTTCAAACTGTATATACCCACCCTGATCTCTCTAACGTGTCAAAAAAATACACAGTGAATGATAATGGACCCTTTACAGTATATGTCTCCCGCGAAACTGCTGACCCGTCAGCAGGCACCACTATAAGGGCCATTAAATTTGGCCAATTTTTATATAAAAATAAGATCGGTTCAATTTTAAAAGATGGAATTAAAAATGTAGGCAGAAACAAAATTTCTGTCAACTTTACGACAGGACAAGCTGCAAACAATTTTATTGAAAATCCCATCCTCTCACAATCAAATTACAAAGCCTACATACCAACTTATAATGTAACCCGTATGGGATTAGTTAGGGGAGTACCTGTAGATTGGCATTTAGACGAATTCGTTTCTTCACTAGAGCTACCGGCAGGTTGCGGAGAGGTGCTTAAAATGCGTCGACTAAATAGAAAGGTAAATAATGACGGTACAGTGACCTGGATCCCCACCCAATCGGTTGTTATTACCTTTCGAGGTCAAATGCTTCCCTCTTATATCTACTCTTATCATTCTTCTCTACCTGTTGTTACATATTTTTTCCCAACAATTCAATGCATGAACTGTTGCCGTTTTGGTCATGTGAAAAGTCAATGTCGCTCTAGACCCCGATGCTATAAGTGTGCCCAAGATCACTCAGGAGACTCGTGCACTATTTCTTCGGACTATTCTTGCATACTTTGTTCAGGTAGTCACATTGCCACAGATAGGAACTGCATGGAACATTCTCGGCAGCAGTCTATAAAAAAATTAATGTCAGAAGAAAACATTTCCTATGTTGATGCCTCCTCCCGTTTCCCCTCAGCACGTCCTTCTTATGCAGAAATCGCTAAACAAATGTTTACCCCTGCACAAATGTCTGCACCCTTTTTCTCCCATAACTCCGCCAACTCTAAAAAACTAAGCACTCAGAAACCATCTCACTCTAACCCTTTAAAATCATACCGTCAAACTGTTGTGCGTAGCCCCCGTCCAAAAGTGACTGCACCAAAAGGATACGATTTTATGTCCCACCAGACCATAGTTAATCAACCCTCCTCTTCTCTTAGTAATGGTTGTGCTCTAAGATCTAAGGATCACTCCTATGCCCTTTCCTCTCCTCCAGAAGATTTGACTTCAATTTTAAAAGAGTCCCTAAAAAATATCTCTGAACAGTTTAAAAATGCAACACTACCGCCCAACGCTGCCCAACTTTTTTCTTTAATCACTTCTTTCCTTGATCATGGGGTCATTACAAATCATCCAGTGGAACTGTAAAGGATCACGCAGCAAAAAACATGAAATACTTTTTTTTATAAATGAACATAAGCCCGTTGTTCTTGCCATCTCTGAGACATGGCTTAGACCTGGTTCTCGCTTTCGGGTTCCCGGCTTTGCCTGTTTTAGGGATGACAGGAATGATGGGTATGCAGGAAGTGCCATTCTTGTCCGGCGCTCTCTCACTTATTCGCATATCCCTATCCCTGCTCATAGCCAAAGCATTCAGGCTGTGGCTGTGAGAATTTCTAATATTTCTTTCCTTTCTCTATACATCCCTCATCCTAGCTTTTCCATCCTACAAGAACTACGATCAATTTTCTTCTCCTTGCCTTCTCCTGTTTTCATAATGGGGGATTTTAACTGCCATCACACTGTTTGGGGCTCCAACCATTGTGATTGGTTTTCAACTCATTTATTACAAATTTTTGACGACTTCAATGTTTGTATAATAAATGATGGTTCAGTCACCCGTAGACCCTACCCCAATGAAAACCCTAAATCTGCTGTTGATCTATCTATTTGCTCTCCTTCTTTGGCTTCTCTTTCTAGCTGGAAAACTTTGCCTAGTACCCATGGCAGTGATCATTACCCGATTGTGATCACTCTAGCTCAAAACTCTAATCCATCTGTGAATTATAATAGTCTCCGTAGATATAAATTAAAAAAGGCAAACTGGATAGAATTTGCTTCTTCTGTTGACAGACTTACAGAAACTCTACCTGTCTTGACTGATGATGAAAACATTTTACCTTATTATGATAACTTTGTAAATATTTTAAAATCCTCTGCAGACCTCCACATTCCTCTCAAAAAAACTAAACGTGATTTTATGTTGTCTCCCCCGTGGTGGGATGAAGAATGCTCTTCCCTTATTAAAAAACGCAATGAAGCAGAATCTTCCTACACAATGTTTATGTCCCTTGAAAATTTTCTCAACTACCAGCACGCTGACGCTAAAGCCAAGAGAATTCTCTCTAAGAAGAAAAAGAAGGGATGGATATCATTTTGTGAATCCCTTGACCCTCGTTCTCCACCTTCTTTAGTATGGGATCGAATTAAGAGATTCCGGCAATCTGTCTCTTTTGCTGACGATGTCTCTTCCGATCCTTCCCTTTGGTTAGAAAATTTTGCTGACAAACTTGCTCCCCCTTTTGTACCTAATATTGATTGCACTTCTACTGTACCACTATCTTGTAATATTAATGACATGGATTTACCATTTTCTGCTTCAGAGCTACAAATTGTGCTCTCCAGTTTAAAGGATTCCTCCCCAGGGGAAGATGGTATTCCTTACTCATTTCTTGTAAAGCTTAATGATGAAGCGAGATACTGCTACCTTAATATGATCAATAGATTTTTTGAAACAGGAATTGTCCCACAATCTTGGAGAAGCCAAATAATTATCCCAATAAGAAAACCTAGTAAAGACCCACTAGATCCAAATTCATATCGTCCAATCGCATTGTCATCTACTCTTTCTAAAATTATGGAACACTTGCTCAAAAACCGCTTAGAATGGATTTTAGAGAGTCAAAATTTACTAGCCAAGACCCAATTTGGTTTTAGAAAAGGTCTTGGTACACTGGATAGTCTTGGAGTTATTACAACAGATATTCGAACGGCCCTGGCAAAAGGAGAGTACCTTGTGGGTGTTTTCCTAGATGTGGCATCCGCATATGATAATGTTCTTCTCCCGGTACTCAGGCATAAAATGCTTCAGCTGAGCATTCCGCCGAGATTAACTAACTTTATATGCAACCTTTTATCGCCTAGATCTGTTTTAGTGAAAACCTTTTCTCTGTCTCTTCCCCCCAGAACAGTCTGGAATGGTCTCCCTCAGGGTTCAGTCCTAAGTCCTCTCTTGTATAACATTTACACTTTTGATCTTGAATTATCTGTTGTAAGCTTCTCCAATATTTTACAGTATGCGGATGATATTGCCCTATATTATAGTTCGAAATCTATGGAGGAAATTTCAAATCGTTTAAATTCTGCTCTGTATTACCTAGGAATCTGGTTAACAGATCATGGTCTCTCATTATCTGTTGACAAATGTAAAGCGGTAATATTTACCAGAAAAACGGCTGTAGACATTCCTGTTCTTGTGTTTGAGGATCAACACATTTCCATTGCTGATAAAATTAAATTCCTTGGTGTTTATTTGGACTCTAGATTAAATGGTGTGGCACATGTTGATTATGTGAGTCAAAAATGTGAAAGGGGTATTAATATCCTTCGAGCTTTATCTGGTGTATGGTGGGGTGCCCATCCCTACACCCAAAAACTATTGTACAATGCCATAGTCCGTAGTCATATTGATTATGGATTGTTTGTGTTGGATCCAATAAATAAATTAGCCTTACAAAAGTTAAATAAATTGCAGTATAAAAGTTTGAGAATAATATTAGGAGCAATGAAATCATCTCCAACTATTGCTCTTCAGGTGGAATGTGTTGATCCTCCAATACACCTACGTAGTCAGTATCTTTCCGATCGCTTTATTTGTAAAGTTTTACAACTTTCATCTCACCCCTTGTTGGACAAACTCTATAGGCTTTCTGTTAATCTTAAAAGGACTCAACTTATCTAAAATTCACCAGTCTTCCTCATCCAATTCTCTCTTCTCCTAGTCATCCAATTTTTTCTTCTTCTTTTAATGGACTAATTTATCAACCCTCTATCATTATCAATCTTGGTATAAATAAAAGGACAGTAGAAGCTGATATCAAGTTTCGTAACATTATTAATGATAATTGGCAAGACACTTTAATAATTTACACAGATGCCTCAAAACTATCAGTAGGTGGCTGCGTTGGTGCTTCCTGCTGGGTCCCAAAATTTAATATCTCCCTCCAATATAAATGTCCCCCAGAAACATCAGTATTTACAGGAGAGTCTATTGCAATTTTAGAAGCCATTAATTTTGTAGAAATTCACAACATTAGACATACTTTAATACTGACTGACTCTTTGAGCTGCCTTCAAGCCATTAAGGATAATCCGTTTCGTAGTAAGGTGAGAGTTTCTGTCGTATTCAGGATTCGGGAGGTGCTGTATTCATGTCATCGGAAAGGTTTGTCCATTACATTGGCTTGGATTCCTGGTCACTCAGGTATCGTCGGTAATGAGACTGCTGATGCTTTTGCCAAGCAGGCGGTGGAAATTGGCACTTTATCTCACTATGCAAACCACGCTCATGATCTACGTTTAATCGCAAAATTCGACCTTAATAAGTCCTGGAACTCAATGTGGGATTCAGTAAAATGTATCAAAGGAAAACATTACGCAGCAATCCAACAGGACATTCCACGAAGACCTTGGTTTTTTCTACATCAAAATGAGGTTCGTTGGGTTATCTCTACGATCAGTCGTCTTCGAATTGGACACTGCTGCACTCCAGTACACCTTTGTAAATTGAGAATCCGAGATCATTCACTGTGTGAATGTGGCCTGGACGAAGGCACAATTTCACATTTGTTGTTTTCATGCCCTAAGATTTTCTGTAAACTATATGATGCTCTCCCTTCTTCTATCCCTCGCCCTATTAATGATAAATGTTTCCTGCAATTAGTGTTTTGTCCGCGTTATGTAAAATTTGTGTGTAAATTTATTAAGTCTAACAAAATTAAACTGTAAATAGTATACTAACTGTATATATTATTTATTAGAATGTAAGCAATTTTTTTTTTATCTTTTTTTTGGTGTTGGATACTAACGAATACTGTGTTGTTGTAGATTGATATTAACATGGTGGAGTCCTCTGATTATAAAGGAAGTGTCTTAAAATAAAATCTACAATTCACCGGTCAAACTTCACAAGTGTGTTTTGTCCTCACTACGTGACATTGGCAAAGTACCCTGTGCATGTCTATTGTGCACAACTAGAAGCCATTAAAAGAAGAAGGAAGGAAGGTTGAATATTTTTATTTAGCCAAAATGTATTAAAAATTTAACGTTTTTTGATAAATCTAAGTATTAAAAGTATACGTGATATATTATCAATTTCCAGTAGTTATCTACACAAAATGTAATTAAAACTTAAAAGTATTAAATTTACCTTTTTAAAGTAGGGTTTTCGTCATCACATCACGCCCTTACGTTAGATACCCATTATATAATAGAAAGTTGGGCCGTCATCTTTGGGAGTCCGCCATATTGTATTGTCATTTTCAGTTGACTGGACTGACTTGCTTGCGAACTTATTGTTGACGATTGGCAGCACTAGTTTGTAGTAATGCTAGGTAGAAGAATGCTATCACATGATGATTGTTTGTTAAAATATCGCATTAAACAAAACCATTCTAATATTTCTAGTATCAGTGTATAATTCCAAGGTCTTCACAAATTAAATTTCATACAATGCCCTTCCCCTTTATTTTTCTACAACTGATCGAATTCAAACGGCCTATAGCACCTGCAGCCTTGAAAATCGTCAGCCCTTTTACTATCACTAACCTTTGACGATCACAAAAACTTCTATATCTAGTTATACCGGCTTTATCGCTGTAACAATATGCGGAAAATATTTCCGCCATATCTGAATGTGTTGTTCATTTCTTTTATTTAAAATTATAATTTGTGACAAACATCTTTAATCCATTCAACAGAAAAATAATCTAGATAAAGATTTTATAATATGTCGGCGCGTAAGTTAGGCTTGGGTTTAACCCAACCTTAGGTTTGAACAGAGGGCCTGGGCAGTGGAGGCGAGTGTTGTAATTACTTAAAGGAATACCTTGAGCCACCATTATCACAGCTTAGGTCCCTCTCGTAATTGTAAGACATCATAATGTTTGATTATTTATCGGTTTAGTAACAGTATCTGTGTGGCCTTTACTCAATAGTCCATTCAATATTACACCTCTCACGCATGGTTTCAACATGCCTCCTCTCCCCCCCCGCCCCCCCCCCCCCTTCTTTTACAAATATTTATAAGATTGTTTAAACTTATTATTTTTACAATTTTAATTACTTATTTTATTTTTGTTTTCCTCTACGGGTATGAGCCGCCATTTTTCAGTTTCTATTAATTAACTTTTTTTTGGCTTCATATCGTATTTTTTGGTTCTCCTCTCCTCTCTATTTTATGATGCATATGTTCCACCGGGAATCCTGGTATCTCTAGTCCAGTAGGAATCGGCGCATAAGTACTACGGAAAACTATTCCATCTCAATTTTTTTATGCGATCCTCTTTAATCCCCCTGTTAATGATATAAATGCACGTTGCCATGGGACAACCCCGCGCTATAAAAAAAAATATTTAAAAAGAATGAAATACTTACAAAAAATATTTTTTTAAATTCTTTATTCATTAGTTAATTAAGGAAGACAATTTAAGGAGGATCGCAAAACATTGAGGTGGAATAGTTTTCGGTACTTATGCACCCATTCCTCCTACTACTATAATATTGTTACTGAAATATTGTTTGTTTCTCTATTAATCTAAATGCGAAACTGTTTATAAAATTTAATAATTCGCGTAGTGTTGTAGTTCTAAATTCCTTGCAACCAGTAAGCCTACGTTAACCTAGAAAGCTTCCAAATATTTATGCTAATAAAGTTAAGGCATTGCGTGGGCTCAGCAGCTGAACCGCTATTGTTTAGTTATATTTCACTGTTTCATTATTATACAAACTGGAATATTCTATTGATTGTATTATTAGTATTTATGAGATCATTATCCAAATAATCACAGCACAGCACATCTGTTTGTACGGGTAGGTTGAATATTGCCATTATCAAGGAAATAGTTCTTACTAGCAAGCTGCAGCTGGTTCACGATGTTTCCTCCTTTATTGCCTTCTTAGGGTTCCGCACCCAAAGGGTAATAACGAGACCCTCTTACTAAGACTCCGGTGTCCATCTGTCTGTCACCAGGCTGTATCTCGTGTACCGTAGCTAGACAGTTGAAATTTTCCCAAATGATGTATTTCTGTTGCCCCTATAACAACATTTCAATTAATATTTAAAGGGGGCTCCCATAGAACAAACGCAATTCTTTTGCCAAAAATTGGTACGGAACCATTCGTGCGCGAGTCCGACTCGCACTTAGCCGGTTTTTTTTAAATTAAAAACCGTATGAAACGGTATTTTTCGTAGGTTAGTAATAACAGTAATACAGGTCCTGAATGATCCAATATAAACAAATTAGACAAGATTTAGTAGAATATTAGAAATACTTATATGAAACAATCGCGCTGACCACGATGTTTTTTCGAAAAATTATGACATTACATTGATGGTTTTATGTATTATAAATAATAAATGTGTATTTTAGATAGTCGTTTTTTTTTTAAATGGACACCTTTTTACATAGCCACACTTTCAAGCCATTGAGGATTTTCTCCAAATAGCACGTATGATCATATTCAGGTTAACACATACAAGCGGAAAAGCGTAGGCGAACAAATTAAAATAATGAAAATTCAATAAAAAATGCAGAAACCTAGATTTTAGAAATCCATGGGCCACACTTGCATGCTCTTAATCAATAACAGGTCTGGCGGTTAATTTATAGCGACAATCACATTTGCACACAATAATGTAAATTGTTAAATAATTTGCATTTATTTCAAATGATAATGGTATAACGTAATATACTTTATTAACAATAAACATACACAAACCAGTTTTGACAATTTTATTGAACACTTCGAAAAGCAGTCACATTGTGTATAGTAAATCTTATACTTTAATATATAAAGCTGAAGAGTTTGTTTGTTTGAACGCGCTAATCTCAAGAACTAGTGGACCGATTTGAAAATTTTTTTTTAGTGTGAGATAGCCCATTTATCAAGAAAGGCAATAGGCTATATATCATCACGCTAAGACCAATAGGAGCGGAGCATCACGCGAACAAAGTCGCACGGGTCGTCTAGTAATAAATATATAAGCTCTGGAGCTGGGGGCTTGTAACTAATGTTAGTAACACTGTTTATAAATTAGTATTCGCGGGTAGTTCATTTATATAATTTCAAGAATACCGACTTGTAGTGATAGATCTTTAGCGGGATAAAGTAGTCAGTCTCTCTGGTGTTGTCGCGCAGTGTACATGTAAGTTAGTATTATAGTGTCGTGGTTAAGGTTACTTGTTCTTCTTGAGGTCCACGTAAGTTTACTTTATCAAGTGGTATCAAGCCCCAGGCACTGCTTGGCTTCGTCTAAATTGCATGTGTGTACGTATTGCTGTACAGTAATGGGTATCACTCCTCTCTCATTCTTTGACATTCATTAACACTTACCTCCATTGCTCAACCTAGCTACCTAATATCTTGTTGTATGAAATTATTTCTCTAACTACCTACCTGTGAAAGCCTGAAAAGGTCTGAAAAAATGGGTTGGATAAGTTCTTCCAGAGACTAACTGTTAATCTAGTGCTTCGTGTGTTAATGAGAGAGTTGGCTCGGAATCGGGTAATATATTCCGGAATATATTTAGGCAACGTCCGCTCGGGTCTATGATTTACGCACAACTGCTACTCACGCCCCTGCTACTCACGTAGTATATTTATAATACCCGCGTGGTTAAGATAGCATGACATTACACATACACTACACTTACTAACTTCATTGAGATTATTAAATAAGATTTTCTTTCAAAGAATTTTTGACACATCAAAATAGTCAGCCTTTCTAAACAAAAGAACTAATGTGTTGAGTCAGCATTACATAAATACACCGTGGTATGAAAATTAACATCATTAACGAAGCGAAGAGAGGGCAGCCAGCTTGTACTGTAAGGAGTGAAACCGAAGCGTTTAATTGCTTTAAATCAGTTAATTAGTTCGCGGCAAACAATAATTGCTTATTGCGGACGCGCTTCAGTGTGTTTATAAATAAACGCAGTACCACTACGCACACGTACTTCTACACGTATGATTTTTATGCTATTATATACTCGTATACTTACATAGAAAATCCGTGTTACGACGTTTGTATGTTAAGCTTCGAAACTCCTGACACTAATCTTAATGAGATATAATTCATCTTGAGACATAGGATAGTTTAATAAAGGTAAACAGATGGCGGTGTAAATTAGTTTATTGACCCAATACTTCAAAATCTCTTGGTATCTAGGTTGGGTAACCATCCAATAGATGGCGCCTTAATTAAGTTTCAAATGTTAGAGCCAAAGGTACAAAAAAAGTTTTTATTTTCTTCTGTCCTCTTCCGACAAACGAGTTAAATGATGATGATTGGATCATTTTTATGAATAGGTTTTTGTTAAAAAAATAAATAATAGGTATTATATTATCAACTAGATTATTATCAACTTGAAAAACTGGAAATATGATTGATGCCATCAAAAAATTTGTCACGTATACATAATATAACGAAAAGTAAGCAAAACATATAAATCTTTGTTAGGTACAGGTAAACAATTACAGATACTTTTCTTCCAAAAAAAATCATAGCAGAAAAGTCTTTAGATTTAACCACATATTTAACCACAATCTGCATAGAATAAATAAATAATAGATCCTATAACTTTAGAATATACAGCATCAGGTGCATGGCGTACGTGACGATAAACACAAAGGACTGAGAAAAAATTGATCCATGGGAATACCCCTGCGCGATCCCTACCTCATAAAACAACAACAATGGGGTTAAAAACCCCTCGAATCAAAATTCATCTCTAAACCATTTAAAATATGGTTGAATTTACTTTAATAATGGCTTTGGAGGGCTACCGAATATTCTCGAAAAAGCACCTTAGTAACAATGTATCGTGAAGAGTGCGAGTGAACCAATTATGTCATTGCGTTATTGTGTAATCAAGCAATTAATTAATGCAAATGCAATCGGTCACAAGTGTTAGCTTTCATATGAAATCTTTAAATATCAAGGAATCCAGGGGGTTAAAATAAAAAGAGATTTTTATTCGACTTCAAAATGTAAAGGTCGATTTTTGAGTGTGACGCGTTACGAGAATTATAAATTAGATATTGGTATCATTGAACTAGTAGACTATGTATTAGATAGGTCTTTATTTTATTTACTTTAGCATTATCATAGCAACACTGTCATTTGATTATAAAAGAGTAAATATAAAAAAAATCATTTGAGTGTTTATTTAGTTTTGTAACTGCAAGTAAAACATGGGGGTAATATAGATTATTATAGACACTCGTTCCTGCTTCATTCCCACTTCTCCCCTCCTACCTGCCCGTCGAAATTTTTTTACAACTATACTACGCGCTGAAAAAAGACTATTTTTCAGGAAACACCTGAAAAATAGCAAAATCAAATAGGAAGTGTTTTTATCTTGTAAAAAAATGTTTTTCTTATCAAGTTCAAGCAAAACTATTATCATAATGCATAAGCAAATACGTTCGTTGACCGCTGACGTCAACATTTTTTGTCGATCTTGTTTATGTGAAACAATACGTCAAATAATGTTAATTTACTGACTCTTATTAAAAACAAAAGTGATGTTATCTTCTGTAAATTTTCACAGCTGCTCATAAATTTAAAGCACTTGATGTATAAGTGTGTAAAAAATTGCTTTAAGGGTCTGAAAAGTCCAAAATCCGATCAAGATGGCGTCATAAAAATTCTTTCTCAATTTGTTATTACAAAATAACAATTTGTTAATTAAGTTTAAAATAATGATTAATGATATGGTTTTTTAATTTTCAAAAGTTATTTGAAAAGCTCAGAACTACAGTTATGGGTGACGTGGCGTCACTTCGTAAGCTCATCATTATTCCTTTACGAAAAATGCTTACTACTATCCGACGGTGTTGTGACGTCACAATATCTTTTACGTCAAAATCCGTCACGTTTTAATAATAAAAATTAAATAAAAGGTTTAACTTAATTGTCCACATATTACATTAAAATGTGAGATTTTATTATTAATCCGGTTATAGCCGCCATTGATTTCTTTAAAAATAATTGAAAAAGTATGAAATTGTAATTGCATTCGTTTTATTATATAAAAATTTCGTATTTTCTGTTCCTTATTTCGCATCTGTAACAGCATCCGGCAGTTTAAAATATATTCAAGTTATTTATAAACAAGTCAAAGTATATATTTATATTTAAATGATATTAAGAACTTGAATAAGCTGCTTATAACCGACTTCAGAAAAAGAGATTATACGTTGCACTGTTTTTCTACTTTTATCTTAGTTCACACTGGATGTCAAAGTTTAATGAAATCAGTTTTCTGATATTCTCTATTTTACTAATCAAATAACATATAAATAAATATTTTAACGTCTTGTCGGTAATTTTAGGATGATATTGGATGATGTCCTTACCTTTTGTGTCGCAAACACCAAGTCCTCCTCGTATTCCTATCTAAAATACATATTTATGTCTATTGTTGGTCATTGACGTTTATCATCCTACTCTGATCATCGTCTTACATTGACTATAAAATTTGCTTTTTGTTAAGAACAGTTAAGGGGGAGATGGTCCACCTGATAATAAGTTGCCACCGTCGCCCATGGACATCAGCAATACTAGAGAGTGTCTCTTGCAGCCTCGAAGATAGAGTGAGGAGAGCGAATGAAAATGATGGAATGGAAGGACAGATGGAAGAGTGAGAGTGTAGGTAGTAATGCTTAAATAAGTTAGGAACGCGTCCAAGACTCCAAGTCACTTGTCGATCGGATTCTCATGTTACTAGTCACAAGCCTGTCAGGGAACAGATCCCCTACCACCAAGTGGTGCTGGGTTACTCGGTTCTTATGAAATACTCTCTCAGCGGCAGAGGGGAATTGAATTCTAACCCATCCCCTCACGAGAAAAATTTCTTCTAGATGTTGGACTTATTTTTATAATATTACTTATATTATAAGTGTGACAGTTTGAAATGCCTGAATATTTTTATATAATTATATATCGAAAATTAAATGTTTTTTTATAAATCTAACTATTTTATTAAACATAAACATTACACACTAAAATGGAGAGTCAACTAGTTTTAAGTAATAAAACCTATAAATTGGTGGAAATATTTGAATTATTCAAATTACTTTTGTTTGGAATAGTTCCCACAAAGTGCGACTGCGTAATAAGGGTCTAGCTGACTAAAGCCTTTGTATAAATATCGACAAAGGAAACTCGTACACGTACTCGTTGGTGACAAAGCTCATTCTTTAACACTGTAATATTCCACATTTATTTCAATGCAAAGTTATTTAGACTAGAACTAGTTTAATTTAACAACGAGTATAACGTCGAGAACAAATAAGACAATATTTCCAATAACGCAATACAAAGTACACACTTTTAAAAGTTCCACTTTTATTTAATTCAGAAGTAAAAAAAAACAGTTCATATGTAGTTAGTATAGTTTATTTATTGTAATTTTTTTATTCTCTTTTATTTAGCTTTGCTTAACTTAAGAGTGAGAGAGAGTCTTATATTGTTATGTACATAGGAATGAGCGAGAGCGGACTATGCAGCTTTTGTATTCGTCGCTTTCTAACTAGAATATTCTAACTAAATTATGTAAGTATAGTTTTATAATTGGTTTGGTCGACATTAAGTTAAAAGTAATTAAAGACAAATACTTACCTACATTGGCGTCATAATTTTTGTATAATCATGTTTTCAAAAAGTTGTTCTGGAATTTAGCTATAGAAACTGAACAAAGCAAGGACAAAACACTAGTAAATAGACAGAAATAATTACATCGTTAGTTACTTGAGGGCACATTCTTATAGTTACAATATGTAGTTGGAATTTTGTTTACTTGTAAAGCTTTCAACGATTAACCAATTTTTCAAGCAAAGCTCAGTAATAGGCTCATAAAATGTTACTAATAGGGTTGTTTATAATAATGTCCTCGAAACCAGAATCAAGAAATTATAATTATACAGGATTGGAAGTTTTGAACATTCTTACTGCGTATTTAACCGGTTTTATAAAGCTTGATGACGCAGTTTAGCGCTTGTGTTCGGAGTTGATTTAACATTTATTTCTATTATACTATAGATGTTTTATTTCTCACTAAAAGTATAAATATGATAACAATAATACATCTAATTTAGGAAATAATTAGTTCCTAGTCATCGATATATTATATTAATAGTGTACGACTTCATACAAATATCATAAAAATGGTGTCCTACTCCTAGGCTTTTACATATATATTGCAGTATTATTTAAATGATCTCATAAAGGCAGAAATGACTACAACGGAAATGGAACATTTTTTTCGTTTTGGAATTCTTTTCTCTGTGACACTTTGTTGTTTGTGATATGGTGCACCAAACGCCCTGTAAAATAATTTCCACATTCATCATCATTATAATTCGTTAATGGTCTACTGCTGAGCCGGGTTTCCTTCTCACATGTGGGTGATAGGCCAATAGTCTACTATATTTTTGGCATAATAATAGTTATGACTACACCAAAAGCTGCACCTCTTAGCTTGTGTAATTGTAACGACTCGTTACACACACGAGGTTGATTGATATTCAGAGATGACCCTTGATGACGCACGATGTTGCCCTAAAAAATGCTAGATTGGCTCCAATTTTTATGGTTTTAGGAGCGAATTCTTTTCTCTGTGACACTTTGTTGTTTGTGATATGGTGCAAACGCCCTGTAAAATAATTTCCACATTCAACATCATCATAATTCGTTAATGGTCTACTGCTGAGCCGGGTTTCCTTCTCACATGTGGGTGATAGGCCAATAGTCTACTATATTTTTGGCATAATAATAGTTATGACTACACCAAAAGCTGCACCTCTTAGCTTGTGTAATTGTAACGACTCGTTACACACACGAGGTTGATTGATATTCAGAGATGACCCTTGATGACGCACGATGTTGCCCTAAAAAATGCTAGATTGGCTCCAATTTTTATGGTTTTAGGAGCGAATTCTTTTCTCTGTGACACTTTGTTGTTTGTGATATGGTGCAAACGCCCTGTAAAATAATTTCCACATTCAACATCATCATAATTCGTTAATGGTCTACTGCTGAGCCGGGTTTCCTTCTCACATGTGGGTGATAGGCCAATAGTCTACTATATTTTTGGCATAATAATAGTTATGACTACACCAAAAGCTGCACCTCTTAGCTTGTGTAATTGTAACGACTCGTTACACACACGAGGTTGATTGATATTCAGAGATGACCCTTGATGACGCACGATGTTGCCCTAAAAAATGCTGGATTGGCTCCAATTTTTATGGTTTTAGGAGCGAATTTGAACATAAAAGTTCTTTTTCTCTATTCTCATCTATATAGATATACCTGAAACCTGGGAAATTAGAAAAGATCGTTGAATCTGATCCCAAAAAAATTTAAGGTAAACACTAATATATTTTTATCATATAATACTGAAAAAAAGATAATCAACTAAAATAAAACAATTATTAAATTATTTTTATTAAAAATTTTCTTATAAAAATACTTTTTTGTATAGATATTATGATAACAACACGTAAAAAATCATAACTAATATTATATACGCAACAGTAACTGTCTGTTTATAACGCTTTCACGCTTAAACCACTGAACCGATTTTGATGAAATTTGGTGCAGAGATAGACTAGAGCCTAAGAAGGGATATAGGCTAAGTTTTATCGCTATAAAAACGCTTTGAAACGAAAGGGTTGAAATAAGAGATGAAGTTTATGTCATATTATTGAAAATTTAAATTCTATTTTCACTCGTGAGGGGACGGGTTAGAATACTCTTCCCCTCTGCCGCTGGTAAGAGGCGAGTAACCCAGCAGCCCTTGGTGGTAGGGGATCTGTTCCCCGACTGGCTTGCGACCACCAGCATGCGAATGCGACCGCCAAGTGTTTTTAACGCGTTCCCGTCGAGCCGCATGTGGGCCAAGTCCTTCTCCCATCCTATTAATGCTGTGGTTCCAGTGAACACCGCGTTCTTGTCCAGGGTTCACTGATACCGCAGTATTCTTCCCTCCCCCGCCATCGGCAAAACAAGAGATACTCTCAGGTGGACCGTCTGCTCGTTTGTCCCTTATCTATCATTAAAAAAAATCAAAGCAGAGCCGGATAGACTAATAGTTGAACAAATCATTTTCTCGAACTTACCTCAAATAACGGTCAAACAAATATCGACAATTTTGTCATCGCAATTTATAAGGTTTCTCAGTTCGTTAGGCCCCTAATGCGTAATTCCTATAAATGCCCTTTTTCTTTGAATTGAACTTTTTGTTGCTATCGGCATATTGATTTCTTTATTTCGTTGAATGTAACTCGAGTGAGAAAAGCTCGTAATCCCCGTTTTCACATTATTTAGACTTCTTATTTGAATCCTCTTCGTTTTTAATGAAAATAATTTTATTTTATTGAGTACTTACTACATTTCTCTGTTTTTACTACTGTAAAGAAGATGATCTAATATAACGATAGTTTTTTTTTTTTAAATCATCGTTTCCTTTATGAAACAAATTAAAAGTGCTGCTAATGTTATGTAAACACCTAAATCATGCTTAGCATTACAATTTACGAATAATAAACAAAACAGTGACTCATTTATCGCTATCCAAGCATTCAAAGAACTGTACTCAATACAATTAAAATGCATATTATGTAATATTTTTGCCTGTTACATAATAATTAGAGATGAACCGGATATCCGGCAATTATGCGGTATCCGGACTTTCTTTTCTTGATTTTACACAAGGCAAATCATACCACAATAAGTTATGGACACCGTTTATTTTTATATTCACACATCAAAAATGTTTTTTTATGGTAAGTGGTGATTCCGCATTGGCTTCGTATACCATACCATCTTCTGAAAATAGCCTTTCGCAATTGCGGGTACTAATTCAAATTAACTGACCACTAAATATATAGGTTGTGATTGTGATCGATCCGAGATGTCTTTAAGAAAAAGTCATCTCCTTTGCAATTGGATTTTGTTTTCTCTTGGTCGCGAAGATTACTGAGGCGGTAAAACTGATCGCGTCGTGTAACGCGAGAAAGGAACGAATATCCGGCGGCCGGATATCCTTTGCTCCGGCCTCGTAGCTCATTATCCGGAATCCGGCCAAACCACAATCCGTTTCAACACTAATAATTATTAAAAAAAATATTTTTTTAAGGAGTACTAGCGGTATGGATCACATACTACGAGTGTTCCCTTTGCCCCTCCAAGTAAGCTAAAATGCTTGTGTCAGGAGTGGGCCACGCCAGTAGTCCAATGTCTGGGATTTGAACCCTCGTCCTATCACTGAGCTACTGACGCTTCAAAACATAATTAAATTTATAATTCTTTTTTTTTATGATAGATAAGGTGCAAACGAGCTGATGGTCCATCTGGTGGTAAGTGGACACCATCGCCCATGGACATACCCTCAAACAAGAGATACCCTCTTGTTTTGTCGATACGTTCCATCTTTGAAGATAGAATGGGGAACAGATTTTCACCGGACCCTAAGCGAGAGCCCATAATCCACAGCATTAATGGGATGGGAGAGGGAAAGTCTGGCACATATGCGGCATGACCAGAATGCGCCAATGACACTTAGCGGTGGGATTCGCATGCTGGTGGTCGCAAGCCAGTCGGGGAATAGATCCCCTTATTTGTTCAAATTCCAGAGCAGTGTTTCTCAACTTGTTATAAGTTATGAAATGGGGTCATTAATAGTTATTTATCATCGGATAAGTAAGAACAGTCTAATCATTATTTACCAGTCACACCATGTCGTTCAATCAAATCGTTCAAATGATATTATCGTTATCTAGAAGGCTTGTTTACAAGAACTTTGTTTTGGCATCATGCTCCTTTTATATTACGCATACAATCACAGCTTGCTGATAACTGATCTTATATCAAATCATCCGATGTTTATATTTACAGAGAACAGATGATCTCATTCAATATGTAAATACATATGTAACAATATGTTATAGCGCATATAGAGCTACATATGTTTTTCATATATGGAATGTTTTGTAACCGCATGACAAGTTTTTTTTTAAGAATACTAGCAGTATGGTAGCTGAAGTAACAAGGAGTAACTTAGGCTATTTAACATCGCGCTACGACGTCATAGAAGTTATACTTTAGCCAAAATAACTTCGAAAAGACAATTTTATAATCTGATGTTATGTTGTCGGTCACGTAGGCCAAAGAGCGAGAGGTTCAAGCTGCAATGTTTGAGTGAGGAGTTTGGAGGGGAGCAGATGAGGCTAGAGTGGGACAGCAGGATGGCGTGACAACAAACATGGCGACGCCGGTAGCCGGTCGAACCGGTTACCACGTGCTCTGCGTTGTAGTCCGTACTCTATACAATGTTTGTCAACAAACTCCCTATGAAGGTCACTCGAAGGGTTGGCAAGACAAAGGATTCATTGCATAATTCCACTAATAGAAGGATTTTTGTTCAACGGGATTATTTGTATGATTATTATTAAAGAAAGATTCGTTCATACATTTATTCTTATTAGTTTTCTAATTTACTGAATTTAAAATGGTTTCTGAGAGAAATTCTCAATATTTATTCATTTTTATTTTTTTAATGAAATTATTTGCATTCATTAAAACATCTGTTTTAACATCATTGTCACCTGTATAATGAGTTGGTCTGAGATGATGCAATTACTCGCATATTGTAAACAACGTTTGAAAACAGAATCACGTGTTTCAGAAACGTTTATTAAAGTTCTTCAATAACTTCTTTATTTTTCTTTTGAGGTTACACGAGAACATCTGGCTTCTATATGCGTACCCAAAAGCTATGTATACTATACTATACACCGATGGATACGAAAAAATAAACGAAAAAAAATGTAAACACGTCAGCGGTGCGAGCGAGCGCGCATGCGCGGTGAGAGGCCACAACGACGCATTCGAGTACGGGGGAAGGGGGAGAGAGGAGCAGAGGGAGGGGAGGGGGTCGTACGATGTGCGCCGAGCGGTCCCTGAGCTCGACCGCGACCGGCAACTCGTCAGTTGGATTTTAGAACATCGAACGGGCGGGCGTGTGTAGGATGGATCGCTAAGGACACCAGTAGTTTTTTTTCATTCCGCCTTCTAACAGTGTTTGTTTATTACCTTCCGGCACTTTCTGTAAATCCTTCTCGACAGTGGTGCTTATTATTTCTTTTGTTTTTGGCGTTTTATGTTTTTATAATTTCTTAAATCGCCGTTCCGATTTCACGTCGAGAAGGCAGCCGCACAACTTTGAAAGCGGCTTTTTGAGAGTAGTAACATCTACTCATAATTTTGTTATCGCTGAAACAACACATAAAACAATCAAAATGGTGAAGAAGATATCAGAGGAGAGTGTAGATAGCGGTGAGTATTTATTTTTGATTTTTAAATTTAACGTAATGGAAAAGATTTTTGCATACCGGCATTTTTAACTTGTTAAAATAGTTGATTTATTTCGTTCGCTAAAGATACTTGTAAGATACTCATTTATAAATAAGCACTCACGTTTATCGTTGCTTATTTATCTTTAGTTTGACCTTAAAGATGTTCACGACATAAATTATAATGCCCTAGTTTTCAAAGTACAGCCCTTCTGTTGCATCACGTACACATGAGTGAGTTGCAAAAAGCGCATCATCAAGTTATCTAGAAATAAAATTTTATGTATAAGTGTCGTAATATAATAGAAAATCATAATTTAATCAAGTTTATTAACACTATTGCTGTACAAGATTTAAATTTTCAACGTTTTTTTCTGGAATGTAAAATTAAAATACACTACGTTTGTGGAGATATTATAGGAAATAAATAAATCATATTCGACTAATTTTGATATTTTTTTGACAATGTTTCGCAAGTTTCTTAAAGTTCAGGGTGGTAATTTTTTTTTATTAATTCACAAATAAATACTTTCATTACTCTACCATGACCATTCTTAATATTACCTTCAGTGCAGTTTATGGATACGTGACGTGATGCTTTAGTTTGCTTTGCTATTCAAGGCGGTTAATCAAATTAGTAAAACTTCTTTAATTAAACCGATTTGGTTTACATCACTCATTCTTTTAAAAAAGGCAAGTAGAAAGAAGTTGTATGAAAAAATTGGATAACAATTCTACTTTGAAAGATATACATAATAGTAAAAATTGGTTTCACAATGCACTAACTGAATTGCAGTTTATTTTATTATAAACATATTTTAGCTTAGTCATCTGCTGTGTCATTCCAATAATTACTAACACAATGAACTTTACTCGAAAACCTTGAAATACTTTATTAAAAAATATAATTTGTAACAAAATATTATACTTTCCCATTAAAGCATATCCATAGACTACTTGTATTATTACTAAATAAAATTTCAATAGACAAAAAAAACTCAAAATGCTAACTGGTTAACCCCTATATCTCTCAGACCCCCCAGGTCTTTTTTCGCTAATGTCGAACCCTTGCAATTCGTCCCAGAATTTTGGAAATCAATATAACATTTCATAACAATGATCTGAATGAATGAATTATACATTGTTTACAAGCCGACCCGCTTGAATTCGTTCGCGTGTTGCTCCGCTCCTATGGGTCTTAGCGTAATGTTATATAGCCTATAGTCCTCCTCGATAAATGGGCTATCTCACACTGAAGAATTTTTCAAATCGGACCAGTAGTTCCTGAGATTAGCGCATTCAAGCAAACAAACTCTTCAGCTTTATATATTAAAATATATATAGATTGTAATTTAACAAGTTGCTGAGTAATTAAAAACTTATTGGATTTAATGATAAAAAATCCAAACAGATTGTCGTTCCCACGAATTGTTTATCACGTACAGAACTTTTAAGAATGCGTTAATAATTTAATGCAATTTCTTTATTATCCACGCTTATATTTCAACATGGCCGCTGAAGCGCGACGCCCCGCGTTCATTGCCAAGGTCAACTAACATCAAACTGCGCAACGACTCGGTATTCTGTAATAGTGTATACTAAGTACATACACATGGTACAGATATACACAAAAACGAGGAAACGTGTCATTGATATTTTTAGACTTAGATCGACGATAAATTAATGAATAAGTAAGTCTTGGGTAGTTCATGAACGAACCAGTAGTTCGTCAATGATCTCGCTCTTAGTTCTTTTTAGTTCTTATATTTTGGCGCTTTACTAAGTAGTGTGTAACAATTCGAATTATTTATAAAGATATCAATATATCGTTCAATTCTAACATTGATGTTTTCACTTTTGAAAATACCGATTTTTTAAATAAAAGTTGACTAATATTTAATTTAAATGATTTCATTTTTTTATTACATATTTCAATACAAATAAAAAAACTTGCAATTATTTTGTCCTTTATTTATTATTGTTACTAAATTATTTAAATAAAAGAACTAACGCACATTCAAATTTAAATCTATTGATTTCAACCTGTTTTGATTAGAATTAAAAGTAACCTTGACCATGACGGATATGGTAAATTCACCGTGATATCAGACAATCGCCAATTTCTGAATCGATTTTATCCACACATATACTTAATTATCTTGCGAGTAGCGACATCTGTTGTGCATTTATAACATTACTCAACTAAATTTATTTATCAATAATAATTAATTTTAATGAATCCAAAGGGTATAAGAATTTTTTTGAAAAATTTTAATGAGTTGATCTATTATACAATCTTAGGAGGTCCACTGACTATAGATCATGATATATTGAACCACACTAATATAGATTACATTAGGCCTAGATATTTTTAATTATTTTTTTTTTGTTTATATCCATAATAGAAAATGAAAGGTATTACACCGTGCAGCCTTGTAGACAAACAACTATTTTAAGAAAATTTAACTGTAAATAATGTTGATTAAATTTTCAATGATTTTGTACATTTTGAGAAGAGAAAAAATATTTCAATATTAAACTCGATATTTGTAAATAATATCGATATTTTATCAACAGTCCTAGATTACATAAGCGGTCATTTGATATGGGGCTAATTCTGACTAGTGAAAGCTGTTCTGTAAATTGTAGAAATAGCGTCGCCCTCATCGAGATTTCACTGAGATAACTATCTGGTTTGTTCAGTGACAGTGCCAGCGCCAGAGCCAGAGTCAGGCCGAGTTGGCAAAACGTTTAACTAACAACTTTGATCTTTTAGAGCATACACGTTACGAGTATAGGTCGCAAGGTTTCGTTTTGTGATTACCAGCACATAGCCTAGGAATTATTTGCTTTTTTATGGCAATTAAAGGGCAAACGAGCAGACGGCCTACCTGATGGTTAGTGACCACCATCGCCCATGGAGATCGGCAATACAAGAGAGTAACTAGTTTTGCCGATGTGTTGCCACCTTGAATATAGAATGAGAAAGACGAATGAAGAGTAAAATACTGCGGTTTCAGTGAACCCTGGATGGAAAGGGGATGCAGCTGCTCCCAACAGGTTTCGTTTTTGTTTGATCTGGTCCCAAAGCACCCACATTTCGATTATCAGAACTAGTCTCGGTCTCAATTAGTTCGGGTAATCGAGGTTCGTTGTAAGATGATTTAGATATTTAAAGTAGTGAAGCGGAATCATCTTGAAAAGCAGTTATTTATCGAAAGGGCAAAACCAATTAGAAAGTTTGTTACTAGCTCGAGGGTATACAAAAATATTGAGTTCTTTATTCAAATGGTAGATCTTGGCCAAGATTAATACCTTGTAGATTAGAAAGTGGGAACTTTACCGAGTAGGGCGCAGTGTTGTGTAAAACTAAACAATAAACAATAGTTTTGCGTATGATATTTATCAACTGTGATGATGATTGATGAAATATAATAGTTATAGTCTATTAAAACTGATACCTTATGAAGTGGCTTTTAAATTGTAATTTGATTTAGCAATGTCGTTCTACCATGTTTGTGTCACGTGAATTAATCACCACCATTGATTTCAATTGCTTCAATGAATCACTTCATTTATGTGCTTCAAGTAATTGTAGGTTAAGAATCACAATCTACCTATAGAAAGCTAATAATCAGTAGTCCTCAAACTTTTTAACCGTAGATTCTAAATAAACCCTCACACAAAGATATTTTATGTTGACATCAAAGGAATGACAAAGGAGATTTATACGGTGATTTTTTAAAACAAAATGAATGTGTCTGCGATTTGTATTCATTTAGTTTTACTGTAGTTTCGTTCAGTTTCCGAATTAAACTGTTTAGTTCAACCAAGTGACGTGGGTGGATCTTTTAAGAAACTAGGTTTCTGTATCATTTGATGACGGACATTTGGTGAATCATTATGTCCGAACAGATTAACGTTTATTACGTTGTCTATTTTAGTAACACAATTTAGGCAATATCTTTCGCTTCAAGTTCTGAAGTTACAAAATATCTTTGTCCAGCGATATTGATTAAATTATTATTATAGTGTACAAACAGGAAACGTCTGCGTTAAAATCAGACGATTGTGTGAGTGGGTGTGTGTCCCGATTGTAACAATTTTATTGCGCATTTACTATACGTAGCTATATCCCGTGTTTTGTTGTTTGTATCGGACAAACTATACAGTTGTGGATCCAAAGTGTGCCATGTGCCTGGGTATTAAAGGCTTATTCCATGATTTCATCATTCAGTAGGCATAGCGTGTACTGTTTCGAGGTCACCGTTTAATTAATTACTACCAACTTCTGAACTTTAGCTATGATAGCCATAGATTAATGTTTATGTTCGTACATTGTATTCAGTCCTTCATGAATTATCAGAAATATATTTTGTTGTAATTAAATAGATTAGGTAAACTTTGACCCGCATTTAAAGTTCACAGTTGCCTAGATTAATGTAATGTTTTTTGCGGACATAAATATTAGTTATGTTTAACTGAGACAGTAAATAGTAATCAGTATCAATAAGGAAGTCGATCTGAATAATTATAATACTACGGAACTCGTCATTTGGATCACTACCGCATGAAACAAAGCGCTGCATTAATTTAAAGATTTGTTATTGATAAAACCTTTTTTTAGATGTTTATGTATTCTTATTAGAATTAAATAAAAATATCTATAACTTTCAAAAGAACGCAGTGTATAAAAAGAATCAAAAATTCCCTTACTCATCTTTATATTTTTAAATAGGTAGACGCATGTGAATACAAGTCCCTTATCGTACAATTCATAAAGTTGTAATAGAACTAGAAGCAATCGCGTAACGTGGGCGCATAGAGGCTAGGCGCAGTGCGCACACGCAGCGCTGGGCGCGGCCATGTAGGTCGTTGAACCGGCTTTGTTTGCCAACTCAGCTGCATGCGCGTCTCCCGTCTGAATAATATTATTGACGATGTTCCTATTAGATACCATTACCATACTCAAAAGAATTATTTATTTCCAGATCAAAATGACGTGTTTTTAAAATATTTGTATTAATAATGATATTTGAAAAATCTTTGAATGAGCGAACTAGTTACTGTATGAAAATGCAAGGGGTCTTTCTATAATCAAAAATATTTGGTGGCAGGCAAGTGGTCTACAGGTCAATTAAGGTTGAGAACCTCTGGTTGCAAAAAGTACATGTAGCTACTAAAAATTACGTAAATATACAGTAGTTTATTCGAAAGTTGGTTAACAAAGGGCCGATTACCAATCATTAGCACATGCCAAGTTTTTTCGTATTCAAATTCAATTATTCAACCGTCGACGTCGGCGTCGAGCGGTGAAACGCACGTAACAATAGCAGAAAGCGTAGTGAGAGCCATCAGCCCATCACCTATCGGGGGGTCAGTTATTGTTCGATATTGTTCGTTTTAAAAGAACCTAAATCAGTTTGACACAACCCTGTTGTAGTCCGTCGCCACCTACGCACGCTTTCGGTTATTGACACCGATCATATGGTCCAGCGTGACGTCACATTATGTTTACCCTAGTGACAATATTATTATTATATAGGTACTACTATATGAAAACTTCTAAGTTGAAATTCCGGGATAAAAAGTATCCTTTATCTCATTCCAGGTTATTAAGTATCTGTATGCAATATTCATGTTGACTTGTTTCTGTTCAGAATCTTTACTTTTCTTTGTTTATGTATGATTGAGCAACGATCACATTTTAATGTCTATATACATATATAGATATATAGGAAAATCGTGTTAGTTACACTATTTATAACTCAAGAACGTCTGTATAGATTTAGCTAAAAATTGGTGGGGAGGTAGCTTAGAACCAGGAGACGAACATAGGATACTTTTTATCCCGTTCGACCGCGTTCCCGTGTGACGTTGCTTCTCTGCCGTTTATGTAATAACATCTACTAAAGGCTGTACGGTGTAATACCTTTGCCTTTTCCATCCACACAAATAAAATTGGAGTGTCTGTTAGTAATGTGTAAAGGTTTGCCTATCTGTTTGCTCCGCCTAATCACTGAAATGGCTGAACCGATTTTGATGGGAATTTTACTGGCAGGTGGCAGATGTAATAAGGAGTAACTTGGCTATTTAACATCACGCTGCGACCCATAGAAGCGGAGCAACACGTGAACGAAGTCGCGCGGGTCGGCTAGTAAAATATATGTATCTTGTATCCGAGGTTGTACAACCTACCGAGTGTGTTATGCGCGTGCGGATGTGAAAGCTGTTAGTTGTATTAGTTTAGTTACCCGACACCCGTTGCACAGATAAGGTCGGGTCACGCTCGCCATATTTTATTATCTGACCGAGCCCACTTTTATCTTAAGACATATCTTGATTTCATAAATTAAGTAGTCGTTTTGCAATTCCTCTGCACGACCTCGTAACATTTTGAATTTATTGTCTCTGATCAGGGATAATTCACGAGCACTATATTGTATCTGTGGTTATCTCGTCGACACTTGGGTTTTATATTTTTTATCAATCGGCAACCCTATCTATACTTGACAGATAGTTTTCATCGATTTTTAATATTAAAATGTGGATTTAAATAAAATTAGATATAATGGATATATAAAAACGTCTGGTATGATAAAGTATGATCGATAAGGTTTTTTGATAGATATATTGGAAAAGAAACGAATAAACGAGGTATTATACATTAAATATAACGTCAATTATTATATAATTATAATCTAATGGTTGTTTATAATGATATTGTGCATGTGCAGGCGTCGGGCGCGGCAGCAGTCAATCAGGGAGCGAGCGCGAAGGAGACGAGATACCGCGCGGGCCCGAGGCCTCCGCCCCCGTGCCGATCCCCGACAGCGAAGAGCTGCAGCGACGCAAGGAGGAGGCGCGCAGGAAACGCCGCAGGAAGAAGCGCTCCGGCAGCTCGGTGGTCACGTCATGTTTCCAAGGTTAATATCTACTCTTACTCTTACCACGTTATCACTACTTTACATCTACTAACCTTAAAGAGACAACTTCCCTTATGGTATAAAATCTGGGAAGATGTTTTATAATTCACGTCCTCGAATGCCATCAATCTGCCAGATCCAGAACTAAGTCTTCTGGCAATAGTTTCTACGGGCTTTAATATTCTCAAAAAAGTTTGTGACATACTACGAACGGTTAGATAAATAAATGTATGCAAAAAGTGCACCACAAGCGCATTGCAAGCCAGTCTGCATTTAGACGGCTTCTGCACCATGCGCTAACTAAAAACAAACAAAATCCCTTTACTTACTGACGCACTTACCCACATGTACGTACTACGCATATACTTTATAACAAATGCCATTATTTTACACTAAATTGTCTCCATTCGAAGTTGAGTTCGAACAGACACAAAATGAAAAGTCTGTTACTTTTTGCAAACTTCCTGATTGCAGTTTCCTAAGTTATTCTATTGGAAGCTGTTAAATGTTGTGATTAAGAAACAGACCAACCTCACTTCGTTGTCCAATATATATTTATTACAAGCTATTGCCTGATATTTTTAACTTCCATTTTTTTTTGCGACGTCAAGTTGAACTACAACATACGATCTCTATTCTATAGTAGCACAATATAACTTATCGGATATTAAAGTTAAAAGATGAATTTAAAAGGTTACTTGTCTATTTTAGAATCTGTGCTTCGATTGGCTATTATATAGCCAACATCTCCAGTTGGATTTCATTGCTCAGGTTGGGTTAAAATATAAAGCAGTCTTTAAATTCTTCTTTTTGAAAGAGTTGTTTAGTAGTAAATCCAGAATTATATTTAGACTTTTCGAAACTCTTCCATCCATTCCATTGATCCATATTGCAGAATATAATCGAGTTTTTTTTTTATTTACAGACCTTTACAAGCTCACTGGCGAGGTTCTGGGCGAGGGCGCATACGCTTCAGTACAGACGTGCGTAAACATTTACACGGGGCAGGAGTTTGCTGTGAAGATCATCGACAAAGTGCCGGGGCACGCCCGCGCCCGGGTCTTCCGCGAAGTGGAGACCTTCCACTATTGCCAGGGGCACCCGAATATAATCCAGCTCATTGAATTCTTTGAGGACACCGACAAGTTTTATCTTGTCTTCGAGAAGGTGAGCCTTTCTTGATATCTGATACGCTTTCTTTTATATTTCCTCTTCGGACAAGTATTATGTACCTTTATAAAACCGGCCAAGTCGGACTCGCGCACGAAGCGTTCCGTACCAATATTTCGCAAAAAAATCATGTTTGTTGTATGAGAGCCCCCCCTTAAATATTTTATTCTGTTTTTACATCATTTGTGAAAATTTCAACTGTCTAGCTATCACGGTTCATGAGATACAACCTGGTGACAGACTAGACGGACGGACGGACAGCGGAGTCTTACTGGGGTCCCGTTTTTACGATACGGAACTAAAAATTGGAGAACTGATGAACCGTTGAAGCGTCCTTGGTTCGCGAAGATGTAGTGGCGGGTCAGCTAGTCGACAATAAATGTAAAGTGAAATGCTGCTGAATATTCGGCGTTACAGCAGCTATTCGGTATTCGGCCAAAATATGTTTTCTAGCAAGTAACAGTCAACAATTTCCATATTTATATTTACGAAATGAGTAATGTCGTTTTAAACTAAAGAATACCTGTTAAATAACCATGAGTTTAATTGTCATAAGTTCATTTTCAATTCAACACAATCGAATGTCACATTTTCATTGTAAATTTTTAACAAAATGACAACTGTGGAATGTTTGTTTTGCATATTATTTTTCTGTTTAAACCGTGACAAATAACCTCTTGCGTAAATAGCGCTAACAATGGTACAAATATCTAAATCTAAAATAACATTTATCTTCCATATATGTATATATTTTTATCTTCTATAATATGTATGTATGTAAAAAAATAAAAAAAAAACGTGTGCGTCTCCGGACACTCGACAGATTTGATAACTTCAACTAATCTAAGTTGAACTATTTAATATTAAAATTGTTTAACTTGAGAAAAGCTTAGCTTATTACTAAAATTTTATGTACATTAATATGATAATGTGACATACTAAACACTAAGTAGAGAGAGAGGGGAAGCGTCTGTCCGAAATACGGCTAGCGCTGTGGGTTAAAGTGAGAGAGAAGCAGCCTACCTACTGCTGCCGTATGCGTGAGAGAAAGGGAAGCCAGACGTAGTGGCGCCGTAACGCGTTACGTTACGAAGCAAGATTACCCTCCCATAAGAAGTTATCTCTTCAATAATAGAAAATACATTTTCCCATATAAAATGGTGATGGGTTTCGTAACTGTCAAACATTTAATGTTCATCAAAAAACGTATTTAATTAAAGGTTTCGAATCGACAACACATATATCTAGATAATGAATCTATTCTGAAGACACCGAAATTAATTATGTAGGAACCTCATCGAAGCGAAATTCCCCTGTTAATCTTTAACAATATAACGAGCTTACATAATGCGTTGCAACTATGAAACCTCGGCTTACGAAGTAGACGGTTAGGTAAAATATATCTTGTTAATATTACAGTCTTGTTAGCGTTTGTAGGGTTGCCATTTTATGTTGAAACTAGCCGACCCGCGCGACTTTGTTCGCGTGTTGCTCCGCTCCTATAGGTTGTAGCGAGATGTTAAATAGCCTAAGTTACTCCTTGTTACATCAGCTATCTGCCAGTTAATGTCCCGTCAAAATCGGTCCAGCCATTTCAGAGATTAGCCGGAACAAACAGACAGACAAAAATTGTAAAAAAAAATGTTGTTTTGGTATATGTACCGTGTTTACCTCCATATGCACTTTGTAAAAAGCGCTTATTTTAACATCACAAACAGACACTCAGAGTAAAAGGTTCAAAAATAACATTTTATCTTTGAGGACTTCTTAAGAGTACTTATTTTCATCCTGCTTCTGGATATTTGGGGTTTTATCTGAGAGAGGGAGATGCCGAATAGATTTCGGTCCAATCAGTATTCGTAATATCTCTATTTTTTTAGAGTCGACAATTTTTTACAATGTAATCAATTTTTTACTGCTATAAACAATTTTTATATTTTTGATTATATTTTACAACTTGTTAATTCATATATATTTTTACAATTTTAATCAGTATTCGTGATATTATTTTTGAGTCGACAATTTTTTACACTGTGATCAATTTTTTACTGCTATAAACAATTTTTATATTTTTGATTATATTTTACAACTTGTTAATTCATATATATTTTTACAATTTTAATCAGTATTCGTGATATTATTTTTGAGTCGACAATTTTTTACAATGTGTTCATTTTTTTACTGCTATAAACAATTTTTATATTTTTGATTATATTTTATAACTTGTTAATTCATGTTTATTTTTACAATTTTAATTCGTGACATTTTTTTTTCGAGGCGACAATTTCTTAAAATATTTATATTTATTACTGTCATAGATAATTTTATTGTATTTTCATGATTATATTTTACAACATGTTTATTAATGTTTATATTGTACAACCTTTTTTATTAAATTAATATATTAAACCAAACAAAATTAGAGAACCAACCGAAACTAAAGAGTTGTTGGCTACGGAACCCTAAAAAGAAATAAAGCAATAAATTATTCGTATGTCCAGAATTCTTTTATATTTTCTTAAAGTAATCTATCTTATTACGAGTGGCTTGCAACCCTAATAGTTGCATTTACATTTCATGCTTTGTTTCAATTAATTCATATGCTACTTGACTATTAAATTATTTACACAATGAGTCATTGTTATATTATTTCAAGTTGTTAGTTAAAAGTGGGGGAATTTACAATGGTTACCCTTTACTATGGCGGACAGCTGCGATAAAATACGTTGAAAGTTGACATTCGTAATTGTTAACTTAATTTTTTTTAGATTTTGATTTTGATACAGTTATGACTCATAACCACTAGTTTTTGTATTGTAAGTAAAAATATTTAGTATTATAATAAATACAGTTACATTTTGGTTGCCAGGTCATGACGTCACTATCCATTAATAACGGTCTATTTCCCTTCAATAATAAGTTTTTATATCCCCTATATATCCATATTAATATTATAATTATACGAAAGTAACTTGTCCGATTTAAATGAAATTTGGTATACAGATGGTCTAGAGCCTGAGAAAGGACATAGGCTACTTTTAATGCGAAAAAAGTATTGTAAATAATTGAAAGGGGGGATGAAAAGTTGTATGGATGATCCACGCGAACTAAGCCGCGGGAACAACTAGTTGTATATAAAGCAAATTAAGACCACTTCAGTTCAAATGTAAATAAAGGAAGATAAAGTAAATGAATAATAATTATATATGGTTACATTTAATTAAAGTCATAAACCATATTGAAATCAGGTGAAGGCGGGCAAGTGATGAAGTGAAGCCAGTTAGTACCGACATAGTACATGTTAACTGCTAAGCTTTTCGCAAGGCCAATGCTACTTCAGATGATGTAATGTTTATCATATTTGATTCGATTACTGTAGGCATTTAAGAAAATTAGGCTAATTTACTAGTAACCATATTGCAATCCAACACTATGCAAATATTAAAGTTAAAAAACTCATTTATGGCTCACTACTCAGCAATAGGTCTTCTCTCAGAATGAGTTAGTCGCTGTGAAGTCCAGAATTGTGTGCTACATCAATTTCTAGACCTACCCCTCATGTTACAAGGCAGTCATGACCACCAAGCTATCACTGCATCTATGTTAACCATTACTAAAATAATGTTTCTTTTGTTCTAGATCAACGGCGGTCAGCTCCTGTCCAGGATACAGGAGCATCAATACTTTTCAGAGCCGCAAGCGGCGGAGATCGTCCGCGAGATCGCAAACGCTTTACACTTCCTTCACGGAAAGGGCGTGGCTCACCGTGACCTGAAGCCAGAAAACATTCTCTGCGTGAATCGCGACTCTCTCTGCCCGGTCAAGATTTGTGACTTTGACCTTGGAAGCGGGATCAGCTTTACTTCGAGCCTCGCGAGCCCACTGGCGACTCCGCAACTCATGACGCCGGTAAGTTAAATTAATCACTTGGTCTCAGATAGACTAATGTACAATATCAGATGATATAGTATATCTCTAAGATTAGACTAGCAATTATGATTATAACTCCTTATTATCAATGTTAAATATCTTTGCTATACTGCTAAACAATTGAACTAGTCCATGTGAACCATTATATATTCATCTTTTGCGCCAGAAAGTGTACTGAGAGCACTTCATTAATGGCAATCTTTGTTTCATCCCATAGGTGGGCAGTGCTGAATTTATGGCACCTGAAGTGGTCTCTCTCTTTGCGGGCTCTGCAGCGACGCACTACGACAAGCGCTGCGACCTGTGGTCGCTCGGCGTCATCGCTTACATCCTGCTGTGTGGCTACCCGCCCTTCCGAGCTGACTGTGGCGCGGACTGCGGCTGGGAGCGAGGCGACAATTGCCGCGCCTGTCAGGACCTTCTTTTTACTTCTATTCAGGTAAATATAATATTATTCACTCTAATATATTTTCCTTTTGCACTTTGTTAGTGGATAGTAATAATAAAATGTTTTTTCCTTTTGTTGCAGGAAGGGCGATATTCCTTCCCGGAAGATGAATGGTCTCATATATCAGCAGAGGCGAAGGACCTGATCGCGCAGTTGCTCGTACGCGAGGCGTCGCACCGGCTCAGCGCAGAGCGTGTACTGCAGCACCCGTGGCTGCGTCGCGCCGGTACCGCTGGCCCCGCTGCCAGGTACCCGCCGCTGCTCACGCCGCATAATATCAAACGGTATGTACAATCTTAAAGATTTTTCATTCACTTATTGAACAACAACATCAGCCCCTTAGTAAAATAAATGATACTTAACATTGTATACTAACAAGATATATATTGTCCACAGGAACATGTCAGCCCGCAATCTATCCAATTTCGCGGAGTCAGCCATGGCGGTGAATCGAGTAATCCAGCAGCATTTCTCAATGAACTACTCGTACATGGAGCGTCCCACGACCGCACTGCGCTGCAGTAAGTCATGCCATCCGAGCCCTGACGCGGTAACGCGGGAGAGCATCCTCGAGGACGAGCTGGCCAACCGCTGCGCCGAGGATTACTGCGCTCCCCTCGGACTCTCCCCACCCATCGAGTCCGAATTGCTCCGTCGCCGACTCCAGTCCACGGACAAACCACTTCCAGTACACTAACCGGAATACATCGCCCCTCATCTGTTTTCGAACCTTCTTCAAGTGATCCGATCGGCGCTACGACCCTGAACCATTTAGCAGTAACATTTCTAACGAGGCGTGCTTATTGATCACAATTGGGACGAAGAACTAGAATTCGGAAGTATGTTAGTGTACCGGTGCCCTAGACACCCGCCGATATGCCAGTCAACATTGAGCGGCAGTGCTCCCTTCGGTCATTCGTGTGCATGACGTGTGACATATTACTTGTACGTGTATCCAGTTGTGTAGTAGTTAGTGATAAGGGCAGAGCGGCTGGCCCCGTCACATTCCACCGAGCGCCACAGTACAAGGACAATGGACCTACCTCAATGCGATCCCCTCTATTGGGCGATCGTTCGCTCGCAAAGCCGGTCTCGCGATCCCCCGCCCGGATATATCGTTTACAGATTTCATATTACTTGTTGTTGGGTGGTAGCGGAGCCCGGGAGGCCGGCGTTGTGGGTGCAGTCCGCATTATTATTATACGTTGCAGCGAATTGGTCAACATCGACTGTGCCAATGGATGATGACCACTCCAGTGATAGATCCGATCGCACTTAGACTGTGAACGGTACTTTATAGCTGTAACAGTTTTATTTGAGCCTTTTAAAGATATATTTTTATGAATAAATAAAAACGACTGAATAGTTTTTATCGATAATATGTAGAGTATTTGTGAGTTTATTTGAGGCGGTGCCGCCGAGACCGACGCGAC
Organism: Limenitis camilla; assembly: GCA_905147385.1. NCBI lineage: Eukaryota > Metazoa > Arthropoda > Insecta > Lepidoptera > Nymphalidae > Limenitis > Limenitis camilla. The sequence continues at coordinate 12,148,669 of LR990230.1, read as the reverse complement.
GCCGGTCGATAAAATCGTATTATATTGAGATAGTTGTGCTGATCTACATACTTTGTTACACATACTAACTGAAACAATATTATATTTGGGTTTATGAAATCCGATTATTTAAAATGGAGCTTATTTGTGTGATCGTCTTTTGTTCGTGGCCTATCCTTTGCAATAAAATGTTGTTATTACTTTCGATAGCGTTTTCGGATACTAGTCTGTTTATGTGATTGTTTTTGCATTTTTGCACCAACGATGAAAAACCACATCTCATTAATTAAGAATGAATTATTTGAAAGTGAAGGGGACGGTATGTGACATTTTTGTGAAGTTCAAGTGTAGGAATGTATGCGCATAGTTGCAAAATAAGAATAAAATTCGCTTTGTATTGTCTTATGTGGAAAGGTTCAAAGGGCACTAGTGAACTAATTGTATGAAATGTCATATATTTTTGACCTGAACTACGTTGGTTAAGTGTTGCATGGGGTTCCATGGAACTGCCATAAAATTGTGATCAGTTTGAATACTTTTATATTTCAGAGAATGAAGTGTTATAATTAAGTGTAGACTTGCTAGAATGTAACCCTGCGTAACGTTGATTGGAAAAAGGTACACACAGCGCCACCTTATTGGTTCTTATGTCATTGTTTTTTCTCAAATTTTATATTTTAATTCCTATTATTAATTTCAAAGTCTAATTTATTCATATTTAATCCTGGTGGCTTTTCCAATCAATTCTAAAATTATCGCAGTACTTTGTTAAAATTTTGTTTTTTGACCTAATCATTAATTTGAATTGTCATTTGAAATACAGATGTTTGAATTTTCAAATTGTATTTTATTTTGGAAAACCTGTCAATTATAGATAATGATGAAGTGCTAGCTATATTGTGATTACTCTGAGACTGAATAAATGCTTCAGAAGGATGAATATATATCTTTGTCACCCTTGCTTTGTCCCTCAATGTCTACTGTTTTACTCTTACTTTTGAGCGCAATGTTTGTTTACATGTTTTTTAAAATCATTATATTAGAACTACCAATAGTAATGCAGTATCTAGACTAGAATATAAGGGACAGATAAAACCTATCAGTGAAACTTATTAGAAATTGATATTCCATCCATTAATAATGGCTCCATAGTCAGTCATTCGTTCTGTCTACGTCTCCTACTCGTAAATTAATTAAACAAAACAAAATATACTTGTAAGTATGTAATAACGACGACTCATTCATTTGTTATGAAATTTTGGTAAATTGTGCTCATTAAGGTTACTGAATAAATAAAATCCTAAAATGATACTGATAAAACTTTTATTTTTATCCTTATAAACCTTAGCGACGGACCCGTCCTTCAGCCATCCAGGATATAGGATTCTATAAATAAAAACGAGTTTCACTAGGGGAGTGAGATCTGGCTTGCATACGGCGGGACCGTGTCACGGAACGGGTAACCCAAAAAACTACTTGTCAAACTGCCAATGAACTTGCGACAGACAATAAAATATCCAATTGAAAATAAATATGAATGCAAGACTCCGATTTTATATTTCTACTAGTTTTAATTATTAAAATCTGACGCCTACGAATTTTCCTTACGCGAGTTTAACATTTTTCACTTCAAAAACAAGATACATTTCGCTACGTATATATACAAGTTTTTATGTGGCAAGACCTAACTCGTAGATACTATATTAATAGTCTGTGGACCAAACAAAAGTTTTATATAAAGATTTTATAATCTGTAAATTAGAGATATTTTTTTTTCTAAAAAGATGAATGTTTTAATCGATTCAAATAGCAAAATTCACAAAAATCGTTTTTTTTTTAGTTTGCAAATTCAATGTAAATATAAATCCATTTAGAGAAAACTAAGAGGGGTACTTTTTACAACCATACTAAACTATCAGGTGTAAATTAAAATATTTATTTCCTTTTATTTTTTACAATAAAATATAGTGTATAGATTTCAATGCTTCCAGAAACAACCAGTAATATTTTGTGCAGTTTGTATTTACTTGTGATGAACTCTTGTAGAGGCATGTAAGGGTAACTCTCATTCTCTCCATGTTTTGTTTTCTGCCGTATGTTTATTCCTGAATATTTTTATTTAGCTACAATATATTGAAAATTAAATAATTTTTCATATTGTACGTTGTAAATTTTACCCACGAGAAGCCGGGGCTGGTCGTACTACATATTGATTTTAAAAAATCGATAATGTTGGCTCAAGAAATCGATTCTTCGCTTAATCATGTATTAATCGATTTCAGATTGCCATCCATAGTGTCAACTGTCAATTTTATATATCATCTTTGTATATTGGTTATAAAAGGCTTCGAATTCGATACTTCTTTATTTTATATCATAAATCCAAGTTTAGGTATAAGTTATAAGATTTTGATATAAATTATTGGGTACTTTATTTCTGGAACGTTTAGGTGAGTTTAGATATAATACTATTGTTTTAAATCAACAAGTTGATCTCTATTAATGTCGATGATATCAACATTAGTAGAGACGGTATAGGGGTTAATAGGTATAGTTCTGTGTCGCATTTGGAACGCTATAGGTATTTAAAACGTAAGGACAATGAGAGATGATAAGAAAAGATTAAGTTTATATAATGTCAGGGTTGTCACTTTAATATATAGTTCCTGGCTCGCTTCGCTTCGTTAATAATGACATTTAATATTTAAATGATCACTTGTTATTTTCTTTTGTGTTAACTGCGCGGCTTAATTTATTTAGACTATTCCGTTATAGTTCTATTGTTTTTTCCCCAAAAAACACTTATTTTTACGTTTTTTGCAGATATGCCTCGCACATATAAACCAACCGGCACGAAAAGATATAAAAAACATGATGAAACTACTATACATGTAGCACTCAGAGAATATGAGAAAACAAAGTGTTCGTTAGCTGAAATAAGTGCAAAGTATAACATTTCAAAATCTGTATTACATAGACATAATACCAGGTTTATGAAAAAGCAAGGAGGTCAGAGAGTTTTATCTTCAGCAGCAGAGGAATACATTGTAGAATACTTGAACCATTGTTCTGAGTGGGGATATCCCTTAGACACATATGAACTAAGGATGTTAATTAAATATTATTTAGATAGATCCAGTCTTGAAGTAAAAAGATTTAAAAACAATTTACCAGGTCCTGATTTTGTAAAAAGTTTCTTAACAAGAAATAAAGATAAAATCTCACAAAGGATCAGTCAGAATATAAAAATATCACAGGTGATCCTCTCAGCGGAAGTTATTGAAAACTATTTTGAAGAATTGGAGAAATTATTAGAAGGAGTGCCATTGGGTAATATTATAAGCTATGATGAGACCAATTTGTCAAATGATCCTGAAAGGAAGAAAGTTGTAATTAAAAGAAGTGCAAAATACCCAGAGAGGATTATGACTCACAGAAAAGGATCAACGTCAATAATGATAGCAGCCTCAGCTGATGGGACATTGCTACCTTGTTATGTTGTCTACAAAGCTCAAAATTTAGAAGAATCTTGGGTTCAACATGGACCAAAAAGGTGCAGGTACAATTGCACTACAACTGGTTGGTTTGATAGCAAATCTTTCAAAGATTGGGTTTATAATGTTGCATTCCCACATTTTATGAAAAAAGAGGGGAAAAAAATTCTCATTGGCGATAGTCTTTCAACACATTTATCTTTAGATTTGATTAGAGAATGTAAGGAACAAAATGTGCACTTCATATTTCTTCCTGGAAATTCAACACATCTCATGCTACCTCTAAACGTCGCGTTCTTTACATCAATACAAAGTGCCTGGAGAAACATTTTATTTAAATGGAAAAAAACAGATTTCCATAAATTATTGACAGTCCCAAAAAGTGTCTTTCCATCCCTATTAAAAAAATTATTAGATCAACTAGAATGCAAAGCTTTGTTGAATATAGTAGAGGGATTTCTAAAAACCGGCATATGCCCTTTGGATAAAAATGCAATTTTACAAAGATTACCAGATTATAACAACATCCTTTTGGAACTAAACTTTCAAGAGGAGGATCAAAGAATATGCACCAATAGGAAAACTGAAGAATCGGAGATTTCTGAGAGCGAGCAAGACCAAATTATCTTTATAAGCAAAAATGAACCTAAAGAATCAGATTTGGAAGTTAATCAGGAATTAGGTAAAAGATTCATAACTGTATCAAATATCAAAGCCTCAGTGAAATGCCAAGAGAGGAATGAGATTCAATCAAAATCTAAATTAACAGAAAAAATTGTTAAGCAAAATCTATACGAAACTGTACACTTATACCCAGAAGACAAAAAAGGGAAATGTTCATTATCAGCGAAGACTGTAAATTCTAAAGCTACATTTAGAACTACTCAACCAAAGACACAGTCAGAAAATTCAGTGAATCGCCAAAACTTTAATATGATTCAAGTAAAACCACAATGTTTATTAACAGAAAATTTAAAACTACAATACAAAACTGCTGAACAAACCCCCAGAAATAAAAAAGGAAAATTTAAAATAGAGTCTACAAAAACTACAAAATCAAAGACATTAAATAGTAACCCTAGTAAAATTAAAAATTACAAGATAAATAAAACAAATGAAGGAATAAATATACAAGAAAAGGGAAGTGACATAATTATGAAAACTGATGATAGAGGAAAACAAAATCATTTAAATAATGTAGATTTTAATCTGTTTTTAAATGATAATAAATTTGAATTTAAAAATGTACCTTTATATTACAATGATAATTTTTGTGTGCAAGAACACATAGAAATATCTTCTGATAGCAACTTAATGGAAAAATCAACAATTAAGGAAGAAAATATAGAAGATAAGAAAGAAGAAATTTTAGAATCAGTAAATGAGGAGACACACACAACTAAAATAGAAGTAACATCAGATGAAATATTTGAAAACAAAGACAATATGATTTACATACTTTATGTGTGATAATATAAAGATGTTACATTAATTACATTATTACTTTGACTTACATAGGGACATGAAATTGAAGGTTATGAGTCTATATATGTACATTATAATATAGGTTATTATATATTTTGTAGAAGCAGTGATAGCCCAGTGGTTAAGACATTAATGTCTTCTCAGGAGGACCGAGAACACATCCTGGGCACACACCTCTGACTTTTCTGAGTTATGTGTGTTTTAAACAATTAAATATAACTTGCTTTGAAGGAAAATATCGCGTAGAAAACTTGCACTCCTGAGGGTTCTCCATGTCAAAGGTGTGTCAAGTTTGTTAACTGGCACTGGGCTGGCATGGTAGGCTATGGTCTAATCCCTCCTCATTCTGAGGAAACACGGCTCAGTAGCGAGCCCTTAAAGGGTGACGATATATTTTGTAAATAATTTTTGTCAACCCTATATGTCTATCCTTATTCACCCCTTTCATGTCCCATATTACTCCGGGGATGGTACATAATATTTTGATCCATAACATCCATGAAACATAAATGAAAATATTAAGTGGTTTATTATTTTTATATTTTTGTAGTTTTAATATTTTTTTTAAGTTGTCAATAAAAGATTGATCAATGCCATAATATCTTAAGTGTTTTAGTTTTATCTTTAAAAACTGTATTTGTTGCAGTTCATCCCATTTTACGTAATTTTTAATTTAAAACGATAAATAACAATTAAAGTATCCTTTTATATATATTACCTTATAAAATTAACTATAATGTAATATACAGTTGGTTACAACTTTAATTCACAGTTCACGACGATTCCTTGGTAATTAATAATATTAGGCACCCAGTATCTTTTATGTTAAACTAAATTGTATCTAATGTTCAAAAAAATATATAAATTTATTAAAAAAATTATATGATTGGTCTATTTTGTTTTGGAACTTTAAATAAGGCAATGTAATGGAAATGTCATGTTACCAAATCGAATGTACTCAGCTTTCAAAAATATCGATTTCGATATTAAAATTTTTTTAACTAATATCGATATAATAAATTATCAAATAATATAGCAACAAAAAAATTGATATTGCCTAATATATTCTTCTAAACTTAAACTTATAGGATATGAAATTGCGTGAAGTAAAAATGTTATATTTAACATTTATTATATTTGATATTATTTATATATATGTCAATTAATGTAGTACGTCATATAAAAACGAAACGCATTTGACGTAAACTTCAAAAGTCAAAAATCAATTGTTGTCACCACTAGAGGGCGCTTGTAATCGCTCGGCCACGTAAGTCAGGCTCGTATTTTTCTCAACAGATTTATTTTATCCTGTTATTTCACCCTTTTGTGATATTATGTGAGAATGGTATAGCTATACAAACGTGTGTGAAAAGTATTTTGTGTTTCCACATCGTCCCGCGAGCGGTAAGTCGTACTATGCGTTTGTCCTTCCGTCATTCTTAGTGAATTAGCATTAATTAAACATCCTTTTCGATATCAAGTTTATTATCACAATATAAACACTGATCAAGTTCATCTTAAAGTGTATGCGTATAGGGTATAGTTATAAACATTTAAAATTATCTTTACAGATTGACAAGCCATGGCTCATGTACCAAATCTATATAACAATGTTCCTGGTCAACCAAACTCATTACCTGGGAATTTAAACCAGTACAATCATATTCCAGCAAGCCTGTTGCCGGAGGCTATTAAACAGGGTGTAAGCATGAATAACCCTACATCAATAGCTGGATATAATAGTCAAACAAATCACTACAATCAAAGTGCAAATAGTTCGCCTGCTTTTAACCACCCTGGGATGATGCCCCCTCCACCAACAAGCTTACAATCATCACCAATGAGGCCAATAAAGCCAGTTATGAATCAAAATCCAATGCCAAATATCCAGAACATTCCGTTTACTTCAACCAATCCCCATTCCATGGCAAGTGTATCTACAGCGTTTCCTCCTACTTTACAACATCAAATAAACAACAATGCACCACCTCTCATTCCTTCTAGTCAATTTAATCAGCCTATAATGAATGGTCCTAACTCTGGCCCTTCAATAAACCAATATCCTACTTCAAGTTCATTTAGTCCTACTCCAATGGTTAATTTACCTCCTACAACTACTAGTTATGGACCTAGATCTCTCAATCCTGCATTTGGAGGGAATATGAGACCTCCAACATCAATTCCACCTGGCTTAATGACTAGTCAGCCTAATATGCCTTTTACTAGCCCATCCCTTTCTGGACCTAGGAATAGCCCTCTAACAACGGGACCACCAGTAAATAACCTTCCACCACCCAGTGTACCCAACTTATCTGGACCTATAGGTCCAAGTAGAAGCAATGTAATCAATGGCCCATTGGCATCAAATCCACCAGGTTTAGTTGCTTCTAATATGAATACACAAGGATTGCAAAGCGGACCTATACAGACTGGTCCATTAAGGCCACCCATGCCACCTAATATGAGTCAACCTCTTAATGGACCAAATGAACAAATGGGTCAAAATTATCCATCTGGCCCTCCAAGTATGAGTGGGCCAGGTATGCCAAGCGGACCTATGCCTCCTATGAGTCAACCTGGACCAGCTAGCGGACCATCTAGTGCAAATATGCAGGGTAGATACCCTCAAATGCCTTACACAAATTTAAGTCCACAAGAGCAAATGCAAGTCCAACAGAATATTGCGAAACAGTTTCCAACACACAATTTATATGGAGTAACACAACAAATGGGCAATTTAAGTGTGACTAAGCAAGGGTTTGATCAACTGTGGGGTCATCAGATGGTGGATCTGTTGCAGTGTAAGCAAATCCTGCCTGATTATCCTGAGGATCCAATGGAAATAAGACTTGGAAATCAATCTGCTGACTCACCTAATTGCAGTCCTGAGTGAGTATTGTTATCATTTTCTTTTTAACCACACCCACCACACTAATGACAGGGTGTTATAGTTTAACATATCTGTTTGTTTAAATTTAGTTGAGATGATTCTTAGCTACAATTTGTGAAGATCTGATCAGCCGTATGTAGACTATCACCTCATATCTAACTTGAGAGTTCCACAACAATATTAATATATTGGCAAATATAAACAAATTTTCTTGTGATATCAAGTATCGTATAAAATCAAGTATTAAAGTTATTTAAAGTATACAACAGTATATAATTTTTCTATCTTTTTTTTGCATTTCATGAACATTTGTTTAGTCAGTTATTGATTACTGTTTTTATATTTTGTTTTCCACAATATAAAAAATCAACTTATACGAGTTAATATTGATTTTTCTAAATTGATGCCATGTGGGTATATCTATACTTGCTCAGTCAGGAGTACGGTCAGGGGTAGGGTTGTAGGGGGGTATTCAAATGTTTTAAATTAGTAGTTATTACTGTTAGATCTGTGTAATTAAGTTCAAACCAGAGTTCCCTTTTTGTCTTTGGCTTGCTTATTATTTCATTTAGGTAAATTTAAACATGTTTTTACTACTTTCTACTTTTCATACAAAGGTTTTTTTATATCCTTTTTTTTTAAAATGATTTTTTATTACTTATTAAAGTTACTATTACCAAAATAACTGATGAAGAAAGATTTAAAGTATGCAATTTTAGTTATTAGTCACACGCTAATCTGAATAGAGTATAAAATCATTGTTCAGTATGTATATTTTATTGCAACACTGAATATAAAGTATCTTAATAATAAAGAAGCACACTTCAAATAGTAGTAGACAATAACCTTATCTTTACTATCAATGAATCTTATGATTAGATTACGAGGTCAATTGTAACATAATTTTGGTATGTTTGGTTAATAAGTTACTTTTGTAAAAAGTATGAGACAAAATAGGATCTATTTTTACAAAAAAAAATCATAGTCATCAGGAATTTCTTAATTTATATCAAAATCTAATGCTGAACAAGTTTCTAAAAAAAATATATTTAAATAATCGTATTGACACTCTCCTTCTTTTATGTTGGTTTGTTGGCTGGAATGTTTAAAAAAGTAGAAAATTGACCTAATTTTTTATTTATTTCAGTTAAATAGATTCAGTTTACCCTGTGACAAGTTACATTTCCTCAATAGGAGGCGAGTAACCCAGCACCCCATGGTGGTAGGGATCTGTTTCCCGGCTTGTTTGCGACTAGCAGCATGTGAACCCGACCGCCAAGTGTTCTCTTTACTGACTTCTAGGTGGCAATGCATTGGCTTGTTTAAGAGACACTCTTAATTGTGCGATGTCCATGGGCGAAGGTGGCCACTTATCAGGTGGACCATCTGCTCGTTGGGACCTTATCTACCATAAAAAAAGCCTTATTAGTATTGCATTTAGGAATAATTTGGATGCTACTGTAAATTATGGGGGTATAGAAACATTTATGATACTATCTATTGTTACCCAATAATATTTTTAAATTATTAATTAAATATTACGATTTATATAACCACTTTTTTCTTACTTTTTATTGCATAAACTAAACTTTCCCTTCTAAAAAATTCACAGTGCGTCACGCCGAAAGTGAATTTAATGTTCATTGTTTTATGACATAACTAGTAGACCCGTGCGATTTTGTCCACGTGTAGCTCCGTTGCTATTGGTCTTAGCGTGATGATATATAGCCTACAACCTTCCTCGATAAATAGGCTATCTAACACTGAAAGAATTTTTCAAATCGGACCAGTAGACCCTGAGATTAGTGGGTTCAAACAAACAAACAAACTGTTTAGCTTTATATATTAAGTATTAATGTGACGTATGAAAAAATGATTTTAACATCCAAAAATATTTCGAATAAAAGATATTTCAATTTCACGACTTGATATGTAGATTTGTTTTTCTTTAAAGACTTTCATGATACCTACTTGGGTCAGGAAAAAACTGGCCGTCCGATCAATGTCAAATATAAGGCCATTTTGTTTAATTACTATAAATACAAGTCCCATTACTTGTCTGACCTCTAAATAGTCAGTTTATATGCGCAAACCTTCCTCGTTTATTGCTCTTTCATTAGTCAATTCTATCCATCAACAAACCATTGCCTGGTTTAGGAAGAGTTAAAAGACAGAAAGACAAACTTCAAATGCGAGTTTGTCTTATGTTCTGTAAATATATTATTTTGATTTTTTGATTGCCTTTGAAAACCTTTTAAAGAAACGGAAAATTTTGGATTTAAGAATAAGAACATACTATATTTTTATTGAAAACTAGCCGACCCGCATGACTTCGTTCACGTGTTGCTCCGCTCCTATGGGTCGCAGCGAGATGTTAAATTGTCTAAGTTACTCCTCGTTACATCAGCTATCTGCCAGTGAAAGTCCCGTCAAAATCGGTCCAGACATTTCAGAGATTAGCCGGAACAAACAGTTCTTTGTCGCTTTACTCTTGGCAGAGTGGTCGTGGTTATCACGTCCCAGCAATTTGGCCAGAAGACAGCGCCCGCCTCACGACGTCCCGCCACCTTTGCCTGCTGATTGTTAATCAGGCGCATTCATGTACAGGAGCGCCCACCGCAGCCTTCACCTGATTCGTCCATCTCATAGAGGACCTTCCCCGCGGTCTTGTGCCTTCGAATCTCCCTTAAACGTTAAGACGCTCTATGGAGTCGTTCTTTAGGATCCGACTCCGCACTTGAGTAGACAGACGATCTTTGATGCGAAGCTCCTCAAGGATGGAGGCATTTGTCCGGAATTCGGTCCAGGAGACCCCGAGCATCATCCTTCAACACCACATTTCCATCTTGTGAATTTCGGTTTCCCGTAGGGTCCACATTTCGGCGGCGTAAAGGAAAATTGGAAACACCAACGCTTTTACGAGCCTAACCTTTGAGGCTTTCGTGATGTTTCTGTTCCTCCATATTTTCTTGAGCTTGTCCATTGCACTCCTGCTCATTGCCATACGTCTCTTAACTTCGTCTATGCAGCCTCCTTGATTTGAGATAAGAGCCCCGAGTTAGATGTATGATTGTACATAGACACATAGATAACAGTTTCCTATTTTAGTAAAATTTGTCAAGTTGATATTGGCCCTGTCGACAATCATCATCTTGGTTTTATTGGTTTAACAAACAGACAGACAGATGAAAATTGAGATGAGATGATTGATGAAATCCGTATGAGCATAGTAAAAAAGTTGTTATTTTAAATATTACAAACAGACACTCCAATTTTATTTATTTGTATGGATGTAATGTTAATACTTTAAAATATACGTTAAGGAGAAGAATTCTATACTAATTGGAATTTTTAAATTAAATAGAAGCTGAGATATTAAATTAGTTATAATTCGAAAAAATTCTATAGGTATTATTGGGTTTTGGGGTTTGACCTTTAATATTAAGGATCGCTTTTTTCTGACCTATTTTGGAAAATAATTGCCAGTACAGCCAAATGTAATTCACCTTTTCAATTTTTAGTCAAAAAATTTTCTAACTTTTCTAACTTATAATAGTCGTACAGGTAAGAAGTTTATACCTTTACTAGTCGACCCGTCCCGGCTTCGCCCGGGTGCAATTTAACACGTGTATTTAGCCGTAAGCTATGTCCCTGCATATTAAATCTGTAATATCTTCGAAAATATTCATTCAAGTTTCATGCTGTAAAGGGCCATATTGATCTATATACAATGCACAATGTATTTAAAGTACTTAATTGGATAAGGATTAATGCTGTATTGTTTAAAATCGCTTTGTAAATAAGCCATTATTTATCGTAAAAAGTAAAGGATGAAAAATAGTTATTGTGGGTTATCCCTTACAGATAGACATATACCATCGCAGACTTTTTTGTAGACCTTTTTAAGGTGTACAATACTGTAGTACATTATTTTGGTCTATCTCGTAGGGTTCAGCCAGCGTTAGCAATGTAAGCGCAAGGAATGTGTTTATTTACGACATCATATTAGAAACCTCTAAAATTATTAGTGTTTCTCTACTATATTATGTATGTATTATACATATAAACTTTCCTCTTGAATCACTCTATCTATTAAAAGATCTAAGCATACATAGGGACAGACAGACAGGCAGCGGGAAGCGACTTTGTTTTTTTTATACTATGTTGTGATTTATTTTTTTTGTATATTTACTACGTATCTACGAGTGTTATTGTAATGTTTGTTTTGACGAAGATAAATACGTGAGAAGTCATTTATTATCCTTATCTTGGCTATATTCATTATTAATTAGTGTAATGTAACGGTGTATCAGACGGACAAAGGATCAACAGCCAAAGTCTATAATCAATCAAAACACTCTGTCTCTTTGTAATGAGACTCGCGACATTTTTACTTTGCAAGTAAAAGGTTTTTTTAGTGTACTGTCTCGTGTGAAATAAAATTCATTCGAAATTTTGTTCCCGTGCGTCTGTTATTTGTTAAAATACTAAACGTCACGGATGGAACAACTAATACAGGCACACAGCACGCTCACAATGTGCAAGTTTTCCCCCTCTTTTTTTTTCTCAGACCTAAAGCTATCAGCCGGCTACTATACCAACTGTAAAAATCATATTAAACGTATTCCGTCGCAAAAAACGACTTTTTTTTTTGAATCTCGAGTAAAAAAATTTTAGATTTTTTAAAATTTCAAAAATCGCCAAAAATTTTTTTTTAATTTTTTTTTTCGGTACGTTAGTCTTAGTTCAAAATTAAAATTTTGAAAGGTTGCTCATATTTTTTTTAAAATTTATTAGTGCGTTACTTTAGATTTGTACTTTAGTGAGCGTCCTATTAATATTCAAATTTAAATTCCATACATTTTTTTTATTTAGTACAATAATATATATACACCACGAGATGAACTAAAAATCAAGCACAATATAGAAAACATAATTTCAACTAATCATAATTAAACGAAATATTAAGAACTCAGAGAAAAAACGATTAAATATAATGTTACGTTTTACTTGTAAATTATTAAATTAAAAAAAAAATATTTTTTTGGTTTATAAAATTTAAAAAAAAATCGAGTTTTGACGATTTTTGAAATTTTAAAAAATTTGGACCGACCTCTGGAAGTAAGAAAAGTAACATTTTTTCACTCGAGACAAAAATAGTTGATTTTTTTGCGCCACTCTCATTTTCACGTCACTCTTGTTTGTTTGAAAAATAAATTATTATAATTATTATTATTATTAATTTCAAAACATAATAGGAAATATATAAAATGTACACTACAACAAACAATTTCTGGGCCACATAGATGTTTTATATGACTTCCTGAGTTTATGAAAACTATTTATAGCACAAACGTTCAATAATAGGTTAGATCTTCTCTTGATCGCAACAGACTAGTTTTTGTAAACTACTATATGTTCCAAGAAATTAATCCGGTTCAAATTTCTCCATCTATTTGATTTTTTATTGCCACATAGATAGATTACACCGGTCAACACGGATTTTGAGTCTGACAACAAAACGTCAAATTTTGATTTCTTTTACCTTACTTGTAATGGGTAAAATAGGTTTTTTGGTTAAAGTTTGCTTTTCTAGAAATTTCGTTTTCATAGAAAATTTCATATTATTTCGACAAGTAAAGTCTGTATGCTATTTTGCGACTCAGTCATATACAAAAATACTACTAGAGTTTGTAATAGACAAACATACACTCAATACAATAGAATGCGCGACTTGTCGCCATTTTGTTTTAAAGTATTACCAACTATTATTTTACTCTCCACTAAGAACTTTATAAATTAATTATCAATATAAAACATACAAAAGCAAACTTATTTCTTCATAAATTGAGTTTTTGGTTAATTTTCAATGTAAACACTCAGACAATAGTCATTAAATAACAGAAAGTTTCTTTTTTTGTTGACTTGTGTTATCTATTATAAATTAAAATTAATGGATTTCCTAGACAATATACATGTATTTTGAATTAATATTAACTTAAGGAATAATTGTTTTTCCATACTAAATTTAATTTTCTATTTTACGTACTTCATTTAATTATCTTTTAATTCATTAAAATTGGTTCAGCAGCAGCAGCAAAAGTATTAAACATACATAGACAACAATAAACAGACAGATAAAGTATTCAAACTGTTCACTAATTGGCTAACACAACTATGAACCATAATAAATCTCTCATCGTTAAGGCAGCGTTCGTAACAAAAATTTTCGTTTGACCGTTTTCTCTGACTTAGGCTACTGTTACACATGCTAATCACTAGCACGAAAGCATGCAATTATTGAGCAAATGCTGTCTACTACTAGCGTGTGTGTACAGAACATATTTAGTGGCATGCTGGATAATAGCACGCCGTGCTATCTTTAAGCATGCTAGTTGATGCGGGGGTAAAAGGGGGAAAGGTGAACGCGTTTGCTTAATAAGCATGCTAGTATCGATCTTGTTTGCAAGATGCATGCGCTTCCTATTCCTTTTTTTCCTCTTCCTAGCTGAGAGAAATTTTTAGATATGGTCAGTAAAAGTATAATTTTATTCAGATCCATGTGGATGGCTGTTTGATTTTCCATAGTTTCGTTTGAATTGGCAGAGAGCATGCTATCAAATGGCATGTGTATTAGAGTGCTATTTAAACTAGCAGCTAGCTTATTGCTAGCTAGCTAGCATGCTCATAATAAGTATACTTATAACACGCATTTTCGCATGCTATTTTAGAGCATGTGTAACAGTAGCCTTATTTACAAATCCGACTACCACGAAAAAGTTTTTTCATTTTTCATAACCCATGACACTCACAAATAATGTCGGTTTTTATTGGAAAAAAAATTTTCAATATCGGTTCAGTAGATCCAAAGATTAATAAATTTTAGGAATAATTAGGATCTGCAATTCAGATGATCTTTTTATTACATCTGTACATCTGTAGGTATGAATCGTTCTGGCATAATTTCAAATATCTTTTGTCCTTGTTGTTTGTTTGTTTGGTAGATGTTGACCGATTTTCAGACCTACCTGATATGCAAACAAAATTTAAAAATTAAAAAAAAAACACCGCGCATGAGAATTTTATATATGAGATATACAACAAACAACAGAGTATTACCCCTTTATTTTAGACAGACATCCACAATAAATGCTTGATTACTGGCGATGTAATAATGATGATTTCTGTCATGGCGTCGTATTTGGTTATATCTTATCTTTACGTTGGCACGACTGATGTATTCAGTTTATGCCAAAAGAAAAGATTAATTATGCCAGCATCATAACTAACAGTATG
Source organism: Limenitis camilla (assembly GCA_905147385.1). NCBI lineage: Eukaryota > Metazoa > Arthropoda > Insecta > Lepidoptera > Nymphalidae > Limenitis > Limenitis camilla. Next base: position 12,133,525 of record LR990230.1, on the reverse strand, counting down.
TATAAATCTATAGGTATATATAGTAGCCAGCAAATAGTGGGGGAAAGTTCCCTGCGTGACGTAGCAGACGCGCGGGGACTGAAACATCATATAAGAACAAATCGCGTGTGATGCGCTGCCTCGTCCCACGCTCCCGCTATAAGGACCCTAATAGTGACTTCTGCGCATTCAAGGCAAACCTATACTTACGTGCCGGTAGCCTATATATATTAATAAATAATTCTGAGTGACAAATAGACGCACAGCCCAAAATCCGTGGGTTTCTTTGATACTAGATGATGGAAATTTAACTTCTATAGTATAGATAGATTATAAAGATATTGTTTATTAGATTATTAATTGTCTATATAAACAATTTATTACTCTAATTTTTAGAATCATTAGTGTCTTAATTTGGGTTAATTAAGTTATTGGTTTTCAATTATCAAAATATGGACAAATTAAGCTATATTAGTATAATTAAATTTAAAATGTAATATTTACCATTAAGAGGAGAACTCTTGAGACCATAGGTCAAGATTCGATGTAATAAGATCGTGCACTCGTAGATAAGTGACAGGTGATAAAACTATCTTTTGGTCTTGGAGCTACTGTGATGATGGAACCATGGTCTATAGTAGAGCTCTTACAGGTGAAATTAATAATCAATCTTAATCCTAAATCTTCGGATTACTGATTGAAAATAGATACCATATTTGCATTTTTTTTACAAAGATTGTAGATCGAGATGGATTATTAATTACTTTCCCATACAAAATGTTGATGGATTTCGTAACTGTCAAACATTTATTGTTCATCCCGTCGATACGGTTAAGTCTCCCCTCAAAATTAAGGGTATCGAATCGACAAATATATCCAGTCATTATATATTGGCTGTTAAAAGTTCAGCTAATCTGTAACATGACATATTAGTGCCAAGTCAGCTAATTGATAAATATTTATCTGTTAGAAATCAAATATTTATCTTACTTTTGTATTCCTATTCAATTAGATTACAAAAAATATTGTTATTATGTATTTTAGCGATTATAAACGATTTTAAATATATTTTAAATGATAAATGACGCTTAACCTCACCTTGACAGCAAAATGAAAGCAAAATTAATTATGCAGCCACAAAATCGATATATGAACAAAGTGTAAAACTCTTTCTGTTAATTATTGGTTGATTGGTTGCGTCTTCATACAGTTGTCGTGCAAAAAGTGTATGAATTATAATCTATAATGTTCCACAATATAATATCTATGCAATTAAGTAGAAATAGTTTGTTAGAATTTATTGTAATTTTGGATTTTCATTTTTTACAGAATCTTCAGATGTACAGTGAATCGCATTCCTGATACAAATTCTCTACTCCAGAAGGCTAGAGTCCCGTTAGGAATATTAATTCATCCATTTAAGGACTTAAATGTAAGTAAAATGTTTTTGATTAACAATGTTCAAATTGGTCTATGATACCGGCAGTTTTGGGTAGTTCGCGAACGACCTAGTTCAGAAGAGCGCTCCTTTAGGTGAACTATGCGAACTAATTCGTCAATGATCTCGCTCTTAGTTCTTATATTTTTTTTGGATGCTTATGTTTCATGCATACTTTTTTTCTGTAGTGTTTTATTTCTAATAAAAAATCGATATATATTTAAATGGTTATAAAAATATCAATAAATCGTTCATAAACATCGATGTTTCACTTTTGAAAATATTAATGATTTTTATGAGCGATGTTGCATCCCTACTCCCAGCGCTTCCACACCACTGCATTTAACACTTACTGACACGATCCAGAGACTACTTCACTCCTTGAGAGACCGCGCAAGACTAAGCCTTCAGTCAGACTGTCGATGGCGTATAAAGTACCTTACTCCAACGCCCTTTATGGCGATGACGATTTCGATTATTCGATAAAGTTTTACTATTCTCCGACACGGCCATTCTGATAATTAATTAAATATTGATAATTTTTTAATATGAATGATTTCATTTTATCATTATTATTTCTACCTTATAATAAACTTAAAATACTTGCAATAATTTTTTCTTTATTTATTATTGTTACTAAATTATTTAAAAAATAAGAACTAATGAACTTAAAGAACTAACACGAACTAAAAGAGCGAACTAGTTCGCCATGGGATAACGAACTAAATTGAGCCTAATGAAAGCCCTAGACTACCATTACATGCCATAAGTACAATGGGGGGAATTATTTCAGCACTGGCAACATTGAAAATTGATTCTTAAGTTTAAAAATAAATGCGTAATTTTCGTTAGTATGACATAATATTCCGTTTGTAGACCAACTATGTATATAGGCTAGTCATGTCCCTTGGAAAGCTTAAGGTGTCCCAAAAATAAAATTTAGAGACCTTAAGGGAGAAATTTTGTCAATAGACTTCTTAATTATATTGCTATAAGTGTTCTTCTTCTTACTGTACTATTACTAGAGGTTGCATATCTTCGTCTGTCTTGAGCCAAACGAAAGAGTTCTCCTGCACTGGTGATTCTAGTCCACTCTTCTCTTTTTCCTTCAATCTTGCCCATCGTTATCAGTCGGAGCAGCTGATATCTTTAATTCCATAAGGGTTAAAAAAGTAAAACATGATTCAATTTTTTGACCTTCTTGAATTAGAAATATCGACTGAATAATGCTCTTATATAATATACTATATGTTAATCTGGCTTATGAAGTATCTAAATGAATGATGTTTTTGTTTGAATAAGATGGAGTTGTTCGTGAAACAGTTTAATCTGTTATTAAACTCTTTTTAAAATTCTTTAAGTTTAATCTACAAGTGAAGGTCTTTAAGAGTATATTGCCTGTCATCCAAAAAGTGTTTGTAATTCTATAATTTTCATTATAATACATAGGTTATTATAATATGTGTACTTTTACCTTCCCAGAAAACGAGTTCCTTATAAAAATTAAATTTTAGTGATAATAAATATTTTTATTATTCACGTTTTAACATCTGTGTAAATTAAACTATGATGTATTAATACTTGTTTGATACACTATGTTAGGTTTTTACATTTTATCATTAAAATGCTTTTTTTTTTAATACATTTAGACAAATTAAAATGTTTCTGTCTTACTCATATTATAAACTGATCGCCCGCTCCGTCTTCACCCGGCTGCAATCTACCCCGTATACTTATTACGATTTAATTTTTAACACATTGTCCTATATATACAAGTGTATATAACGAACTCCCATATACATCCCTTATTTCAATCCTTTAAGCCTTTTTTCTTAATAAAAGTGTATCACAGCAACAAATTTCATGCAACTGCAATGCAACACTGCTTAGGTAATTGTAAAATATCATAATGTTTGATTATGTATCTGTTCAGTAGAAGTATCTACGCTGCATTTACCCAATAATCCATTCAATATCATCACCCCTTGTAGTGTTCTTCAATATTCCCCCTCCCTCTTCTTCCCATCATAAAATCTCCTACATATATATCTCCGTCATATATATGTAGAAGTGAAAGTTTGTATGGTTGGATATTTGTTAATCAATCACACAAAAACAGCTCAGCAGATTTTGTTGAAATTTGGCATACAGATGCTTTATAATCTGGATTAACACATGGAGTACTTTTTATCCCGAAAAGTCAGGAATGATTTCCAGGAGAAATAGCTATTTAAATTAAGTTATAGGTGTCTAGAACTGTAATGTTTTAATGTTATAACTTATTGTCAAAGGAATATATTGAAAAAATTTATTGTTCTCGTTGGTGATATACTATATATTAACTCGCTGTCCTGGCAAACTTTGTTTTTCTGTATAAATTAATTTCTGGATAAGCCCCCCTTATTATCTAGGATTATAATAAATAGCCTACAACCTATTCTCAGAACTACCAAAAATACATAATCATTAAAAATAGGTAAGCTAAGCGATGACTTCTTTATTTTTGTCCCAATTAAAAATAAATATATTTTACTTTATATACTAACTAAATATATAATTTTTCAGCATTTACCAGTAATTCAATGCACAACGATAGTAAGATGTCGCGCGTGTCGCACCTACATCAATCCCTTTGTGTACTTCGTCGATTCGAAGCGCTGGAAGTGCAATCTGTGCTACAGGGTCAATGATTGTGAGTATAAATATATTCACGTTACTATCATTAAAGCTGAATAAGGTTAAATATATGATTGAATATTATATACAGAATCTATATCATCATCATCACAATCTATTAATGGCCCACTGCTGAGCCGGGCCTCCTCATAATAATAAGGGGATTAGGCCATAGTCCACCACGCTGGCCCAGAGAGGGTTGGCAGACTTCACACACCTTTGAGAACTTTTAGGGAACTCTCAGGAGTGCAGGTTTCCTCACGATGTTTTCCTTCACCATTATAGCAAGTGATATTTAATTGCTTAAAAAACTCATAACTCTGAAAAGTCAGAGGTATGTGCCCAGGATCGAACGGGGTCCTCCCGAGTAAGACACCGATGTCTTAACCATTAGGCTATCACTGCTATTATCTATACAAAAGTGTAAACACTGGAATTGGAAGTAGTTGAAAAGGTCAATGATAAACGTCAATATCATTGGTCTTATGAAATATGACGTCACAGTATACAATACAATGTCTACAAATTTGTAGTTTTTGGTAACAACTGCACTTATATTACGTATTTATGTCGTAAAATTTACATTAATATAGAGCATAATACTTCTACATCAATTTGTACCATTGACTTGTATTATATATGGTGATCACACCAAGCGTTATCCCAAAAAAAATAGTGTTTCTGAAGTTTGCTTTCGTGACATGAAAAAAACACTGGCACTATGCAACTTGTCGCCACTTTATTTCAAAAAAATCCCATTATATAAGAACTTCATTTTTAATTTTTTCAGTGCCAGAAGAATTCCAATACGATCCGTTAAGTAAATCCTACGGTGATCCGACCAGGCGGCCCGAGATCAAGTCTGCAACTATCGAGTTTATAGCTCCCAGTGAATACATGCTGCGCCCTCCTCAGCCAGCTGTCTATCTGTTCCTTCTAGATGTTTCCCAGATAGCTAGAGACTCAGGGTATTTACAGGTAAGAATTAATTTAATTTTTACTGACAGTATCTTCCTTTCTAATATAATTAGGGAATCTTTAAGGAATTTACATATTAGAATTTGCTATTGTTGTCTTCTTAGGACTGTTAGAAAGTTTTTTAAAATATTAAAAAAATGAATTAATGAAGTTCATTTAAAAAACTATTAATAATTAATATTTCGGAAACTACTAGAATGATAGGTGATTTAATATGCAATCTTTTAATAAGCATCATATATGCACAATGGATGGCCTTCCTTGAAAGCTACGGGCACAATACGGAGCAATGCCTTTAAGTAATTACAACAGACGCCTCCACTGCCCAGGTTATGTGTTTAATAAACCTAAGGTTAAACTCACATAAACCTAACCTAACCTAAGGCAAACTTACACTTCAAACAAGTATATAAAAGTTACTCTTAGGTTTTTGGTGCTACCAATTTAATGTTTGACTTTTGTTGTAGCGTTATGATATATAGCCTTATATCCTTGCTCTATAAATGGGCTATCTAACACTGGAAGAATTTTTCAAATCCGACCAATAGTTCCTAAGATTAGTGCGTTCAAGCAAGCAAACAAACTCTTCAGCTTTATATATTAGTTTAGATAGGTAAAATGAAGTATGGAATAGTATTATTGTTATAACCATTTATCTATCTATATAAATAATATTGGCAGGTAGTATGCGAAACATTGAAGGCTAACCTCGACCAGCTCCCCGGCGATGCTCGCACACAGATCGGCTTTATTTGCTACGACGCGCATGTGCACTACTATCTGATGAACGAGGGCCTTACCAGACCCAAGGAGATGACTGTTTTGGATATTGATGGTAAGCGGATCTAATTTTCAACCTCTCCAATCCATACTGTTAGCAAAAGTAAGCAAAGCTCTAATTTTTTTGATCGTAAAATGAATATATATTGCTGCACATCATAGATACCATCCTCTATGTCACCAACAACAAGCAAAGACGTTATTAGTATTGTCTCTTTTCTTGATACCCATAAAGTTTTATAAACATTGTTTTACTATTGTAAATTGTAATTCATACTGTGCAATATCTATAACTAAATTATACTTTTATTTAATCATATAGTAGCACTGCTTCTAAAAATGTATAAAGCTAGTTTAGGGCCGTTAAGCCGTAAACACAAAAGCAGGTAGGTTTCTCTGCTTTGTTTATTTTTTGGAGTGAACTGGGATGCCTTTATATTTATTCCACCAGTAGTTTCACGATATATATGGCACTTTAATAAAATATAAATAAATCTGTAAATAAATATAGGAAGGGTTTAGGGATTTGCTCTCTCAAAAGGAATTAAAAGGTTACCTTGCTATAATCCGACGACTGCTTGTGTGTGTGTCTTGGTTCGGGTTCGCGCGACTCACTATTCTGTGGGCGGTGTGCTCTTCTGGGTTATGCCGTGTGCCGCCTGTCTTTCTCGCCTTTGTGCGGGCTATGCACTCTCCGATGGATTTCCGCGAATTATAGCAAGGTAACGTTTTGGATTTTTTTTTAAATCACGAATTTCCGCAAGGTAACGCCTGATTCAAATCGTGTAGGTGCAAATAAAATAAGAATGTTTTGTTATTTTCAGATATATTCCTCCCATCTCCAGAATCACTGTTAGTAAATCTGGGTGAATGTAAAGAAATGGTGAAAGAATTGTTAACAATACTACCACAGAAGTACTCATACCCTGGGGTGCCCTCGTCCGCTTTAGGAGCTGCATTACAAGCCGCTTATAAACTTATGGTAAGGATAATTGGTACCAGAATTCTGATGAGTAACATACAGTTGATCAAAATAGTTGAGTTCAATTAGACTTTTTAGAAAGTACTTTTGACACGTTAAAATTCGGAAAGCGGTTTTCTGATGAGAAGAACTCAACAGTTGGTCGAATCAATACGCCATTGTTTACATCAGTCTGTTTTACAATTGTATTATCATTCAGCTGCTTTGTCATCGTTCAAGTAATCCTGTACAGAGTAGTAAGCTTTATTTACTAAACACTTCTGAATGTGAGTCTTAAATCGCTTAAGTGGAAAATCTAGTATAGTAGAGGTACACTAATATTCGTGAAGTACATAATAGGGATACTAAAAAAAATCATATTAAGAATTATTCATAACTAGATTTTTAACTCTTTATTAATTTTAACACCTTATTGTAACACCAAAATACGTGCATTCCTTGAGTTTTGATAAATTTAGTTAAAAACTATCATATTGAATGTAATGAGTATAGTCAGTTTGGTGATGAAAAAAAATACACAGTATTCACGCATTTGCTAGTTCTCGCATATTTTTGGGGGGGCCCTTGTTAATCTTTGCGTGACCTTTTATTAAGAGCGAAGGGTAGTTTTATATACTAAAAATCAATTTTGGAAATAAAAATAAACGACTATAAAATTATTAAGACATAATCATCACAGTGAAAATCATATGTTGATTCTCTATGATAGAAATCAGTCTATTAATTTTTCTAAATTATTGTACCTTTATGGCGATAGATTATAATTTTAAGGCATTTGTTTCATAATATATGTTTCAAGTTCTGTGTTTCTTATTTTATTTCTTTTAAGTTATGTGTAATGTTTCTATAAACCAATTTCTATTTCAGTCTCCAACAGGAGGACGGGTGACTGTATTCCAAACATGTTTACCCAATATAGGACCAGGAGCTTTACAATCAAGGTAACAATTATAAACAAATTACAAACCTCCGCCCCCGCCTCGTTGCGTTTACTACAGCATGGTTCATTTTTGAATCTTACCATTTACCAACCAGGAAAACATATTCACACAAAAAATATATCAAAATCGCTGCAATCGTCTCTAAACTTATTCAACTATAGAAACACTATAGGTTGTAGACTTCTTTGTACCTATAGCTATACCTACAATTCTTTTTTTGACTTGAATCCCCCCTAACTCGTAGTTGACAAATAATGATCAGGAAGGAATTATTAACAGGCGAAATTAATATTGAATCTTAATCTAAAAATTTTAGATTGAGATTGAAAATGGATTCCATATACAAATTTGTGAACAGAAAATTAAAATTCGGCCGTTACAAGAGTTATATTTATATCTTGTCTCAGTATTTTTTTTAATATACAAGTATTCAAAAGTTTCAATACTTCCGCCAGACGTGGTCTTTTGTTTAGTGTATGTTTAAGTATCTTTTTATAAATATAAATATTTTGATTTTTAGAGAAGACCCAAATGCCAGATCTTCGAAAGACGTAGCTCATTTAAATCCAGCGACAGATTTCTACAAGCGGTTAGCGTTGGATTGTAGTGGAGCTCAAGTTGCGGTGGATCTCTTTTTACTCAGCTCCCAATACTGCGATTTGGCTACGCTTAGTAAGTTTGTTTTTCATATAAATATATGTCTACATATTAAACTTATTTATTTATTAATATTTGTGGAAATAAACAGTGAAATAAAATGTTGTTATATTAAAACAAGATATGGAGGTCGATAATAACAAACTTGTTGTATGAATACATTAAAAATCATACCAACAATACAAAATTTATTATTAATATATTATTTATTTTATCCCATGAAGAAAATTTAGCCGCCCTTTTTTGCTACTTATGCAGTCCTTGAAAGGTTTGGAGGAATAACTTCACAATTTAATTTTTTTTATTTTCAGGTGGTATGAGTAAGTTTAGTGGGGGTGCAGTGTACCACATCCCACTATTCCGTGGTGCTCGTCAGTGGCAAGCGGAGCAGCTCAATCAAATGTTTACCAGATACTTGACCAGGAAGATTGGCTTCGAGGCTGTTATGCGGATCAGGTGCACTAGGTAATATTGAATAAACTATATATTATTTATAAGTAGGAGAATTAAGAAGGAAAGCGGTATAGAAAACATTAGAAGGGGTGTTATCGAAAGGACAATTAATATAATACCGATAAATAACTAAACATTACGATTTCTTAATTGTATCACTCGCCTTAACTGTCCAGATACTCTGTCCAAGTTTAGGGTTAGGCTAACCCAACACTAAGCTAACTTAACACAATGCTAACCTTACCTAATGTAGTATTTACCACGTGGCTATTGTAAGGACTTACGAGACCTTACGTGTCAAGCAGTAGCATCACTATCCAGATAATATCCAAACACGCGTCAGACTAAAAAATAGCGTAAAGCTCCTGGGGGGAATTGGGGATCGGGTCGGCAACGCGCTTGCGATGATTCTGGTGTTGCAGACGTCTATAAGCTACGGTCCATCCTTCCATCCGGCTACCATCAGGTGAGCTGTACGCTTGTTTGCCGACCTAGTTACATAAAAAAAAAAAAAAAAACTAGTCCGAACGTAAAGGGAATATAAAGGGACAAAACAGTAATTAGAATTTTCCTCCATTAATGGGGTAGACGTAAGCAAATTACAGTGTTGCTATTCCACCACCATTGTGATTATTTTGTGATATATATAACCTTGCCACCCATTTTTTCCTATGCTGAGGAAATTCTCGACTCTGAAAACTTACTACAAAAAATACTAAGGCTATCAATATTTCAATATAATTACAATGAATGATGAAACTTTTGGCATATTATTATTAATAAAAATTGTTTTATTCCAGGGGTATAACAATCCACACGTTCCACGGGAACTTCTTCGTCCGTTCCACAGACTTGCTGTCCCTGCCCAATGTGTCACCGGATGCAGGCTTCGCTATGCAGCTCACTATAGAGGAGTCTCTGTCGGATCTACAGCAAGTGTGCTTCCAGGCTGCCTTGCTTTATACTAGTAGTAAAGGTAATATAACAAATATCTTATCATTGTTCGGGTTAACTTATTCAACTAAGTCTAATTTCTGTATTATGTGAGCAAAGGCATTCTTAGACTATTATATATATTATTAGAATGTATGGATTAGATAGAATACGTATTAAAAGCGTAATTACTGACATTTTCGGTAGAAATAAGAAAGTTTGTGTGAATAATATGACACGAATGACGTCACAACGATCACGGTTAGAATCTTCAAGTAGTGCTGATTTTATCCAAATAATATGATAGTTTGATTTAGTTATCTTAGATCTAGATCTTTTATTACTCTTTTATTAGTTATGAAACCATTTTTTTGCTGAATCTCGTTCGAATAATGAATTTTTATGAATAAGATACTGTTCTGAAGTGTTTAGTTAGTGATACATTGAAGCACTTATTGATACTAGTCTTAAGAGATATGAAAAACTTTTTTTTGTCACACACATCGCAAAGTATGTAATTTTATTAAGTTGTGTATGTGCTTTTACAGCTAAGCTAACAAAGAATAGCGTTGTGCTAAGATAATAATATATATTGTGCAGAAATTATAAATTTTCAATTAACTTACTCTCAATTAACATAAAATATTTTTATAGGTTTATTTAATTTAAACGTGATATGATAAAATAGCTTGTTATGTAATTTTTTTCAGGTGAAAGAAGAATACGCGTTCATACGTTAGCGTTACCCATAGGGAGCACGTTACCGGAGATCCTGCACGCAGCCGACCAATATAGTATAATAGGATTACTCAGTAAAATGGGTGAGTTAGTAACATTATTCAAATTATACTATGTTATTATATTATGCTATTATACTATTCACATATATTTTCTTTATATAAAAATAAAGAAAAACTGTATTTCTTTTTTAAATATTCGTCTGTCTTACAGTAGATCTTATGAAGTAAATTGGGTGACTGATTGAATAGGTATTTGAGTGTGTGAGGGAAACTTAGTTTTCTCCTAATCTTCACATCGAGACTCTTTCACATGGCGAGACTCGTTGAGCTAGTTAAAATAACAAGCTATTAATTTAACATTTTAGCTGTGGACCGTTGCGTATCTGCATCAATGTCAGAGGCGAAGGAAGCGCTGATAAACGCGGCAGTAGACATGCTGAGTGCACACAGGTTGGCCCAAAACCTCCCCGTGGGGTCAGCCAGCGCAGCCCTTCATGCTCCTATGCCGTTGCGTCTCTTGCCGCTGTTTATACTCGCGTTGCTTAAACGGGTAAGGATTTGTAATGTAATTAATGAATTAAACAAGAATTCCCTTCTTTTGTATTTAATAATATCCATTACAAGAACATGACAAACAATAATCAAAATAATCAACTCTATTTTTTAAACAGCAGTAACTACATAAACCTCATTTTACATTGAATTTCTTCTTCAATAATTAATACTAAGTCATGAAGTTATAGGTAAAAATGGAGGCCACACTTGAGTCAAATACTAACGTATCTCTATCTCACTCTCTGTGGGCAGACCTCTCATTTTAGTGTAGTATAACCGTTCCTATTATAAAACAAATGTTATAGTTCCGTATAATATAAGTTTAGAAACAAAATTAAAAATAGCACACTGGATATAAAGATCTCACTGACTAACTAAAACTTCTAAAACTAATCTTGAACGAATCATCTGTTTCAAACTATAACAAATAGCTTCTTTTGTAATTTATTATATGCATACTGTATATCTTATTGTACACAATCTTTAGGGGATATTAGTAGAAAATAGAGATGTAGATAAATAAATGACTAAAAAGCAACTACTTATAGCAATTTCCTGGGAAAAAATAAATGTTACCCTACTTAGAAAGAGAGGGTCAGCCCACTGAGAACGAGATAGTGATACATGGTTAGCTTCAAGTAGGTATTCGAAGTGTGGTCTCCATCTTTATATATAACTTTATTGTATTTGATTGGTCACTGACAATATGGGGCTGTAACTATGAGCATCCCATACATATAGAAAGACTTGTAATTATGTCCGTGAAGTTTTGGATTAATATCATCATCTATTGCAGAAAGCGTTCCGGACTGGGACATCGACACGACTCGACGAGCGAGTGGCTGACATGTGCCTCATGAAGTGCGCTCCCCTCAGTCAACTGGTGCGAGCTGTCTACCCCGACCTGTATGCGATACACACGCTCAATGACACTGATCCTCCTCGCTTACAGCTTACTGCTGAACGGTGAGTGTATAGAATAATAACCCCCTTTCTCGGTGACACTCCATTAAGTTTCACTTCCATATTTGTCTGTTCATAATTGTGGCCAAGCCACATCCATTGCAAGGGGTTGGAACCCCTTCCTGGTCATTTCTTCTTTTTGTTGTAACATAATATACCTTGGTCAAATAGATTATCTTTTATAACAAAAGAATATAAAAAATAACGTAAATTTTGTAAAAAAAACCGTCTTATCATCTTAACGTCTTCTTTCAAACATCATTGTCATTCGTCTTTTCCGGGTAACATAGGCTTTGTGGTGTTGCCATAAATATTTTATAAAAAAGATATGGCCATTTAAGTGCAATAACGTAGCCATTTTGTAAAGTAAAGGTTTACTCTGGAGCTATTGATCCGATTTTAATCATTCTTATACCGCTAGAATACTACACTATTCTCGAATGACAATTTTTAGCCCTTTTGAGCCTCTGAGTGACAAAGTTGATGTAGTGTTGCCATATACATTTTTTTATTAATAAATTATCAAGTTTCTCAAATATCATAAAATAGGAAATTTTATATTTTCATTATCTCTCATCTTCTCTCTCTTTTTATCTCTATGTCTATTTCATTTTTATTTCAGCTCTGTCCTTTTACTCACCAAATAATGAATCCCTTAGCGAAGCGAGGGCAGGCCGCTCGTAATTAATTAAAAAATCTTTTGCAGAATAAGTATAAACGGCGCCTACCTCTTAGACGATGGCGAACAGATGATCATGTATGTATGTCATGGAGTCAGTCCGGCGTACCTCTCGGAAACTTTCGGTGTTGCCGCCTTCAGTCAGCTCCCTGACGAAGCCAGGTGTTTACCCAAAATAGACAGTGAAGGGAACGATTTGCTACACACGTTCATTGAGAAGCTGAACGACGATCGGCCTTATCCGTCTAGTATAGTTATTCTTAGGTGAGGATTATTTGTATTTATTTAGGCTACATTTCATCGTTGATAAAAGACACACAATCTTTGGGCTATGCGTGCTATTGTTTGTTTAAGAAGTAGTCTTTAGTGTAATTAGTGGGAATCTAAAGTTTTATATAAAAGGAATCAAAAAGGTTACCTATAATTCGCGGAAATCTGAACAACCAGACTCGTATGGCACAACCCAGAAGAGCACACCGCCCACATAAAAGTGAGATGTGCGAACCCGAACCAGGACACCACACAAGTAGATCGCGATAGACAATCGACGTACGTTCCACTCCGTAACCGAAGCATCTTCAGGAGTTGTTGACTCTACAAGTCACTTGCGCAATTCAACATTCAACAACATATTTTATATCAATGAACCATCCTCACATTGTTTGCTTAGTTTTGCCAAATATATATAGTTTTTTCGTAACAATAAATCATCATTCCAATATTAAAAATATTATTTTGTTTAATATCATGTTGTTTAGTCGATAAATCAAAAAAAAATCATTTATAAATATGTCAAAATTGTTGCTCGTGAAATTATTTAACACTTCAATTCCCAAGTTAAAAATCATTGTGCTTGAAATAAAATAACTTAGAAATTTTACAAAATCCGATTGCTCTAATTACGCGGGAATCATTAATGTAAATATGAAATGACGTTTGTCTAATGTTGCCAGAAAAAATGGAATTTGCTACAATAGTCGTAAAATTCAATTTTTGTCACTAACAAATTACATTGGCAACTGAAAATTTAAAATAATTTTACACAATTTTCTATTTCAGGGACAATTCACCTTCTCGTCAGCAATTCACAGAACGCTTAATCGAAGACAGAGTAGAATCAGCATTCTCCTACTACGAATTCTTACAACACATTAAAACTCAAGTGAAGTGAGAGTGACGTGACAATGACGTGACACGAGTTATAGTGACACTGCCCTAAACTGTTATTATTCACGGTTCTAATGTATATATACAGTTGTTTGGTAAGGTGTTACAAAATGCGTTAAGCAATAATTTACAAATAAGCAGGAGGAATGTTTTGAAATTCATTCGATTTATTTCATTTTATAATTGTTTGTGTCATCGGAACCTTTAAGGGGTCATTCAAGTACTATGTAAACAGAATCCCTCATCATATATTGTCACCAAAATTCAGGAAAGTAAAATAAATAAATTTTGTTAAAGTAAACACCATAGAGGTCCCTTATTCTCCTATAACATTAAAGAAAAGCACAGCTATGACCCCCAACCTGTTTATTGAGGTTTACGTAGCTTGAAAGGCCCCTAACACATAATTTTTATATTTATTCCCAATGTTTTGAAGTCGTTCAAGCTATTGTAAGTTATCTAATGCAATTTGTACGGACAGCGAAGTTATTAAATGTAAATGAATATGAAAGCAATATTATGTTTAAATACTGGGGTACATATTCATAACGAAATTATAATTTTTTTAAACAAATGTTTGTTTTACCTGAAATTATTTATATTTTTCTAGTTACTAATAAACTTTTAAATTACCAGTGGACATAAAATTGTGATTGTTATGAACTTCTATAATACTGAATGAATTATATAAATAAAATATATGAACAGTTGCCACGTCTATATAATGTTGTTAGGATGTCGTAGCTGTAGGTAAAGAAATGTCTTCGGTAAAGGTAGATAGCCTCTAATAGATTTCGCATGTTGATAAAGTCACCAAGATCAGAAAATCAATAGATAGTAATATTTTTAAACTCAACTAGAAAATAGATAATAATCAAACATTAACACATGTATGTAGTATGTCCATTATAACTTGAGCTCTTACGTGAATAGAGTCAGATAGTCTAGTTATAGCTTCAACCATGTCTGGTGGTCAACTCCAAGGATTGAACTGATTTCCTTTTCTACCTGAGTGGTGGCGGAATTTAATAAATAAAAATATTTTTGAAATTGCAAGCAGGTAGGTCCTCTATGCGGTATCTAGTGGAGGTTACAGTAAATTACAAAATCGTTTAATCCTAGTTATTGTGTATTGGCTTTTTTATTATTTATTGTTTTATTTAAATAAATAAGTTCGAAATTTAATTAAAACGGCTTTTTAATAACAATGAGCGACAATGTTAGCTCTTCAGTAGCATTGTATAGTGCTGGTTGTCTCGCACTAACTTGTGGCATCTTACCTATAAGTCTCGTCTGTTCCTTTCGCTCGTGAGCGACAAGTCGTGCCGTGGTTCATACAATTACATTAATATTTTTGTTTCTGTCTCTTGTCGCGTTCTTGGACTTAGCGTTGAGAGACACGACCGTGGCCGAGCGATTATAATGAAATAATGGTACGGAAAGAGAGACTAAGTATATTTATGATTTACATGATTCGTATTGGAATTTGTGCTGTACTCAGCATTTACAAACATTGCTGAATTTCAGAGGGAAATTGTATTACATGGTCGTCTTAAGTTAGGGGAAAAATGAGAATTTTCCGTAATTTTTTTTGCCATTTAAAATTAATAATGTGGCATCGTTCATCATCATCATTTTTTCTGTTTTTTAAATTTATTTTTTATAAACAATTAACTGTTGATTCTTTTCCGAAAATCTAGAATTTTTTTACAAGCCATTTTGTTTACAAGATTATCTATTCTAGAATCTCCAAGGACTTATGTTGGTCACCCCAAGGACCCTTCTGTTAGAACTGGGTCAACACAAATAGCTATAACTTTTGAAATTTTCGTGACTTCAAGTCAAAACAATGTGTAATGATACCATGTTATTAAATTTATAAAATTAAATGATTTAATGGAAAAAAATCAAAATTCTCATTTTTTCACTTTGACTACCCCTAACCCCTTAAGGAGAAATATGGGCGCTCTGAGTTATCACGATTTTATCTGACTAAACAACTCTCTCTCTCTGATACTCGTACTCGATTGTGGTTTCATTCCACCTATGGCAGCGGTACTCAATCTTTTTACTGTATGGGTGACATAGAGTTCTTGGACATGGTGCCTTTGACTGTATTTTAACTCAAACCGTGTTATGTCACATCACAGTGAGGTGCTGCTCAACGGGGTTCAAGTTGAGGGTCGCTGCTCTAGAACAAGCTTATTTATAGAGATTTAAAGGGAATATACTGATCATTAGTAATCCTTTTTTAATTCACGATTATGTTAAATGTTCGTCAACTACATTATTATGAGGATGCGTATGCGCACCCGGCTTATTTATTTATACTTTTGGGACAGTTTTCACATTTTAGCTTTAACAAGAGCGTACAAATGCAGCGTTAATGTATCTAACATTCGGACAAATAATCTAATTGAGGCTCTTATAGTTTTTTTTCTATCTCACTCGTCAGTATCAATCAGGGTTACATCTATAGTTAGAAATCATATCGCACACCTAGGTCTTAAGGGATCTAACTCTCCTATGAACCAATAAAGCAGATTTATAGATATTTCTAATAGTCGACATTAGATGACGTTGGACGTCCTTTTTGTTGGACAAGCGAACCCATTTCTCCTCCACCAAAACAGCGTTATCTCTAGTTGAAACCTTTGGTTCAAACAGAGCGTACGTGCTCTTCATAAATAAATTAGAGATAATTTGATTTAAACCCGTATTGATGGAATTAAAGCAGAATTATTTCGAATTGTCGCCATTTTGCTGTTAGTGCAGAGTAAAATAACACAACATTTTCAGTTGAATCTGTATTACTTGCAAGATGAGCAAAGTTTTTGTTTCTATTTAGAATTCTGCCCGAATACATAATTAAAACACAGGATTCTTACAATACCTTGCATATTCAAAAATCTCTTGCAGTGCACAGAAATACTGTAATCAGTTTTTTGCCTTTTCTGAAAAAAGTACTTTTTTGAGTACCTCTTTAGATCTAGGTGTGCGATATTTAAAACATAGCCATTTACAATATATATAACAAATATCTGTAGGAATGTTAGCTTAGCTAGATAGAAATTAATTGTTATTTAAAATTCTTTTCCTAATTCTAAAGTATTTTTGTAACAAAACCCCCAGTAGATGTCGAGTGATAACTTTAGAAATCACATGCAAGGAGAGAGGACGGAAAGCAATGCGTACACCGCTCGTTTTTATCTATCCAGTATAACTTGAGCTCTAGATAGAATTAGTTAATATTCCTATTATAATTTTGATTAGATGAGATTCGACCCCCAATCAATGGAGCCCCCTTAAGGTTTGACGACTGGTTGATACTGAATGAAATTATAAATATATAGACCAATATTATGTAGTTTGTTTGTTTGAACGCGCTAATCTCAGGAACTACTGGATTGAATTAAAAAAATCTTTTACCGTTTGAAAGCCCATTTATCGGGAAAACTGTAGGCTACATATCATCACGCTACGACCCATAGGAGTGGAGCATTAATGAAAACTATGTATAGTTGCTTACGCCACACTCTAACTCTCTCTCTTATGTGTCTTGTCAGCTAGTAATTAAATACTCGAAATATCAATGTGTGGTGACAATAAAGTACTTTAAATGTGACATCTAGTGGGGGTTTAGCTACGTTCCCACCAGACATGTTGAGTGTTTGTAGGGAGGGATGTGTTTTTTAAGAATCAATCGCATCATTTGACACTGAGCTCATCACTGCTGAAACGCAGCCTTAATGTTTTATTTAATTTAATTTTTATTTATGTGTCTTCTATACCCTTTGTAGATGAATTAAGTTATATAAATGGTTTTTTTACGAGATGGCTCCTTATTTAGTTTAACCTTGACAAGAAATTATTTATTGTACAGTATTTTTTTTAATTTCTTTATATTACGTAGTTACTAAGTATAGTGTTAACTCTATATAGCGACACTTAACCCTTCTCTACCATTGAAAACTTTAAGGTTGATAAGTCCTATAAATATGACATTAAGGATATATGGTGAGAAATTAAAAAACATTATAATAATCAAGATTATTTTATAAATATCATAAAATAGCATTTTTTTATGATACATAAAATATAACATAAAATACAGTTTGAATGTTTGTTTTTGTTTGAATCACATCACACATCAATAGGTGAATGGATTTGAATGAAATTTGACACACAGATAAAAATAACCTAAAAAAAATTCCACACATGCCACAATTCATTTAGAATAAGTTGAGTGAATAGATGGGTGATTGAGTGAATGAATAAATTAAAGAAATTGTTTTATGAAATTATCTGAAATAAAATTTAAAAAATGTGTCCTAAATATAGGACAGTAAGAAGGTGGGTTAAGAAACTCAATAGAGTTTGTTGTTAAATAGAGTTTACACTATATACTCGCCTTTACATTATGCAATGTGTACATGGAAGTCTGTTTCAACGATTATTATGTAAATACAAATAAAATATGAATGAATTTGAAATAAATCTGCGCACGATTCACTAACATGTTTTTATTAAATAAAAAAAAAATCAATAATTATGGTGATGGTTATAAAAGTTCGAGTATACTTTAAAAATATATCGTTTAAGTATACTTGAACGCCTAATTTTGGAAATTAGGGCTGAAGATGGAATTAAGGTAGTTCTGAAGGTACTGGGGGTTCTTGGTTGGAAAGAAAATATGCCTAAAATCAAAAAGAAATAGGGAATATGCGTTATTCAATTTCTGACGTCACATTATATCGTGACGATGACGTCATACCTAAAGCAACTTTTATTTTGGGTTTTTTCTTTCTCTATTATATTATGCATGTATTATACATATAAACCTTCCTCTTGAATCACTCTACCTATTAAAAGAAACCGCATTAAAATCCGTTGTGTAGTTTTAAAGACTTAGAAGAATATAAGAATAAAGATTAGTGAACTACAGTAAAAAACACATATTCCCTATTATCTTCTAACATGTCATTCACCTCTTTATTGCGATCGTTGCGGTTTTTTAACCAACACCGCAGATGCGTCTAAATTGTGTAGGTAATAGAGTTGGTGAAGCTATCAAGTTCATAGTTCATGACTGATATGAAACAGATTGTAAAGCAATTGATTTGTTAGCAGACTGAACTCGGGAGCCTTGTAACTTGTTTCAATATAACGAATCCAAAATCATTGTTGTTTCTTTTATTATCCTTAATAGCATTATAATTATATCCATTTTAACGGGATAAAAAGTAGTCCATATCCATACATACATTCAAATAAATAAAATTGGAGTTGGTTCCGGCTAATCTCTGAAATGGCTGGACTGATTTTGATCAATGGCAGATAGCTGATGTAACAAGGAGTAAGTTAGGCTATTTAACATCTCGCTACGACCCATAGGAGCGGAGCAACATGCGAACGAAGTCGCGCGGGTCGGCTAGTTGTGTTAAATTTCTAAAAACAACTACAGAACGACTGCATCAAAATCGGATAATTGTTTTTTTGTTTTTATTGAGATTTTTAATTTCGTAATATCTTTTGAATGGAAAGTACCACTTCAATAAATCAACAGGTATTGAAACTGTCTTGAATACGAACTTTGAAATAAAATACGATTTGAAAAGATTTGGATAACATGGTCTGATTTTGATAGGCATTTCTATCAACTTTTAAAATGTAAAAAGTACAATAGTTGGACATATGGTCTCGCGGAGTTTTTTGTAGATATTGATACGTTCTATAATATTGTAGAACATTTTTTTGTTCTATCATCAATACTTTCTGCAGCGCATGCGATGAAAGACATATTATGGATAATTTTTTTGCACCTTGGGTTGGTTTCAGTAAGAATTTCGGAGGATCTCTAATTTTTTCTAGTAATAAATAATAGCGTATGTGACTCAGAGATAATGTAGCTTTAACGGTAAAAGAATTTTTGAAATCGGTCCAGTAGTTTTTAAGTTTATTCGTTACATACAAAAATACAAATCTTTCCTCTTTATAATATTATTACTATAGAAAAGTGAGTGAGAAAGAAGACAGTCAGTGAGATGGTGGTGTCCATTGTCGCAAATCAGTGACATGAATAGAAATTCAATGGAAAATAGTGGCGAAATAGCTATTTATTTATTGTCTGTGTTTTTTATCATTTTGCCTTGTATTCGTCTATTTGACAGAATTAAAATGAGTTGATAATAATTTTTTTTTATTTCTTTCTCAATGTAAGTTTAAGTGGTATACCGTTCAAAGCGCCTTGCACAATATTTAGTCTTGGATTCACTTCTAACTTTCGTTGAGTTTTCTCTGACGGCTCTACCGAGAATCTGTGCAGTATAGTTGCGAGTCCTGCCAGAGACTGCATGTGACCCAGACGAGAACCTGAAAAAGTGAAAATGAAATCTAGCCAAAATGAAAAAGTCTATCAGGACCATTTGAGGTATTTCTGCTAAGTGGGAATTGGTCAAGAAATTGCGAATCATGGAAAGCTTCCTTTTTAATCTAGTATCATGCCTAAAATATAGTTTACGAATACTATTTACCAACCTATGCATCCTCGAGGTCCTTCTCCAAATGGTAAGTACACATATTTTTGTTTCATCGTTTCCTCAAATCTTTCTGGTTTAAATTTCTCTGGATTATCGTAATATTTAGAATCATTGTGTAAAGCTTGTACCGGAATGATAATTTTAACTCCCGGATCTATAGTAACTCCAATTTTCGAAATTGTATATTTTTTAGCGCAAACTCTATTCAGGATGCCTAAAGGAGCAAACTTTCTTAAGGACTCTTTGTACGCCATATCCAAGAGTTTCATGTTCGCGATGGCATCATAGCATAATTTGTTGTCATATTTAGTTAAAACTTCGTCTATTTCCTTTTGAATCCTTTCCTGTATATCAGGGTGGAAAGCAAGTTCGTGTAGTGCGTAACTCGTTGATGAAGAAGAAGTTTCAAAACCGGCCGCAAAAAACACGAATACTTGTGCTATCTGACACAGTAGATCCATTTCTATTTCAACTTCTTTTGGAGAACCATCTGAATTCGTTTCTTCAATAGATTCCCCTACCACCTTTCCTTTGGCTGCTAACTCTAATAGTAAATCGACAAAGTCGTTCCTCCCTGAAGGCTTAAAGTTTCTCTGCTCAAATACTTTTGTTATTATCCCAACAAATGCATTTTCTAAATCCCGACTAAAAAGGTTGAGCATGCTTCTAATTTCTGGAAATATTTCCCATATACCCGACAGTAAAATATCTTTTGTTGAGCGTGTAAAAATCTTTGTTCCTATTTTTCTAAATATTGAATTTTCGTTATTTATCGTATCCATTTCAATACCCAGACCACAAGCACCGATGAATTCAGTGGTAAATCGTGCCATTAGATCACGAACATCACAATCACCTCCATTAGCAACTATATTATCGCCTTGGCTGTTGAGTTTATCAGCACAATTCACAATTAACGGAAACATATTTTTCAATTTAGCGGAAGTAAAAGCAGAAGTTAGCCTTTGACGTAAAAGCTTCCAAGTGTCTCCGTCTACGTGGAATAAATTTTTTAATAAAGGTTCTTTTTTAGTATCTCTACCCAAACCTCGTGGATAGAAGGAAGAGAAGTCTGTGGTTAATATATCTTTTACTATTTCTGGATCTCTGATAATAAGGTAAGGATTATTACCGCTGAAGCCACCGACGACTTTTTCTTCAGGATATTTGTTGTACAACTCAGTTGTGACACTCGTTACACTTTTTAAACCCAACAAACTTTGTATATCATTACCAAAAAGTGGTACTGGTCTTTCATGTTTTATACTTCTTTTAACCCAGTATCTATGATTCCGTGTTGTGTAAAAATAAACAATCAAAAACACTATAATAATTAAAAACATATTGCTACTATCCACTGACAGAAGTGAGACGAAACTGAAATAAAATGTTGTATTTCTTTAATACTTGTTAATAGGGTTACCACACTTACTATACTATATTACATATTACTAGCTTTTACCCGCGGCTTCGCTCGCATTGAAGCCATTAAATAAGTATCAGCAATAAAAAAGTTATCATATCAGATTAATATGATAACTTTTTTATTGCTTAGATGGGATTAAAAATTTTTTTTTCATAAAAAGTATCCTATGTTACTTCTAATTCCCCTAAAGAATAGGTGTACAAAGTTTCATGATGATCGGCTAAGTAGTTTTTGCGTGAAAGCGTAACAAACAAACTTACATTCACCTTTATAATATTAGTAGGGATTTTAGAAAATAGCTTCCCCGGCAAACGTTGTTTTGCTACATACATTTTTTATCACTTAGGGGTATAAAAAATAGATGTTGACCGATTCTCAGACCTACCCGATATGCACACAAAATTTCATAAAAATCGGTCGAGCAGTTTCGGAGGACTTTGGTAACTAACATTGTGACACGAGAATTTTATATATAAGATAATAATACTATTCATATTGCTGAGAATTGCTAACACTTCAAAATCGAATTACAAATTTAATATTTGCTTTATTTACCTCTACCTATAAATAAATAGGTAGGGAGAAAGAATTAATGATTAAAAATTTTGTGACGGCACAAATATAGATCAGAATCGGTTATAGCAAAAACATTTTGAAAAAAGTACTGGTTTTAGAAACGTTAAAAGAACTATATAACTTCTTTGTTAATGTAATATTATTTTTATATAAATGTAAATACTTACTTTAAATAACTGTAACAACCCTACTTGGTAATATTTAAACATTCAACAATTGTAAATTAACTGTGGTAGTACTAACGTGAGAGTTATCTTTGTTTCGTTTACACAACAGTACCATTGTCAACACAATACGAGTTAACGAGTTCAAAATATGCTGATAAAATTATTGCGACACCTTTATCTGTTAGATAACTTAACAGATAAATGGCGTCGCTAATGAGGACAGCACCGATAGAGAAAAAAATATAACCAACTCAGAATTTGAATAAATTAACTCATTTCTAAGAATTTCTACTATTTAATTACAGGTGCTCCGTATGAAAATGTCAAGGGCAGGTAACATAAAACAATTTTAACAAAAAATTTAACCAACTTCAAACTACAAAATGTACTAAAAAGTATGAAATAATTCTGTTATTTATTAATCTCCCTTTATTAGGGCAATCATATACAATAATTGTTATTTTTGAAGTCGTTACCAGCCATATTGATTACATTAATATTTCGTTACAGGTTCGTTCAATAGATATACGATTAATTAATCATACATACTAATGAAAGATTGTACTTTTATACTAATATTTACTATACTATTGCTAGCACCTAATAAAGGGAAGTTAATAAATAAATTAATTTAAATTTTTTGTCAAAAATTCACCAATGGACCATCTCCCATTTACAAAGTGACTCAATCAATTTACTTATTTACAAAGTACCTACTCACTCAAGCATCATCTCAACTACTAAATTGTACCACTCTACTCGCCCTTCAATATCCAATCTACTGCACCCACTCAACAGAAAGCCTTTTTTCATAAATTATGGGTTTGAAACATCTAGATCGCCAGAAATATCGAGTATAAAACACCGCAC
This sequence comes from Limenitis camilla, assembly GCA_905147385.1. Classification (NCBI taxonomy): domain Eukaryota; kingdom Metazoa; phylum Arthropoda; class Insecta; order Lepidoptera; family Nymphalidae; genus Limenitis; species Limenitis camilla. The sequence continues at coordinate 12,110,026 of LR990230.1, read as the reverse complement.
CAAAATGAACCCACATTTATCACGTTATTACAATATTACAAACAAACACACAACTGCACTGTTAAATTTATAAAACAATGGCATCTTAATCCCATCTGCTTCCACACAGAAAAATCCGTATCAAAATTGGTAACGTTATTTGGGAGCTACGATATAGACAGACGAACATTACCATTAAGAAATTACTTGCAGCCAAAGCGCACTTTAAACCCAAACACGACTAGTTTACGTTGTCCCATGCCTGTGTTCCAGTACATACCTTTCGGTGTCCTCATCAATTAATGGTAGATGAAGACGGAAGATCTATTGTCATAATAGATATATCATGTATGTTACCATAGATAATTAATATTATCTCTAAAAAGTGTATCTCAAAAAACTAATTTCACAAACCCTAACAAATCAACACAGCAATTAATTGTAAAAAGTAGATAACGCTTCCAATAATATTGGAGAAAGGTCGGGGGTTGCTCATTTAAAAACTATATTAAAAAAGGTGTGTGTGCGATTCACACACGATAGAAGTGAAACTTCAGTAAATCGACAAAAGAATGAGATGAATATATATCTATATCTATACTAATATTATAAAGAAGTAAGATTTGTATTTTTGTATGTAACGAATAAACATAAAAACTACTGGACCGATTTCAAAAATTCTTTCACCATTAGAAAGCTACATTATCCCTGAGTAACATAGGCTATATTTATTACAAGAAAAAATTAGAGATCCCCAGAAAATCTCACTAAAACCAACCCAAGGTGCAAAAAAAAATAGCCATAAAATATCTCATCGCATGTGCTGCGAAAAGTATTGATGATAGAACAAAAAAATGTTCTAGAATATTATAGAACGTATCAATATCTACAAAAAACTCCGCGAGACCATATGTCCAACTATTATAGTTATGTCACTATAACTACTTTTTTATATTTTAAAAGTTGATAAAAATGCCTATCAAAATCAGACCATGTTTTGCATACCTTTGTATTAATCCTTATCCAAATAAATTATTTCATATTCAAGACTGTTTCAATACCTGTAAATTACTTTTTGAATGATTAAAATCGGACCTTCCATTCAAAAGATATTACGAAATTAAAAATATCAATATAAACAAAAAATACACGCCGACGCGACGGGCCAGTGTAGTTCTATCTCGGTGATACTCGAAGTGCAGCGAGTGGTAGCGAGTAACGCCGAGGTAGAGGGCCACCGAAATGCGGGAGAGCCAAAATGTTTTAAACTAAATATTCCACCCGTGCGAAGCCGGGATGGGCCGCTAGTAATAATATAAAATAGTATGTATATTTCTGTCTCATTCTTTCCTACACATTTTTGTATTTGTGTCTCTTACCTGTCGTTTTTTCCGTTGCATCCGGTTTGAAATCACAACGATTCTAAAGAAGTTTCACTTCAAAAAAAAAAGACGGAAGATCTAAGAATCTACTGGTTATATCATCATGATAAGTATTTATTTAAATTTTCTCTAAATAATAGTTGCTTAACTGGGGTTTTATCTGTGATCTTCCTCATCAGTTCCACTTCATCAAATTAGAAGTTCTGAATGCAAATGCTTGAAACCCTTCTGAAAATATTAAAATCGCTTTATGTGTGCCTATAACTTTTATAAGCATATTCTATCAAACACAAAAAGAAATTTTCAATTCAGTTCATAAATTACGGAGTTCTGAGGTTCTGGACTTCAAAAAAAAGGAGGTTATCAATTCGGTTGTATTTTTTATGTATTCCACGTATATCAACTTGCCCCTCGGTGGCGGCTGGAGACGCTTTTGTGTCAGATAACTAACATAAACCGGTGAAACTGGACTGAACATATTTTTTTTACAACAATTTATATTTCAAATTGCAAAACTATACTGTCATGGATGTCACGTTAATTCTAAATGAAGTCTAACAACTATGTTAATTTTTGTAGAGGACAAAGGAAGTTATTTTCTGATTCTTTTAAAATCTGAAACTGTGCTAGTTCTGTCTTTTGGTAACTTTCCCTGGCTGTACATCTCGAAGTTTATTAAATTGGTAGTTTTATTTTGACATGCTTCAACTTCGCAATGTTTGCCACTTCCTTTGCCATCTTGGAAAAATGGCGATAATATTTTACAGATAAAATTGTTGAATAATAGTTAAAGTAGATAAAATATCGTAGAATCATCATCACGACCCTTCAATGGCCCACTGCTGCGCCCGGTCTCCTCCTCAGAATGAGGAGGGTATTAAGCCATACTCCACCACGCTGGCCCAGTGCGCGGGTGCAGACTTCACACACCTTTGAGAACTTTTAGGGAACTCTCAGGAGTGCAGGTTTCCCCACGATGTTTTCCTTCACCGTTAAACCGTTAAAGTAAGTGATATTTAATTGCTTAAAACACACGTAACTCATAATCAGAACCTCGGACCTCCCGAGTAAGACTTTTTATTTATAAAATCAATAGTTTTGGCGTAAAATCGCTATATAATCATAAACGTTTCGGTTATAACTTATTTTTCACAAAATTATTAAACTACGGTACTATTACAAGTAGAGTTGTGACTTATTTGAAATACTTGTATTTAAAATGCAAATATAAAATACTAAAAACGTATTTTATATTTTGTACTTAACTTTGGATGGGTAAAAAATGTTTAACTCGCGTCAGAATTAGGGGTGAGATTTTTAGTAACAAACAACTAATTAAAACTAATAGAAATGAAAAAAAGGAGTCTTGCATTCATAATTATATAAGCTCAAAGGGCTGTATCTTTCTAACTTGGGATTCTGATTTTTTGTTCAAAGGGTTGTTCTTCCTCTTGTTTAGAATAAAAACGTATTTTTATTAATTAAATAATTTATGTATTTGAAAGTTATTTCGACGCGAGAGATTCGCGGCTGTTTGACGAGTAATTGTGTAGTTAATATTGACTATCATAGTTTAGTGGTCTTTAGTTAAATGATTTATTGCAAAACAAAATTCAAAAACACTACTTATTATAATTTATCTCAAAGTATTTTATTTGAAAAAAGTATTTTGAAAATACCTATTTTGTATTTAGTATTTTAATAGAAAAAGCAAAACTATTTTGTATTTTGCATTTAAAATAGTAAATTAGAAAAGTATTAATTGCACTTTGTATTTAAAATACTTTTTAAAAAGTATTTTGTAAATCTCTGATTACAAATATATATACTAAATGGCACCAGACAATTCAAAATCTATGTGACATTATCGCATAGAGTATTTTAATCGATAAGACGTCATTTTGATAATCGAAATTCGACAAATATTATTATTAACTAGTTGCGCCGACAGACATTGTCCTGCTTTAACTATAAATATTGAATTCGAATTAGCTGTCAAAAGTTTACATTAGAAAAGTTAATATGGTTGTTAAGTTTTCTTAATTTTCCGCGCACCTTTTTAAATTTTTTCTCCCATAAGAACCTTCTCCTGACAATAACAAATACAACTCAAAAAGAATTAGCGAAATCGGTCCAGCCGTTTAGGCGTGATGCAGTGACCAAGGGAAATAGGGATTCGTTTTTATATATATATAGATTTACAATGACAACATTCTACAACAACAGTTCTATGATTTTTCTCACTTTTCCTTTTGTCTCAATAATGTGTTTGCCTGATAAAATAAGTTCAATAATAATTGTAACTGACAGTAAATATGTATTTATTAAAACATTAGTACAAAATAAGTAAAAAATTACAAAACTATTCACTTTGTTTCTTAATGGTCCCACAGCAGGGCACACATTGTAAATTCATATCAAAACTCTGTTTAATTTCAAACGGCCAGTGGTCCTTTGGTGCAAATTCGCTTCGTCTGAATATCTGGTCGTCGATGAGGGCCCAGGACCAGAGATAACTCCTGGCTCTCAGGAACTTCGCTGAGGACTCGACAACAGCATTTATGGCTCTTCGACAAACAGCATCGATGTTAGATGGAGTATTGAAAGACAAGTTTTTGATATTACATCTAAATACCTGTAATTTTAATTTCTATATCTTATCTTATATATAAAATTCTCGTGTCACAATGTTAGTTACCATACTCCTCCGAAACGACTCGATCGAATTTTATGAAATTTTATATGAATATTCACTAGGTCTGAGAATCGGCTACTATCTGTTTTTCATCCCCTTAAGTGATAAGGGTGGACCACCCCAAATATATATGGCAAAACAACGTTTGCCGGATCAGCTAGATAGTATATATAAATAGTGTAAAAACAATGATTTTCCCCACCTAAGGAAAAATGTATTTCGAAAGCATTCAAATGTAAAACTTTATAAAGAATCTAACCGAGTACTAAATGAAATTTAATACAATATTTTAGCACTTCTATAAGATTCATGACCTACACTTGCTTCGTCACAAAACTAACACAACGCTTTGATATAAAAGTAATTTTTTATATGTCATAATAGGTCGGTCTGTTTGTTACGAAGCAACATCTACACAATATTAAACCCACCCGCGTAATCCTTATTACTGGATTACAGCTTGGTAGACGTGGCTGTCGGTTGTGTAGAGCGCTCTCTTACACGTCAGCACTATTAATAAAAGTGTTAAATATGGGTTTTACACAAGACTTCTGCTGATATGGATTGTTGGCTAGAATATTACTCCTCAGGGTTACACTTTAGGCAACAGTCTTCCAGCTAGAATACTCGCGATGTAGATAATAATAACAATTTCATCGTCATCATAACAAAAACTAGCAACTGTAAATATTATATGGTACATACCTCATGTCCACACATTTCTAACACACAGTAATTTATAAATTCAATTGGTACGAGATCCACGCGAAAACCCAATTGTTGAAGGTATTCTGGTACAAAAAATATACGTTAACTTTTTTATGGCAGTTAAGGGGCAAAGGAGCAGACGGCCCACTCACGTCGCCCATGGATCACCTCGTAGGGAAAGGGAATGAAGAAAAAAATGCTAGGGTTTCAGAGGACCCTGTACGAGAACCCAGTGCTTTGCTGCGGTTCTAGCAGCATTAATACTCCAAGTGTCATTGACAGAAGGATGCTGGTGTTCGCAAGCTAGTAACAGATTCTTTACCATCAAGGGGTGCTGGGTTACTCAGCTCTTATGAGATATTTTCCCAACGGCAGAGGGGAGTATTCTAACCAGTCCCTTCACGGGAAAAAAAGTAGTTATTTTACAATACTATATGCATAAAGTGACTATTTAATATTTCACTCAAAACGGGACAGGGACAACGGGACGGAAGTCTTTCAGACATCCACGGGTAAAAAAAAATCAAACAAAAAAAAACTATTAATTGGATGTTTGTAACAGACAAATCATAGTGATGACCAAAAAAAAATTGGTATTAAGGTAATTATTGCTTGAATTCGGAAAACGGGACTGCTTGACGTCCGGCCGACTCACGGCACAACGGGACGACAACCGAATAACGGGACTATCCCGTTCAAAACGGGGCTTATGCTTACTTTATATATGCATAACATTAATCGTATTCGTACCTCTGAGTCCACGTAACTTTTGAGGTCTATGCGCAATGGTATGAAACGAATAATTTGGTCCATAATAAATTCTTACATATTGCACTGACATTTTTACAGACTATTCCATAATTATATGGCATATAAATATAATATAAAAATGTTTATACGTTTATGTCAAATTTGAAATTTATATCATGATGTCAATATCAATAATAAGTAAGAAAGACGTAATTCTGTGTCATTAGCCATAGATTATAAATGATTGTAAACTAACTAATAAATCATCAAACTGTTAGAACTTATAAATCGTCACTATTTTAGTGAAAATCTAGTAAAATATAATTTAAAAAAAATTAAACCGACTTCAAAAAATAAATAATGAAGTCAATAAAATAGTATATGTCCCCATAATATTTCAAGAAGTATTTTCGAACTCCTAACCCTTGAGGAGTTGTGTCTTCCATCACATCAGCTCAGCAATAACATTATACACAATATCTGATTATTTTATAGATCAAAATATATGAAAAACATTGTAAATGCCTTTAAAATTTGAGATTCGGATTCCACCATCAGATCCTGACTTGGTTCCATTGGGACCACCTGAGAAGTGCACTATTTCGAATAAAAGAATTTCTTAAATCGGTCCAGGCGTCTTCGAGAAATCCGGGAATATATATAAATAAAAAAAGACTCGGACGAATTGAGAATCTCCTCCTTTTTTTAAGTCGATTAAAATAATCAAAAATGGTGCTTGCAAGAGCCAGAATGTTTCTTGGCTTGGCTGTTTAAAACCAAAATACTTTAAAGTAAGAAATAATTTAACAATAATATAATATGTCGATATTAAAATAACTCAGTCGTATATTATAACCCTTGATATAGGACCAAAAGCAGTAATTCTCGCGTTGTAAACAAAATAAGTCACCGCAGTCCGGGAATAGCTCCGGAATGCCGGATATTGCAAGCAATCACAGGTGATCCCGCTTCAGGCCAGTACGCGTGGAGATATCGGCGCGTGCGCACGCTTCTGATTACCCTCAGATCGATCTACGAAATTACGATAAACGAAGTTGAAGCTACAAAGTTTAAAAATTTTAAGTGCATTAAAAATTTGTGAAGTGATTTAGAATTAAAGAAACAGTGACTGCAGTGGAGATAATGAAGGTTCTTACAGTAGAAGACAAAGTTGCAAGTGTTGGAAACGAGAATGAACCAAGAGTTGATGACAGAGATGTGAAAAAAACAAAAGAGGAATTGAATAGGTTAGTATTAAATAAAGAAACTAGGAACAAAACACAATCGAATATATTTGATGAATAGAATTCTATTGTTGTTATAATAATTAGTAAAGATACAAAAAAAAAAAAAACATTTTATTAAACTTGTAGTTTAAATTGTTTACAAATTTATGACGATTCAAGACTACTTAAAATTCCGTGGTTGGATTGTGTATAATTGTGATTTACATTATAGTCAATATAATAATAAAAATAAATATTTAAATAAATCAAATTGATATTCATGTTATGTGGACTAAAAGATATACGTTAAGTTTTTATAGGACTTCAAGCTGATGATCATAAAACATCAGTTGTTTAAAAAATTAAAACTTTTTTTATACAGCCAGTATTCAAAAATTAATTTAAATATAAAATGGTATCAAAACAAAAATGTATTTAGAGATATTTAGCAAAAGTCCAAATCTGAAAGTAGTGATACGCAAGTTCGCGCTAGGTCAGACGCGCTGGCTCACCGCCAGGATGACACAACGTGCTGGTATGCTGTTTACGTGCCGGATTGTTGACGTTTTTTTCAGGGGATTCTTGGTCGCATTCCTCATATTAAACATGTTTTGAATCAAAAAGAAATATATCAATTGCTTTATCACCTATATTGTTGACTAGTCAACCTGTTTCTCATTTTCTTTGGGTCATTTATTTTCACTATAAGTTTTTGAATTTTAAAGTCAATAGGTGAAGATCTTTTTTCTTCTCTATAATATTATCAACACAATAAAAGGAAATTACTGGCCAAATTTCATACTTCTATATTTAGTACCAGAGTCAAAGTCAAAGTCAAAACTTTATTCAAACAGCTACATTACTAATGTGATATTTTGTATTGTCAACAGAGGATGTCCTCTAGGAGTATCACGTGTTATCGACTCAGTTTATGTATGCGGTGCTCATGCTCTACCTGGTGCTGTAAAGGCGTTAAGACCTGGACTTGTGATAAATGCTGCACCTGAACTACCTCCACCACCAGAAGACTACGTTCCAAGATACTACGTACCTTTGCTAGACACTCCAGGTTCTGATATGTATCCATTTATGGAACGTGTTGCTGATCTTATCAATGAGGTATAGTTACACAACTTTCCCTTTTTGTGTAAGGTCAAAAAAATATTTTTTATTGAATTCTTATTTTTATTGAATTAAAAATTTATTTCTGCTAACATAGGTCGTGATGAGGAATGAAGTAGTCCTGGTTCATTGCGTTGCTGGAGTCTCAAGATCAGTTACCCTCTGCTTAGCCTATCTTGTAAAATGGCATAAGATGTCCCTTTGTGATGCTTATCATCATCTGAAACAAAGAAGGTAAGAATAACAGTATATAAATTAGTAGCAACTAGCCAAAAAGTTTAATTTTACTAGTTACCTTTGAATTTTCGATTGACTAAAAGAGGAAAAATTTTAAAATGTAATAATTTTACAGGCCACAGATTCGACCAAATACAGGGTTCTTCAAACAGCTCATCAAATTTGAAGAAAGGCTTTTCAGCGAGGCTTCTGTCAAAATGGTTTACTGTGAAGCAATTGATAAAGAAATACCAGATGTTTATGAACCAGATTACAGAGGCATGACTTGGTTTAGGCAACGATACGGACCCATCGAAAATAACTAAATTGGTAAAAGTGACGATATCGAGTGAATAAAAGAAGTATGAGAGAAAGAAAGAGTCAAATGTAAAAAATATAATATTAAATCAGGTATAATGGATGTCTGAATTTGAGGTGATGCTTTATAAATGATTGTACGCGAATGTTATAATTTAAGAAAGAAATACTTTAAAAATAGAGTCATCTATTAGTTACATAAATAGGAAAGATCTCAAACTTTGTTACCAAATATAAAACCGTTTTTGAGTCAGTTAGCCATAACGAATATATATGGTTTTAAATGTGTGTAATGGAATATTAGGTATTTATTGTGTTATAGTGATACGAAGATTAAAAGACTGAGGTATGAATGAACATGGTTTATAAGGCAATAAATATATCATGCAAATGGTTGCTTTATGTTATGTGGCGTAATTATTGTTATTGCAATTATAATTAGGTTTAATATTTATAGTAACTGCATGAGTTCAATTTCAGTATGCCAGACATTTATGACTTTCCCATAAATTGGGCACACTGAATTTGTACTACATTAGTTTTACTTTTAACTATCAATTATGGTTACAGTTACATTTATTGATAGAATAAGACGTTTCTAGTATTGTGATAATTTAATGGTTATGTTATTTACTTTTATAAATAATGGGACCAAATAAACAATTAATTTTTAATACCAATATTTATTATTTATCCCTCTAAACATTCTGAGCAATACAAACTGAAGATTTTAATATAAATATTTATTCTAATAAGAAATCAGTTCCATGTAGCATCAAAACTATTAGACCAAAAATACACCCCTGCGTTACTCCGAACACCTTGGACTAAAAAACTGCAGATAACACATTAAGTAATAGCGTGAGTTTAGAGTAATGACTATTTTCATTGAAGATGTTGTTGGCCTCGTGGCATTGAGCGGGTGAACTGAAATACTTTTGAGATGAAGTCGGACGCATGATACGATCTGAACAGACAATACGCGTTAGCTTCCTTGTTGTGATGTAATCGTGTTTAAAATAAAGATACATTATGGCGCTAATCGAAATTCTTATTTCGCTGATAACGTCGGATTAATTAATACTACTACATAAATTCATCTGTGAATTGAAGTTTATTTAATAACAAGCTTGTCTGTAAAGGGATGGTCTTAAATCAATGTCATGGATTCAGCAGTGTTATTAATACTAGAATTGTTATCTTCAAGGAAGTCGTCAAGTACTCGTAAGTTATTCTTATATTAAATATTTAAAAACTTCAACAACAAAATATTTTAGTACTTATTTTGGCGTAAGATGAACAAACATCCTTCTGCCAAAAAATACAAGTGCAGGTGGTATTATTTGGCAGGGATTCATATTTCAAGTTCAATGTTTATGCTAATTAGTTTCGCTGTCTAGAAGTAAATAAAGAATACAATTTTTTTACATACGTTTAAAGCGTAAAACAATTTTTTTTTTGATAAAATGGGCAAAGTACCAAAAAATACATCATCCATCTGATAAAATTTGCAATAGAAATTGGGACTTTGCAAAGATTTTTGATAAATTATTTCTTATTCAAGGTATGATAATCGAAGATGATACCGCAGATCTGTTTGTGTCAATAATGAACTATCATTATCTATCAAAATGTTCCACCTTTGTTCTAAAACTTGATAATTTTCTTTGTTTCATTTTATTTTAGTTCCTTAAATAACTTTTTGTCCATTACGATTACGAGTTCAGCTAGGTACTTAAATAATGTTTGGATTTCTTCCAAGCCTTGTTACATTATGGTCACGTCTTGAAATAACTTTATAAGTGCCAAAAATTGTTTGTCACATGACTGTTCATATTTATAATTATTTAAATTTTCACTCATTTAAAGATCATTAGTCTATCCGTTTCGAGCTATTTTTAACAATAGCAGTTAATTTTTGACTTCTACGTCAGTCACATATTTAGGAAGGGGTAGTATTTAACTGCAAATCAAAAAATCTTTCTTTTGTATTAAAAAAAAATCCGAATCCTAATCAAAAATACTGATTGCACAGCAAAATATTATAATCTAAGCAAGTTTTAAAATGCTTATTGGGAAACAAAGTCAAAGTCAAAGTCAAAATTTTTTATTCAATGTTCATCTTCCAAAAAATCTTTAATGTTATAATAGCCTTTGTCACACAAACGTTTTTTAACTAACTTTTTAAATCTTTTAATATTTTAGGGCCGAGACCATAGATTGCGCGAATAGCCCTCTTCTGCAGTATGAAAATCGTGTTTATGTCGGCTGCGTTACCCCAAAGTAGAATGCCGTAAGACATTATACTATGGAAGTAGCTAAAGTAAACTAAACGAGCCGTGTCTATATCAGTTAATTGGCGTATTTTTTTAACCGCGTATGCTGCAGAGCTGAGTCTATTGGCCAACCTCTCAATATGGGGGCCCCATTGCAATTTAGAGTCGACAGTGATGCCCAAAAATACGGTAGATTCCACCGGTTCCAACTCCTCTCCATTTATAAATACACCACTCTCTATTTTCTTAACATTGGGTGTCGTAAATTTTATATATTTAGTTTTCTTACTATTTAACATTAGATTATTAGCACTGAACCAATGTACAATATCAGAGAGAGCATTGTTTACATCGTCATATTCAGTTTGATAGCGTTTCACTTTAAATATTAGTGAAGTGTCATCAGCAAACAATACTATCTTGTTCTTTTTTTCTACAAGGTTTGGCAGGTCGTTTATATAAATGAGGAAGAGAAATGGTCCAAGAATAGAACCCTGGGGGACCCCCATATCCAGACGAGCCCCAGGAGATCTCTTGCCATTCACGTCAACCCTTTGAACCCTATTGTTTAGATAGGAGTTCATAAGGTCGAGCGCAGTTCCTTTGATGCCATAGTGGCGCAGCTTTCTGACCAGAGTCGCATGTTGTACACAATCGAAGGCCTTAGATAAGTCACAGAATATTCCAAGTGCATTCTGTGATTCCTCCCAGGCCTCGAAGATATTCTTAATTAATTCGACACCGGCATCCGTTGTTGAACAACCCTTAGTAAAACCAAATTGTTTCACATGGAGAAGTCTCTGTGAATTAAAATGAATCAACATTTGGTTTAAAATTAGTTTTTCAAAAATTTTACTAAGCGTTGGCAATACTGAGATGGGTCGAAAATTATTTGGATCAGTTATACATCCAGATTTAAATATAGGCGTTACTTTACTATGCTTCATCAGGTCAGGAAACACGCCACGTTTAATACAAGTATTGAAAATAGTAGCTAGATGCGGTGCAATGGCATCAATTATGGAGTTAATTATTTTAACAGAAATACCCCAAATATCAGCTGTTTTCTTTATATCTAGGGTTTTAAATGTTTTAATTATATCTTTACTGTTGACAGTACTAAATTCGAACAGTACATCACATTTTTTAACATTTTCTAGCAATAATGATTCAGCAACGCTGGCAGATGAAATGAGTGAACAAGTTGTTGAGATTGGAATGTCAGAGAAATATTTTTCAAACGTGGATGCAACTTCCTGATCAGTTTTGATATTAATGTTATTATAAATGAGATTATACTTGAAGTTACGATCTCTGACTCTTCCAGTTTCCCAATTGATAATATTCCATGTCATTTTTATTTTGTCTTGTGCATTATAAATTTTTTGTTTAATATGTAACGACTTTGCCATGGAACACACTTTTTTAAATAACTTTGAATATGCTTTAACAAAGGCTATGAAGGACTCTGAATGGTTGTATGATCTCTCATTATAAAGTTGATATAGTTTTTCTCTACTTCGATGAATACCAACGGTTGCCCAATCATTAAATGACAAGAGACCACCCGAATTGACTGTCTTGGTAGTGAATATAGCAGTAAACTCTGATTTTATTAATTTAAATAGTGTGTTATATAACATATCAGGGTTATTGTTGTCAAAATTTAAGTATGTGAGTTTTGCTATAATACTACCTTTAAATTTCTCCATACGTTTGGAGTTCGTAGGAACAAACACAATCTTTTTATTTTTATTTCCTTTTTTTAACTCACAGTTAAAGGAGATTAATTGCCCAAAATGATCCGAACTCAACTTTTTAATAATTGAATATGAATTGGGTTTAAAGTTGGTAAATATATTATCAATACATGTTGCTGAGGTTGCAGTTACTCTAGTTGGCTCTAAAAATATATTTACTAGGTTATATGAATTTAACAGGGATCTGAATCTAACACTTGTGGTGGAGTTTTCTAATAGATTAATGTTAAAATCACCACATATTATAATATATTTTTTAGACTCAGATAATTTTAATAGTATTTCTTCTAACACATTTTCAAATAATTCATATAACGCTCCAGGGGGACTGTATATGCTCACAACAATGAAGCGCTCAAGTTCACATCAACATGTTGCAAATATAGTAATATTGTTACAAGTGAGAGTATTGGGTATGTACGCTCGGGTAAATTTGGTTTGCAATTAGTATATTTTATATGAAAATCATATTTTTACACATTAAACAACTTTTTTGTGGCGCATTTGAGGAAAAAATATAATACACTGTTGATGTATATTTTCTAATTATTTTTAGTACTAGTTTTATTAAGTAATTGGTTTATTTGTAGTGAAATAATTTATTTGATGTTAACATTATTTAATTGATGGGCGATAAATTCTTTGATGTGCATTTAAAAATATCCCTTTAGGAAGTATTATTATAATATCAAAAATAAGCCTTGCAGTATTTAAGATTCGTCAGTGGTCATTACATTGATAGATGTACTGTTATTTTGGTACATATATAAACTTTTTATGTATATATAAAATACGGCAAATACAGAATACACTAATTATGATAAGGAGTAGAAAGAAGTACAAAATGAGACTAAAATATTAATAAAGAATAATGTAAATGAATGAGTGACAATTTTTCATAACTTGGTTTTTAGAGTTTAAAAAAAACAGAAATTTAATATTAGTATATAAAATCTATCCTACATAAAATATTAAAAAAGTTGATTAAAATTAAAAAATATATACATATATGAGAATTCCGAATTAGTTGTTTAACTTTAGAGATGAGATTTTGTTCCGATATTTTCTTAATGAATCACTGAACGGATCTAGATTTTTATTAAATTTTCATTAAGGAGTTTCCACACTGGAAATTAGCTAATTCTCAGAACACCTCACTGAATTCCATGGGAATCAAATTTATGAGTTACTAGATAATGTGCAACGCAATAGTAATAAAATTCACAATCAATTGCTTCTACTGATGTTGCCTCATTTAATGTAAATAAACGTTTTGCACAAATGTTATGTCTTAAATTTTTCTAATCACGTTTCTTGTCACGTTTATTGATTGCATTAGTAGCAAATATAAACGCAGCCAGTGCTCTGGTTCCACTAAATATTTTTATTTTGTAAGCCAATAAAATATCTTCCTCGAATTCAGAGTGGCCTTGTATGAATCAACCACTTTATTAACCCCGGCCTGAAAGTCGCACTTGATTTAGACTATAGCGCAAATAAAAATTCATGACCTCCATATAGCGTTCCTGATTATTTGTAGCTATCTCATGACCTTTATGTCTAGCCAATGGCCATACTTATGAAAAATGTATCTGTCTGTTATTCCACTTCATCTGTAATTCTTTGTTTTACCATTTAAAATATTTTAGTGTCGCATTATACAACTTTAAATAAACAAAGTCGTATATAGATATAATGGTATGTATCACCTATTTATGATGAAACTAAATTAATAAAATTTCAAAGGTCAATGATATTCAGACTCTGTTGGCACTTACTGGAATGTAAAAAACGAGACATCGGTTTGTCAGCTGCCTCTTAAGAGTCTACTGTAGAAACGAGGGTAAATAATCTAGGAAAACTGTATATGAATTAAAGTTTTAAAATTTTGTACTATATTAGCCACCAGAAACAACCTGAACCTGAAGAAATGTCATCTATACTAATCTATATCTATACTAATATTATAAAGAAGTAAGATTTGTATTTTTGTATTTTTGTATTTTTGTATTTTTGTATGTAACGAATAAACATAAAAACTACTGGACCGATTTCAAAAATTCTTTCACCATTAGGAAGCTACATTATCCCTGAGTAACATAGGCTATATTTATTACAAGAAAAAATTAGAGATCCTTAGGAAATCTCACGAAAACCAACCCAAGGTGCCAAAATATTTGCCATAAAATATCTTTCATCGCATGCGCTGCAAAAAGTATTGATGATACAACAAAAAAATGTTGTACAATATTATAGAACGTATCAATATCTACAAAAAAGTCCGCGAGACCATATGTCCAACTATTATAGTTACGTCACTATAACTACTTTTTTACATTTTAAAAGTTGATAAAAATGCCTATCAAAATCAGACCATGTTTTCTATAACTTTGTATTAATCCTTATCCAAATAAATTATTTTGTATTCAAGACTGTTTCAATACCTGTAAATTACTTTTTGAATTATTAAAATCGGACTTTCCATTCAAAAGATATTATGAAATTAAAAATATCTTAGAATCCTAGAAATGCGGGAGGGCCAATATATTTTTAAAAATAATATTCCACCCGCGCGAAGCCGGGATGGGCCGCTAGTCAATAATAAAAACAAGTCAAGAAAGTTTTGGGAGAGCTAAATAGAATTTTGTTCAAGTAAGTTTACACTACGTTTAGATAGTTAAAAATTTGTAAGCGGTATGGCTAGTGTTATTCAGTCTGGTAATAAAATAAAATGTGTTAACTTAATAGGTATAAGTAATATGACGCAGGTGCATACCGGGCATGGCAGTTTCGGTAGGTACCTGCACCGGGTTGCACCTAGGGAGACGACAGAGGTCTGCCATGAATGTGAAATGTGCCATGAAACAGTGTGTGGTTGGTGATGACTTGTCGCAGACGGCGCTCATAGGGTGTGTATGTTGTCGGAAGAGAGAAAGTGGAAAGCTGTGACTGCGTTTTGTGAAGCTGCAGTCAAAATAAAGGAGGCTGTAGGACGCCATTTAGAAGAGGATCCTACTTCGGACCCCTTGCGCAGGAGAAGACCAGGTCGGCGAATACGTGCATTCGCGCAGCTGACTAGATCCCAGGTATAAGCTTGGAACCCCAAGCAGGTAGGTCCGTCTGAAGTAGAATGCTAGCCCGCGAACCCCCAGCACCCAATGCGCGATGGAGGCGGTACCAATGGGTTTTAGTGGGTATTCTTCGCTTCTCGCTGTGAATCCCACATTCCCCTCCAATTCAGAGGGGATGCGTAAAAAGCATTTCCTATCGAAAAAAAATTAGGTATAAGTAATATATTCCTTCTATATATATTTAATAATAGTTTCTGTACTGATTAAGAGTGGTTAAATGCTTCAAAAAAGAAAGAGGCTCATATATAACTCATTATTACTCTTTTATCTACTTTTGCAGCCTCTGTAATCACTTTCTGCGAAATTCATGTTTGCATGATAATGAAAATAGCAATACAACCTAGAAAAAATTAAGGTCAATTAGGACAGTAATGAGAGAACAAAGGAAATGATGAATGTTTTGAAATAAGGTCACAGACATTATTAGATCTTGTATAATACTAGCAGTATCCAAAACACATTTTTTAATAACATGTTTTTCTATTTAAATCTTTTATTGCGATTTAAATCATTTTTACGGTACTCAAAATCATAAGCGATATAGTTTTGCTATTGTACAGGTATATAATTATTGAGTAACCACAGCAGAAGAGCTTTTAAATTGCAGGTTTTGTGCAATTTATTTATTCTTTACGACTGTCTTAACAAAATATTTTCAGCCTTATCTTCAATGTTGGTAAAGCCATAGACTTAGATAGCTAAAACAGTTGGATTTGGTAATCTCAGCTTAAGGCAATGAATAATCCACTCCTGTCTACACGCAAGTGATAGCAAAAATGAATTCCAAGTATTTAATGAACAAAATTAACACTAGCAAACTCAGATAACATAAACAGCTTCTCGTTAAATGGCTAAGACCAAAGCCTAATCAGCAAGAACTTGGAAGTATTTGAGCAAGAGCGAATAAGCAAGGTCAGGCATTGGTCTTCATTAGGCATCCGTGTACTTAATTTTAGCATATTGAATATGACTGAAATGTCCGCTATCCCATTTTAATCATCATCACAAACCATTAATGGCTCACTGCATAGCCGGCTCTCCTCAAAGTGAGGAGGGGGATAGGCCATAGTCCATCACGCTGGCCTATTGCGGATTCTCTTCATACACCTTTGAGAACTTTTTAGGGAACTCTCAGGAGGGCAGGGTTCCTCACGATGTTTTCCTTCACCGTTAAAGAAAGTTATATTTACTCGCAATTACTTAAAACACACATAACAGAAAAGTCAGAGGTGTGTGCCCAGGATCGAACTCGAACCTCCCGAGTAAGACATCAATGTCTCAACTACTGGGCTATCACTGCTGTAATTTTAATTATACTTTTACGTAATATATTTTAGTTATTTTTAGCAATACAATTTATATTTAATAGAAACGAGCCTAGCCGAGAATTCTAGATCCTAATTCTAAATTCCAAGCTTGATCATTTATAATAGAAATTTAACCGAGCACCGAGTGGCCGGCATACCTCGCTGGATTCCTATCTATTTATAATCAAGCACTTAGGTCGACTCATTCCGCCTGTCGTAGCGACATTCCCGAATATTTTCATAGATACGACTACTACCATTTATATGTGACAAGATTGTGCCAGATACTAATATAACTATTTTAATGAAATCTTGATAAAAATGTTAAAGAATATAAAGCATCAACTCAACTTAAAGGGAATCCAAATGTAAACTAAATTTTTGATTAATGTTTGATTCCACTAATATTTTTGAGCTGAATTCACATTAGCAGGTGAGTAACAGCGTTACCACCTTTTCTTACCTTGAGGTTCCATAGCTTACTAAAGGCCAAACGTGACTGGTAGCAACCTATCTATGTAACAGTATAAATACAAGCAGCTTAATTATTAACAAGTACGGTTAAGTTGTAAGGTAAGGTCATTCGGCCTTACGTTTACTAATACAACTAATCATCATCATGCAGATTATGGCAAAATCCTCCTAATATCTACCCAGGACTTAAGTTATATCTAGTAGTGAAGTCAATTGGCAGAGAAGCGAAGATATTTCATAGCATTTCCTGCCTCAAAATATTTTCGTTTTAATGTGGAGCAATTTACTAATGGAGACCACATATCAGCACACCTTGGCGTCTAAAAGTAATAAAAATTGGGCATACAGTCATCATTATGGCTGTTAACTAAAACTAAAGTTTCAGATCAAAGAGTGTGTTCAGGAAACAAAACATTGTTGTCTAATTTAACGACGCCATACTACCGTCGTAATATTTACGTGGAATTTTCCCCTAAGTTGATAGTAACGGCGTGTAAAAACAATGGAATTTTTGAGTTTAGTCATTTATTATCGTTGTTAAGAATTTTTAAAACTTGTTAATAACTTTTACAAGTTCATAGATCAATCAAGAAAAGATTTTTTAACTGTTCGTTTCAGTCACAGAAAGGATGGAGTGGGTAGGTAGGTAAGGGGTAGGGTGGTTGAGAGTGCAAGCGAACACGCATGAAACGAATGAAAAATAGGAAACTTAATATTTTCCTTATCTTCAAGGTAGAGTAGATTTTACTTAGTAATTAACTCTTTAATTTCCAGTATCACTTGTAGGTGATAAAAGTTTAATATTGTCTAAAACTATTTTACAGAATTCAACTAGTATGTTGATGATTATTTTTCTGGCAACACTAACCTAATTTTGTAAACAAAAAAAATTATTGATTTGATATTATTAGCTAAGTTACTTTATATGTTTTCGAATTGATTTTATACTAACTCAAATAGAAGAATTGAAGAATCAATAAAGCGAATAGATGATTATTGATATAGTGTTACCTACAATATACCTGTTGGAATACCATTGCTACACTGTGGCATCCCTAATGCCGGCATGTTGGCAGCTTGGCAGGTAGCCAACATGACAGAACCGGAATGCGCGAGTTATATCGATATCATTGAAATGTTAATGATTATGTTAACATTCATATCATTAAGTATATATAGCTGAATATGCACCCAACTCAAGGTATAAAACTCACATGTAATCTACATCTACTCTATTATATAAAGAGAAAAGATTTGATTGTTTGTATTTTTGTATGTGTGTTTGTTGCGAATACGCTCGAAAACTCCTCCTTAAGTCGATAGCCACCCACAATCATGAGTTTTTCTAGTTGTCAGGATTTTTCCGAGCAACGTGGCTGAAGTATTTTAACACCCTTTGCATGCACATTGTCAAGAGACGTGTTTTGATGTTAAATTCCTGCAGGGTATTCTCAGCATTCGTCTCCAAACACACATCACAAACGCGTCTATTCTCCGTCCAGGTTTCTGCACCGAAACCAGGTTGCTGCTCGAAAACTACCGAACCAATTTCTAAAATTCTCACCAATTCAAAGATACATCCTTTTCGGGTAACATAGCTTATGTTATTGGTGTTGCTATAAATATTAAAAAGATATGGTCATTTAAGTGCCATAACGTGGCCATTTTGTACAGAGAAGGTTTTCTCTTAAACTACAGATCCGATTTTAATAATTCTTTTACCGCTAGAAAGCTACACTCTGCTAGAATAAGAGAGTATAGCCATAGATATCATAATTAAAACAAGTGTGGCCAATAAAGTGCTGTCAGAAAGACATTAAATGGCCTTTTTAAATAGAGGAAGTAATCTCAGAAACTACTGATCCGATTTTGAGTGACTGTTGTTTTGTCAGTTAGCAAAATAAAATATTTAATGACTGGAGAAAGAAACTGCTACTGTAATTGTTATGTTAAATCCACAGACTCTATATTACTGCTCCTAATAGCAATTTAGGGACAAAGCATCTCATTCCTGTAGGTCCCTGGGACAGAAGATGATCTTGAGTCGCAACGGCAGCACTTAAATGAGCTAACTTAATAAAGGTGATAATTTGATCGAGACGGGAGCCATTGACTTCCTGTCACCGTACCTGAAGTTTAATCACTACTCTCGCAGTAGCGGTAGTACTAATAGTTATGAAAGTTAAGACGACCCTCGCTATACGATTACTATTTTATATTTAGTTTGTAAGTTATTCACAATATCGATAGTAGCGTTAATTTCGTATTTGACCTCGGTACCACGGGTAGACATCGATGTTTTTAAATAATTAGTCATCTTCGGTCACTGACCAGAAAATGGTTTACGCTATTCTGTTTATAACAACAGTTAGACAGTGTTTAGTTGGATTACTGTAATATATCCGAACTGAAATAGACGTTGAGATTTATTAGAGTTTTATAAAGAATATCAGATCGATTAATCTCGTTTACACACAACAACAAGCGACTCGCCCCGGTTCTATACGGCTTGTATATTATTATGCGTACATCTTTTTCAAAATGGGATTAGGCAGCGTTTTAATTTACACAAAACCTTTTCAAATTGTACACCTAAACCTTCCGCATGACAGTGGTATTGGTGTTTACCGCTTGAAAATCTATTCATTAATTTTTGAGTTTATCGCGAACAGACACAAACAGACTTAGTGTGGTATTTTTATTTATAATATGTATTAAGGCAAATTGCTGTTCATATTATACAGTTTTTTTTTATTGGTATTTAGGTATATTTTTAAATTATAATAAATAAGGAATGTATGTTAGCTGTCCTTTAAATATATCGGTAAAAGTTTCGAGATAGAAAATCGTAATTTATCAAAAATACAAGCATTTTAACGTTTCTAATTAGTCTGAAATACACTGGGAAAAAGGAGTAGTTATAGGATCACTTTATTGACCTGTGCAACCATAACTTTAGCGCCCTTGTTTACCAAAAAAATAAAAAAACAAATTATTTTATATATAAAAATGAATCCCTATTTCCCTTGGTCACGGCATCACGCGTAAACAGCTGGACCGATTTCGCTAATTCTTTTTTGTTGTGTTTGTTATTGTCAGGAGAAGGTTCTTATCTAAGAAAAAATTAAAAAAGTTGCGCGGTAAATTAGAAAATTTAAGAAAACTTAACGTTCATATTAACTTTTGTAATGTAAGCTTTTGACAGCCAATTTTTATTCAATATTCTTAGTTAGGACAGGACAACGTCTGTCGGGTCCAGCTAGTTTCATATAAATTCAGACCCGACTAGCTAGTTAAGAAATACATCTTTTTCGAAAATAATCGGCGCCCGTAAGACCGGCTCGTGTGCGCCTCACACCTTACACTAAAGGTAAAGTTGCCTCTGACCATCTGTTTATCCTAGATCTTATACTCGGGAACTACAACAACAAATAACTACACACTGTTTTGCCATATAAATGGTTTTCTAGAAAGAGCTACCTTTATGAGGAGGAGTTCGACAACAAACACTATGTTAGGATACACTTTTGATTTAATATATTTTATATTAGTATCCGGGTTGTTAAAATATAATTTCCGGTGTGTAACATCCGGTTATGATATACGTTTACACATTTTAGTTTTCTTAATTGAACTACCGTCACTACTACGAGTACACACGAGTCATTCCGTATTTGGGTGTCAGTACGACAAGAGCTCCCGAAAGTATTTAAGGACGAGGCCATTCGGCTGGAAGTTGGCTATAAACTGAAAGTTTATTATTTCATTATTATTTTTGTGTAAATTATATTGATTAATTGTGTTAATGATATAAGTTTGCTGAAGTTTTTATGTGTGTTTATACATTTAAAATGCTCTTTGTATTCCCGTTTATAATGAAACTGATTCTCAATATTGTGGTGCGTTTAACTTTTACGAGTATCAAGCCGAAATTAACGCAATATTTACATAAATTATTAGTACGCTCCTACAACTAGAATCATGAAATGTTGAAAATATTATGACGGTTATAATTATGATGTTGATAGCATTTTTACTTTCTTGTATGTTGGACAACTGATAAGCATCAATCGAAGAAATAGAGATTAAGAATTACTCTGAAGGTCTGACTCGAAAGTATAACCGTCGTCAAGCCGTCCATTTCTTAGTCTATGCATAGACTACAACTTGTTTTTTTAATTAACATTTGTTACATAATATGTATGAGGACACTTCTCTCAACTCAACACTATTGGATGATGTTTTTTTTATTTTACAATAACAAGTTTCTACGTAATCTGATAAATAATTATAGCATTCTATTGCGTAAATTCGTGAGTTTTGTTTGATATCACCTGCCACTCACTATCCTACAGCTGAAAGAGGGCTCAGTTAGCTAAACAAGCTTGAGTGCTATTTCAAATAAACTAACAAACTCTGAACATTTCTATTAAATGAACAAACCAAAATAGTTTAAAAGGAACACACAGGAAACAAATATAAATATTAGGTTTTTTTTTATATTATAACTAAATAAATATTATCTATATGGAAGCTATACTGCACAGTAACACGTAAAAGAAAATAATAATATGTCCTTTAGACGAAAACCAAGAAATATAATCCAAAACACTCGCAAAACCCTTCAAGATGGAGGTGTCGCAGTCATCTGGTTGAATCTGCTATTTGATTGAATGACTAGCGCGTTCATTGAATGACATCATTCAGTTGAATGACTAAAGGACAACTCGTCAAGTTGTTTAATGTAACGTTTAACGTCTTGACTAAACACAACACACCTTATTATCATTTTATATTGTATTTTAAGTCTTAAGATAGGCAATACTGATATTTTTTTTCTTTAAAGGTAGCCGGCGGCGGCGTAAAGATAGGTAAATCCATGCTGTCACACTATTTATTACGAATAACGCAATTTAAAGTAAATTTAATCACGCAGTGGTAAAAAATGAACTAAATTTCAATCACTTGACTGATTTTACGTCCGCTCTGTTCAACGGCCTATGTTACAATCTGCTAACTAGTTGGACGTTTAGTGACGCTTGTTCAATTAACGTTCGACCTAGACACTCAATTGAATGTTGTCATTTAATTAACGCGCTAGTCATTCAATCAAATAGCAGATTCAACCAGATGACTGCGACAGAGGCATAACGACAACTCACCAGGCGGACTCCGTTTGACATCTAACACAATTCTATCGGAACAGATGTTAAATATTGTCTTGTTATTAATTGTTACGTGGGTATAATTAAAATAAAC
This sequence comes from Limenitis camilla, assembly GCA_905147385.1. Lineage (NCBI taxonomy): Eukaryota > Metazoa > Arthropoda > Insecta > Lepidoptera > Nymphalidae > Limenitis > Limenitis camilla. The sequence continues at coordinate 12,087,423 of LR990230.1, read as the reverse complement.
TAAAAGGGCACTTATTTGTTTAAATGTGCTGTAACACTTATTTAATGTTATTTATGTGTATTCGTTTAAAGTTTGTCTGAAAAGCTCTCAAGGTTAACTGTCATTGTTATAAAACTTTGTTTAAATTTTTCGTTATTTTTATTTAAAACAAAAATCTTGACACCAATCTTGCCGCCAGTTTGATATTTAGTTCAACTGAACATTTTTAATTTGAATTATCATCAACCAACCTCAAAAATCTAACAAGAAAAGAGGTTATTTGATTGATGATTTTATTAGAAATAGTGACTTGCATGAGATCAATACTACGAACAAACACAAACTTGTTATTCCTACTACTCGATTGAGTAGAATTAGTAATTCTATTGTTGGGCGATGTCTATGCTTTTACAACAGGATCCCAGAAAGCGTTCAAAATTAATCTATAGGAAAATTTAAAAAGTTAGTTAAAAAACGTTTGTGTGACAAAGGCTATTATAACATTAAATATTTTTTGGAAGATGTCACGCCTTGGGAATGATGCGTTCGCTCCAGGCTTTCTCAATTTATAAAATATATTTGTTATAAATATTGGCATTAAAAAAAAATCAAAGATAAAAAGTAAAGTATCCAAAAGAAATAGTCCCGCTGAGTTTCTTGTACCCATTCTTCTCAGGTCTGGGTTAAGTCGTTTCCGAAAGGGTGGTAGATTAACAAAATGTAAAATCCAATATTGAATAAAAATTTTGAGTTTGAATTTGGTTATTTTTTAATTTTTTTTTAATTCAATTGAAAGGTTCTTCCAATTTGTAAAATTCTCGTGTCACAATGTTAGATACCATCATTCCATACTCCTCCGAAACGGCTCGACGGATTTTTGTGTATATATCGTGTAGGTCTGAGAATCAGTCAACATCTATTTTTTATACCCCTAAGTGATAAGGGTGGGACACCCCAATTTTTTTTATTTATTTGGCAAAACAACGTTTGCCAAGTCAGTCTTATATAAAGTTCTCGTATCCTCCGAAATGTCTTGACTGATTTGTATAAAATTATATATGCATATTCAGTAGGTCTGAGAATCGGCTACTATCTATTTTTCATCCCCCAAAGTGATAAGGGTGGCCCACTCCAAATTTATATGGCAAGACAACGTTTGCCGGGATGATAGGATATGTTTACACATTGGTCCCATTTCTTTCAAAATTCAATTCTGATGATGGGATCTTCAAAAAATTGCGAGAACTCTTTTAAACTTATAGGCAAACTATAAAGATTTGATATTTTCAGAAGCCTTTCAAGAATTTATCGTTTGGTAAAGCGGAAGTGGATTTTTCAAAGGGAGCCGAGTAGCCTAGGATTTGTGAGCCGCGTGCAGATTTACAGAGCTCCTTTACATTAATTACAACACCACCTCCACGGCAAGCTTACATTAAACTAAGCTAGGAAATGAGATAACGAGTCACCTAATACTTAATACGGGTCACACAGTATATATTTACATTGAAACTTCATCAGAATCCGACCATAATCTTGGGCGCTAAAACACACTGTTGTTGTAGAGTCGGGGGTTAAAAATGGGAAATACAGCTAGTATGTTTTAATGGAGATTTAAAATGTTGTATATTTTATTATCACCAGGCTCAAGAAACAAATTTGATCGTCAACAAGTTGTATAACTCAAGGCAATAACAACTCTGGAATTTGACATTCCGCAGAATTTTCGGAGTGTCGGCCATTTAAATAAAGATTTATGACATTACCTTGGATTTTTAATATACAATTTAAATGTAGGGCAAGATGATAAGAAGCAGGCTGGAGTCGTCAAAATGGGTCGCCATTTCCACCCGTCTGGTATGCCGCTGTAAAAATATATTGTGTTACATTGTTCCCCCACGTGCATCTAACAGCCACAGATAAAATATTATCTAACTGTATGTGTGCTATCCTAGAACAATAGGTAAACCGTAAACTAGACTTATAGAAAAGTACGAAAGCCAAGGCCTACCAGACCTACGTTAAATTACAACTTTTACTATTTGTATGGTTTCAAAAAGCTGCCAGAAGACTTCCAAGTTCGAGGAATCTTATGAGTGTTGTTTTCTTAATATATTTCGTGAAAGACAAATTAAGCAATAATTAAAGAAGAGATTTCATCTGTGAGCATTCGGTGGGAGAGTATCTCGTAAGAGGTGAGTAACCCCAACAATGATCTCCTACCACCAATGCACCCCGTATTCATCATTGGTGGGGTTACATCATTGGGGTATTTGTTTCCCGACTGGCTTGCGACTACCAGCATACGAATCCGACCGCTAAGTGTTTCTGACGCATTCCAGTCAAGCCTCATTCGGGCTACAGATCTGCTGCTTCCTTCTCCCATCCCGTTAACATTGCGGTTCCAAAAAAGCATTCAAAACAAGAGATACTCTTTAGTTTTGCTGATGTTCATAGGTGACGGTGGCCCCTTTCCATCAGGTATACCATCAGCTCGTTTGTCCCTTATTTATCATTAAAAAAGAAGAATCACCAAGAGCTTAATTACTAAGAGTTACAAACGTGATAAAATAAGAGAGTGAATAAATAAAAAAAATACTACTTTCACGATTTTGTATCTGTGTGATATTTGCAACAACTTGATACATGATTTCCGGTATATAAAATAATGATACATTTATCTGCCAAGAATATAATAAAATACTTTTGTTCATAATAACAATATTTCTTTAAGATATAAAGCACAGGAAGAGAGATAAGAAATTTTGTTTCCAAGATTCTTAGTAGTCATATTTGCATGTTATTTATCGTGAGTTAATTAAAGAAGCGATCTTCTACCATATCGCGGGGCGAGAGCAGCGCATCACACGTGATTGGTTTTTATAAGACGTTTCAGTTCCCGCGCGTCTGCCATAATGTTATCCGTGACGTTTACTATTTTGACAAATACTTATTATATATTAGATAGAACTTTCAATACAGGTACGCAGCATGATCGTAATGCTCAACTTCCCCCACTATATTTGCTTAGTTTGAGCGACTGAGCAAAAATAGTGGGGGAAGTTGAGCTTTGCGAGCATGCTGCGTTATCGTATTAAACTGATTTAGATAATTTAATAAATAAAGTGCAGGAAAATACAGAGGCTGATACAGTATGGTTTGGGTTTACAGATCAAATTGAAAGAAGTTTGAGTCGAAACAATGATGTTTGTTGATGGATGTTTCTCAAATATATATCACAACAAAAAAAAATTACTCGATGAATTCAAAATGAATAAATAATAAATTCAAATGAATTTAAAAAATTAATTCAATAATTTATTACAAGATAAGAAAATCGCATTAGAAAATATTATAGAACTAGTCGATCCGCGTGACTTCGATCGTGCAATGTAGGCAGTGATGGCCCAGTGGTGGCGGACCATGGCCTAATACCCCCCTCATTCTGAGGACGAGACCCGGCTTAGCCGGACCATTGACGAGTCGTGATGATGATGATTCTGCATTAAGGTACTTCTTCGGACTTCTTCAAACTCATGTTCTTTAGCTTCACTACTTTTTGATTTTGGTTTCACTTTAACCTCTTTGCTGTACGTTGCTGTCCTTTTATCATTTAAATGAGAATCCCTTACTTTTTGGTCTTGTCGAGCATTCAGAATATTTCTTCCTTCTTGAGTTTCTTTTACTTTATTTTTTACCATTTTAGTTTTACTTTATTTTTTTTTACTGTCAAGAAATAATCTATTGAGATCTGTTGAAAAGTTATTTGTTCCCTTATTGTTAAGCTTAAGAGTTACTTTTCAGTGCAATGTAAGCTTTACGCAATTACACATTATTAAAATACAGATACCCACAAAAAATAGGTCATGAGGTATTCCAAATTTACTTTCGTAAACATTTTTAGTTTTATTACCTGTTTTATTTCGTGTTTTAGATGTCGTAGATTGAGTCTGATTTTTATTACTTTTGTAAACTTGTAGTTTATCATAATAAATGACATGGACAGGGATGTGTTACATAGAAATTGAAAGATAAACCTACTTTTAAATACTTTTCTTTTATAACCAGCTTTTTTTAAATGTTATAAAGCCTTTACTTTGAGTTAGAGCTACAACAATACATTGTGGAAACCTTATTCAATTTCGTGCAGGATTTTTTGCGTCAAGCGCGTACAAATATACGAAAATATTGTTTTGACTACTATTTTTGCTTCAGAGCCGTTCGCCGAGTTGGTATCTATTTTATCAACTGGTATTGGTATATAACATCAATTGGTATTTATTTCTCATGTTCATAGTTATTCTTTTTTTTTCTTCAAGTGTTTCGCATTGCAATATTTAAACAGTGCTTCGAAGAACTGAGGTATCTGAGTTAACCAGGATATCAGTTTTGAAAAGAAACTGCAAATTTTGCAATGCTGCAGCATAACTTCATAAGCGTTATTTAGGCATGTGTTGTAACACTCGAAATATTGTTTGATATAAACATTGTGGTTTATAAAATCGTTAAAACTGATTTATATATTGTTAAGGGAATTAGTTTTAAAACATAAATATAAAAAGATCAAATCATTACTGATATGAAAGACTCAATAAACACATCGAATGTGTGGCCAAATATTACATTATACAGGACACATCTATTACCGCGGCGCGTCCACTGGCTGAAGAAGACCGCCGAATGCGGTTAAAACTGTAGTACCAAGTTACCAGAATACGTGAGACGGTAACACCGTTTGACATAGCTTTAAAATGACTAATTATCACGTAAGTTTCTATAATAAAACTACTTAACTATTATTAGTTACGATGTTGGCAACATTAATTTGAATAGAATTTTATTTGTGATGGTGGCACAACTGATACTCTTTATACAAGAAGGTGACTAAATAACTAACTTTTTATCTAATCAACATTAATTATTATTTTTATTAATAATTGGTACGGTATTTTCATATTCTTTTTGCTATGTATGAAGTTTTTTTATAATTATTTATATATTAGGTAAATAGTATTTATATAGGTACTTGTATTATGTAAATTTATGTTTATTAATGTACACATATGTTTATAAATATGTATTTTATTATATGTACGTATATGTGTTATATTTACAAATAGTAAGTCTGCACTGTCCCGTTTTTATTTATTAAAACTCTTTACTGCCAAGGGTTGTCAGTAAGAGATTGCTTATAGCAATAAGACCGCCTTTGCATACCTTTTCCATTTTTAATCTGTATCTATGTTGTTATGTTTTATTTCTTTAATGTGTGTGCAATAAAGACTTTCTATTCTATTCTATTCTAAATAAATTCGTTGCCATGATAGAAATCTAAGTATAAATAACCTTCGTGAGTATTGTTCTAAGAAAAAAACTTTTGATTTTGTGTGACTTAGCTACTGAACCCAAATAGATGCAGAATTAATAAAAAATATATTTAATGGTATAACATTAAACTATTAAAAGCAACTATTTGTAGACAGGTAGAGTCGTCGTAAAACAAAGTTTCTGACGAAGTTGTCCGCGCTGGAATGCGTCGCCATTAACTTTTTATTTTGTTTGAAACGTTATGTAATGTTATGAAATATGTAGTTCAGGAATGCAAACGCTTATTTTTAACTGTCTGCCACAATATTTTGTTGTTAAACATGGTGTTTAGTGTATACGCGTTACACTTCTATAGATCTCAATTTTTCTTGTGACTTTTCTATACTAATATTATAAAGAAGTAAGATTTGTATTTTTGTATTTTTGTATTTTTGTATGTAACGAATGAACATAAAAACTACTGGACCAATTTCAAAAATTCTTTCACCATTAGAAAGCTACATTATCCCTGAGTAACATAGGCTATATTTATTACAAGAAAAAATTAGAGATCCTTAGGAAATCTCACGAAAACCAACCCAAGGTGCCAAAAAATTAGCCATAAAATATCTTTCATCGCATGCGCTGCAAAAAGTATTGATGATAGAACAAAAAAATGTTCTACAATATTATAGAACGTATCAATATCTACAAAAAATTCCGCGAGACCATATGTCCAACTATTATAGTTACGTCACTATAACTACTTTTTTACATTTTAAAAGTTGATAAAAATGCCTATCAAAATCAGACCATGTTTTCTATAACTTTGTATTAATCCTTATCCAAATAAATTATTTCGTATTCAAGACTATTTTAATACCTGTAAATTACTTTTTGAATTATTAAAATCGGACTTTCCATTCAAAAGATATTGCGAAATTAAAAATATCAATATAAACAAAAAATACACGACGACGCGACTGGCCAGTATAGCGACGCAGCGCAGCGAGTAAAGCGGTAAGAGAGGGGGCACCGAAATGCGGGAGGGCCAATATATTTTTATAAATAATATTCCACCCGCGCGAAGCCGGGATGGGCCGCTAGTATTATATAAGTAGTATTGATGTCGGTGATTAGTCAGTAACGCCTGTTATACGGCCACTTTTGTAGTGGGCGATTAGTCAGCAAAGTTTTTCCGTCGGGAAACTGTTGTTTGTCCAATCAGTTTACCAACTGCAATATATTTAATGTAATAAATTTGCATTTCTCGGTTTCTGTCTGAATTATTTTCTTGAAACAAGAAAATCCTTTTTAGAGCACTTTTTTACGTAGTCGGGTTATAGTTTTTTAAACTTTATTTTTTGATTTAATAGTTTTCCGTATCTCGATCGACGTTTAATTTTTTTCGAGGTTAGAATCTGAGGAATAAATTCCGTCATAAAGAAAATATAAAATGTTTATAGCCTATATCACCCGCGCCATCATTACGTATCTATTGACACCTCATTCATGAAAATTGGTTCAGTAGTTTAAGCGCTAGAGTGGAACATACAAACATACATACATACATTCATGGATTGCCAAAATCATAACCCTTCCTTTTGGCTTCACCGTAGTCGGGTAAAAAGAGCCAATTGATTTTTAATGTATAATAAAATGCTTATTTTTAAAAAACAAAACATTTTGTTTTTTTGTGCAGTGATATTAATGTCAATAAATTAATCTCGTGTGCAGCGAGTTTTATACCAAATTCCTCGACTCCTGAGTGAATATAATGATCATATCATTGTCTTAATTGAGCTGTTGGCGCCACTTTATGTAAACAATATGCAGTTATTATAAGAAACAAAAATAAAGTCTGCTATGTCGAAAACACGTGATGGTGTAATCTGCAAAAAACATTGGCGTTGCGTGTTATTATATTTTAAGCGCAATCAATGTTTACAAAACTATTAAACTTTTGACTCCACGACGTATCTTCTCATAGATCAGGGGCAGTTTGACGAGTAACTTCATAGAGTGGATGTTTACTATAATAATTGTCATCAGCAATAATAATAATTATTGTAGATTAAATATCTAATTATAATGATAAGTATTTTTCGTTGATGAAAAACAAGATGGCGGGAGGGCGGTGCTGTCAGAGTGCGGTTCTGTTTTATTATAATCTGACATTATAGATAGTAAAGCCAGAAATTAAAAAAAAAAAATGTGGCACAAGCTTCAGAAACTGCTCAGTTTTCTATCTTCTTGTGTAGTATATGTTATATACTACATGCTTACTTGTTGTAATAAAAAGGATGAGATTGTAATATTGGTTGTAAGACAGTGATATTTGATTTTTGACTGATAAGAGCCATATTCTAGTCAACATCATTAAAAAATTTAACATAATGAATAAAACTAGAGATGGGAAAAAAAATAATAAATATTTTCTCATTCCTTTTGTTTACTTTCGATGCATATGGATTTCGAAATAAATAATAATATATAGAATATCGGCTTAAACAAGACCTAGAAGCTTAACACCTTAGCTATAACGTATTAAAGTATTATCCATTTGTTTGAAAATATGCAAGTTTTATAACCTTTACAACAGAATAACGCAACAATTTCAATATTGCAAAATTTTAGTAACGTAAGTCACAACTAACCATTTTTTTTAAATGAAAGGGACAGTCATTTTTGAAACCGAAGAAAATTCTATGGATATTTTTCCTAGACTCGATTAAGATCGGACTAAAGAGTGAAAAGTTATAGACAAATAAAAATGAGAGAATGTTTTATGGCTCTCCTGAAAAGTCGTGTTTTCTACATTTGGATAAGATAAGACTTTAATTATAGATCGTGAGAAAAGCAACAAAAAAGTATTGCATAAAAATTTTCGTATCTCAACGGAGAACCGAGTTATTATGAAAAACGGTTTAATTAATTTTTCAAGATGGCGGAAAATCCATAAGGAAATTTCAGTCGGTAATATCAAAAATTTAGCTTATTACGTTAATATGCTAATCTACCCCGATTTTTCCGACAATGACTGGACTACAAAGACGGTTTGATTTAAACATTTCGTTGAGATGAAGAGATTAAATAGGTTTGCCAATTTAATAATATTTGACTTAATACTCTATTAAATAGATTTTAGATATTTTTTATTCTCTATGTATTGTGACGTCACAACAATCATTGTGATGACGAGATAAAGCGAGTGTGAACTTTTATGATAGTCCAAGTATTTGTGAGTGGGCTCCAATTGCGTTTACGAGATTGTTTTACTTTCACAGTTTAGCGGCTTAATATCTTGCTGACAAATGTTTTTTATTTATTTTATTTATTACTAGAGAGTGTTGCGAGTTAAATCTAGGTTTTCTAAAATAGAATTGCGAGTTTTGGATGAGTAATAGGGATGTCCAATCACGATTTTCTATAACTAGAATTCATTATGGAAATTAGACATTCTGTTGGCAGCACTGTTTATAAAATAGTATTAACGGGTAGATTATTTTTTGTAATGGCAAGTATACCGACTTGTAGACAATTTATAACCTTTAGTGCGATAGATTAGTCTCAGTCTCTAAGTTAGTGTTATAGTGTCCTGTTAGGCCTAGGAGCATGTATGTAATGTACTTTATTATTTTACTATTCGGTAGCGAGGTCGAGCGGTGGTGGTGAGGGATTGTGCATAATAGAAGACGTCTTTAAACCTGCTCCTGTGTCTCAAGCCACAGGCACTGCTCGGCTTCTATCTAGATTATACGTTAATGGTGTCTTTTGAGTGTATTCCCATATTCTTAGCAATCCTTCAGCCCTATTCTGAGGAATTATTCAAATAATGGTAAATTAGTTTTATGGCTTTAGAAAAATGCCTAAATAATTTAATTACAAAAGTAGAAAGGGAATTGATCTTCAAGACTGTAGTTATATGTAATGGTTGTGAAATACAACATTTTGAAAAATTTTATATATACACCCGCAACACACTTTGTATAATAGCTGTTAACTATTGATTGTTATTATAGATCGTGACGTCAAAATCTTTAATTTTTTTTTATCCTGAATATTAAACACGTATTTTATTTTAGTTCGTTTTTGAATTCAGGCTTATTTGAATACTTGTCTACAACTTAGGTTATACTATATCTACATATAAACAGATAATTAGAGAAATTATGATTTGTCATTTTTTTCTGTGTGAAATCCGGTTGATATTGTCAAAAAATAGAGACATAGAAAATAATATATATTTAAGGAAATCTATTTATAAAACGTATAGTTACGATCAGTATAGACTATAGTTTCGCTAAGAAAATAACGTTCTGCAACCATAATCAATAGCTGATTAACAGAAAAGATTAACGTGTGATGTTGGCAAGAAAACGATCATTATTCCCAAAATATATTAACTGTCTGGTTGACATCAACAGAGGTCAAGAGCCTGTAATGCCTCAAGCATAAAATTCCTAAAAACTTACTTTTTACTACGAAATTAATGTGATGACAATCAAACTAATGGGATGGTATTAAAATTTCATGATGGAATTAAATCAAATTTATCAACAGTCAGTTAATTTCGATTTTAAATATTTTCTTATGGTACGAGAGCCAAGTCCTTTTATGCTTTTCAGGATATTATCAAATAAAACCCTTCCACTCATACCTGTTTATAAAATATTTATAACTATTGATAACATGCGCCACGCTTTTTTTTACAATAAAATAATTTTTTCTTACACTATTTTTAAATTTATTAAAATTTATTTTCTATTTTTTAGTTGGATTTTCTATAAAAGCGTATTTTTTTAGTTTTTTTTAAACTATTATTTATTTTTCATTTTTTTGTGGAATTTTCTATAAAAGCATATTTTTAAGTTTTTTTAAACTATTATTTTTTAAATAAATAAAATTTGATAAATAACATTTAACAATATGCAGGGGGATGTATTGAGATGATAAAAAAAAATTGACAACAAAAACGAGACGGACACTAAGTTAAATTTTGAAATGTTGTATGTGTTTATTATAAGATATCGAACCTTTAAGGTCCGAGCCTCGGTGTGGAGAATATCAATGAATTATTTAATTTTTCGTTCGTCCTGAAAGATATCTTAACAAGAGTGGTGTCGTTGAATAGGTGATAAAAAAACGCTATTTAACGACATATAAACGAGCGAAATCGGATAAACTAATATTACTATTGTCTACTAAAAACTTGATTTTTGAACCAAATTTCATTAAAATTTAACAATTTTACTGAAGATTTCGATAAATTTTACCATAAAACGGGGGTGAAAACTACTTTAGAATATAGGGGGATGATGTACGTATAAGATAGGGAACTTTCCCTATATTATTATATGAGCATGGCAGATATTAAAAAAAAGATATAGTAAAAAAATGCAGCTGCATTATTCATTATCTATACTTTTTGTTCAACATCTTTTTCTATCATTATAAATTGAAAAAAAAAATAAATTACAATAATAAGAATGTCTTATCAACAGAGTGTTTAAGATGACTCATGTAAGCCTACAGAAAGCTGGAATGTATTTTTAGAAATTATTTCCGGAACGACCTCGCCTGAGCAATAAGGAATTGTGTTTAAACTTTGAATATTGTCCACTAGACGTAATTTTCAAATGGAATTTCAATGGTAAAGCATTTCAAGAGCACTCACTGAGTCATTTTAAAATACATGTTGGGAGCTGCATACTCCATCCATCAAACGTATTCATAAATCAAATTGTGTCTGGAATCTGCAGAATCTGTGGAATAAATATTATCTTTAGGACACTAAAATATAATAGTGGTCTCGTTAGCTTTCTATATAAATATTTTTTGTTTCCTTCATAATAAAATATCAAGGCCAAACAATTTAAAGTTAATTAAACTTCGCGTACGGTGTCAAACATCAACGGTCTTCCCATACATTAAAATTATCACACTATTAAAAAAATAAATTATTTAATTGCTCAAAAAACAAACACAATATAAGATACGATATTTCATGTTTCTATTTTTTTAGTCGTTTTTTTGACACAGGCATTTTTAAGTTACAGTTCTGTCTGTAGCATCCCAACAACGAATAAGACGTGTTGGCATTAATTTGTTATTTTAGGGATCGTTTATTTCACACTTTCTGCGTTCCTTTGCAACCTTTACACCTCCTTAATACATTTTAATTTTCTATTTTATTGTATTCTAAAAGATTTTTTTTTAGTTCTTTACTACTCTATATACTGCTATCTAGTGATAATAGTAGTAGTACCTATATAATTATTATTGTAGCTTCACGAGTTCACAAGAGAAGGCACCATAGTCGTAGTCTGGGCATTGGGAGTTGGTTAGACATATAAAATTTAGGTAACATCTTTAGTCGCGCATTTATAACAGCGCCAGAAACTGCCTTGATGGCAAAAGTCGGCGCTATCCTTGCACCTCCAGTTAGCCCTCAGGCTATAACGTAGTTCTGATTTCCCAGGGATCTCGGACTACTCATTCTATACGAACCGAGTGAGTCACTACTCAGTTATAGGCTCAGCGTGTTCGAGATCTTGACCAGTATCATCTGTAAGAGCAATCGAGTCTCGTTTCAGTGCATCGTTGCATTGTGACTCATACCACACCGGGAATAGCTCTGACGTTGTGAAACACACTCGTTCATACTGAGACGTGATTGAAAATGTTGATGTTTGGTTGGTATGACAACCAATGCTTTAGATTTTTTCATGTTTATTATTTTATATAACTTTCCGTCTTTCAGTGATAAGCAGCAAAGGTTTTAAAAGACCGTGGCCTGAATTGGAAATGTATGAAGCGATTGTAAAAATGACTGAAGTATCAATATTTATTCGGTTTAGTTTATACTTAAATGGCACTTAAAACTGTGTCTATTAGGTACAGTAAATATAAGTTTTAGTTCCAAAGTAGTAGTGTTTAAAAATACAAATTTACATATTAATATTTCAAATCCAACGGAGTAGTTTATAGTAAATTCCTCTTTCTACATATTTCTATGTCTATAAAACAATTAAATTTTTTTGCACTTTTCTTTGTCTTAGTCATCGTGCGAATAAGTTTACAAATCACTTTGAGAATGATCTCATAAAACTATAAAAATTTAGGCTACAACTGAGTTGAAATATGTTTTATACTTGTGGTTTTGTATATATCAATATAGAACTAAATTAATTATTGAAGAAGATGAACAAATTGATGCATCATGAGAATGTTGATACTGTATGTTAGACCTAGCACCACAACTATAAATTAGAGTTAGTATTCTCAGTACTTTAAGCAATCTCTAAAGTCTTCCAGCATGTCTTAATCGGGAGGTCAGGGTTCGGGAGGGACACACACCTCTGAATTTTCTGAGTTACGTGTGTTTTAAGCAATTAAATGTTACTTACTTCAACGTAGAAGGAAAACATTGTGAGGAAACCTGCCAACCCGCACTGGGCCAGCGTAGTGGACTATGGTCTAACACTCCTAATTTCTGAGGAGACCCCGCTCAGTAGTGAACCATCACGGGTTGTGATGATGATGATGCAAAATCATGCGACAGAGATTATATATCATCAGGTCATTTTATTTTGCAACCAGTTACGTTCCTGTCAAGATCAAGCCGATGATTGCAAACTCGTTGAGGGCATAAAGTGACTAGCCGCGCCAAGTGTCTGTAAAAGACCTTATAACATATCAGTAAATTATGAACTTTCTTTTTACACAATGATAGCATGATTGCTAATAATCTAAGAGGTAAGAAACAGTCGTGAACGTTAGTTTTAAAAGCAAATGATTTAATCTGTAACTGAAGCAAAACACACGAGTTAATATTAGTCGGCATTCAGCAGAATATAACATAAATTAAGATTGTTTCTGTTAACATTTATGTCTGGCGCCTACTTGTTTATTTATTTTATAAATAAATATGGCATCTGCACTGTGCTTAGCATTCTAAGTATTTGCAGAATCGCATATTTAAAGTAAACAAATTTAGGTGCTGTTACTAGGACTAATACTTTATCTTGATGATTGACGATTAATCCGTCAGTACTGGCATTAAGAAATAGAAGTCCAAAAGAATATTAAAGGTGTCGAATATAAGGTGAGCGTTGTGTATATTAAAAAAAGCCCTGTTAAACTGCAACTGGGTCACGAGTCCCTGGTATAACTATGCTTTAAGTCCTAAAAAGTTCTGAATAGTAGCTAAATTTTATTTTTTCAACCCCCGATGCAACAACGACGGGGTGTAATGGTATCTCTACATAATCGGCGATGATGATCGTTGATCGTCAATCCGCATAATATAATCAATCATTATCGTCTCCAGTAGTTTGCCGATCGGCAAGCGTCAAGGACGTGGAATGTGCTGCTGCTGCATCCATTTATTTGATTGCGGTAAGCAACCATTATGTCAATCAATAATTACTCAGCAGCAGCACTTATTAGATAATTAATAAATCAATATGTTTCGTAAACAATAAGTAGCCTTCACTGTCCGATTTTGTGGACATGTCAACGAATCAGCCGGCGATTCCCTTTGATGTGTGCCCGAAAAACCGACAACTTACGGATCGCAGGCGATCACAGACGATGATCGGCGAGTACAGGCAAGTATGTCCTCTACACAATCGTGCTCGCGCGTAATCGTCTGTAATCACCGATTTGTAGAGGCAGCTTTATAAGTTTAATGTGTGTATCTGCGGCAGATAAGATAATGGATCGATTCTGATGAAGTTTTATTAATTTGAAAGGTAATATAATCGAGATGGTTCTTAGCTATGTATTGTGAAGATCTGTTCAGCTGTTTGAGAACTATTAGCTCATATACCTACCTTATATAAATAAATACCTTTTTCGAGTATCTAACTTTTTTAAAGTATTTTATACATCATATGTTTCTTTTGCATTTTATGAATATTAACTGCTGTCGTGTGGATACGCGGTTACGGTATTAAAGTAATGTTTCAGTCAGGGGTAATTTAATAGCAAAATCAGAAGTCAAATGCATTTTGAATTAGGTAATTTTAATTCCTAGAAACTAGTTGTTAATTTTTCTTCGAAGACTAGAAGAAACAGGTACAAGTAAATGCAGTTTGACTAATTTGTCAAATGAAATATATCCTCAAATGAACATCAAAAGGATTTCCAACGCGGAAGATGGCGGGAAACTTTGAATACCATCCAAGAAACTCGGTCAACTGCATAGCAATGCTACTTACTTACCGCCATTAATTATCTTAACTGGCAACTATCATCTGTCTTTGTCTGTATCTACGTTACACGCTTGCATAGTTTTAGTAAATGAGATCTAAGGCAGTGTGGAATTATCCAGTCATCGAATTCGTTAGGATTGTGCATCTTTTACTATAATATTCTTATGCGTATAATATTCTTGAAACCTTCATGCGTTCTTGAAAAAGGAGCTTGACCGCCTGACAGAAAGACGAACAACAAAGAATTAGGCACGGAACCCTAAAATGGTATAAAAAATATATTTCAATCTATACTTATTAAATTCATACTCCTTCATTCTTACTAATTTGTCACTACATAGTATAAAACAAAGTAGCTTCCCGCTGTCTGTCTGTCCTTATATATGCTTAGATTTTTAAAACTACGCAACGGAATTTGATGCGTTTTTTTAAAATAGATAGAGTGATTCAAGAGGAAGGCTTATATGTATAATACATGCATATTATAGAATAGAAACACTGATAATTTTAGAGGTTTCTAATGTAATGTCGTAGATAAACACATTTCTTGCGCTTACATTGCAAACGCTACCCTAAAAACCCTACGAGATAGATCAAAAAAAATGTACTACAGTATTGTACACCTTAAAAAGGTCTTAAAAAGTCTGCGATGGTATATGTCTATCTCTAAGGGATTACCCACAATTACCATTTTTTATCCTTTACTGTTAAAGAGAAATAATGGCTTGTTTACGAAGTGATTTTAAACAATACAGAATTAATCCTTATCCAATTAAAAAGGAAATTATTTTTTTGATGCTGAGTTTTCTTAGTAGGTACACGACAAACGTTATCTCAATTTAAGCAAATCTAGAATGGGTCAACTATGCATAACATTAACTATTAAATAAAAAAATTAAATGACACCCGACTGAAACTAATTTAATTCATTTAGTATCGATACCCACACGACATCGATTTAGAAGAATCGGTATTAACTTAAATTACCTTTTAAACAAATAAAACTTTCTCACAATTGGTCCATTACTTGGGCGCTACGATGCCACAGACAGACATACAGATACACACGTTAAACTTATAACACCTCGTCGTTGTAGCGTCGGAGGTTGTGAAAAAGTGTTTATTAAATAAAGCTTACTACTCTGTATAAGATTATTTGAACGATGACAAAGCTTGGATTCAAAATGACGTTGATGCTCAGCTGAATGATTATACCTCTGTAACAGAACAGACAGACAGATGTAAACAATGGCATTTTGAAAAGAGCAACTTTTGAGTTTCTTGCCAGTTCTTCTCATCAGGAAACTGCTTTCCGAACTGGCGGTAGCTTCAGACAAACTGACTGACTGACCAATTTTGACGTGTCAAAAGTACTTTGTAAAAAGTCTATCCACCCGTCTGGTATGCCGCTGTAAAAATATATTGTGTTACATTGTTCCCCCACGTGCATCTAACAGCCACAGATAAAATATTATCTAACTGTATGTGTGCTATCCTAGAACAGTAGGTAAACCGTAAACTAGACTTATAGAAAAGTACGAGAGCCAAGGCCTACCAGACCTACGTTAAATTATAACTTTAACTCTCTCAAAAAGCTGCCAGAAGACTTCCAAGTTCGAGGAATCTTATGAGTGTTGTTTTCTTAATATATTTCGTGAAAGACAAATTAAGCAATAATTAAAGAAGAGATTTCATCTGTGAGCATTCGGTGGGAGAGTATCTCGTAAGAGGTGAGTAACCCCAACAATGATCTCCTACCACCAATGCACCCCGTATTCATCATTGGTGGGGTTACATCATTGGGGTATTTGTTTCCCGACTGGCTTGCGACTACCAGCATACGAATCCGACCGCTAAGTGTTTCTGACGCATTCCAGTCAAGCCTCATTCGGGCTACAGATCTGCTGCTTCCTTCTCCCATCCCGTTAACATTGCGGTTCCAAAAAAGCATTCAAAACAAGAGATACTCTTTAGTTTTGCTGATGTTCATAGGCGACGGTGGCCACTTTCCATCAGGTATACCATCAGCTCGTTTGTCCCTTATTTATCATTAAAAAAGAAGAATCACCAAGAGCTTAATTACTAAGAGTTACAAACGTGATAAAATAAGAGAGTGAATAAATAAAAAAAATACTACTTTCACGATTTTGTATCTGTGTGATATTTGCAACAACTTGATACATGATTTCCGGTATATAAAATAATGATACCTTTATCTGCCAAGAATATAATAAAATACTTTTGTTCATAATAACAATATTTCTATAAGATATAAAGCACAGGAAGAGAGATAAGAAATTTTGTTTCCAAGATTCTTAGTAGTCATATTTGCATGTTATTTATCGTGAGTTAATTAAAGAAGCGATCTTCTACCATATCGCGGGGCGAGAGCAGCGCATCACACGTGATTGGTTTTTATAAGACGTTTCAGTTCCCGCGCGTCTGCCATAATGTTATCCGTGATGTTTACTATTTTGACAAATACTTATTATATATTAGATAGAACTTTCAATACAGGTACGCAGCATGATCGTAATGCTCAACTTCCCCCACTATATTTGCTTAGTTTGAGCGACTGAGCAAAAATAGTGGGGGAAGTTGAGCTTTGCGAGCATGCTGCGTTATCGTATTAAACTGATTTAGATAATTTAATAAATAAAGTGCAGGAAAATACAGAGGCTGATACAGTATGGTTTGGGTTTACAGATCAAATTGAAAGAAGTTTGAGTCGAAACAATGATGTTTGTTGATGGATGTTTCTCAAATATATATCACAACAAAAAAAAATTACTCGATGAATTCAAAATGAATAAATAATAAATTCAAATGAATTTAAAAAATTAATTCAATAATTTATTACAAGATAAGAAAATCGCATTAGAAAATATTATAGAACTAGTCGATCCGCGTGACTTCGATCGTGCAATGTTAGCAGTGATGGCCCAGTGGTGGTGGACTATGGCCCCCTCAATACCCCCCTCATTCTGAGGACGAAACCCGGCTCAGCAGTGGACCATTGACGAGTCGTGATGATGATGATTCTGCATGAAGGTACTTCTTCAAACTCATGTTTTTTAGCTTCACTACTTTTTGATTTTGGTTTCACTTTAACCTCTTTGCTGTACGTTGCTGTCCTTTTATCATTTAAATGAGAATCCCTTACTTTTTGTTCTTGTCGAGCATTCAGACTATTTCTTCCTTCTTGAGTTTCTTCCCATTTTAGTTTTACTTTATTTTTTTTACTGTCAAGAAACAATCTATTGAGATGTGTTGAAAAGTTATTTGTTCCCTTATTGTTAAGCTTAAGAGTTACTTTTCAGTGCAATGTAAGCTTTACGCAATTACACATTATTAAAATACAGATACCCACAAAAAATAGGTCATGAGGTATTCCAAATTTACTTTCGTAAACATTTTTAGTTTTATTACCTGTTTTATTTCGTGTTTTAGATGTCGTAGATTGAGTCTGATTTTTATTACTTTTGTAAACTTGTAGTTTATCATAATAAATGACATGGACAGGGATGTGTTACATAGAAATTGAAAGATAAACCTACTTTTAAATACTTTTCTTTTATAACCAGCTTTTTTTAAATGTTATAAAGCCTTTACTTTGAGTTAGAGCTACAACAATACATTGTGGAAACCTTATTCAATTTCGTGCAGGATTTTTTGCGTGAAGCGCGTACAAATATACGAAAATATTGTTTTGACTACTATTTTTGCTTCAGAGCCGTTCGCCGAGTTGGTATCTATTTTATCAACTGGTATTGGTATATAACATCAATTGGTATTTATTTCTCATGTTCATAGTTATTCTTTTTTTTTCTTCAAGTGTTTCGCATTGCAATATTTAAACAGTGCTTCGAAGAACTGAGGTATCTGAGTTAACCAGGATATCAGTTTTGAAAAGAAACTGCAAATTTTGCAATGCTGCAGCATAACTTCATAAGCGTTATTTAGGCATGTGTTGTAACACTCTCGAAATATTGTTTGATATAAACATTGTGGTTTATAAAATCGTTAAAACTGATTTATATATTGTTAAGGGAATTAGTTTTAAAACATAAATATAAAAAGATCAAATCATTACTGATATGAAAGACTCAATAAACACATCGAATGTGTGGCCAAATATTACATTATACAGGACACATCTATTACCGCGGCGCGTCCACTGGCTGAAGAAGACCGCCGAATGCGGTTAAAACTGTAGTACCAAGTTACCAGAATACGTGAGACGGTAACACCGTTTGACATAGCTTTAAAATGACTAATTATCACGTAAGTTTCTATAATAAAACTACTTAACTATTATTAGTTACGATGTTGGCAACATTAATTTGAATAGAATTTTATTTGTGATGGTGGCACAACTGATACTCTTTATACAAGAAGGTGACTAAATAACTAACTTTTTATCTAATCAACATTAATTATTATTTTTATTAATAATTGGTACGGTATTTTCATATTCTTTTTGCTATGTATGAAGTTTTTTTATAATTATTTATATATTAGGTAAATAGTATTTATATAGGTACTTGTATTATGTAAATTTATGTTTATTAATGTACACATATGTTTATAAATATGTATTTTATTATATGTACGTATATGTGTTATATTTACAAATAGTAAGTCTGCACTGTCCCGTTTTTATTTATTAAAACTCTTTACTGCCAAGGGTTGTCAGTAAGAGATTGCTTATAGCAATAAGACCGCCTTTGCATACCTTTTCCATTTTTAATCTGTATCTATGTTGTTATGTTTTATTTCTTTAATGTGTGTGCAATAAAGACTTTCTATTCTATTCTATTCTAAATAAATTCGTTGCCATGATAGAAATCTAAGTATAAATAACCTTCGTGAGTATTGTTCTAAGAAAAAAACTTTTGATTTTGTGTGACTTAGCTACTGAACCCAAATAGATGCAGAATTAATATAAAATATATTTAATGAGCTAACATTAAACTATTAAAAGCAACTATTTGTAGACAGGTAGAGTCGTCGTAAAACAAAGTTTCTGACGAAGTGGTCCGCGCTGGAATGCGTCGCCATTAACTTTTTATTTTGTTTGAAACGTTATGTAATGTTATGAAATATGTAGTTCAGGAATGCAAACGCTTATTTTTAACTGTCTGCCACAATATTTTGTTGTTAAACATGGTGTTTAGTGTATACGCGTTACACTTCTATAGATCTCAATTTTTCTTGTGACTTTTCTATACTAATATTATAAAGAAGTAAGATTTGTATTTTTGTATTTTTGTATTTTTGTATGTAACGAATGAACATAAAAACTACTGGACCAATTTCAAAAATTCTTTCACCATTAGAAAGCTACATTATCCCTGAGTAACATAGGCTATATTTATTACAAGAAAAAATTAGAGATCCTTAGGAAATCTCACGAAAACCAACCCAAGGTGCCAAAAAATTAGCCATAAAATATCTTTCATCGCATGCGCTGCAAAAAGTATTGATGATAGAACAAAAAAATGTTCTACAATATTATAGAACGTATCAATATCTACAAAAAATTCCGCGAGACCATATGTCCAACTATTATAGTTACGTCACTATAACTACTTTTTTACATTTTAAAAGTTGATAAAAATGCCTATCAAAATCAGACCATGTTTTCTATAACTTTGTATTAATCCTTATCCAAATAAATTATTTCGTATTCAAGACTATTTTAATACCTGTAAATTACTTTTTGAATTATTAAAATCGGACTTTCCATTCAAAAGATATTGCGAAATTAAAAATATCAATATAAACAAAAAATACACGACGACGCGACTGGCCAGTGTAGCGACGCAGCGCAGCGAGTAAAGCGGTAAGAGAGGGGGCACCGAAATGCGGGAGGGCCAATATATTTTTATAAATAATATTCCACCCGCGCGAAGCCGGGATGGGCCGCTAGTATTATATAAGTAGTATTGATGTCGGTGATTAGTCAGTAACGCCTGTTATACGGCCACTTTTGTAGTGGGCGATTAGTCAGCAAAGTTTTTCCGTCGGGAAACTGTTGTTTGTCAATCAGTTTACCAACTGCAATATATTTAATGTAATAAATTTGCATTTCTCGGTTTCTGTCTGAATTATTTTCTTGAAACAAGAAAATCCTTTTTAGAGCACTTTTTTACGTAGTCGGGTTATAGTTTTTTA
This sequence comes from Limenitis camilla, assembly GCA_905147385.1. NCBI lineage: Eukaryota > Metazoa > Arthropoda > Insecta > Lepidoptera > Nymphalidae > Limenitis > Limenitis camilla. The sequence continues at coordinate 12,066,745 of LR990230.1, read as the reverse complement.
AACTTTATTTTTTGATTTAATAGTTTTCCGTATCTCGATCGACGTTTAATTTTTTTCGAGGTTAGAATCTGAGGAATAAATTCCGTCATAAAGAAAATATAAAATGTTTATAGCCTATATCACCCGCGCCATCATTACGTATCTATTGACACCTCATTCATGAAAATTGGTTCAGTAGTTTAAGCGCTAGAGTGGAACATACAAACATACATACATACATTCATGGATTGCCAAAATCATAACCCTTCCTTTTGGCTTCACCGTAGTCGGGTAAAAAGAGCCAATTGATTTTTAATGTATAATAAAATGCTTATTTTTAAAAAACAAAACATTTTGTTTTTTTGTGCAGTGATATTAATGTCAATAAATTAATCTCGTGTGCAGCGAGTTTTATACCAAATTCCTCGACTCCTGAGTGAATATAATGATCATATCATTGTCTTAATTGAGCTGTTGGCGCCACTTTATGTAAACAATATGCAGTTATTATAAGAAACAAAAATAAAGTCTGCTATGTCGAAAACACGTGATGGTGTAATCTGCAAAAAACATTGGCGTTGCGTGTTATTATATTTTAAGCGCAATCAATGTTTACAAAACTATTAAACTTTTGACTCCACGACGTATCTTCTCATAGATCAGGGGCAGTTTGACGAGTAACTTCATAGAGTGGATGTTTACTATAATAATTGTCATCAGCAATAATAATAATTATTGTAGATTAAATATCTAATTATAATGATAAGTATTTTTCGTTGATGAAAAACAAGATGGCGGGAGGGCGGTGCTGTCAGAGTGCGGTTCTGTTTTATTATAATCTGACATTATAGATAGTAAAGCCAGAAATTAAAAAAAAAAAATGTGGCACAAGCTTCAGAAACTGCTCAGTTTTCTATCTTCTTGTGTAGTATATGTTATATACTACATGCTTACTTGTTGTAATAAAAAGGATGAGATTGTAATATTGGTTGTAAGACAGTGATATTTGATTTTTGACTGATAAGAGCCATATTCTAGTCAACATCATTAAAAAATTTAACATAATGAATAAAACTAGAGATGGGAAAAAAAATAATAAATATTTTCTCATTCCTTTTGTTTACTTTCGATGCATATGGATTTCGAAATAAATAATAATATATAGAATATCGGCTTAAACAAGACCTAGAAGCTTAACACCTTAGCTATAACGTATTAAAGTATTATCCATTTGTTTGAAAATATGCAAGTTTTATAACCTTTACAACAGAATAACGCAACAATTTCAATATTGCAAAATTTTAGTAACGTAAGTCACAACTAACCATTTTTTTTAAATGAAAGGGACAGTCATTTTTGAAACCGAAGAAAATTCTATGGATATTTTTCCTAGACTCGATTAAGATCGGACTAAAGAGTGAAAAGTTATAGACAAATAAAAATGAGAGAATGTTTTATGGCTCTCCTGAAAAGTCGTGTTTTCTACATTTGGATAAGATAAGACTTTAATTATAGATCGTGAGAAAAGCAACAAAAAAGTATTGCATAAAAATTTTCGTATCTCAACGGAGAACCGAGTTATTATGAAAAACGGTTTAATTAATTTTTCAAGATGGCGGAAAATCCATAAGGAAATTTCAGTCGGTAATATCAAAAATTTAGCTTATTACGTTAATATGCTAATCTACCCCGATTTTTCCGACAATGACTGGACTACAAAGACGGTTTGATTTAAACATTTCGTTGAGATGAAGAGATTAAATAGGTTTGCCAATTTAATAATATTTGACTTAATACTCTATTAAATAGATTTTAGATATTTTTTATTCTCTATGTATTGTGACGTCACAACAATCATTGTGATGACGAGATAAAGCGAGTGTGAACTTTTATGATAGTCCAAGTATTTGTGAGTGGGCTCCAATTGCGTTTACGAGATTGTTTTACTTTCACAGTTTAGCGGCTTAATATCTTGCTGACAAATGTTTTTTATTTATTTTATTTATTACTAGAGAGTGTTGCGAGTTAAATCTAGGTTTTCTAAAATAGAATTGCGAGTTTTGGATGAGTAATAGGGATGTCCAATCACGATTTTCTATAACTAGAATTCATTATGGAAATTAGACATTCTGTTGGCAGCACTGTTTATAAAATAGTATTAACGGGTAGATTATTTTTTGTAATGGCAAGTATACCGACTTGTAGACAATTTATAACCTTTAGTGCGATAGATTAGTCTCAGTCTCTAAGTTAGTGTTATAGTGTCCTGTTAGGCCTAGGAGCATGTATGTAATGTACTTTATTATTTTACTATTCGGTAGCGAGGTCGAGCGGTGGTGGTGAGGGATTGTGCATAATAGAAGACGTCTTTAAACCTGCTCCTGTGTCTCAAGCCACAGGCACTGCTCGGCTTCTATCTAGATTATACGTTAATGGTGTCTTTTGAGTGTATTCCCATATTCTTAGCAATCCTTCAGCCCTATTCTGAGGAATTATTCAAATAATGGTAAATTAGTTTTATGGCTTTAGAAAAATGCCTAAATAATTTAATTACAAAAGTAGAAAGGGAATTGATCTTCAAGACTGTAGTTATATGTAATGGTTGTGAAATACAACATTTTGAAAAATTTTATATATACACCCGCAACACACTTTGTATAATAGCTGTTAACTATTGATTGTTATTATAGATCGTGACGTCAAAATCTTTAATTTTTTTTTATCCTGAATATTAAACACGTATTTTATTTTAGTTCGTTTTTGAATTCAGGCTTATTTGAATACTTGTCTACAACTTAGGTTATACTATATCTACATATAAACAGATAATTAGAGAAATTATGATTTGTCATTTTTTTCTGTGTGAAATCCGGTTGATATTGTCAAAAAATAGAGACATAGAAAATAATATATATTTAAGGAAATCTATTTATAAAACGTATAGTTACGATCAGTATAGACTATAGTTTCGCTAAGAAAATAACGTTCTGCAACCATAATCAATAGCTGATTAACAGAAAAGATTAACGTGTGATGTTGGCAAGAAAACGATCATTATTCCCAAAATATATTAACTGTCTGGTTGACATCAACAGAGGTCAAGAGCCTGTAATGCCTCAAGCATAAAATTCCTAAAAACTTACTTTTTACTACGAAATTAATGTGATGACAATCAAACTAATGGGATGGTATTAAAATTTCATGATGGAATTAAATCAAATTTATCAACAGTCAGTTAATTTCGATTTTAAATATTTTCTTATGGTACGAGAGCCAAGTCCTTTTATGCTTTTCAGGATATTATCAAATAAAACCCTTCCACTCATACCTGTTTATAAAATATTTATAACTATTGATAACATGCGCCACGCTTTTTTTTACAATAAAATAATTTTTTCTTACACTATTTTTAAATTTATTAAAATTTATTTTCTATTTTTTAGTTGGATTTTCTATAAAAGCGTATTTTTTTAGTTTTTTTTAAACTATTATTTATTTTTCATTTTTTTGTGGAATTTTCTATAAAAGCATATTTTTAAGTTTTTTTAAACTATTATTTTTTAAATAAATAAAATTTGATAAATAACATTTAACAATATGCAGGGGGATGTATTGAGATGATAAAAAAAAATTGACAACAAAAACGAGACGGACACTAAGTTAAATTTTGAAATGTTGTATGTGTTTATTATAAGATATCGAACCTTTAAGGTCCGAGCCTCGGTGTGGAGAATATCAATGAATTATTTAATTTTTCGTTCGTCCTGAAAGATATCTTAACAAGAGTGGTGTCGTTGAATAGGTGATAAAAAAACGCTATTTAACGACATATAAACGAGCGAAATCGGATAAACTAATATTACTATTGTCTACTAAAAACTTGATTTTTGAACCAAATTTCATTAAAATTTAACAATTTTACTGAAGATTTCGATAAATTTTACCATAAAACGGGGGTGAAAACTACTTTAGAATATAGGGGGATGATGTACGTATAAGATAGGGAACTTTCCCTATATTATTATATGAGCATGGCAGATATTAAAAAAAAGATATAGTAAAAAAATGCAGCTGCATTATTCATTATCTATACTTTTTGTTCAACATCTTTTTCTATCATTATAAATTGAAAAAAAATAAATTACAATAATAAGAATGTCTTATCAACAGAGTGTTTAAGATGACTCATGTAAGCCTACAGAAAGCTGGAATGTATTTTTAGAAATTATTTCCGGAACGACCTCGCCTGAGCAATAAGGAATTGTGTTTAAACTTTGAATATTGTCCACTAGACGTAATTTTCAAATGGAATTTCAATGGTAAAGCATTTCAAGAGCACTCACTGAGTCATTTTAAAATACATGTTGGGAGCTGCATACTCCATCCATCAAACGTATTCATAAATCAAATTGTGTCTGGAATCTGCAGAATCTGTGGAATAAATATTATCTTTAGGACACTAAAATATAATAGTGGTCTCGTTAGCTTTCTATATAAATATTTTTTGTTTCCTTCATAATAAAATATCAAGGCCAAACAATTTAAAGTTAATTAAACTTCGCGTACGGTGTCAAACATCAACGGTCTTCCCATACATTAAAATTATCACACTATTAAAAAAATAAATTATTTAATTGCTCAAAAAACAAACACAATATAAGATACGATATTTCATGTTTCTATTTTTTTAGTCGTTTTTTTGACACAGGCATTTTTAAGTTACAGTTCTGTCTGTAGCATCCCAACAACGAATAAGACGTGTTGGCATTAATTTGTTATTTTAGGGATCGTTTATTTCACACTTTCTGCGTTCCTTTGCAACCTTTACACCTCCTTAATACATTTTAATTTTCTATTTTATTGTATTCTAAAAGATTTTTTTTTAGTTCTTTACTACTCTATATACTGCTATCTAGTGATAATAGTAGTAGTACCTATATAATTATTATTGTAGCTTCACGAGTTCACAAGAGAAGGCACCATAGTCGTAGTCTGGGCATTGGGAGTTGGTTAGACATATAAAATTTAGGTAACATCTTTAGTCGCGCATTTATAACAGCGCCAGAAACTGCCTTGATGGCAAAAGTCGGCGCTATCCTTGCACCTCCAGTTAGCCCTCAGGCTATAACGTAGTTCTGATTTCCCAGGGATCTCGGACTACTCATTCTATACGAACCGAGTGAGTCACTACTCAGTTATAGGCTCAGCGTGTTCGAGATCTTGACCAGTATCATCTGTAAGAGCAATCGAGTCTCGTTTCAGTGCATCGTTGCATTGTGACTCATACCACACCGGGAATAGCTCTGACGTTGTGAAACACACTCGTTCATACTGAGACGTGATTGAAAATGTTGATGTTTGGTTGGTATGACAACCAATGCTTTAGATTTTTTCATGTTTATTATTTTATATAACTTTCCGTCTTTCAGTGATAAGCAGCAAAGGTTTTAAAAGACCGTGGCCTGAATTGGAAATGTATGAAGCGATTGTAAAAATGACTGAAGTATCAATATTTATTCGGTTTAGTTTATACTTAAATGGCACTTAAAACTGTGTCTATTAGGTACAGTAAATATAAGTTTTAGTTCCAAAGTAGTAGTGTTTAAAAATACAAATTTACATATTAATATTTCAAATCCAACGGAGTAGTTTATAGTAAATTCCTCTTTCTACATATTTCTATGTCTATAAAACAATTAAATTTTTTTGCACTTTTCTTTGTCTTAGTCATCGTGCGAATAAGTTTACAAATCACTTTGAGAATGATCTCATAAAACTATAAAAATTTAGGCTACAACTGAGTTGAAATATGTTTTATACTTGTGGTTTTGTATATATCAATATAGAACTAAATTAATTATTGAAGAAGATGAACAAATTGATGCATCATGAGAATGTTGATACTGTATGTTAGACCTAGCACCACAACTATAAATTAGAGTTAGTATTCTCAGTACTTTAAGCAATCTCTAAAGTCTTCCAGCATGTCTTAATCGGGAGGTCAGGGTTCGGGAGGGACACACACCTCTGAATTTTCTGAGTTACGTGTGTTTTAAGCAATTAAATGTTACTTACTTCAACGTAGAAGGAAAACATTGTGAGGAAACCTGCCAACCCGCACTGGGCCAGCGTAGTGGACTATGGTCTAACACTCCTAATTTCTGAGGAGACCCCGCTCAGTAGTGAACCATCACGGGTTGTGATGATGATGATGCAAAATCATGCGACAGAGATTATATATCATCAGGTCATTTTATTTTGCAACCAGTTACGTTCCTGTCAAGATCAAGCCGATGATTGCAAACTCGTTGAGGGCATAAAGTGACTAGCCGCACCAAGTGTCTGTAAAAGACCTTATAACATATCAGTAAATTATGAACTTTCTTTTTACACAATGATAACATGATTGCTAATAATCTAAGAGGTATGAAACAATCGTGAACGTTAGTTTTAAAAGCAAATGATTTAATCTGTAACTGAAGCAAAACACACGAGTTAATATTAGTCGGCATTCAGCAGAATATAACATAAATTAAGATTGTTTCTGTTAACATTTATGTCTGGCGCCTACTTGTTTATTTATTTTATAAATAAATATGGCATCTGCACTGTGCTTAGTATTCTAAGTATTTGCAGAATCGCATATTTAAAGTAAACAAATTTAGGTGCTGTTACTAGGACTAACACTTTATCTTGATGATTGACGATTAATCCGTCAGTACTGGCATTAAGAAATAGAAGTCCAAAAGAATATTAAAGGTGTCGAATGTAAGGTGAGCGTTGTGTATATTAAAAAAAGCCCTGTTAAACTGCAACTGGGTCACGAGTCCCTGGTATAACTATGCTTTAAATCCTAAAAAGTTCTGAATAGTAGCTAAATTTTATTTTTTTAACCCCCGATGCAATAACGACGGGGTGTAATGGTATCTCTACATAATCGGCGATGATGATCGTCGATCATGTGATCGTCAATCAGCATAATCATCAAGCATTATCGTCTCCAGTAGTTTGCCGATCGGCAAGCGTCAAGATGGACGTGGAATGTGCTGCTGTTGCATCCATTTATTTGATTGCGGTAGACAACCATTATGTCAATCAATAATTACTCAGCAGCAGCACTTATTAGATAATTAATAAATCAATATGTTTCGTAAACAATAAGTAGCCTTCACTGTCCGATTTTGTGGACATGTCAACGAATCAGCCGGCGATTCCCTTTGATGTGTGCCCGAAAAACCGACAACTCACGGATCGCAGGCGATCACAGACGATGATCGGCGAGTACGGGCAAGTATGCCCTCTACACAATCGTGCTCGTGCGTAATCGTCTGTAATCACCGATTTGTAGAGGCAGCTTTATAAGTTTAATGTGTGTATCTGCGGCAGCGGCCATGATAATGGATCGAATCTAATGAAGTTTTATTTTTTTGAAAGGTAATATAATCGAGATGGTTCTTAGCTATGTATTGTGAAGATCTGTTCAGCTGTTTGAGAACTATTAGCTCATATACCTACCTTATATAAATAAATACCTTTTTCGAGTATCTAACTTTTTAAAAGTATTTTATACATCATATGTTTCTTTTGCATTTTATGAATATTAACTGCTGTCGTGTGGATACGCGGTTACGGTATTAAAGTAATGTTTCAGTCAGGGGTAATTTAATAGCAAAATCAGAAGTCAAATGCATTTTGAATTAGGTAATTTTAATTCCTAGAAACTAGTTGTTAATTTTTCTTCGAAGACTAGAAGAAACAGGTACAAGTAAATGCAGTTTGACTAATTTGTCAAATGAAATATATCCTCAAATGAACATCAAAAGGATTTCCAACGCGGAAGATGGCGGGAAACTTTGAATACCATCAAAGAAACTCGGTCAACTGCATAGCAATGCTACTTACTTACCGCCATTAATTATCTTAACTGGCAACTATCATCTGTCTTTGTCTGTATCTACGTTACACGCTTGCATAGTTTTAGTAAATGAGATCTAAGGCAGTGTGGAATTATCCAGTCATCGAATTCGTTAGGATTGTGCATCTTTTACTATAATATTCTTATGCGTATAATATTCTTGAAACCTTCATGCGTTCTTGAAAAAGGAGCTTGACCGCCTGACAGAAAGACGAACAACAAAGAATTAGGCACGGAACCCTAAAATGGTATAAAAAATATATTTCAATCTATACTTATTAAATTCATACTCCTTCATTCTTACTAATTTGTCACTACATAGTATAAAACAAAGTAGCTTCCCGCTGTCTGTCTGTCCTTATATATGCTTAGATTTTTAAAACTACGCAACGGAATTTGATGCGTTTTTTTAAAATAGATAGAGTGATTCAAGAGGAAGGCTTATATGTATAATACATGCATATTATAGAATAGAAACACTGATAATTTTAGAGGTTTCTAATGTAATGTCGTAGATAAACACATTTCTTGCGCTTACATTGCAAACGCTACCCTAAAAACCCTACGAGATAGATCAAAAAAAATGTACTACAGTATTGTACACCTTAAAAAGGTCTTAAAAAGTCTGCGATGGTATATGTCTATCTCTAAGGGATTACCCACAATTACCATTTTTTATCCTTTACTGTTAAAGAGAAATAATGGCTTGTTTACGAAGTGATTTTAAACAATACAGAATTAATCCTTATCCAATTAAAAAGGAAATTATTTTTTTGATGCTGAGTTTTCTTAGTAGGTACACGACAAACGTTATCTCAATTGAAGCAAATCTAGAATGGGTCAACTATGCATAACATTAACTATTAAATAAAAAAATTAAATGACACCCGACTGAAACTAATTTAATTCACTTAGTATCGATACCCACACGACATCGATTTAGAAGAATTGGTATTAACTTAAATTGCCTTTTAAACAAATAAAACTTTCTCACAATTGGTCCATTACTTGGGCGCTACGATGCCACAGACAGACATACAGATACACACGTTAAACTTATAACACCTCGTCGTTGTTGCGTCGGAGGTTGTGAAAAAGTGTTTATTAAATAAAGCTTACTACTCTGTACAAGATTATTTGAATGATGACAAAGCTTGGATTCAAATGACGTTGAAGCTGAATGATTATACCTCTGTAACAGAACAGACAGACTGATGTAAACAATGGCATTTTGAAAAGAGCAACTGTTGAGTTTCTTGCCAGTTCTTCTCATCAGGAAACTGCTTTCCGAACTGGCGGTAGCTTCAGACAAACTGACTGACTGACCAATTTTGACGTGTCAAAAGTACTTTGTAAAAAGTCTATTTGAACAAAATATTTTGAGTTTGAGTTTGGTTAAAATGATAATCTAAAATGAAAAATCTATTGACAAATATAAGGTAAACATTGAGTTTAAATACTAATAATAGGTTGGTAAAAAAGTTTCTTCGCATTTTTTAAGAAAATTCAAAACATTTTTTAATATAGTTTATTTACTTTTAACTAAAGTATGTAGGTACCATTTTGTTCGATAACTTTTTGCCATATTGTAGGTAGGGACATGATCCCATTGATATAGAAATTTTAGGGCTTCTGATCAAAAAACCGCGACAAGTAGTCAGTCCTCTCGTGATGTTAACCTGACACTGCCTAAAGAATTCTGAAGTGACCGAAACAGGTGGAATCTGAAGGTGCAAGGTCAGGATAGAATTTGAACGCTCCGTTACGATGGGAACCGGAGTTTCCCGAAACATGTCGAGCTAAACTCGATATTAACGCCGTAAGTGTTAAACCGTCATATATATTAATAGAGTCTTTTACTTTATATTTTTTAAGATTTTACAAAATGTAGAGTTGCCATAATAAAAATAGCAATAAATATCATAATAATGGTGACGTTTCCAATATCAACCGGTTCCTGGAAAAATTTATTCTTATTGGTATAATTTTATGGTAAATTATGGTGGTTTATCTAATATTTAACAATAGTTTTCGTTAGCTGGCACTAATGCAGTATCGTTGAAATTGTTTCTACGAAATGTTAGCTCTTCAGATTGTTGACTATTTGAGTGGTATGATTCAGAATGCATCTCGATTTAGATGTGGAGGTGTGAAGACAAGAGCCTGGGTATGCTTTTATTTTTATCTTAACATAGTATAAAACGAAGTCGCTTTCCGCTGTCTGTACGCTTAGATCTTTTAAACTACGCAACGGATTTTATTGCGGTTTTCATCAATAAACAAAGTGATTCAAGAGAAAGTTGCGGGTGACTAGTCTCTAATAATGTTATAAATACGAAAGTTACTGTCAACCAAAGTGACAGACACAATATATGTCGGAGAATAGTAAAAGAATATCGAATAATCGAATCGTCATCGGTATCTCACTTCCGTGGTTTTGACAGTCTCGACCCTCGACCCTTTATATGCCATCGACAGTCAGACAGACTCTCAAGAAGTGAAGTGGTCTCTGGTTAGTGTTAGTGAGTGTTAAGTGTAGTATAGTGTTAGTGCTAGGAGTGCTGTCCGATAAAGGTCACGTGAGTACCTTACAATTTAGTTGCCACGTCTTGTGTTGGGTTAGGTTTATGTGAATTTAACCTTGGGTTTAAACAGAGAGCCTGAGCAGTGGAGGTGAGTGTTATGATCATTTAAAGGAGATCCTTAAGTCTACACCTTGGTCACAAGTCCAAGGCACTGCTTAGGTTTCTCTCGTAATTGTTAGAGTTCATATTTCATCATTTATTGGTTTAGTAGAAGTATCTACGTTGAGTTTACCCAATATTCCATTCAATACCATCCCCCCTGTTAGTGGGGATGGTATTGAATGGAATATTATATAAAAATTCCTTCTCATTATTAAAATCCCTTACATAGAAATACAAGAAACAGAAAAATAAACCGCCAGACTACCTTCTCCACAAAGTTAGTAATTGTTTCATGGGGCTTGGTGTTAATAATAATAACTTTATTTAGAAACATTCACATATGAGCTTAGTATAAATTGGTAACGATGATACTGCAATAGTAAAAACCTCGGGGCAGATATCACTGCCAGTCTTGGAGGTCCAAGACTTTTTTACAATTTCTTCCAAATAGTTAAGAAAAATTTTTACAGTTTTTACAAAAATTTTAATTTAACATACTCACTGTTTGAAATTATAGGTATTTGGATATGTATACGTGTATGCTGGAGAAATGTTTGTATATGTGTGTTGTGTGTGTGTCAAAGATAATTATCAAAAGATCCTCTGTCGCCTCATAGAATAAGGTCTTTAGCCATGCTATGCATTTGCGTTTGCAGATATGTCAGTCAGAGGATAGATATTTAATTTAAATCTGTTATACAGCAAGCAGCATATATAACCGTAATGACGTGTACTAATTGTAGCTTTAACCTTTACAGTTTGTACCCTTAAGTCATAGAAAAGCTCAGCGTGTTTACGACACATTGTTTGTAAGATAAACAATTTTCTTATCCTTAAGAATGAGCAGATATTGTAATGCTGGTGTGTAGGGAAGTATGTTGGTTGTAACACATGACTTGTTTGCACCTCCGAGTATAATAAGATTCCACAGCTTATATTAGATTTGCCACTAAAGCTGTTTAAAACCCACATTAAAAAGTGTTTAGTAAATAAAGCGATAAAAAGGCTTGGAATCCAAGTGACGTTAATACGCAGCTGACTGATCGTTTTAAAAAAGCATCTGTTGATTTTCTTGCCAGTTCTTCTCATCAGAAAACCGTTTTCCAAACTGGTGGTAGCTTCCGACTAACTGACTGACTGACTGACTGACCAATTTTGATGTGTCAAAAGTAATTTGTTGAAATAAACTAATTTGAGTTTGAGTTTGATAATATTATTTTATTTTGTAAGTTTTGATCGTAAGCTGATATGTAAAACCAAATAAAGACTTCTTTGTTTACTGGTACGCCTTGGCTCTCTTACAATAATTTGCATGATTTCATAGAGTGAGTGGGGGTCCAAGAATTACCTCACTTTCATTAGAGATATCTTTTTATCTGACTAAATTATAAACAGTGCTCAGCTCGTCGTGATTTAATTTCACTTATTTTTATTTTATTATCAATTAAAGTCGGTTATACGTTAATGTTCTGTCGGATTTATCTTGTTTTGATGCGTTTCGGTCGATCCAAGGGTGTTGGGAGCATGAAACGGTTAAGAATAGTTTAGAAACAAAGTAAACATATTTTTGCGTCCATTAAATGTGTTTACTATATGTTATTGTGGTCTAGGAATGGAATGGAGCTAAAATGTTTTTTTGAATACGTTTATTTGATATTTTAATTATTTTTAGACTAGGGGCCCGTCCCGGCTTCGCACGGGTGGATAATTTTTTTTTTTAAATTTTGGCTCCCGCATTCTGTCGCTCCCTCTATCCCCGCGTTACTCGCTGCGCTGCGAGGCACGCCACACCGCGGCGGCGGCCCGTCTGGGATTATTTTTTATTTATCTTGATATTTTTATTTCGTAATATCTTTTGACTGGAATGTCCAATTTCAATAATTCAAAAAGTAATTAACAGGTATTAAAACAGTCTTCATTACAAAATAATTTATTTGGATAAGAATTAATACAAAGTTATGGAAAACTTGGTCTGATTTTGATAGGCATTTTTATCAACTTTTAAAATGTAAAAAGTAGTTATAGTGACTTAACTACAATAGTTGGACATATGGTCTCGCGGAGTTTTTTGTAGATATTGATACGTTCTATAATATTGTATAACATTTTTTTGTTCCATCATCAATACTTTTCGCAGCGCATGCGATGAAAGATATTTTATGGCTAATTTTTTTGCACCTTGTGCTGGTTTTAGTGAGAATTTCTGGGGATCTCTAATTTTTTTCTTGTAATAAATATAGCCTATGTTACTCAAGGATAATGTAGCTTTCTAATGGTGAAAGAATTTTTGAAATCGGTCCAGTAGTTTTTATGTTTATTCGTTACATAAAAAATACAAATCTTTCCTCTTTATAATATTAGTATAGATAGGTATTTTTGTCATTAAAAACGGGACCCTATTACTAACTAAGACTCCAATGTCCAATGGTCAGTCTGTCTATCACCAGGCTGTATCTCACATATTTCTGTTGCCGCTATAACAACAAATATTAAAAACAATATAAAGTGATAATTTAAGGGGGGCTTCCATACAACAAACATGATTTTTTTGCCGTTTATTGGTCGTTATTAATAACGACAACAAGTAGACGCTTGAAATGTTCACAGAATATTTAGTTGTATATTCACTTTTAAAAAAGTAATAAAATTTAAATAAAATTAATATTTAAAGGGGGGCTCCCATACAACAAACGTGATTTTTTTGACAAATATTCCGGAACACTTGGTGCGCGAGTCCGACTCGCACTTGGCCGGTTTTTTGTTTGTGTAAATTAGATTGGTTTACATTTCGCAATTACATTTTATATTTGGTCATTTTACTTTAAAAACTATCAGTTTCTTTTCAGATTTTTCGGCTAATATGATTATAGATTTTAAAAAATCTTTTACTTATTTCAATTATAAAAGAAGTTATTTATGAAGCCATATTTTTTGAGGTATGAAATAACTCGTAAATCAGTTAATATTTCATTTTATGTATTTTAAAGTTGTGTTATGATTAATGAATAATTTTGTCATGTGCGGCCTTGCTGATAATATTTTTATCTTAATGCGATTCAAAAATATTATGATGCCAAGTATTTACGTCGTGTTCCGAATAGAAGACAATATTTACACGGACAGCTAAGGTGTGAGGAATTTGGCATCGCCACAAGGACGTACTAATTGAACAGGCTTGACAATTGCTTTATAGACCAAGATCCCGCGACGATCAGACTTTCATTATTTTATAAAACCTGAAAGTTGCTCTGTATATACCTACTGGACATATAAACGACCTCCAACATTTTTTAATGTGTCTGACAAGGTGTAAGATCCATCGTAACAGTCTGATTCGTGAGAAAATATCTTGATAGTTTCTCAACTAATATATAACTTGGAGAAATGAGAAAGAAAGGGGGGTATATTGAAAACATTTAGAGAGGGGAAATATTGAATGGACTATTGGGTAAACGCAACGCAACGGGTAGAGACTGCTACTGAACCGATAAATAACTAAACATTATGATCTCTTAGAATTACGACAGGAACCTAAGCAGTGCCTTGGGATTGTGACCAATATGTAGGTTTAAGGAGCTTCACATATGTAAACACTCATCTCCCTGTCCAGATTCTCTCTTTAAACCTTTGTTCCAGATATACTAAGTCTCTGACAATAGACGACGGTATTTCTAATATAATTCCAATTAAAATATAAAAAAAATTAAAAAACTAAGCTATATACTTTAACGAATTTTAGGTGCAATTTAAAAAAACCATGTCCAAACTTCATAGATGAGGATTGTTGACATATCTATTTGGGACATACACAGTAAAACTTTCAGGTTTTATAAAATAATGAAGATCTAATCATCGCGGGATCTTGGCCCATTAATACTATTTCTTCTACGAGATCGGTGTGACAACTTGAATTATTGAAGATCATAATATTTTGAAACGTAATTAAAATTTGATGCTTGTTGAAACATATAGACAAACAGGATAGGAAAGCTGTATTGCATGCGACTCAGCACCACACAAAAAAACACCAGCCGAGCTCTGTTTGACTAGCTTCAGTCTATCGGAACAGAGATTATATAGTCTTGGAATAAAGTAAAACGTTCTACCCGCGAATATAGTTTCAACGGTGTTGCTATTTTTTATTTAATGATATAATTTTAAATGTTATTTATTTGTTTTTAATACAAAAAGAAGGTCACGATAAATTGCTTCAGTGTAACATCTTAGATACTATTGAATATTTGGCAGTGATGGAACTCGTACTTGGCAAAAACAAATTACGTAATCTTAATAATATGGGAGCTATACTACAAACAGCCTAGGGCTTGAGACCCAGGAGCATGTTTCATCAAAGATTTCATAATATATGAACTCTCACCTTCACCACTTAAGCTTGCCAACAACAATAGATAATAAAGTAATCTTACGTGGACTTCAAGAAGACCTTAACCACGACACTATAACACTAACTTCCATGTGTGACTAATCTGTCGCATTAAAGGTTATATATTGTCTACACGTCGGTATACTTTAAATACAACCCCATGAAATTCTTTTTACATATAAAACGTATTTTTTTATATTTTTTGAATATTTTCAGCTACCAAGAGCTAATAGAAGATTCTTTTGGTAAGTCTATATAGTATAAAACAAAGTAGCTTCCCGCTGTCTGTCTGTCTGTCCCTATGTACGCTTAGATCTTTAAAACTACGCAACGAATTTTGATGCGGTTTTTTTATAATTTTAGAGCTTACATTGCAAACGCTGGCTGAACCCTACGAGATAGATCAAAATAATGTACTACAGTATTGTACACTTTAAAAAGGTCTACCTCTAAAAACATGTATAAACAATATTTTTTTTAAAATCTCAATTAAGAATATCAATAACGATTGTATAAAGAATTTTCAAGAAAATATTTTTTATATTTTATTTTTTTTAAATATATTTTTCATGGATCAAAAGTACCCAAATTTGAAAATTCATCTCTCTAAAAATATTAACTTTATCGTAAAAAGTCATAGGACATTTTTTATTTGTATTTCAATAACGAATACAAAAAAAAATTCTGGTTGATAAATAAAAATTCCTTGCAATTGTTTAAACAATTTCGGTTTAAACAATATGACACGGGGTTACCCATGGCAACATGCATCTATATCATGAGTAGGGCAATTTGAAGACGATCTCATAAAAAAATTGAGGTGGAATAGTTTTTTGTACTCATGATTCCTCCTGTACTAATTATAAAACATTTTTTAGGATAAACTGGATTGAATTTTATACCAAATTTTTACATCTTTATCTTTAATTAAAAAACTTAATATATAAATTGAAATAATATTTATTTCTTTAATTATAATATGTTATCTTAGCCTTTCCTATTTTAGGGATATTCGGGCATTACTTCTTTATATACACGGAAATCCTAAAAATCAAAAACATTTTAGTTCATGATTCATCTTTCCCGAATTACTAAAGAATTTTCAACAACGCGTTATGTGTTAAAATATAATATTTTTAAACATGTACAGGTCATTGTTTTATTAATAGATTAGTCTGGTAAAACGGGAGATAATTACGTCAAACTCATAAATTCTGTTTTAGACCTCCCACTTCGTCACATGATTGAAAGAACCTAAAGTGTTTTGTACACGCTCGTTTTGTTGTAATTTAAATAATTGGTTTTCTATAACATATCACATAATTTTACAACATAATATTAAAGTGTCAAAGAAGTCTTTCTAAGGCTGCGTTTCCACCAGCGATGAGCGAGGGATGTGTTTATTAAGAATCCTTAGAATCGCTTCAAATACCTAGCCTCGCTCAGTGTGTATCTAATGAAGCGTTTCTATTGGTACTTATTTTTCTTGCCTCTTATATTCAAATCCATTCAAAAAATTGTAGTGGCTGTTTGTAATATTAAAATAACCGTTTTTTACTGAGTGCATATGGATACACGCACATGGTACATATACTAACAACAACATTTTTTACAATTTTTGTCTGCCTTGGTGTCTGTTTGGTTTGTTAATCTCTGAAATGGCTGGACCAATTTGGACGGGACTTTCACTTGCAGATATCTGAAGTAACAAGGAATAACTTAGGCTATTTAACATCTCGCTTCGACCAATAGGAGCGGAGCAACACGCGAACGAAGTCGCGCGGCTCGGCTCGTAATAAATTAAATTGACCTATGCTTATGACTTTCTAATAAATTTCGCTGATGATAAGTTGTTTCCTTTTTTTCCTAACACCCAATTACTGCTGCTTTGTATATGTTTTCAGTGCAGTAATAAATTACAACTAGAAATTAATCATGAAAATATCTTGTAACATCTGCCCACGGTCACGATAGTGTCACATCTACATAAGCTGAAGTTTCAACGAACTAATCTCAAGAATTACTGGTTCGAATTGAAAAATTATTTGAGTATTAGATAGCCCATTTATCGATGAAGAATATAAGATAAATAAGACCATGCTACGACTCATAGGAGCGAAGCATCAATGAAAAAAGTTGCAAAACCGTGGAAGATTTATTCCTTTTAAAAACTTCCGTTGCTTGCGCTGCGTAAACTGCGATAAATCCAAGTTTCAGCTTCGTGAGAATTGTATGATAGATACCTACGTCACACTCTCCGTAATGTGACGCAGACATAGTCGCGCGTTTCGGCTAGTCAATAAATAAAAAGTTATGGCCGTCCATTCATACACAAACTCCCACTATGTGTAGTCTCCCTGAGGTGACGTAACGGGGCTCGCCTACGTGTAGAACATTTACCAACGAACCAAAATAGACGTTTGCCGCGAAAACAGGTGCTTGCGCCATTTTGATAATATGGATGCTGGGGGTGTGTCCATTGTTTAAATAGATGTTATTAATAAACATCTTACTCAAATGCTAATCTTAGACTAATTTGTTATAATCAAATACTTTTTTTATTTCTTGATCAAAGTACTTACGCTAATATTTTTAGATAATTTACTTTTAGTATTTTTTAAGAATTAGAATCCTTCCTTACTGATATTATAAACGCGAAAGTTTGTGTGGATGTTTTTTAGTCTAAATGGATTTTAATAAAACTTTACAATTATATAGCTTATACACCAGCATAACATATTGGCTATAATTTATTTAAATGATATTGTGTGAATTGTAAGTAGGAAAAAATTGTGCCATTTGCGAGCAATACTGTCGTGCGCTGCTGCTGCTGTGGGTTAGAGTTAATGTATGATGGAAATGTTTATCTATACTAATATTATAAAGAAGTAAGATTTGTATTTTTGTATTTTTGTATGTAACGAATAAACATAAAAACTACTGGACCGATTTCAAAAATTCTTTCACCATTAGAAAGCTACATTATCCCTGAGTAACATAGGCTATATTTATTAAAAGAAAAAATTAGAGATCCTCAGGAAATCTCACTAAAACCAACCCAAGGTGCAAAAAAATTAGCCATAAAATATCTTTCATCGCATGCGCTGCAAAAAGTATTGATGATAGAACAAAAAAATGTTCTATAATATTATTGAACGCATAATATAATATCTACAAAAAACTTCGCGAGACCATATGTCCAACTATTATAGTTATGTCACTATAACTACTTTTTTACATTTTAAAAGTTGATAAAAATGCCAATCAAAATCAGACCATGTTTTCTATAACTTTGTATAAATCCTTATCCAAATAAATTATTTCGTATTCAAGACTATTTCAATGCCTGTAAATTACTTTTTGAATTATTAAAATCGGACTTTCCATTCAAAAGATACTTATTACGAAATTAAAAATATCAATATAAACAAAAAAATACACAAGGACGCGACGGGCCAGTATAGCGACGCAGCGCAGCGAGTAACGCGGCAAGAGAGGGGGCACCGAAATGCGGGAGGGCCAAAATATTTTTAAAAATAACATTCCACCCGCGCGAAGCCGGGATGGGCCGCTAGTCATATATAAATTACGTTGGTGTTAAAATTAAAATGTAATATATAGCAATTGATATTGCAATTAAAATGTGAAATTAAACAAAGCTAAAGCCAAGCCAAGGGCAAAGCCGAGACGGGTCGACTAAAAATTTTCTTTTATGAGAATTTCAACCCTTCAAATAGGAGTTAGGTTTAAGCTAACTTCGTACAATACATACCTACTGTCTTAATAAAAAGTTGTCTAATTTTAAGGCGTGGTACTCATTAATAGTAAAACGAAGCGAGTATAATTTGTAAACGCCTACGCTTGCACGGAAGAAATACACTCAGAAAAGATTGATATTAAGATACTATTTAAATAACATACATCATGGTGGCTTTTTGTTATTTACGAAAATAATTGAGACCATAAAAATATTAATATACTGCACAAGTATCTTGTTGGTTTCGCGTTTTTACTAGTGGAGGAAATGTTTAATAACCATAGTTCCCTTAAAATAAAATCTCGTCAAAGTTTGTCTAACGACACCGAAATTAACGAAGTATGGCGAAATAACTAATTTTATAAATAACTAAAACATCTTTACAAACTAAACTAAATATCTTTACACACATATTAATGTGGGTATAACTTAAAAAATAACACGAATGTTGAAAGATATAAGCAACTTAGAAGTTTAACCACAAATAATTTTAAGAAACAATTTTTATCAACACTGTTTATAAAGTAGTAGTAGCGGGTAGATCATTTTATATTATGTCAAGTATACCGACTTGAAGACAATATATAACCTTTGATGCGATAGATTAGTCTCAGTCTCTCTGGTGTTGTCGCGCAGTGAACATGGAAATTAGTGTTATAGTATCGTGGTTAAGGTCACCCTCCTTGAGGTCCACGTAAGTTTACTTTATTATCTATTGTTGGCGAAGACGTGGTGGAGGTGAGAGTTGATATTTTATGAAAGAGCTCTTTACCTCTAACTCAAACTCCAGGCACTGCTCGCCTCAGTCTAAATCGCATGTGTATACGTAATGCTTTACAGTAATTGGTATCATATATCTCTCATTTTATGACATAATGCAGAAAATGAACGATATTCATAAATACGTTTAGTGGATTTAAAACCGTGTCGTCATAGAATAATGGAAACAAAATCGTACTACGCATTCCGCTCATTGATGTCTGACGCGAACATATTAGTGCTCGCTTTACCGCTAATAAACAGTTTTAGATGAATGGAATTTACATCACTACTAATATTACGTTTCACTATCATTTACTTTTAAACCGACTACCGGTATGATTGATGGACAACAAGCAATATACAACAGGAAGTATTGAATTTTATAGTTGAATGAATTACTGTATAGGTTTTTAGGGTTGCGTACTGAAGGAAACCTTAGAGTTCTCCATGTTCTCAAAGTTGTGTTAAGTCTGTCAACCCGCACTGGACCAGCGTGGTGGGCTCAATCCCTTCTCATTCTGAGGAGGAGACCCTGCTCAGCAGTGGGTCATTAAAGGGTGATGATGATGATTTACAATTGATATTATTATGTTACTAGCGATCCGCCTCGGCTTCGCACGGGTGCAAGTATTATACATATAAACCTTCCTCTTCACTCTATCTATTAAAAAAAACCGCATCAAAGTCCGTTGCGTAGTTTTAAAGATCTAAGCATACATAGGGACAGAAGGACAGCGGGAAGAGATTTTGTTTTATACTCTGTAGCGACAAAGGTTAACTGAGTTTGTTAATAAATCAATCAGACAGTGTTGCCCCATGTTAAAAAAATGCTTGATTTTGAAGAAATTTAAATAATGAATTTAATTTGGATATGACAATTACTTTATATGAAACTAGCTGCCCGGACAGACTTCGTTCTGTCAATATTAATTTTTTTTATTATTAATACCTTCCGTGGGCCTTAAGGAACATACAAAAAAAAAATAGCCGACATGGTCGAGCCATTCTCGAGTTATGCTCTTAGCAACATTCATTTTTAATTATATAGAAGATTAGGTTAGCACTATCCCTTTATATTGTTTATTAAAAACCTTTGTAAAATTGGATGTTTTAATTTTCGAAATAAATATACGAAACCCTTAATCAGATTCTCATTTTAACTTGACAATTTCTTGAATGATTTCGGCGCCGAAAAGATTTACACATTCTGATGTTATTACTGGACAGAAGTATAATAAATCTATCTTGCACAATCGCTCCGGAATCTCCGGAAATGTTATAACTCATTCAAATGAGAAGTTTTAACATTTAGTGACTATAAATAAAAACGTGAACAAAACACACGAAATATACATTTCTTAAAACTAGCATCTGCCCGCGACTTTGTCCACGATAACTTCTTAAGGCATAAACTCCCTCTTCCACGATAAAACGTTCTATTACATCTTATGAAATATCTGTATACAATATTTTATTAAAATTCGTTGATCTGTTTTTGTATTAATAACCCTCCCACAGGTTCTCTTCTATTTTAGGATAAAACTTAGCTTATATGTAATACAAGCTATGTAGAGTTAATTAATTTTTTTTTTTTACAGATTACTAGCAGTATGGACCACACACTACTAGTATTCCCTTTACCCCTCCTAGTAAGCTAATAAATAGCTTGTGTCAGGAGTGGGCCACACCAGTAGTCCAATGTCTGGGATTTGAACCCACGACTTGTTGATCGTGAATCCAACGTCCGAACCACTGGGCTACTGATGCTTATTAAAAATGATTTTAATCTACTAGCGACTCACCCCGGTTTCGCAAAGTTTCTCTACTATAAAATGCATGTTTTATACATATAAACCTTCCTCTTGAATCACTCTATCTATTGATGAAAACCGCATTGAAATCTGTTGAATAGTTTAAAAGATCTAAGCGAACACACAGCGGAATCGACTTCATTCTATACTGTGTAAAGATAAAGAATATACGCAGACCAACAGTATGACGGCTTGACATATACTACTATGGTTATACTTAAATCAGAGCTTCAGTGTTACTGCTAAAATACTCGCGACGTAATAATAATAATTTCAGTCATAGCAGCGTATTTATTTTCTTAGCTTATATCTTTACGTTGGCACAACTGAATGATATTCCATTTGTAGCAACTTCTAAAATTAAATGTTGCCCAGATTAATGTTCCTCAAATCAGTGTTGTAAACATCACAAATAATAATAGCTATAATGTGTTATAAACATTGAAATTGATTGAGAAACAAACATCCAAATATCCAACCGACTTAAATACCTACAGACAGATTTTATAGAATCGTAAAGTTTGTAATCAAACTTAGATATTTTAGACCGACGCTACTAATAAGGAAATATTTATTATTTACTTATCTAATACTGTTTTGCACACCACATGCATAATATTATAACAACTAAGTATGAAATAATACAACTATGGCAGAACAAGAGGCGGCCTTATTAGCCATTTCTTCCAGACAACCTTTAGGTTAGGAAACATTTTATTGAATGGGGAATAAAGTGGTGTAACCATAAACTACTTATAAATAATTACAACCTAACCTACTTAAACATATACAATATATATTTATAAATATCTATAATCATATACCAATAAATATTTTAGATATAAAAGTAAATATATGTCGGAGGTGTGAGTTAGGTTAGGTTTATGTTAATCTAATCTTAGGTTGAGACAGTGAAACTAAGCAGTGGAGGTGAGTGTCTCGAACGAATAAAGGAATTCCTTAAGCCTACACCTTGGTCACAAGTCTAAGGCACTGCTTGGGTTCTTGTCAGAATAGTAAGAGATCGTAATGTTTAGTTATATCGTAATTTTTAGCCATCCGTTGTGCACATACGATGCTTATTAAAAGATTGTATATCCTTTTTAATTAGTTTCCGACATACATAAATAAATAAAATAAAAAAGCCTTTTATTCCATGCATTTACAAAATAATTTTACAATATTGAATTTCAAATTTCATGCTTGATTATCATTATTTTCGTTTGAAATATTACAGAGCGTAAATTAAAAATATAAAAATATTAGGTTATATATATCTAATAGAAAAATTGAAATAATCAAATGTATCATAATATAGGTAAATTATTAATATTTAAATTATTATTTTAATTTTTACATGCATGGACCCCTCTTAGGTGAAGGCCTCCTCCAAAGATTTCCATTTATCTCTGTCTCTGGCGACATAAATCCAATGCGGTCCAGCGACTTTTCTAATGTCATCCTCCCAGTGCGTGTACGGTATGGTAAAAGTAAATATAAAAATAAAATTAAAAACATAAATAAATAATAATAAATTTCATGTCATCAGTGTCTGTCCGAGAGTAGATAAAAGTTTACAGAATTTTTGAAAATCAAATCAAATTTTACGGATTGTACACTAAATGATTGTGTATAATTTCGACTTCGAGATGATCGATTTTTTGTAGGTGACCCTATGTACTCAAAGGACATGGCACATTTCTGACTAGTTCATATTTATAATGTACAGTAACATCTTATATATCAATAATTGATAAAAATAAATATAAAAGTTATAGTCAACTTTTTATACTTGTACAAGTATTTAGTATTTGTATGAGTTTAAAGATTACTTTAACGATTTCCATATGAATATCAAATAGTATTTCATCTTTTATTGTTTCATTTCACACAGATTTTTGTATAAATAACTAATATGTTACATTATTATAAAAATATTTTTAAATAAATTCATAAATAAAAATACATGTAAGTAAATGCTACATACTTATTATTTTATTAATTAAAATTATGTTAACTTTATGTTTATATTGTAAAATAATACCCATTATCCTCAAATATTGCTGTTTGTTGCCATCACGTAACGGAACGCGTACGCATTGGATTAGACATCCATGATTAGACGCAGTCAAACATAATGTCAAATTGAAATAATACTTGTCAAGGACTGAGGTTGTTTTTATAACCAACTTGAACTCTACCATTCAAAACCCTGATAGTTCTATAACTATATATTTTTAGCATCTTAGTTGTTGACTAAAATACTTTAATTTAGATGATAACTCATCAATGTACACGAACTTTTCGTAACTAGGCAGAGGGCTATGAAATAGCTGGCCATGTCATTTTTCCTTTAGATAGCGAGGAGCTTTTAGGTTTTTTAACACACAGAGAAGAGAAAGAATATGGAATACGTTTATTGTCTATAGTATTTTGTTATACTAAATATACCAAGGCCATCTCACGATCTTTGGTAACATGTTACAATGTACGACATGCGTTTTCAAGATATCTTAGTTTACCATAGAAAAACTAGATGGCGCTTATTCAAAGTCAAAGTCAAAGTCAAAATTTTTTATTCAATGTTGGAATTTACATTCTCTTATTGAACGTCGGAATCTACCACCCTTTCGGAAACGACCTAACCCAGACCTGAGAAGAATGGGCGCAAGAAACTCAGCGGGACTGTTTCTTTTGGATATTTTTTTATCTTTGATTTTTTAAACGCCAATTTTTATAACAAGTATATTTATACATTGAGAAAGCCTGGAGCGAACGCATCATTCCCAAGGCGTGACATCTTCCAAAAAATCTTTAATGTTATAATAGCCTTTGTCACACAAACGTTTTTTAACTAACTTTTTAAATTTTCCTATAGAACAATTTTGAACGTTTTCTGGGATCCTGTTGTAAAAGCATACACATCGCCCAACAAAAGAATTACTAATTCTACTCAATCGAGTAGTAGGAGTAACAAGTTTGTGTTTGTTCCTAGTATTGATGTCATGCAAGTCACTATTTCTAATAAAATCATTAATATTTTTACGCACATACATTTTCAAAAATATATTGTGAAGCAACAGTCAATATATTAATTTCTTTGAATTTATCTCTTAAAGATATTTTAGGGCCGAGACCATAGATTGCGCGAATAGCCCTCTTCTGCAGTATGAAAATCGTGTTTATGTCGGCTGCGTTACCCCAAAGTAGAATGCCGTAAGACATTATACTATGGAAGTAGCTAAAGTAAACTAAACGAGCCGTGTCTATATCAGTTAATTGGCGTATTTTTTTAACCGCGTATGCTGCAGAGCTGAGTCTATTGGCCAACCTCTCAATATGGGGGCCCCATTGCAATTTAGAGTCGACAGTGATGCCCAAAAATACGGTAGATTCCACCGGTTCCAACTCCTCTCCATTTATAAATACACCACTCTCTATTTTCTTAACATTGGGTGTCGTAAATTTTATATATTTAGTTTTCTTACTATTTAACATTAGATTATTAGCACTGAACCAATGTACAATATCAGAGAGAGCATTGTTTACATCGTCATATTCAGTTTGATAGCGTTTCACTTTAAATATTAGTGAAGTGTCATCAGCAAACAATACTATCTTGTTCTTTTTTTCTACAAGGTTTGGCAGGTCGTTTATATAAATGAGGAAGAGAAATGGTCCAAGAATAGAACCCTGGGGGACCCCCATATCCAGACGAGCCCCAGGAGATCTCTTGCCATTCACGTCAACCCTTTGAACCCTATTGTTTAGATAGGAGTTCATAAGGTCGAGCGCAGTTCCTTTGATGCCATAGTGGCGCAGCTTTCTGACCAGAGTCGCATGTTGTACACAATCGAAGGCCTTAGATAAGTCACAGAATATTCCAAGTGCATTCTGTGATTCCTCCCAGGCCTCGAAGATATTCTTAATTAATTCGACACCGGCATCCGTTGTTGAACAACCCTTAGTAAAACCAAATTGTTTCACATGGAGAAGCCTCTGTGAATTAAAATGAATCAACATTTGGTTTAAAATTAGTTTTTCAAAAATTTTACTAAGCGTTGGCAATACTGAGATGGGTCGAAAATTATTTGGATCAGTTATACATCCAGATTTAAATATAGGCGTTACTTTACTATGCTTCATCAGGTCAGGAAACACGCCACGTTTAATACAAGTATTGAAAATAGTAGCTAGATACGGTGCAATGGCATCAATTATGGAGTTAATTATTTTAACAGAAATACCCCAAATATCAGCTGTTTTCTTCATATCTAGGGTTTTAAATGTTTTAATTATATCTTTACTGTTGACAGTACTAAATTCGAACAGTACATCACATTTTTTAACATTTTCTAGCAATAATGATTCAGCAACGCTGGCAGATGAAATGAGAGAACAAGTTGTTGAGATTGGAATGTCAGAGAAATATTTTTCAAACGTGGATGCAACTTCCTGATCAGTTTTGATATTAATGTTATTATAAATGAGATTATACTTGAAGTTACGATCTCTGACTCTTCCAGTTTCCCAATTGATAATATTCCATGTCATTTTTATTTTGTCTTGTGCATTATAAATTTTTTGTTTAATATGTAACGACTTTGCCATGGAACACACTTTTTTAAATAACTTTGAATATGCTTTAACAAAGGCTATAAAGGACTCTGAATGGTTGTATGATCTCTCATTATAAAGTTGATATAGTTTTTCTCTACTTCGATGAATACCAACAGTTGCCCAATCATTAAATGACAAGAGACCACCCGAATTGACTGTCTTGGTAGTGAATATAGCAGTAAACTCTGATTTTATTAATTTAAATAGTGTGTTATATAACATATCAGGGTTATTGTTGTCAAAATTTAAGTATGTGAGTTTTGCTATAATACTACCTTTAAATTTCTCCATACGTTTGGAGTTCGTAGGAACAAACACAATCTTTTTATTTTTATTTCCTTTTTTTAACTCACAGTTAAAGGAGATTAATTGCCCAAAATGATCCGAACTCAACTTTTTAATAATTGAATATGAATTGGGTTTAAAGTTGGTAAATATATTATCAATACATGTTGCTGAGGTTGCAGTTACTCTAGTTGGCTCTAAAAATATATTTACTAGGTTATATGAATTTAACAGGGATCTGAATCTAACACTTGTGGTGGAGTTTTCTAATAGATTAATGTTAAAATCACCACATATTATAATATATTTTTTAGACTCAGATAATTTTAATAGTATTTCTTCTAACACATTTTCAAATAATTCATATAACGCTCCAGGGGGACTGTATATGCTCACAACAATGAAGCGCTCAAGTTCTGCACAGGCTATCTCAATAGTACGTTCTACAGAGAGGCTCACAATGTCTTTGCGTTCTTTAAATTTAAAAAATTTACTTAAAATTATTAAGGAGCCCCCACGTAACGATTTTTCTCTGCAGAACGCACTTGCTACCTGGTGACCACTGAAATTAAATATGAGTTCATAATTACGAAGCCAATGCTCTGTAATACATAAAAAATGAATGTTATCACATCTCATATTATATTTTTACGTATTCTATAAAAATTATACACACCATTATGTGCATTCGCGGAAATAAGTTAAATAAGATTCAAAGTTAATAAGTAAATAGAGTGGATAGATTATATTCCTGGACACGTATTGGTCTGTTTCAGCCAGTAATTATACTTTCTTCCACACTTCATATCAATGCCCAGTATTTATTTTTCTGTATTTAACTTTTACTGTATTGAACTTTGCTTTTTTTCGTCACAAATAAATTTAGTTATTAGCTATTTATTTATCTATATTTCTAACTGGCAATAATACGAAACAAATCAGATTGGAAAATGAAAAATGTCTTGTTACATTACTGATATTATTATTCCACAACGTCACGACGATAATAGTATTTTTATTTAATTTTTTATACATACGAAAAATCCATTGGGATGAAAGCTTTTGAAACTAGATTTCTTCCTCTGGTAAGAAAAATCGTTTTGTACGGTATTTTTTGTGCTACTTCAAACAAATATAAAAAAAGAGAGAAAAGGAGAATACTGAAAGGTAGAGAAAAGACAGAAAGCGAAATAAATAATAGTTTAAAAAAACTAAAAATACGCTTTTTATTATAGAAAACCAAACTAAAAAATAGAAAATAAATTTTAATAAATTTAAAATAAGAATAGTGTTAAAAATTTCAATAAATATAAATTAATAATAGTGTAAATAAAAAAAATGTATTTTATTTAAAAAACGCGTGGGGTGCATGGTGTCAATAGTTATAAATATTTTAAATATTTTATTGACAGATAAGTATGAGTAGAGTGATTATCATTTTGATAATATCTTAAAAAGCACCCCACGCTTTTTTTTAAATAAAATAATTTTTTTTTATTTACACTATTATTAATTTATATTTATTGAAATTTTTAACACTATTCTTATTTTAAATTTATTAAAATTTATTTTCTATTTTTTAGTTTGGTTTTCTATAATAAAAAGCGTGTTTTTAGTTTTTTTAAA
Source organism: Limenitis camilla (assembly GCA_905147385.1). Classification (NCBI taxonomy): domain Eukaryota; kingdom Metazoa; phylum Arthropoda; class Insecta; order Lepidoptera; family Nymphalidae; genus Limenitis; species Limenitis camilla. The sequence continues at coordinate 12,038,919 of LR990230.1, read as the reverse complement.
CTATTATTTATTTTTTACTTTTTAGTTTGATTTATTTATAAAAGCGTGATTTTTTTTTAGTTTTTTTTTTAAACTAAAAAAAATCACGCTTGAGAAACAGCTACCAGAACCAAGGAAGGCCGCAGGCGCGCAAATTACCCACGGAGAGTTACATACTGACATACTGACATACTGACATACAAGTGAAGCTAATAAAAAGCGTGTAAAAAAAGAGGGTGAGAGAGAGAGAGTAAGATATAAAAAAGAAATACGGAAATATTGTAGATTCCTAACTTAGATCTGTACAAACAAAAAGGTGATGTTCAAATTAATTACAAAATAATTATGGCAACATTATTTATTAAACTATAGAAATAGCTTTCCATCAGTGATTTTTTTTTAAATCGAATCAGTACGAAATAAATGGATGTCTTGTTAAATAATGAGTTCATTCATTCATTCAAGCGTTCATTAATGGAATTTCCATAGGGACGATATGAATGCACATTTATTAGTGTCATTATGTACCCATTACATAATGGCACTAAAACGAGAAGTTCCCTTTTTGAAATTAAAAATGCTACTTTTTATTCAAGGTAGTAGAAAAAACTTTATTCATGGATTTAGGTTTTAAATAATATGACGTTTAATAGTTGTTTATGCAACTGTTGTATAATAAGGGGTATTAAAACACGAATGTGGGTTTATCACACGAGGTGAAGCCTAGTGTAACCTGACATCATCCATTACTTATACCTACCATGTCTGTTTCATGGTAGTGTTCCTCTAATCACATAATCATTGTAAGTATACAGTGGGTGCGACCACAGTTCTACCTTGACCATCTTTATACCTGTGCATTTCTGTGTTCCTATCTGAATTATTTTCTTGTCTCGTCCTTTTCATTAGATCGCTTTTTTACGTAGTCGGGTTATAGTTTTTTAAACTTTATTAACTGAGGTAGGGCACAGCAGGAAACTTCCTGCTCAAATATGGAGCAGCCCGACTGGGGTAGTACCTTGACCTTACAGAAGATCACAGCTAAATAACACTACTCTAAAGCAGTGTTGTGTTCCTGTTGGTGAGTAAGGTGACCAGAGCTCCTGGGGGGAATTGGGGATAGGGTCGGCAACGCGCTTGCGATGCTTCTGGTGTTGCAGACGTCTATAAGCTACGGTAATCGCTTACCATCAGGTGAGCCGTACGCTTGTTTGCCGACCTAGCTACATGAAAAAAAAAAAAAAAAAATTTTTCTTTAATTTTTCCGTTTCTCGATCGAGATAACTTTAAGAATCTCATGTTGTAACGTAATGTTGGTTATTGTTTGTTTAAACAAGTGATTAACTGCAACGACAGGACCGCGCGGACTAAACGACCGCATTTTAAACATATACGTTGACTCAAACAATAAGATATATATACATATTTGTAATGTGCTCGCTAAGACCTTTCTTTTAATACCAAACACGTGATAATTATCTAGTTTAATTTTTTTCGAGTTTAGCATCTGAGGTATAAATTGCGTCATAAAAAAAAAATCATAATTTTTTATAGCTTTCACCCGCACCATTATTACAAATCTATTGACACCTCACTCATGAAAATTGGTTCGGTAGTTAGGCGCTAGGGTGGAACATACAAACATACATAAACCGCCAAAATCATAACCCTTCCTTTTGGGTTCGCCGCAGTCGCGTAATAAAACTAAAAATCGATATTTTTGAAAAATCCGCCATTTTTCGCATAAATTACTTTTTTTATGGTCCACGACGTTGTGCTAGTGAAACGAGTGTGAACGACTGTCCTTTTTTTGAAATCGAAAAAAAATTTTTTTTTTGCGTTTTTGTGAAATGTGTATTATTATGAAATTCATTATAACATTATATCATCCGTTTGGGTGATATAATGGTTATTAGGACATTGGGTGATTTAATGTTTTAGAATATTTTATAGAGAATTTATAGCATGGGAGTAGATTAATTAAATTATATGAGACATCAACAACTTTTTTTAGACAGACTAATTTTTCTTACTAAGTAACCTAAACATCAAAGATATTATAATGGAAAATTTCCATAATCACTTATCCTATCCCGGTGGAATTCATTAGGTGCACATATAAATACCCAGTTGGCCCGTACAATGGACAATTTATTATTTAGATTTCCTGCGTTTGCGCTATTCTTTATGCAAATTGGTTTGGTTCTACTTTTAAATCGTGATTAATTGCTGTGATTCTTTTCGTTTTAATATGAAAAACATATAAATAATGGTTTTAAAAAAGTAGAAGTTTTCTACAATCAATTTTATTTATTTCCCAATTTAATCTACTCCCGTCAACAAAAGATTAACAAAAATCATTTAATCTTTTTCAACACATTGCTGTATAAAACTATCTAGGTGTTCAATAATCATTTTACTATTATCCCAATGGAACTATGATTTTTTCGGGATAAAAAACCGCCTATGCGTTAATCAGCAGCAGAAAAAAACATTGATGGCCCAGTGGTTAAGACGTTGATGTCTATTCGGGAGGTCGAGTTTGTTCCTGGGCTTTTCTGAGTTATGTGTGTTTGAAGCAATTAAATATCACTTGCTATAACGGTGAAGGAAAACATCGTGAGGAAACCTGCACTCCTGAGAGTTCCCTAAAAGTTCTCAAAGGTGTGTGAAGTCTGCCAACCCGCACTGGGCCAGCGTGGTGGACTATGGCCTAACCACCTCCTTTCTGAGGAGGAGACCCGTCTCAGCAGTAGGCCATTAATGGGATGTGATGATGATGATGATGATGCGTTAATCTAACTTATAAAGTATCTGTGTGCTTGACCGAAATCCGTGCAGTCGTTTTGTGAGATTGAGTAACAAACATCCAAATATTCAAACGTACAAACTGTCACATTTATAATATTAGTAGTAATAACTAAGATTAGTGAGATATCAATAATTTTCGAAAAATTTATATACAACATTTACTAAGAGTAAATGTTGTATATAAATTTTATTGTTGTATATAAAACAAAACACATAAAAGTGCTCAAAATTATCAAGTCCACCATCTTGGGTGGACCGCCATGATGGTTTTAGAGTAGTCATTTTATTTTTTTCATATTCTTCTCAGCAAAGTCTTTGATTTCATATTCATATTATAAGAGTGCTTAAATATTTAGTCCGACATCTTGGATGGTTTGCCATATTGGATGTAAAATGACGTCACATGCTATCTAAACATATGAAAGCTAAATTTGATCAATAGGTTGAGGATAACTGCTTCAATACTTGTAGTATCCGATCCACACTGCTAGTGATCTTTAAAAAAACCAAAAAAAAAATTAAAAATTTGACCCGAACATACAAATATTGCAAGTTAAATAAAAGCTTGTAAAAAAAATTAATCACAACCTTAATTTATCTAAGTTTTACGTGTCTAATATAGTAATAATTTAAATTAAAAAGACTTGATTTTTAGTATAATTAAATGTATCAACAATTTAATCAATTCTAATACTTAGAAGCGGGAAACATGGCGTCAAGTCATTATCCTACTTTAACAGTGAGAGTGACATCTATTTGTTTTCATTAGAAACCTATTGCTTTGTAAAACAAACACGACTCTCATTTGCATCAGCTTTACATCCAATCACTACTTGATTTGATGGAACTAATTAAAGATCATAAGATTCTCTGAATCTAGTCGCGAAATAAACAAGGATGGTAAAGCATAATTGTAAACAAAGTCCTTGTTTATTTTGCGAAAATTACCTGTAGATGACGTAGTTCTATCAGCCTTTTGGTTACTTGGTGTATCTTGAAAAAATAATGAAGTGTTTCAGACTAGTGCGAAATATATGTACATCCTTAAAAAATCAAGCTATCGGATCCAAATAACTTCCAAAATCTTATACACAAAATATTAAATTAAAAATGGGTCATTTTCAAAACAGTTACCAAATAAGTAAGCAAATACCCATACGACTGCGATTTAGAAGAAACGATATGAACGTTTATGAGACAATTCTTTTGGTGTTGAAAACAAAATATAAAAACAGCAGTCAATGCAGACTTATAGCTACCGGCACGTAAGTATATGTTTGACCTTGAATGCGCAGAAGTCACTACAGCGCCTCACACGCGATTGGTTCTTATGCGACGTGTCAGTTTCTGCGCGTCTGCTATTTGTTAAAAATAGTAAACGTCACAGATGGAATTGCCAGTACAGGTACACGCTCACAATTCGCAACCTTTCCCCACTATTTTTGCTCATACCTAGAGTTAGCTGTCCGCTACTATAGCAAATATTCATAAAAAAGATAGATAAAATATATACTGTTACGTACTTTAAAAATTTGATACTTGATTCTATTCGATACTTGATGTCGAAAGAAAGGTTTCTAGAAATACCGTTTCATCTGTACTCAGTGTAAGCAATGTCAGTGTGTTACCATGGTTACAAGAGAGTTATAATTGCCAATATATTAATATTGTTACGCAGCTCTCAAGCTGGAAAGCTGATACTCTTCAAACGGCTGATCAGATCTCCATAAATCAAGCTAAGAACAATCTCGATTAAATTACCTCTCAAACAAATAAAACATCATCACAATCGGTCCATTATCTTAGGCGCTACGATGCCACTGATAGACATACAAATACGCCGATGTATACAAATTTCTAAAATTGTGTTCCGCAGTTTCCTGTCTCTATAAATGGGGTTTCCAAAAAATTCGCACCATCACGAGTAAATAAAAGAAACAATAAATATTGCTAATAGAATCCTTCACATACCATCACACACACCTGCATGTCCCGTTACTAGTTAACTCGAGGGTCCGTCTCAAACTAACAACATAGATATCTAGATATTTAGACATGTAATAAATCTATATAAAAATCTAAATTTTAAAAAAAAAATTTAATACTAGTTTTTTGACTCTCTATCAATTACAATCAGACAGTTACAAGTCTCTCCATTCATTTAGGAAGTTTCAGCTAAATTGAATATCAAGAAGTGCCTGAAATTTCTAATCCGCCATCTTGAACTCTCACAATACACTGTCATCCAATCTAAACGTGAATGTAAAATTTTTACTCAATTGCTTGAAGATTTGACCTGAACATACATACTAACATTACAACATAAATAAAATCATGTAAAAATATAAGTTATCAAATGTTTCTTTGTCAGTATGTATGTTTGTACAGTTGGAATCGATGAATACCTAAGCATAGGTATATCATTAATCTGTGGTTTTGAAGTGAACTCTCTCCTTCTCTCTTTCCGTTTGTTAAAAATAGTGTGTTATAAGTAAGTGTTAAAGTAAATAATACTAATATATGGATAATAAAAATTTAATTTAAATGCCTCTAATATATTCATCAATAAAAAACTACTGCACGAAATTGGATACGGTTTTCATAGTTGTATTGTTGTAAGTCTAACTAAAAATCTAGTTTTAGTTTCATTTAAATCGATTGACAGGAAATACAGGATTTTGTTATTTAAAATGTTTTAGCTCAGCGAAGCTAAAGCGAGTATGGAATGTCTACGGTTTTATAAGTCTGTAGCATGTTTTCACAGTGTGGGCTATTTGTCTTTACATAGATTAGTGTAAGTGTTTTCTGTGCGTCTCGCACCTGCGTCCACAACCCGTGCCCGACGTCATGTCACCTTCACCTACCTACTACCCACTACCCGCTACCTACACCCAACTCTACGCGTGAAACATTTATTTTTGTGCTATATATTTATTTTGTACTAGAGTAAAGGGTTAGCAATTGAAAAAGTTGGGTAAAGGTAAGTAAAGAGCTATACTTAATGTCACCCATATCTGTCTTGAACGGGACAATTCCATTATTCAGTTGTCTGTCCTGGGGGCCTAGCCAAGTTGCAAACGTATATTTCTATTCTCTTTTTACAATTTCAAGCGATAAATCTTGACAAGTTATGTTGACATATTTGGTGCGTTCTACTAAGCGGTCACAACGCCCAAATAACTTTAAGATGTAAATAATACTATTTGATACGGATAGAGATTTATTAATGGAAGTTAATGTTTGTAAGCATTTAAAATATATTTATATATTATTATATTATATATATGTACATAAATATATTTACAATGTAAATAATAAATATATTTACATATAGTTACGTTGTAAACATATTTATGTACATATATAAAAATCAATATCGATCAAACAAAAATTTGTATGTGTCGTTTGAGGCTGTTAAAAATTTTTGAATATATAAGTTACTTTATCATTATCCTACTGTAATTATAGCCCGACATATATAAATTTATTTAACCAATAATTATTTAGGTATGAAGAATTATTGAGTAATAATAACCTTAACCTCTTGAAACTATTTTTTTATAACTCGCCATTTGAATTATTTACGTTCACGCTCAATCTCCCGTTCCACATGGGTTATCGATCGTAACGCTCGCGAATAAGTGGAACGGGAAAAACCATGGTCGTGAGCGTGGTCTTCGTACTCGTGAGTTCTTAGTGGAACGCACCCATTAAGTGCGAACGTTCATTAAAAATATGTCATTTTAATTTAATCACGTGATATATCGTTCCCATCATATGTCATTCCCATACATTTTTAAAGCTTTCTATATTCGTTAACAATTGTAGTAAGTCATCTTGGCTAGGCCCCCTGTTGTCCCGACAAAAACTTCGAGTTTCCGCTCGAAATTTACTGTGTAGCAAGCCATAGACTACACACCGATAGATATTTGAATGAATAAATACTAATATATACAAGAATGTGTGCAAAGGCGGTCTTATCGCTATAAGCAATCTCTACCAGACAATCTTTGTTGTGTGGACTTTTGACTATTGGTACTAAGGCAGTGCTAATATTATAATTGAATACTACATATTCTGAATGACAAATGTTTTACGATAAGATGTATAAATTAATGGTTTGTACAGTAAAAGGGTCGTAGTATTACTTTGTGTAAAATGGAGGCAGTTTGATTCGGTTGTCAGTTAGATATTTTTTAGTTATTTAAGCAAATACCGGTACCTCATCAACGAAATGGAAAGCTAGGTTAGATAAGGCTTCGTCCGTTCCGATTTATTTTTTTAACTGTGGACGTTTAAAATCCCAACGTGACAGCACAGAAGCGCAAAAAAAAAAAATATTAACACGCACTTACGACGGAAGCGGGGTAGTATCTAGGCTTAAGACACGAGAGTTAGATTTTGTCTACGCGCAAACAGTTGTCTACATTGCTCAACCTCGTTGCCAATTCTTTAACTATGCTCACAGTAACATCACAGACTCAAGTTATCCTCGATAGGGTTTTTACTATGGTAGTCAATATTCACGCCATGAATCGGCAACAGCTTACAAATTGTAGAGCAAAAAATTTCACATTCGATGTTAAAAAAGTCGAATAGTTAGTTTATGTAGGTGGAATATTAGTTACTAGTCGATTTCGTCTGCGTGTTGCTCCGCTTCTATTGGTTTTAGCGTGATGATATATAGCCTATAGCCTTCCTCGATAAATGGGCTATCTAACACTGAAAGAATTTTTCAAATCGGACCAGTAGATCCTGAGATTAGCGCATTCAAGCAAACAAACTCTTCACCTTTATATATGAAGTATAAGATTAATATTAAATATAGCCTTAATATGAGCCTAGTGATAGTCTTGTAGTTCAGACTTGGCACACACCTCTGATTTTTCTAAATTATGTGTTTTAAGCAATTAAATATTACTTGCTGTAACGGTGAAGGGAAACATCGTGAAGAAACCTGCACTTCTGAGAGTTCTTTAAAGTCCTTTAAGGTACATGAAGTTTGCCAACCTGTACTGGGCTAACGTGGTGGACTATAGCCCATCAACCTCCTCAATCTGAAGAGAAGACCTGACTCAGCAGTGGGCCCGTAATAGGTTTAGGTGATTATAATATTAAATGCATATATTAGTATTAATAAATAATGTGTAAACCATCGATGTATAGTAAAAGCTTAATACACGAAATAGGTTCATTAATACTGGTTCATTAAATCGTAACCAATTATTACGCTGAATTAGCTCTAATATGGTTTGGAATATATTGATAATATATTGTCGTAAAGTGCTACTGGCACACAAAATGAACATAACATAGTGGTAAACGTATTATAAACCTAGTTAATAAAGTGGTCTTGGTGAATTGTAAAAGATTTTATATATTAAACTAGCCGACCGCTATGGTGTATTCTCTCTCTCTCTCTCTCTCTCTCTATATATATATATGTCGGAGAATAAGTAAAAGATTATCGATTAATCGAATCGTTATCGCTATCTATGGCGTTGGAGTAGGGTGTTGGTCACTTCCGTTGTTTTGACAGTCTCGACTCTCGACCCTTTATATGCCATCGACAGTCTGACTGAAGTCTTAGTCGTGCGCGGTCTCAAGAAGTGAAGTAGTGTCTAAATAGTGATAGTGTTGTGTTAGTGCTAGGAGTGCTGTCCGATTAAGGTCACGTGAGTACCTTACAATGTAATTACCTCGTCTTGTGTTAGGTTAGGTTTATGTGCGTTTAACCTTGGGTTTAAATATAGAGCCTAGCAGTGGAGGTGAGTGTCGTAATTACTTAAAGGAATTCCTTAAGCCTACGCCTTGGTCACAAGTCCAAGGCACTGCTTAGGTATCTCTCGTAATTGTTAGAGATCATATTTGATCATTTATCGGTTCAGTGGGAATATTCCCTATCTTCCCATTTTCCATTCCCTTCTCATCATTTAAAATCCCCGACATATATATGTCGGAAACTAATTAAAAGAAGGAATGGAATGGATGGCCTATCTCAAAAGCTATACGGGCGCAACATGGTCAGGATATAACTAAACATTACTATCACTTACTGTTATGACAAGAACTATTATGACAGGAACCTAAGCAGTGCCTTGGACTTGTGACCAAGGTGTAGGCTTAAGGAATTCCTTTATTCGATCGAGACACTCACCTCCACTGCTTAGTTTCACTGTTTAATCCTAAGATTAGACTAACATTAACCTAACCTAAGGCTAACCTAACCTAAACCTAACTCACACCTCCGACACGGCCATTCTGACGCGCGACAGTCCTCGGGCGATACTGAATTTCTAAGCCGGAATATCACAAGAACATCCGCTCGTCCTTCTTGACATTAGTCTACTCAACACAAATTTGCACAAATAAATTCGGTAAATGTACTAACTGAACTGGACAATTAACTAATCACGGTCTACAACTCTACACCGAACGGCATTAAGGAAACTATTGTCACAGTATCACAATCGAAATAATATCATTTACATCAAACCGCTGAACTGGCTAAACGCTAATTTAACGATTAATCATGATTTAAAGCAAGTTGTATCTTCAACGTACCGAACACACACGTTATACTGTCTAGTCATTAATTCGCACCCATTCCTATCAAGGTACTAATTCTGGCGTAACAAACACTGTGTTTTTGACCGGACTACTATCAAATTAAGATAATGGCAATTTTCTACTACACAAAAATAACATCATCAAGTAGAGCCATGTACCAGAACTGTTTATTCCAATTTTCAAAAGCAGCACACTTCTACAAATCCTTGAGTGATACCCTCCATCACCACGACTCTCACAGCCAACCGGTAATCGCAACTACCATCACACGCGCATCCACCTCGTGGATCGCAACTCTTACGCACATCCATCACATGGACTGCAACAAATTTCAATACGGTCGATAGATTCTATCACTCAAGAAACCAAAATCCATTTTACTAATCATGATCACCATTAACTTCAACTTAATTTGGTAACTGGTACATGACCTACAATCATTTTTTTTTAATCGCACGGGTTTACATTTTCTAAAAATCTTTCAACGTCATAATCTAATAACGAGAATGCTGATAGACCCCATGTGAAGCGAAGGTCTATCCCACTTCTGATGTCGGAAACTAATTAAAAGAAGGAATGGAATGGATGGCCTATCTCAAAAGCTATACGGGCGCAACATGGTCAGGATATAACTAAACATTACTATCACTTACTGTTATGACAAGAACTATTATGACAGGAACCTAAGCAGTGCCTTGGACTTGTGACCAAGGTGTAGGCTTAAGGAATTCCTTTATTCGATCGAGACACTCACCTCCACTGCTTAGTTTCACTGTTTAATCCTAAGATTAGACTAACATTAACCTAACCTAAGGCTAACCTAACCTAAACCTAACTCACACCTCCGACATATATATATATATGCGATTTGCAGTAGACACCACCATCTCACAGACTGTCTTCTATCTCACTCACCTTTTATTTTATACAAACCTTGTCCTGACAATAACTAACACAACAAAAAAGAATTGTTACATTCGGTGCAGTAATACAGAGTTGGATAATTCCGAAAAGGAGTCATAGTGAATTAAAAAGTTTGTGAGATCTCTCACTCACTCACTCACTCAACCGCTCAATCTGTTTTCCACTCACGCACTTATTGATTAACTTACACTACCTAAATATAAATATGAACATACACTACTCTCCGGGATAAAAAGTATCTTGTATGAGATATTACTATAGATGTTTAATTTTAAAATTAGTTTGCATTGGATTCTGGAAGAGATTGCTTTAGCAATAAGGCTGCCTTTGCATGCTTTTTAAAATTTGATCTGTATTTATCTTATGTTTCTTTCTCTGTGTGTGCAATAAAGATTCTATCTATCTATATGTAAAGAGATATTTATAAATAACTTTATAACTAAATAATTTATTTGTGGGATACTCAAAAACCTTTTCTGCAAAAAATTAAATAATATACTGAATTTTACTTAGGAAAACTTGATAAATCTTGTTGAACTTCAATTGTCCTATATTTCTATTCATCTAAACGTTACTAAATCCATTACTAGTAACTAAATCAAAGGAACTACCAAGTAATTACTAATAACTATTAGTAATGTCTCAACTATTACTTATTACATACAATATATCATTGGTTTGAATGGTTGGAAGGCAAGTTACAGCTCGTTACGTCATCTGAATGAAAACTCGAGCTAGATTTATTGCTGGTTGCGTTCGCGCTTCATCTTTGTCGTTACTTATATATTATTAAATGGATGTGGCACTTACAATCATATTTTTATATATTTATTTTAACATATCTGTATTATGATGTTCTATGAAACTAGAAGAAAAATAAATGGACACGTATTTTTTGGTTTTTTTAAAATATGAGCGTTAGTTAATGGTTAAAATCAATTTTGAAATTTAATCTATTCTATAAAGACGTTAACGTCAAATAGTGTTGAATAGCGATATGTCATTACTTTAACAAATAAGGCAAGGGCATTATCTTATTCTGCTGTATATTACGTTGACACATATGTTTTAGATTTTTTCTTCGAAACGAATGAACAAGAAATTCAAAGGTGTTGTTTATTGCTATAACATATGTGATCTGCCTCGAGTACTCTCGTAAATTGTATAGTAAGTAAATTAAAGCACTTCGTATGGTTATTACAAATAAAAACAGTACCAAGGTTTACATATGTTTGGACATACGAGAAGCTCAAGGGTAGCCAATGTTGGCCAAGTACAAATAAAGTTTGGCCAACATAATGTCAACTTATTGTACAAAACGTTTACAAATAGCTTTTCATATTAAGCACAGATAAAGTAGGTTTAGCTCGTTAAAAAATTAATATAAACTGTTCAAGCGTAAGCATTATAGCTAAAAAACTCGTTTTTCATTCATCTTAACAGTACCAATTAAAAATTTTTGTAAATTTTAAACAAAAGGAAATACCTCTGCACTCCCCAGTGGCATTTAATGAAGTCTAAACTTTACTTCACCTTTGTAATAATGTTCTATTGGGGACAAAGTATTGATTTTTAGTACTTAAATGACTGTGGTTTATAAAATGTTTATTTTTAACAAAAAAATATAACCCTGGCTTAGCCTTTATGTTAACAAAAATAACAAATTAATTTTACGTAACATAATCACTACATAGTGTAAAACAAAGTCGCTTCCTGCTGTCTGTTCATATGTATGCTTAAATCTTGAAAACTACGCAACGGATTTTGATGCGGTTCTTTTTAATAGATAGAGTGATTCAAGAGGAAGGTTTATATGTACAATACATACATAATATAGTAGAGAAACACTGATAATTTCAGAGGTTCCTAAAGTAATGTCGTAAATAAACTAACTTTTTACGCTTATATTGCAAACGTTGGCTGAACCCTACGAGATAGATCAAAATAATGTACCACAGTATTGTACACCTTAAAAAGGTCTACAAAAAAGTCCGCGATGGTATATGTCTATCTCTTAGGGATAACCCACAATAACCATTATTCTTTACTTCTTACAAGAAATAATGGCTTATTTACGAAATGATTTTAAGCAATACAGCATTAATCGTTATCCAATTAAGTACTTTAAATACATTGTGCATTTAATATAGATCAACATGGCCCTTTACAGCATGAAATTTAAATTTTCGAAGATATTAAAGATTTAAACTGCAGGGACATAGCAAGTACACGTGTAGGAAAGGTCGATTAATTTAACTATAAATAATAATGTCAGAGTCAACTGATCCTCATTAAGTGTAGCGTATACTTCATTATGATAATTATTTCATGATTTTATTCGTTTAATTGCTGCTAAACTATCAGGATTGAGCTTTATTTATTGAGGATCAAGTCAGTAAAACTGACCAACAGAAACCACTAGTTAATAAAGGGTTTTGTTTAATTTCAAATCTACTAACGTGTAACTTTGAACCAGTCTGTCAAATGATTTCATAAAGTAAACATTGTCTATGGTACATGTAGTATAGTTTAGTGTGGTCGTCTAGGTCTTCATTTTGTTTACATATGTTAGAGTGCAAGGTCAATTTTAAGGACGTTAACATTAAAATCTAAAATTAAGTAATAATAAAATATATAGAGAAATTACTATTTTTTCCCTACCCAACACCGATAGATTGATATCAAGTAAACATTAAATCAACAATAATAGAAAAAAATCCATTACAGAGCTCGCTCAATGAAAAAACTATTAAGTGCTCATTTAGTGCTAATCAAATAATACAAGAAAATATAGAGAAAAGAATTATTATTCGTTAAGAATCCCTAAAATGCTAGCTATACTCGTAAAACCAGAGGCTCGTATCTGATTCAGTTATTGTGACTTAAGCTAAGTTAGCATTGTTCTCATTATATAGTTACTAGCGGGCGCCCGCGACTTCGTTCGCGTAGAAGTTCTGATTTTCTATGAGATTATAAAAAGATAATTTTTCCCGCTGCTGCAATAATCTAAATGCCAATTTTCATATTCCCGCTTTTCTAACCTCAAACTTTAAAAGCATAGGACTTTCATATAACCTTCAAACCCCCATTCCACCCCTTAGGAGGGGCACCCCCGTAATAAAAATCTTAGCTGACACCTACCCTCTAGAGAGAACCTACTTTCCAAATTTCAAGTTAAGAGTGACAATAAATTAAACTTTCCCATACAAACTTTCATCCCCTATTTTACCACCCTTAAGGGGGTATTTTGCAAAATAAATTATACAGATTTTTATTATTGTAAGTTATTACCCTTCAAGTTATTATAACCTTCCAAACCCCATTTTACCCCCTTAGGGGAGGATTGTCTGAAATCCGTTTCTTAGTGGACACCTACGTCCTAGAAGGAACCTACATTCCAAATTTCAAGTTTGTAGGTTTTATAGTTTCTGAGATTTCGTGATGATCAGTCAGTCCGTCAGTCAGTGACTTTTCGCTTTTATATATATAGAAGATTGTAAATATCATAATTTAGTGCTAATTTAGTGCGAATAGAGCACTAAATTAGCACTAAATTTTGAGCAAAAAATTTTTGAATTCCGTACATTTGACGCTGTCAACTTTTTAGACGTAAAATGTATTAATCTATTTAGTTTATGTCACATCCATCCCTTGACCCTTCCCACCTCCCTTGGGCCAAGCATTTATGTAAGTTGCTAATTACTTGATCAACATTCCGTACCTCAAAGACATAGCATCCCTTCCTTTGTCTAAACAGTCAAACTTGGAGCTTTGTCTTACTATAATTATGAAATTACACGAACATGTTAAAGGTATTTAGTCCAGTTCAAATTAGGTAGCTGACATTACCATATATAGCTGTTTAGCATAATTGGTTCACTTGGGGAGGATGTTGTTACATACGAGTATATATGACATATTATATGCGATAAACAAGTATTTACATAGCTCTCCTATGGACTAAGTTGCTGCATCCAATACTTATATGTTATGTATCAACTTAATTACTAACACAAAGTCAAAACATTTTCTGAAGTCTCTCAAACTTATTGTCTAAACATTATTAACTCAATTATAATTTATTTAGATTAGTTTTAATAACCTCTCACTTTTCTACATAGTTTTTTTGACCGACTTCAAAGAGGAGGTTTTCGTGATCCGATTTACGTGATACTTCTTTTGTTTGATGCGGAATTGTTGCCATTTGGTCCTACAAAAATTTAAAATAGGTTGTCCCACTAGTTTTTATTTCATGAACATTTTTTCCGTCCCAGTGTCTTTTTAGCTATATAGTTTAAGACGCGCGGCACCTTTCGTAGGCCTATCGATGAAATGTTATAGTCTACCTATTACAGACACTAAAAAGTAAAAATTAAAAAAAAAACACATTTAAAAAACCGACTTCAAACTAAAAAATGCACTAAGAAGTAAGAAATAATTCCGTTATTTATTCATCTCACTTTATTAGGGCAATAATATATAACAATTGTTATTTTTGTAGTCGGTGCCAGCAATAGTATAGTATTGTAATAGTAGTAGTTAAATAGATATACCTATTAATTATTATTCTATCTCACTACAAGTCTGTTCACCTAGCTAGCTTCAAAAATAACAATTATTAATAATGGAATTATTTCTTACTTTTTAGCGCATTTTTCAGTTTATTTTTATTTTGTACCTTTTTTTACTTTTTTTGTTAATTGTTACACTATCGTTAAAATGAGAAAATCATATTTTTAGTTGTTATTAACTTATGAGCGCTGCTTTCTGGTTTTCATATAAGAGTTATCAACACTGTTAATAACTTAGTATTTATATTAATCAATTATACCCAGATGTAGATAATATATAATGTTCTGATACAGTTGAGCCAGTTGTCTAAGTGTTGTGAAGCCGGGACTTACATACTGTGTAAGAATTATTGATAAATCCGGTTTTCGTCTAAAATATATATTATTATTGTCTTTTATTTGTTATTTATTGTGGTGGAAGGTAGGAGCAAGTGCCCCTCCCTAGAAGAAAAATCGAAAAAAAAGAATTAATTTTCCTTGCTTTCCATTTATATAAACTTGAGCTCCCTTCCCCCTCTCCTCCAGGTAATCGCTTCGCTTTCGTTTGCCTTTTATTCACGCAATTTGAATTTATTTTCAGTTTTATAAATAAATTGAATTCTAAGTATTAGGTTCTGTTTTAACCACTGTAACATAAGTTTCATTGAAACCTTTTAAATACAAGATATTCTGTTACTGAATCTAGAATTTCCACATTCGCTAAAATTGCTACGTGTATCGAAAGGAGATATATTCTGAAAATCGTAGAACTATTGGGAATAATGTCTGACTGATCTAATGTATTTTCGAGCTCTCCGTATGATAACGTTATCTCGTTACATTTTCTAACTCACGTAGAAGAACAAATCAAAATTTAAGTAAAAACAGGCTATTTATTAGGGGTTTCTTATTTTTATTTGCATTGATTGGTTAATAAGTTTTATATTTTAAAAAAAACTGTTTACTAAATTTAATTGCTGTAGTTCCATAAAAGCTATGATACTAAGTTGTTCTACAGAATTGTTTATACCTGGTGAACAGCTTCTAGTGTTCAGTTTTTAAAAAAAATGGCAGTGAGAGTATGATAGTGTAGAGGTTCTGAGCAATAAAGAGCTACTAGTCGTTTTACATTTGATTTAATGTGTATGTGTAATGCAATGTGTTACTATGCCCCACTAACACATTGCTTTAGCATATAGCACAGGCTCGTCACACACGCTTTTGTATTATAATATAAAATTACAAATGTCTTTGATCTTTTGTAGTTGTTGATAGTTGGGTATAAATATATCTAGTCCTCAACCAGGAGTATACCTGATCGCGACACTAGCACCATAAATCGCAGGCACTCGCAACTGTCGTCGAAGCTGCAATATACGAGAGTTATTGGCCAGGAAATTAATTCTGTCGACGCAACTTGGGTTAGGCGGGATCGGGAAACGCGTAGGGTGTCTATGATATACTGTAATATGTGACATTAACAATATCATCACTATATATTAGAAAACAAAGTACTACGTCGCATTTGTCTGTCTGATTTTATATTATCGTCAATTGAGGGTATTTGATCAGGAATTGTTTGTATAAATTGATTGAAATATTATGAAGGTGGTCGAAAATGTCGCGAGCAGTTGCCTAGAAGCTTTCCACTGCCCAATCCCTTATTAAGGTATAACAAAACCATGTATGATGGAATGAATGTCGGTCTAATATGCTCTACTACCCATGAGAAGCTAGGGCGGCTTGCTTGTTAAGAATATTTAAGGAATGAATGAGACAACCATAAAACTGATCATGTGATTTCCAAAGAAGGTTTGGTCTATTTTTGATAATGCTCACTGTACTAAATCACTATCTCTATTCTATTGGAACAGAGGTTATATTATTTCGAGACTGAGCACCTACACTATTCTGAAAATAATATTCTCTAGGATATTTATTTCTTATTGTTTATTTTAAAAAACCTGTATAATAAAAATTTCAAGTCTGTAGACTTGAAATTTTTACTTATCAGGTAATTTAATTTTGTACATCGTAATACAAATTGAAATATAGGTTAGTGCTTTGTAACTTGTGTCAAATCTCTGTATAGTCGATCCGTAGAGACAACTATTCTTGTACCATAAAAGGTACACCAAGATCACGAGACTCAGGTATGTATTAGGTTGCTATCATGGTATTTAAAGACTAAAGTAATGAATGGAATGATAAACTTCTCGCTTTATCAACTGTGTACAACTCTAGAAAAATCATATAAAATATAATTTGTTATAAATTATAAATATACGCTAAGACTCCCAAAGTCATGGCAATACTAATAAATAAGACAAAACGAATGGGGTTTTTCTCATAAGCTGCTTAGATTACGTGTCCTCTACACCTATTAATATGAAACATGGGTTTTGAATACTTTTTATCACAATTTATAAATAAACCTTTGCAAGTTATTTACTTGTAAGATTCTAATACAATTTATTATAATTATTACCATTTTACATACATTGTAAGTCTCTACAGAAGTTACCTAATATCAATAAAAAAAATTCTAGTTATTTATTACTTTCTGGCTAAAAAGGACAGAGTACGAAAACATTCTCACATATAAATACTTAAGAGAAACGATAAAGAATTCCATCTCATTTTAAAGCTGTAAAATAAACTGCGGTTCATACACTAGTGAGTTCCTTACACTAAAGATAGTTTACTCTAGATGTCTTAGAAGTTGGGTTTTTAAGTTTTCTCAAGTGTTGTTTCAACAGTCTCGCATAGTGTAAGGAGTGAGGTAAGTGTCGCTGTGGTCATTAGGACCGAGGAAAATGCTGCTCTAAAATGTTTTTAAAGTGGAAAATATGTAAGGGTAATTTTGGAGCAAAATATTAAACTTGTGTTTACACACGCTGTATTATCAAGAATTTTAACTGATTTTGCACTGTACAAACTGAAATTCAATTGTAGATTTCATCATCCTGACAACCCGTTAATGACTAACTTTAAGCTGCGTCTCACCTATGACATCTTTATGGAGAACTCTCAGAACTGCAGGTTTCCTCACGATGTTTTCCTTCACCAAGTGCGTGTCTAGGTTCGAACTCTGACCTCCTAAGTAAGACATTCAAGTCTTAACCACTGGTCCATTACTGCCACTGTAGGTTTTATGACATATGTTTAAAATAATTTTTACTCAAGTCATGCAATTAATATTATATTAAGGCTCTATACTAAAAATCGGCCTTAGTTTTTCAGGTTACATTTTTTCAGTGGGAATCTAAAATATTGAAAAATCTATTGTAATAGTTTTCTGTTTCGTTTTTCTATATTCGGTATAAAATATAGGTACTACTCTTTACAGAGGTATATTATGATTTTTATTGTTTTTAGAATTATTTAAACTACATTTCCAAGTGATTTCGAAGTTTTATAAAGTCGGTAAAATTCGGTATTTGATTTTACGTCTAACCAAAGTCTACTTGAGATTGAGAATAGTTTGATTGCCAATTGAAGTGACAATGACAAACAGCGAGAGTTTAAAATCAGAGAGATTGAACATTGGAAGACTCAAGCCCATTTTTAGAGATTGACAATTGTTTGGAAAGTGACAGCCTGACAGTTACAGTTTTATCAAGTAGATAGATATACTATCACTAGCAGTAGTTTGCTGGCTGCACCTGTAACACGATTCGGGCGTGAGAGCGATCCGTGATATATTGACTGCATAAATCATGCTCCATTGTACAGTTCAATTTAACCTGCCTTTGACAACATTTCAATTGCGAGGAAACATTCAGTTTAGGATATAAATGCTAGCAACACTCATAGGGTTTGATTGGCTAGTATCTACTTCATATTGGTTTATATTAAAAATATCTAAACCGACAGGACAGGCAATATATAAACAAAGGTTTGAAAGATTCACGAAAGTTTAACTTTATATTTAATCAAACTATACTAATATTTATATTAGAAATATTTATATTAAAATACTAGCCAGGCAGACGCCAGTATTGTATTGTATAAAAGTAGATTTTTATACAATACTGACCCAGAAAACGTTGTTTTGGAATATAAATTTTAAAAAAATTGGTGTGGGCCACCCTAGTCACTTTTGGGGTATGAAAAATAGATAGTAGCCGATTCTCAGACCTACTGAATATACATATAAAATTACATAAAAATCGGTCGAGCCGTTTTGGAGGAGTATGGTAACTAACATTGCGACACGAGAAATTTATATGTAAGAAGATTTTACAATTAATTCTAAAATATGTGTTAGCTACAATGAAAAAATATACCAAAGGTATTTTATTGATTAATTCTTCTATTGTATCATCTAGGTTTCAATTTAACAAATAATTTCTTAGAGTGAATATTCCAAATAGTAGAGTAATTTTAAATTATTCCATGATCAGGTTCAAGCGAGTCTGTAACCTTATAACTTAAGTTGGTTAGATATTAATTGCATTGTACCAGGGTATCGTAAATATGCACTGGTTTCACAATTCATCCTGAGTACTCTGTTTTTTATCTATAGTTCATGGAATTGATTCATGCCCTTAAAACATGTTAGATTTTTTACATATTGTATAGGAATAGCAAATATCATAACAACAAATCGAAGTCAGAGCGGATTTCTAGTCTGTTTACATTTGGACCTTAATATCATTTATCTTCCAAATAGCAACTGGTCTTACTCAAATTAATTTATATAGTTTGGGCATTCTCGTAAATTTTATTACAAGTAACGCGAAAATTTTGTTTACAACTTTACTAAACTAATAAACACAATCGTAACTGTCGATTTTGCTGCTGTATTTTCTTGGATCTATTATGTCTTCTGTAACCCTTAGTTTCTTCACATTAAGGTACAAATTCCGCTGATATGTTTAGACAACGGGGGGTGAGGGATAGGAAATATCAATCGCTCCAAATTCTATCCCCTATAGGGATTCTTGAATGCCAAACTCACGACTTGCCTAATGATGCATTACTCTCATTCAGACTACCCTATAGATAAATCCCTGTGACAGTATTTCTATGCTACCCATCCATCAAAGTATTTATAGTCTTATTGCTCAGTATTTTAGGTTGAATTTCTATTATAATGCTGTTGGTTTTTAGGATATTTTGGGTATGGGTTAAATTGTCACAGCCAGGTGGACGTCGATCGCTAACTATTCATTCTTATCAAAATGTCAAATTCAATTCTGGTAGCTGGGTTGAAGGAAAATATATACTATACACAATTCTATATGTCTGTATAATTTAAGACTCTTCAGGTATTGTGTAAGCTCCATTTTACATAACCTGATTCTACGACAAACTTCCTAAATAGCTGAAATTACTTACTTTAGTTATCTTGTGGAGTTTTAGTTGGTTAAGTATTACGTATTATTTTTTGCAATTATGAATCCCACCGTCCCCCATGTCAGCGTAAACATTGATTTAATTTTATCGCTGATGTAATCACCATGTAGATCCTTCATATCATCAAAAATAAGCAAAGCAAGAACCCCCCGGCCCCTTTAATGCTGAACGGCTTCTGTGACCCAGGTACAAGTTTAAGGACGCCCATGACATGTCATGGGCGTCCTTAAACTCATCATCCACCGATTCACTGGTTTACCAATTTTCAGTACTTTATACAATGTTTACTATGAGAAATCAATTTTTTGGTTTTGTTAGGTTTATTAGGAGTGATTCGCTAAGACAAAGGGGTCAACAGTATTGCTAACTTTGCAGAAAGACTATTAAATGTGTATCGATTAAAATTATCAAATTACCTCCAATGTCACCCGACTGTACAGTTGACCGCATGTGGGCACGCATTATTTCAAAGATTTGCCCATGCTTATAATAATAATCAATTGGGTTGTACGATATTTTGCTATACATAGGAGTTTTAGCAATAATAGTCGTTACAAAGTACACTTATAGGTCTTTCCTAGAGCTATTAGGTTGTAAATGCACAACAATATTCATGAATCACACCGTATAGTGTTAGCCTAACATGCGTTCTAATCTTTACATTTTCAGAAATAAATCCATTGCTAAATGAACTTTATATTACATGGATATAAGGTAAAAATTAGTTTGAAGTTGTATAAAACTGTTCCAACTTCTAAGTTTGCCCTAGTAATGTTGAAGCGGTAAAGTTCAGACTTTACTACTCAGGTTTAGTATCCAAGTGCCTCTAATTTATTACTCTTCTGAGAAAGGAACTTAAAAATATCTAATGAAGTTGAATTTTATCGCCTTTTAAATCTAGGAGATAAAATGGATTCTTAAAATATGAAAAAGAGAATTAATCTGTCCCAGAAATGTTTAATCAAACTTAGATGATTTTCAGTTTGGTTAATATAGATATATTCTTCTTTTCGCAACTCAATTGAGTTAGATTTGAAAGATTCAGTATCTTATACATGTAATATTTACATATTTTTATTGTATAGTTATTGTCAAACACGACAACAGGACATACAATTATCTTATAAACAAATTGTTAAGAACTAATTAAGGATCCAAGAATCCCAAAGGATGTTGACTTTAACTTACGATGTCCAATGTTCGTATTAATAATTACTAACGACATAATGTTATCTCTATCATTTTATTTTATAAGCTCCTCCATCCTAAATAATAGTTTAGTTCCGTTCACGTTCAGTTCAAGTTCTGTTCTAAGTTCCAGTCAGTTACACGTAATTGTGAGTTAGTTATAGTTCCTGCGAGTTATATGTTAATAAACATCAGTTTATACACTGCTGGTTATCATTTCAAAAACCCCTTCTGACCCTGAACATTACATATATTTGTAATGGTTACATATACCCTATCGTTTAAATATTTTTCAAGGCTGATTTACCAAACTTATGTCCTCATGCCATGTAAAATTCAATGATAACTAAATCTACTAGACTAAGTCACTGACAACTACTACAAACATCAATAAAAACAACTAAATTAGGTAGGTTGTTATGGGGTACCTCAAGGGTTGTACAATTTTAATTTTATCTCTCTATGTTCCTAATTTACATCTATACTAATATTATAAAGAAGAAAGATTTGTATTTTTGTATTTTTGTATGTAACGAATAAACATAAAAACTACTGGACCGATTTTAAAAATTCTTTCACCATTAGAAAGCTACATTATCCCTGAGTAACATAGGCTATATTTATTACAAGAAAAAATTAGAGATCCTTAGGAAATCTCACGAAAACCAACCTAAGGTGCCAAAAAAATTAGCCATAAAATATCTTTCATCGCATGCGCTGCAAAAAGTATTGATGATAGAACAAAAAAATGTTCTACAATATTATAGAACGTATCAATATCTACAAAAAAGTCCGCGAGACCATATGTTCAACTATTATAGTTACGTCACTATAACTACTTTTTTACATTTTAAAAGTTGATAAAAATGCCAATCAAATTCAGACCATGTTTTCTATAACTTTGTATTAATCCTTATCCAAATAAATATTTCGTATTCAAGACTATTTCAATACCTGTAAATTACTTTTTGAATTATTAAAATCGGACTTTCCATTCAAAAGATATTACGAAATTAAAAATATCAATATAAACAAAAAATACACGACGACGCGACGGGCCAGTATAGCGACGCAGCGCAGCGAGTAAAGCGGCAAGAGAGGGGGCACCGAAATGCGGGAGGGCCAATATATTTTTAAAAATAATATTCCACCCGCGCGAAGCCGGGATGGGCCGCTAGTCTCTACATATAATTCTTCTGTAAATATGTAAATTATTTCTTTTCTTTGGGTATACAGCTCATTAAAAATTCAAAAATATTAAAATCCTGGAACAAATGGTCGTATTAGTTAAACGCTTCTTTAAGATCTAAATAGGAAAAGTGCGACGAAATGATTAACTGAAACCCAAACTTATTGTTTGTGAGCATATCATCAATGACATTTTAATTTTACTCCTAATGATTTCTAAATGAAGCGAAAATGAGTGAATCGAAAATATAAAATTTTGCTTCTTTATCAAAAGGTCGTATTAGTCAAACGCTTGATAAAGATCTAGACAGGAATACTACGAATGTAACAATAGTATTTCAATGGGGACTAAAAAATCCTCCATTAGATGAACGTATGTAAAACATGAGAATTTAAAATATTAAAATTTGTTTAAATAATAAAAGATCGTATTAATAAAACGATGATAGAGAACGAAGATTATTTACGAAATTACAAGCCATAATTAAAACTGCCTAAGATTTGCCATGAACTAAGTATAAAAGGCAGAAAGCAATAGCCATGCAATACCATGAATGCAAGTAGCGCAGTATTTCAATGGGGACTATGGGTAAAGGCAAACAGCGATAAAAGGCTGTCTCACAATTTGTCCCTTGATTGGGTATCGCACACCTGTCACCCGCTAAGTGCAGGGTTTGAACAAAGGGCGTGTTTTGGTGCAAGATACAAGAGATCATTAGGTACATTTCCAAAGAAATTCATTATATTTTGTTATTTTTGTCGACAGTCTTTACTTTATATATTTTTATATTTTATTAAATTTTTTCTTATATAGCAAAAGCTAACTGATAGTTTCGACGACTAATGATTTGATTTAACTTAGAACGAATAATCGCACTGAAGTTTGTATTGTGACAATTATATTCAATGTCAAATGATTTTTTTTGTTAGTATATTTTAACGTATTTACTTTCTTTAAAGTCAAAATGTAATAACAAGATTTGTTGAAGTAGATGTTTGTCACATAACTGACAACTCGGTTGTATGTATGTTCCAATCTGTGTGTTGCATTATGTTGCTCCACGGCATTAACAACGTAAAAAAAAAATGTTGCTCCAGGAATAGTCACTTCAGTGTAGATTTACAAATATATATTTTATAGATATTTGGGTTATACAATTAAGCTTTTTTTGTTGTTACAGGATACCTCAAGGGTGGTCCCATTATAATTACATTTGCATAGGATCTTGGTCTTCTTGGCTCAAGGAATTTCTCAAAACTAACTTCTCAAAGTTTACTATGTTTTAAGTTAATTAAAGATATCAAAGTTTGTACCACCAATGTTGACAGGTGTGTTGGATTGTCTCCCGTCACTTGAATCTTGATGCAGGGATTGAGTTTTGAGCTTTTAGCGTCAAGTATCAGAAACTAATCGAGTGAGTCGAGCACTATTTGAGTGCATGTTCATTGAACACGATGAAAACCCTTTTTTCTTTTCACATTAAAAATAATACGCACATTTCAATAGTTTCTAGCTAAAAGATAAAAGAATTTGAGATTTTAATGTTGTCTTTTGTACTTGTTGTTTTTAGTTTTTAAAAGGCTTTTCATGTTTTCCATGTTTTTGTAAAAAATTGAGTTTTGTTTCAAGAATACTTACTTTAGAAAGCTTTTAAGCCTTTTTTAAATTGAATATTAAGAGGTATATACAAATAACATTTGATAAAAAAATCTGAGTCAAAGAAGGATATTATGAGATATTTGTTGTTTAAAAGTAAAAAGTTTTTAAAGTATTATATTGCAATGAAAAGCAAAAAAAAAATATGTACTTTCTAGAACAAAATCTAGGAATTCTTGAGTAAAGAAACATTATATTTATTCTGTGACAAAAGAAATTGAATCCTTTTGTCACTATTTCTTGTATTTGTTATGCAGGTAATTCGTGGCAGGATTTGTGCTGAGATTGCGATTATATATCACGTGTATTAGGCACCGCGCTCTATTCTTCGGGCTTCTTACAATTTCCACAGACTAGATACACGAGTAGACAAATCTGTTTCTAAAGAAATAATTATGATATTATAATAATACTAATAAAATGTTATATGGCAATAACTTTTTTATTGACATCCAAATTAAATGAAGCAATGTTAGACTAATTTCATGCAATAGTTTTTTTTGTGTAGGACACACCTGAGACACAATTCAATTAAATCGTTTAAACAAAACTAATGGCAATACAGGGACGCGCCAAGCGTCTTCTGCGCCGTCGTGCTAAATACTTATAAGCGCTTATCTTTTTCCCCCTGATTTCTAAGGAGACCAAAAAAAATTAAAAGGAAACTATGTTCTTAAAGTATATGCAATAAAATATACGCAACTGTTGTCTTAGCTCTCCACCAATAATCTGATCGCACCTCCATTAGTTTTTAGGGTTCCTGTTTAGAATTATTTTAAGTCATAAATGTATTATAATCAGTGCCGGCCTGATGGCTAAAGTGAGAGCAAAAAACTTTTTTTAATTGAAATCATATTATATTTTCATTTTGGCGCCTCGTGACGCTCTGGCGCCATCGTGCGTCGCACTACCTTGCACATTTGGATGGCGCGTCTTTGGGTAACACTACAACATTAGATATAGTCAGAGATCATCATATCGTATCGTACCGTAACGTAGTATTTTGTTTTTAATCGTATCGTCTCGTATCCGTAAGTAAATTTTAAATGGATATATCATTCACGACTTGCTTTCATTCAAAAAGAAACACTGCGTCCTCAGATATTTAACCATCACTCAATGTGTAACATGTTTATAAAAATAATACTAGATGGCGCTAACCACAACTAAATCGTGGTTACTTTAACAGAAAGAGCCATACTCGCAGGATTTAAGTTTAGTGAACTCAGATACATTTTAATTATTTTCAGCTATTTAGACTTCAACTCATCCATTTTTTTTTCATACAACATCTTTCTGGTCCTTCGAGCCAGAAATGGACCAGCATTTTATGAATCGATACTATTTGATTGTTTGGCAGCTCGTTTAAACTTTAGTCGTTTCCTTTAGGAGAAACGCAGAAGTTCATAATGGAAAAGAAGATTGTTTATAGTTGTTGTATAAGCCAGTGCTAGACAGTGTCTAGAATCGAGACTCGGGGGCGTGAGCTTCGTGTCCAGGCCAATGTCCCGGACGCTCTGCTTGAAGGAAAATAAAAGAGAAAAGGAATATAAACAGGACTCACCCTTACGCACTCCACTACCCTTCTGGAATACTTCTGGAGACGTCCCAGCCTTTTGTCGCGCGGGCGTAACCAAAGTGAGTGTGTAGCGAACGCTATAAGCGTACGCAGCGTGCGAGTGAGAAAAAAGGTTAAGGGAAAAGGTGAAAGAAGGAGACAGAGCGAATGGATGTCAAGGGAGGAATTTTTAACAAATACGTTTCGTTTCACTGGCCCGAACAGTTGTAAATAGTGATTTCTATAACAATTATTGTGATGAAATCGTAGCCTCTAATATGATATACAGTATAAAAAAATAATATACTTATTTTTAAATATTGAAATGTTGTTTTTGATTAACTTTATTACTAGTACCACATCTACATTATATATTATATAATCTATGGTATCGAGAACATGTAGTGGAGTACATACGCAGAGCTTTTATGGTAATTGTTTGGAACTGAATCGTGTTGCGCGCAGATGTTGCCTTTGTTACAAGTACAGTTTAACCCCTTGCCTGCCTTCATCGATCTATTCACTTATTTTTCACTTTTTACAGAAAACAGGATATGTTATCCTTTAAAGCTTGTACTTCAGTACTTGACCTCGCTACCAAACGTCCCTTCAAACATAGCAGCATACTTACACTACGAATAAGTATATCCACATAGTATATGATTGGTTAGTCAGACTGTCTTATTTATTAAGATAGTTAGAAATAGTAAATAATCAATGGACTTTAAAAACTAAACTTAGTTATTCTTGGGCGTTGTAGCTAAGCTGCAACAATGTTCCCAGTACAAAATTACTTGTCAAACTGACTCAGATCTCTCGAGACAGAGGTATAATTTTGTCAAGGCAGTGAGTGAGTTTTGTCGAGCGTTATTGGGTTGATTTTTCTTAAATCTTCATAATATTTTAAAACCCCTTTTACTACAGACACTTGACTATCAAGCCACTTATTAGAATATTCCATGTTAATATTTTCAGCAAAAGGATGGAGGTAACATCAAACTACCTTCAAAAGCTTGTCTTTGCATCCGAGGGGAAAATGAAGTAATCGGATAACAGCTCTCAACTTTAATTGAGTTAGGGGATATTTTTAAACTCAGACTTGACGAGAAATAATATTACTTTAATTTAACTATATTATTTTACAAAAGATTAAACTTACTACTGAGACCTTTATTTTTTAACCTGATATTTAATTAAGGCCAAACTGAGGTCATAGCTTAATATCTAACTTGTCAGACTTCCTCAATTATAACGGGATAGTTGTTTCATTCATTCTTCATTCTTCATTTTATACTTAAAATTAACTTAAGAATGTATATCTATACTAATATAACTAATGTATAAAGCTGAAGAGTTTGTTTGTTTTTCTTGAATGCGGTAATCTCAGGAACTACTAGTCCGATTTGAAAAATTCTTTCAGTGTTAGATAGCACATTTATCGAAGAAGGCTATAGACTATATACCATCACGCTAAGACCAATAGGAGCGGAGCATCACGCGGACGAAGTCGCACGGGTGAACTATTTCCAAGTAAACTATCTCAAGGAGGAGAAAGAAAGAAATTAATTTAATATTAATACAAGACTATAATATTTCTTAACAATTCGTTTAAGAAAAAAGAACCCAAAAATGAAACTAATAAAATTTATTTTCTATAAAGTTGAGGTATGTGCTGAACAGAAAAAAAAAACTTAATCAAAATTGTTTCAGCTGTTTAGAGGATATAACGTCAAAACAGGCACAGATGCATCACTATTTTTCAAAGTAATTCAACAAATATATTTAAAGCTGTAGCTGGTTATTCTGTATTTCTTTGGTTTTTGTATATTATAAAAAATACGAAATTTTATATTGTTCAAGAGAGTCTACAAAACTTGTCTTAAAAGATTGAAAAAGTCCTTCCATGTTGTGGCGTAAACTAATTTCTTTTTCAATTTATTCACAATTTTCTCTTTAGACCAAGTGGCTATTTCCGTGGAAGGACAACGGCTAACAAACAACCTATTTATTGTTTATTTATACTAGCGACCCGCCCTGGCTTTGCACAGGTTTTATTATATCTCAAAAAGCATTAGGCAGCGTTCGAGATGAAAACTCTAACTTTACTAACACTCAACAATTATCGCCATATTTTAAATAATGTAGACAAAAGTTTACAAAAATTATGAATATAAACCTTCCTCTTAAATCACCCGTCTATTGGTGAAAACAGCATAAAAATCTGTTTAGTAAATTATAAGTTTATCGCGAACAAACAAGCAGATTTGAAGTGAGACTTTGTTTTATAAAATGTAATGATATAGAAATCTTATCATTCTCCTACTTAATTATTTATGTATCATTGTATCATGATAAGAATCTAAGCAATGCCTACGGCTTGTGACCCAGGAGCAGGTTTAGGGGATCACTTAAGTGACTTTACATTTAAAAAATATAGAGTCCATTAAGATTTTGTAAAACATAACGTGACGTCACGTCGTTTATAATTATAAGAAATACATTATAGTTAAAAAGCCAAAAAGTGCATGGGACTTGTGACCCAAGTCACTTGACAGACTGTACCAGATTTAACGGGGAAGAATTTAAATGAAATATTCTACTCAACTGTATGTATGTATATATACAAATCGTGAAGGCTGTCCCCTTGTCAACAAAGGCTTTTGTTGAATGACGTTCTTTTAACTGTCAGGATGGTTGTTTCCATTGTCCTTAGTCCTTATATAAAAAAGGTAATAATAGTTTTAACTTTGGTAGGCGACGTGGAATGTCTAAGATAGAGTGGGGAGGGGGAGTGAAGAAAAAAATGCTGAGGTTTCAGCGAACCTTAGACAACGATAATATACACTTTAGTCGGAAACCTAGCAAATACTCACGAAATCCTTTACAATGGAGTCCCAGCATTACGACACCATACTCTTTAGACGAGTACAAAGTTATGGTGTTTCTAACTCAAGAATATATTTTTTTAGCTTTTTAAATGTGAATGTAAGTTTGTTTGTTACGCTTTCACGCGAAAACTACTTAACCGATCATCATGAAACTTTGTGATATTTATATTCTTGAGGGTATTAGATGAAACATAGGATGATTATGAAAAAAAAAATTTACGAAAGATGAACAATTCATTTCTATTGTAATGATTTCTGATACTTATTTAATGGCTTCAACGCGAGCGAAGCTGCAGGTAAAAGCTAGTTGGTTAATAAAAATAGTATTATTAATATGAATTTTAAATATTTTCCATTTAATGTTCCATTTAATGTTATATAAATGCGTTAAAATAAATTAATATTATTACAATACAAAATTGGACCTCCTGCTTCCAGAATCTGCTATAACTTAGCATGATCGCGTAAGGCTGCGTTTCTAACCTATTTAGGCGAGGATGCGTAGCGAGGGATGTGATTGTTAAAAACCAATAGAATCTCGTCATTTACGTAGCCTTGCTCAATGTGTCATATGAAGCGATTGTATCGCAAAACGCAGCCAATCATTCTATAATGTCTTCTATAAATTTAACATCTAAAATCTTACATACAATGGAAATAGAAAAAAATACTAATACTTACCGCAAATATTTCGCCGTCCATGAGACAAACCTCACACAAACTCGAGGGTGGATCGGGGGAAGACTCCCTGTATGTCGACACCAAACCTATAACCAACAAAACCTGACCTTTTACAACACAACTAATATCCTTATTTTAAGGATAATAAGGATGTATTTAGTAGGATGAAAGATCCATTATATTTGGTTTTACACTTGAAATATGATAATCGCTTCGTCTGATGATGGTATTCATAGTTGCAAGGAAAGACGGAAGCCCTACTGGATGTTTAGGGGAAAAAATTGCGCTTTTACCATTAGAATGTAACTTAGATATTAAGAGTCGGTTTGTTATACAAGTCAAGCTTTTTTTATGATACAAAACACTGACTTACATGACGCATAAACGTAATGTTTCTTCTATCGTCCTCGCTTCGCCTAAAAACGATACAGCTTAGAAGATTAGTGACATAAACGCATTCAGAAGAATTATGTATATATGCATATATAATATAAAAACATAAGCAAATAATGTTCCTATGTTTATATAAAAATTTGAGTCATTACATGTTAAATCGATCAATGGTTGAAATCGATCTCTTTTGGTTTGGATGAATTTTGAAGGCTTCTATTTAAACTTATAAAAAACTCAAAATATCATCATGTTTTTCATTTTTCAAATATCTCAAAAATATTATAGTTACAAAAATAATTCCAACTTTGTTTAAAAGGGGAAACTTAGGGCTACAGAAAAAAAACTATCGGATTTTTTCCAAGATTTTGGAAGTCAAAAAATCGTCATCGGAGGACAGTCATAAAATTTTTTGCTCCAATTTTATTCTAGAGTACCTCTAACTGATCTTTAAAATTTTCAAAGAATTTACATTTTTGATTTTTAGATATTTACGATATACCAATATTTTTTTAATTCGTGTCATCATGTTGTAAGAGTACCGTAAAATACATTTAGATATTTTTAACATTCAAAATCTTTCAAATTTTAAGTATCTCCTTTGTAAATAATGCGAAAAATAGGTTTTCTTGTAAGAACCTTTAAGTAGATCCAATTTTGACCATAAGTGATTTAAGTTTGAATCCAAATATTACATATGAATACATATTACAATATTTTAAGTAGTATTAATATATATTAGTAGGTATTAAGGAGTACCTCGTAATCCGTCACGCATAATCCGATTACGCGGTTTCGCTACTTGTGTTTTACAAGTGCCTGCTTGTAAATATTCAAATCTGCATTTGTTAAATAAAATACTACTTACAAGGAAGATATTTAAGAGAACTTAATATTAAGGGGCTTTTTATATCTACAGAAGCCAATGGAACCAAGTAAAGTTTGGAGAACTGTTGTTCCCATATATTGCATTGTCACAATTGTTTTCAAAGAAATAAAACAGTAAAATATCCAAAGACAATATTAGCATTCACTTTAGATGCAACCCAAACTGTGTCTGGGGCTTGAGACGTCGTAACAGGGGTAGTTATTTTTCACGAAAACTCCCACCTACACCGCTCTACCTCGCTACTAAACAATGAAAGCTAGTAGTATCATATACTTCTACTACTAGGTACTAGCTGATCCGATTTTGAAATTTTAGAAACAATTTTCAGTTACTGATGAACACTCCAGGATTTCGCAAACATTTTAAAAAGTACTAAATAATTGTTTAAATTATAAAATTTATAATAGCTAAATAAGGTCAACCCAAAAATTGTCCTTTGATCATAAACTGAGTGACGGTAACACATCACATACAAACAAACAAATCGATATTTAATATATTCCTATATTTTGTAAGAAAATAAAATATCCGAAGTAAGCTACATAAACGAAAATGAAGTTTAGGAATGAGTGACAGTTGAATAATTTCTACATTTATATTCTCGTATATTTGCGCCACTTCTGTCTTTGAACAAAATGATAAAATGCTCACAACTCACATGCGTTACTTGTAAGAATTGATCTAATAAAATATCAATCGGAAACATGTCTAAATTAGGTTTCAGCTTTACAAATACAATTTTTATTTTAATAATATTCTATTACATACATATATTTAGGCGTGAAAAAAATATTTAATTATTATCCCTGTATAGTATGTAAAAATTCTGGGATAAAAAGTAAAAATCTGTGTGCAAATTTTCATCGAAATCCGTTCAGCTGTTTTTGCGTGATTGAGAAACAAACAGACATTGTAAAATAAGAAGTAAGCAAATACTTAAATAAGTAGACAATTTCGGGAGTTACAAACCGACTTTTAAAATTTTAATTATATTTAGTTACAATAATAAAATGATTAATAACTAATTGAACCGACTGCGCAGAATTGGATAGGCTCAATTGAATTAAAATCTGAATTGAAAACGCGTGTTAAACTGACCTCTTTTTATTGGTGTCCCATGAGGTAGCTTCTGTTCTATTGCTGACACCATAAGAAGGTTCAAAGTACAGAGATAATGAAGAGATGTGTTTATGGCACATTACTTTATACGAAGTTTATAGACGATACTAACTTAACGAGGTCAATAACAATTTCAAATACCAGAGAAGTACATGAAGTTCGTACATTAAATTTTTGAATTGCATAGGTCTTGCATAGGACCTTATTTTTTTTTGTATTGATAGTAAAATCAAATAATACCATTTCTAGTACCTAATTTACGCAAGTTTTGAAGACATACATTTATCTTTAAATTTAAAACATAATTAAATATATGAAACAGCTAATTCCCGCGCTGTAAGCTACACGGTAGCTTACAGTACGTAATAACACTCAAACGATTACAATAATTTACAATCTATACGGATGCCGAGAAATGCTGGGCTTGCGATTCAGGTGCAGGATTAAAAATCCTTTCTACTACCAATAAACACTCGCATTCACATTTTTTTTTTAAACATTTTTTCAGCAAAACAGCAACTACACTAATTATTTTATAATTCAAAAGAATATCTCTAAATATTGAATTGAATCAGCCGTTACTTTGCGGAAATTCATGATTAAAATCTACAAGTGTCACTTGCGAAGTGACGCTTGTAGGGTCAACTACTCCTGAAGATGCTTCGGTTCGGAGCGATACGGACGTCGATTGTCGAGCGATCTACTTGTGTGGTGTGTCATGGTTTGGGTTCGCGCGTCTTACTTTTCTGTGGACGGTGTGCTCTTCTGAGTTGTGCCGTACGAGTGGGTTTGTTCAGAATTCCGCGGATTATAGCAAGGTAATCTTTTTAAACAGTGATGGCCCAGTGGTTGAGACTTCAAGTCTTACTCGGGAGGTCCGGGTTCGATCCTGGGCTACCTCTGACTCTGAGTTATGTGTGTTTTAAGCAATTAAATATCACTTATTTTAACGGTGAAGGAAAACATCGTGACGAAACCTGCACTCCTGAGCGTTCCCTAAAAGTTCTCAAAGGTGTGTGAAGTCTGCCAACCCGCATTAGGCCAGCGTGGTGGATAGGCCATAGGCCTAATACCCTCCTTATTCTGAGGAGGAGACCCGGCCGTGATGTATATGTATAACCTTTTTGATTCCTTTATTTATCTCTATACACAACACTTTGAAGTCACACGAGTTCCGAGAATAACTAAACTTTCTTGGGTCAAAATCATCCTTTTTATTATACAAAATGCTGTGGGTGGCGTCGTAAATGTTTAATAATTTAATAAAGCTTACACTACACAAGGATAATATTTTGAGTTGCAGTTATAAATTTGTAAAGGCGAATAACCCAATAAAGGTATAAACTCGTAAATCCGTATGAAGGATGATGGCGTGACAATGGCGCTATTGTGCCCTTCAGGAATGGACGATATATCAAGGAAACTGGCATTTACATGCCGACCACAAATACTCTACATATGATAACTCAAGTGCATAGAAACGTAAATAACGCGGTATATCATATTATAGTTTATTTGCGTAATTGCTGGACGATACGAATGATTATGCTGTAAATATTCTAAGGTTCTAAGTTCTACTGCAATCTTTTAGAAGCAGGTCTTTGGGCTGTGATAGGCCACTGTTGAGCTGGGTATTTTCCTCAGAGTGAGGAGAGTGTTAGGCCATAATCCACCACGCTGGCTCAGTACGGGTTGGAAGACTTCACACGCCTTAAACGACTTCAGAGAACTCTCAGGTGTTCGGGTTTCCTCACGATGTTTTCCTTCACAGTGATATTTTAATTGCTTAAAACATAATACCAAAAAGCCGTCGATCGATCGAACATTAACATACCACCTAAAGATCCATGCCGCAACCCCAGAAAGATCGATCGCTAAAAGCTGCACCTGCCCACTAGCTATAGTGGTATAGAAGAGATCGAAAACCATGTACAAAATCTGGCATTAACAGTTATCAACTGTTATGAACAGACGTGCCCTCATGTATCACCTAAACAAGGACTTAATCCAGGGTGGTGGTGCCCCGCGCTAGACAAACTTAGATGCAAGATGGGAAAGCTGTTCAACAAGAGAAGAACATCCATGCAGAAGAAGACGGGGTTGAATATAAAAAAGCCCGGCATCTCTACAAGAAACAAGTCTCAGAAAGCAGGAATGCTGGAGACAGTTTTTTACCAAAATTAATAAACAAATCAGTGACGGTCAAGAATATCATGGCTAGCGAACCCGAGATGAGAAGAATCGAGATGGCACCTTCACCAAATCTGAAGTGGAAACTTGTGAGCTTCTGATGAAAACTCACTTTCCAGGTGCCGGATATCGGGATCGCATAACTGGGGACCGGCACCAGAATCAACATCAGTGCATGACTAAGTTCCTAATGGGATGAAATGTTTTAAGCTAACTATTATTTTAGCATAGGCATAACTATTTTGTAATAGTCAGAGATCAACCTTTTGAATATAGGTATATAAGGGTTTATTGAAAGGTACAAAAAAATTCCAAACGCAAAACGAATATTATAATTGGGAAAATGAGTTTGTTGGTTTGTGGATTTTTTCTTTCATGCTGTAACGGAGACAGATATCAGGTATTTTTTATTCTGGAAAAAATGTTTTTCCTACATACTCCGATAGATCTGAGAGAATCTATCAAGTGACTTCACACAATAAACATTGTCAAAGTAGTGTAGTTTAGTCTGGTATTGCTAGGTTTTTTATGTGTCTTTAATATTACGTTATTTTAGTTACGTTCATATAAATTTCAAAAACATCCTAATGTATATCAACATATACAACCTCCCAACATTTCATAAATAAACCCGCACTAAGCGATTCTACTTTATGAAAATCGAGGTCGAGTAAATGCAATAAATAGATATGAAAGGTATTGCCCTTATTTGATACAGGAGTGTCTTTCAATAACTTATGAAGCCCTTAAGTTCAGTTTTTGTATTATTTTCCTTTGGCGTCGGGCGCAAGGAGTTGTAATTCAATTACCTAGCTTACTCGATTTGGAATAACTAGTAGTAGAGTAGCTTTTATTATGAATAAGAAATTTATATACGAATGAACACTTAGCCGTAATTACAGTACAAGTATCATAAGTCATTCAGTAACAAAGATTTCGTATCACTCAATCAATGCGATCTATTTATAAGAATGTTATCACCTAAATTTAGATTTTATCTTAATAATCATCACGACCCTTCAATGGCCCACTGCTGAGCCGGGTCTCCTCTTCAGAATGAGGAGGGTATTAGGCCATAGTCCACCACGCTGGCCAAGTGCGGGTTGGCAGACTTTACACACCTTTGATAACTTTTAGGTAACTCTCGGAGTGCAGGTTGCCTCACGATGTTTTCCTTCACCATTAAAGCAAGTGATATTTAAAACACACATAACTCAGAGTCAGAGGTGTGTGCCCAGGATCGAACTCGGACCTCTCGAGTAAGACTTGTAGTCTCAACCACTGGGCCATCACTGCCTTTTGTTAATATATTCATATAACTAGTATTAACAACATTATTATTACAATTAAGATTTTATTATAAACAGACTTTTTATCATAGAAACTAACATGGTCATCAGTCATTTTTAAAGCTTAATAAACGGTAAAAACTCACGTATTGTTATTGTCATAGATGACTATAGTTTTAAGCGCATTCGGCGGTCTTCTTCGGAGAGTGTCGCGAGCGGGCGTGGCTTGACGGACACTGCGGACTGCCGCACGTAGAGCACAAAGACCACGGGTGCTGTGTAGGTGAAGAGAGAGAGGCACTTAGAAGTTAATTCTAATTTTTGGTATGGAGAAAAAGTGACATTAAGGAAAATTAAAAAACATTAATAGTGTTAGCTAAAGCGGCATAGTTGTTATAGTAGGTATTATCTTTGACATTACATCCCTTATACTCATTACCAAATATCTGCCGCTTTGGCTCGTAGAGCACTTGGAAATTTTCCCATACTACATATATATATAGGTAAAATCAACGTTGGCTCTAGGTAATTTTTTTTCTTCTTGCTTATTATGACAATCGACACTAGTCTGTAGGCACAAATCTAACTTCATGAAAAAAGAAGAAAAAAATCAACTGATTAATTTTTTTTTACAACACATAACCCAAAAAAAAATCTCTCAAATATATTCTCCACTATATTCTCTGTTCTTTGTAGGGCATAGGTTATAAGGTGAAGCTAGCAGCCGCGAAGAAATATTCGTACGGATTCCTCGAGCTGCTCAACTCTGCCAATTACGAGTAGAGCTCACGTTTCCGATTAGAGAAATCAAACACGCTGGCGGATTTGTATGGCCTTTATAATAAAACTTCTAGCTCTTCTACTATTGGCATGTTATTATTTAAATTATATTTAAACACTAGCCGAACTGGACGACTTCGTTCGCGTAAAATTTAGTACTCTACATTTTGACTCATTCCTAATCCCTTTCATACAAATTCACTACATCACTTAAGCATTTTGTTTATATACTTACTCGCTCATATCCATTCAACCATTCACGTACTTCCTGTTGAATAACATTTTCGAGGAGTGAAATGTCAAACGTGAGAGGATTCAGTAGTCGTTAGATTTTCTAGAATTATCTTAATTTTTCTTTCCATAAGAACCTATTACAGAGTATTAGAATACTTATAAAAAAATATGGATGAAATACGTTAAGTCGTTCTCAAGTTATGAAAAAACCAAGAGAAATAGGATATTACTTATTTATTTACAACACTCTCATAAGTCAAAACCCACCAACAAACTTCTCTGATTCTATTATTTTGTTTTCAGTAGAGCTGAATATTTAAAATTATTTATTTATTTTCTCCATCTACAGTTTTCCTTAATTTGTTGCTGTTGTTGACCTTTAAGGCTATACTAGTCAAAGGTTTAGCGTACCTTAATTAAAAATTTAAGAAATAAACATATAGAGTATAATATTTAATTTAACTGTGCTGAGCTTTTTCTTCATCTTCACGAGCTTCTATCGTGTGTTATTGCTATGCCTCCCCTTTTTTCGTCGAGTATGTCTCATTAATATTTAAATCAGTAAAATATAAAATCTTATATGTTGTTAATTATGATGTTGGCAACACTAATTTGATTAGGATCCTGTTATCTATGAGGTTTGTAGCATTGATTTGAGTATAATTTTTTACTTTCTTGAATGTTGGACTACTGATACACATCAATAGGAGAAGT
Source organism: Limenitis camilla (assembly GCA_905147385.1). Lineage (NCBI taxonomy): Eukaryota > Metazoa > Arthropoda > Insecta > Lepidoptera > Nymphalidae > Limenitis > Limenitis camilla. Next base: position 12,001,959 of record LR990230.1, on the reverse strand, counting down.
AGGGATTGAAAAATATATACGCCGTCACGACAGAAATCATTATTATTCCATCGCGAGTATTTTGGAAGTAATACTGTTGGTCTGAGTCTAAAAATATAACCCCCAGGACCATATTCTAATCAAGTCGCCGTACTGTCGAGATATGCTCTGCGTATAAATTATAACTCCATTTTATTTAACAATATCAAAATCTCGTGTCACAGTGTTTGTTATCAAACTCCTCCGGAATGGCTTGAACGATTTTTATGATTTTTTTGTTATGGTAAGTCTGAGTGTAGGTCGTAGGCTATTTTTATATCCTTAGATCATAATCGTGCCCCAATAGATATAATTTATATGGCAATACAACGTTTGCCGTCAGATAGTAAAATTATAAAACCCAATCAATAAAAATCAACGTTTTCATTTGCGTACAATTAATTATACTCTCAAATATCAGCTGAGGTAAGGTAACAGATGTTATAGAATGTTTCGAATGATTTCGTTCTTTTCATTCGTTTCTAATATTTAAATTTGCCACGCTCCGAACTGAGGGGCCCTTCAAAGGATATAATTACGCTTTGGGGGATTTTTGGGGTTAGTGACGTTGATCTTGATGACAAAAATAAAAATTATTGCGTTTTGCAATTATCATTGTAATAAAAAGTCATACTATTGTGGTCAAAAGATCACAATTCATAAAATAAATGTCTTGTATAACCGTAAACTCTCACCTTCACCGTTCGACGTATCTACTATTAAAATAATTAAGAACATTACTCACGTGCTCTTCGATAACGGAGGCCAAGCACCACGCCACGAAACAGCACTAGACTTGACAAGATAAACTCAACTACCCGCTATTACTGATTTATAAACGGTGTTGCTAACAATTTTCACAATGATCATTTCATTATTTTCTTGACTTACACATTATTGCAGCATAAATCAAATAGATCTATTACATAATTCTATTTGTTAGATTATTTTTTGACCTAGTTCAATTCTTCAGGTCACTGTTGACCCAAAAATTAGGAAATAAAATCTTTACATATTTAAAATGTTTACTAAGTGCCTCATAGAATTTTCTCAAATTCTTAATTTTGATTTGATTTATATAGAAAATCTTAAATTTTCTGATTTTTTAAAAAGATTACTAACATTATGAATCACAGCTAAATGCTTGTGTTAGGAGTGGTTTTTTTCTTTCAAAGTAAAAAATTGGTCGTCTGTTTGTCTGAAGCTACCACCAGCTCGGAAAGCAGTTTTCTGTTGAGAAGAGCCGGCCAGAAACTCAACAGTCGCTCTTTTCAAAAAGTCATGTTTACATAGTCTGTTATACAAATGATTTAACTTGAGAGTCAACGTCACTCAGATTCCAAGCATTCTCATCATTTAAGTAATCCTGTACATTATAGTATGCTTTATATATTAATGACTTCTTGATCCGAGTTAAGGTTGAGGTTTGATTGATGATATTTTTCGTATAAATGAGTAATATTAAAAGTCAAAGTTTTATTATTACATTTAAGAAATAATTAAAAGATAAGAATAGATTATCAATACAATTTAGAAAGAGAAAAATTTAATTTAAAATGTAAAATTGAATTTTAAACGATAATCATTTCTAATTGTCCTTGGCTGAAAGGTTAAATCTGCATAATTTTCTCTGGGTTTGCCCCCGAGGACTGCTTGATATCGTTTGCATATATTAATACAAATGCGGTGAAGCAATACAATATAGCTTTAGGAGAAGTTTCTTATAAATAGTATTGAAGGTCTAATAATTTAGGATTTTATGTAGAACACCAGTGCAATTTACTACATTTACTTAGATTATAAAATTAATAAATTTTCAATATTCAAAATTTAGAATAAAAATTTTCATTTTCTTATACCGCAGGAACTATTATTTTATTCGGAATAAAAAGTAGGCTATATGTTAATCCAGATTATAAAGTATATGTGTGCTAAATTTCGTAGAAATCCATTCAGGCGTTTTTGTGTAATTGAGTAACAAACATGCAACTTATTTTCAATGTATTATACATTATACATTAGCAAGACTTAAGATAGTTATCGCCATTAAATACGTACCTAATGATTACAAATTTTTAAGGAAAAAGTACTGTAGAATGTAATTAAAGCAATTTAAATGAATAATATAATACTTATTTTAACATATGTTATTGAGCGAAAAGGTTTCAATTTTGTCCTATAGGGACAGTTGTATCTGATAATTTTAAGAAGGAAAAGAAGAAAAACATAATAACATATTAGTTTGGAAAATTACAATATAATTTTCAAACACTAATCGGAGTTATTTAGAACTTATTTTTGAGCTTTTTTCCTTGTCTGTTTTGTAAATGTCACTATTTTTAATCGTATGAGATAGAATGTTTTTAAATTAATTTAATAAAAAGTTGTAACATATTTTTGGTAAGTTATTAGGCTATTTAGGGCCAAAGGTTAGGATATTTTTTAACACTCTAAAGTGCAAAAACCTACACAAAACATTAATGCGCATTAGCAGCCACTGTGAGGTATTAAGATATATACAATAAGTGTAAAGAAAGGCTGCCTTGCAAATTGCGGGGTCGGATCCCTCTTATTTGCGGTGTACCTATCTTAGTACCGCTTCAGGAGTTTTCTCGTTTATGTCATGAATTCGATATTGTATCTCAAGTTGCGTTTAAAACTATCTAAAGTTGGACTGTCCGATACAACTAACGTAAGTTAATCTTTTGATTAAGTCTTAAAATGATTTATTACCACGTTAGTTGAATAACTATTAATAGTCACCCATTGGTCGAAATTTGACAATATTTAATTTTATGCATAATAAAAAAAAAATTGGCATTTTGCACTCCTTCTCTATATAACCTATAAGTGGGAAAATTTCATACTCCTGCGTCCGCGCAATTTTCGTAAAGAGGGGTTTAAAGTTTTTGCACGTATTAATATATAGATATTAAAATGTACACACACTCTCTTCCTTATGGTATGACGGGGCAGACCTCAATATTAGCGAGAGTCGCGAAACGGAAGCTAGTGCATCAGGCTGCCTCATAGAAAGCGCTATAGACCTACTCTAGTATGTTATAACGTTTATATCACACAAATAAATAAAAATGTTGTAGACGTGACGTGTAGTAGACGTTCCCAAAAGAATATTAAATCGTCCTCATCCTGAAATTATTCAGGATATAATATAACCAGTAGCGGCTTTAGGTGGGTGAAGAGATAGCCGGCCGGGACATTTTTTGGTCGTCAGTATTTTCAGAATGGGCGCAGAGAACTTTCTGCCACCGATAATAATAGGGCGCCACAAGTATAACTCGCCCAAGGCGCCTAGGTGGCGTGACAACAGATATTATGTCTTATTCCGATCTAGTAACGATTGAACATGACGTTCACTTACAGGAATCTATAACTCTCCAGGTTATACTAATCTTCCTACTTCTGAGTTCTGCTTCCACTGCTTGTGGACTATATCGACTCGAATATTTATTATAAAATTTACTCTTTTGAATTACATAGTCACACAAAAAACCATTAAGATGAAACGATAAAAACTTATTAGTCTTTAAGATTGTTATTCATATTCTGCTAATTCTTATTGATGATGGTAAGCAACATTATTTTATGGTAATTATTAATAACAAACGTTTAAAAGGAAGTTTATTTAATAGGCATTGTTTTTATTTTAAGATAGGGTTGAATGCTGTATCTATAAAGGGAGTGAGTGCCTAATCGCCGATTGTTTGACGTCGGCATTAAAACAGCGAACTGTCAATATTTGCGAAGGGCCGAGAGTTGTAATCCGTAGCGCAAATACTATTTATTTTGATCTATTGCCATATCTTTGAGATGTCATTACTATTGTCATACTTTTAAGGGCTTCGTACCTCACAGTAAAAAAGGAACCCTTATATAATCGTGTCATTATTCGTGAGTTTGTTTTTCTTATATTACACACATACATAACTAATCGACCCGTGACAATGTGACACGTGTATTTAGCCGTAACCGCTATGTCCCTGCATTTTAAATCTGTAATATCTTCGAAAATATTCATTAAAAGTTCATGTTGTAAAGGGCCATATTGATATATATTAAATGCACAATGTGTTTAAGGTACTTAATTGGATAAGGATTAATGCTGTATTGTTTAAAATCGCTTCGTAAGTAAGCCATTCTTCTCGTAAAAAGTAAAGGATAAAAAATGGTTATTGTGGGTTATCTCTAAGGGATAGACATATAACATCGTGGACTTTTTTGTAGTCCTTTTTAAGGTGTACAATACTTTAGTACATTATTTTGATCTATCTCGTAGGGTTCAGCCAGCGTTTGCAATGTAAGCGTTAAATGTGTTTATTTACGACATCACATTAGAAACCTCTAAAATTATTAGTGTTTCTCTACTATATTATGTATGTATTATACATATAAAATCATCTTGAATTACTCTATCTATTAAAAATACCGCATCAAAATCCGTTGCTTAGTTTTAAAGATCTAAGCTTACATAGGGACAGATAGACAGCGGGAAGCGACTTTGTTTTATACTATGTAGTGACTAGTCGCCCCGGCTTCGTACGAATGCAATTTATAACGTGTACTTAGGATGAACAATAAAATATTTTAATTTTCAATCTTTAGGCGTTCACTATACATAATTTATTATTATCCCGCAGGAATTATGATTTTTCCAGGATAAAAAGTAGCATATGTGTTAATCCAGGTCATAAAGTACCTATGTATTATATTTACATGAAATTTATTCAACCGTTTTTATGTGACTGAGTAACAAACATCTATCCATAATATTTTTTGCTGCAGCTAAATTTTGTAGAGAACAGAAGAATATACTAGAAAAACATTAAATTCCTAAGACAGTTTAATTAGCTGCGACTAGATCTCTTGTTTTTGGATTCAAATTAACTAAAATTATCAAAATTTAAACATTGTTTTAAAATGATAAAATATGAAGCAGGAGGCTTTAAAAACGGCCGAAATTAATAACCAACCTTAATCTTAATCCACCTGATGGTAAGTGGCCACCGTCGCCTATGGACATCGGCAAAACAAGAGATACTCTCTTGTTTTGCCGATGAGAGTCCAGTGGATCCGTAGCATTAATGGAATGAATGGAGAGGGAAGGGTAAGTTTGGCCTACATGCGGCTCGACCGGAAAGTTATGACACTTGGCGGTCGTATTCGCATGCTGGTGGTCGTAAGCCAGTCGGGAAAGAGATCCCCTACCACCACGGTGGTGCTGTGTTACTCGGCAGAGGGGAATAGTATTCTAACCCTGCCGCTGAGAGAGCATCTCGTATGAGCCGAGTAACCCAGCACCCCCTTGGTGGTAGGAGATCTGTTCCCCAACTGGCTTGCGACCACCAGCATGCGAATCCGATCGCCAAGTGTCATAGACGCGTTCCGGTTGAGCCGCATGTGGGCCAGACTTACCCCCTCCTTCTCCCATCCCATTAATGTTGTGCGTCTAGTGGACTCTGGGCTCTTGCCTAGGGTCCGCTGAATCCGCATCATTTTTCTTCTTCATTCCCCCTTCCCACTATCTTCGGGGATGCAACGCATGGACAAAACGAGAGAGTGTTTCTTGTTTTTACGATGTCCATGGACGATGGCTGCCACTTACCATCAGGTGGACCATCTGCTCGTTTGCACCTTATCTATGAAAAAAAAAAACCCGTACTCCTCACGTAATAATAAGAAAGTTTTTAATAATAGACACTGTAAAGAAATGTACGAAAGCATACTATCTAATACAATTCAGATGTACTCGTATATGTATTTTATATATTACATTATCCATTAACATTATCTTAGATCTAATACTCCTAATTTATGGATACACATAATATAGGTTTCTCATTTTACACTTAATGAGCAAAGTTCGATCATCTGGACTGTGATTGCTTGATTAGTTGCAGATGCAATTATAAACGCATTAACAACAAATTGATAGGAACAACCAACCATATTACATACATAACAATACGTGGAACACCATGAACATGACAGATACAAAGACGAACAGTATAGGGACCTTGAGACAAAAGAGTAGGTTTACAAAGCCTTACAAAGATTCCATGAGGGTCACTTCTTTATATTTACTCTTCACTATGATAGTTAAGGTTAATATAAAATTATAGTATATCTGAAAATACTCGTCAAACTGCCGCTGAACTATTGAGAGTTTATGCTAGTGTGCTAGCAACACTGTTAATTGGTTAACTTTAAAAATACCCCCACTAACTCAACAATTTGTTTTGCTATGATAGCTTCACTCCAGTTTGACGAGTTGTGTGAATGATTAAATTTAAAACTATAGTCTGAATTTCCGACTATAGTTTTAGTAGTCGGAAATTTAGACTCGTTTATCAACATGAGTAATATTATTAAACAAGTTATTATCATGTAAATTTCTATTGTTTATCAAAATATTTCACCCAAACACATTGACACGTCCCAACAATGTCCTATATTTATCACCGATCGCGTTCACACCTTTTGACGCTCGGTGTTAGTAATATATCACTGGCAACACCGACAAAGGCCCTCTAAGAATACATTATACGACAAAATGTTAGAATTATGAGAGAAATTGATAGTGTTTCGAATTTTCGGATACCTGTTTCGCTAAAGCTATAAATGTCTAAAAATTTATATTCACAAAGTAGATTTCTCAAAGGAATGAAGGATTGATTATATACTTATTCATTTAAAAACTATAGATTATTTTTAGACGTCGAAAATCTGGCACTTTTGATAGAAATCCAGAAATAATCAAAATTGTATTAAAAATATAATTTTGAATTTCTTATAGTCTAACATCATTCAACTTCACGAGTAGTGTAGTAAAATTTTATTCATTACTTTTACTTACATTCGGTCACCTACACATACACATACCCACACATTCAATATCGCGCTATACTCATTCACTCACTCACGATTGAATTCTATCACTTTCCTTACTATCCAGTTCAATACAATCTATGTTTTATTGGAATAAAAGCTATTTTGTGTCTTAATTTAGGTTACATATTATCTGTGTACTAAATGTCATTGTGATTGAGTAACAAACATTCACGCTTATTATCTTGGATTATATATAGAAGTATTTTATTTTAAAAACCCAATGTAATATTAAATTCAGCGCTCAGTGTGCTCTATTATTCGACTCACGTTCGATTTCTATTCGTTCAATTTTTCAACTTTAAGAAGTCAAATAAAAGTGACTGTAGTTTGAAATACTATCCTGTCGTAGTAGTACTCTTAAAAGTTAAGTTGGTATTTTTTATAATTGTAATTTAAAAATTATTTGTTATTTATTATTATCAGCAATTTAAAAAAATTAAAGTATAAATATTTTGTCAATGATAATAACAAATTTTATGAAACTTTTATAAGTAGAGTAAATCTCGTAGAATTTACATGTTTGTGCACGCATCACGTTAAAACGGCTGGACCGATTTCAATGAAATTTAGCATACAGATACTTTATACTCTAACTTAGTAATTAAAATACTTTTTATCCTGTAAAAATGTACAGTTCCTGTAAGATAGACGGATTTTATTCACATACCTAAATAGATCAGAACAGAGAATAATTTTGAAAAATGAATATTATTGTTTACATTAATATATATCGAATTATCTAATATAGAAACTGACGTCCCACTATCTCAAAAGCTGGTGTACTTCTCCATTTTATTTTTTTATTTATTTAGTTTTGTGTATGGAGTTACTCTCTAATCCAACCTCCATACTACAGTCATCGAGGATCAGACTTGAGGTTAAGCAGTTTAGGCGCGTATATTTACTGTTGAAGTGCATGTTGTAATTATCTATTATTTGTGTATTACTAATTCGTTTATGCTATGATATGTTATCAAAGCAGAAGTGACATAAATATAATGAATAATCATGTTGACAAGGAATGGGATGGGTGAGCAGGCAAGCGTGGGTAAGTGAATTATTGTGTTTAACGTACATTTAACACAAACGATGCGAACCGATGTAGTTATGAGACGGTTTGCCAACTTGCTAGAGTTAGCCAAGTAAGTAATATGATATATTGTTAAGCAAGGAATATTCCTCATTATTCATATTATGGACAAATAAGCAAAAATCTTTTGGCTTTAAAAAGTTGTAAGATCTCTTGCAAAACCAAGTCAGCAAGTTCAAGTTTGACCGCATCAACATTATATATGTCGGAGCATAGTAAAAGATTATCGATTAATCGAATCGTTATCGTTGTCTATGGCGTTGGAGTGGGGTAGTAGTCACTTCCGTTGTTTTGACAGTCTCTACCCTCGACCCTTTATATGCGATCGACAGTCTAACTGAAGTCTTAGTCGTGCGCGGTCTCTCAAGAAGTGAACATCATCTAAGTAGTGCTAGTGATAGTGATAGTGTCAAGTGCAGTGTAGTGTGAAAGTGCTGTCAAACTAAGGTCACGTAAGTCCTTACAATGTAATTGCCACGTGGTTAAGTAAACACAATGTTAGGTTAGGTTAGCCTTAGGTTAGGTTAGCCTTGTGTTAGATTCGGTTTATGTGCGTTTAACCTTGGGTTTAAACAGAGAGCCTGAGCAGTGGAGGTGAGTGTCGTAATTACTCAAAGGAATTCCTTAAGCCTACACCTTGGTCACAAGTCCAAGGCACTGCTTTGGTTTCTCTCGTAATTGTTGGAGATCATATTTGATCATTTATCGGTTCAATAGGAGTATCTACGTTGCGTTTACCCAATATTCCATTCAATACCATCACCCCCTTTTAGTGTTCCTCAATATTCCCCATCTTCCTCCTTCCATCTCCTTTCACATCGTTTTAAAATCCCCGACATATATTTATTCTCTAAATATATGTAATAACTGTGCCGTGGCCCCCTGATGTCTTTAAATATTTATTATTATAGTATTGATATCTTAAAAATGCAAACAATAATTACATCCAACTAAGATAATAATTCACTTTAAGATTTCATCAGACTTCACTATACTAATATTCTTGTAATATTGAATTTAATATAGTCGCTACAAAACAAATATAAGTATAAATGATTTGTATAAAGTAAGATATTTCAATTTATTGTGCAACTAATATGCTACATAATTGCAACAATAATGCTACGTTTGCTACGAAAGCTCTACGATATTACGAAGTAGTAGCGTTTTTGTGATTATTAAAATAAAATACAGATTTATTTCATACGAAAATATGAATTTATTATATGAGTACTAGTCTTAGATACTAGCCAAGCACCCCAGTTTCGCTGAAAAATCCAGTTATTTATTACTAAAATTTGAAGGAGTAAAATTACAAAGCATATTTGTAAAATAAAACATTTTCCACTGAAAATTAATAGTTCATTATTATTGTAACAATTAATAAAAAATATATATGTCGGGGATTTTAAAACGATGTGAAAGGAGATGTAAGGAGGAAGATGGGGAGTATTGGGGAACACTAACAGGGGGTGATGGTATTGAATGGAATATTGGGCAAACGCGACGCAGATACTTCTACTGAACCGATAAATGATCAAATATGATCTCTAACAATTACGAGAGAAACCTAAGCAGTGCCTTGGACTTGTGACCAAGGTGTAGGCTTAAGGATATCCTTTAAGTGATCACGACACTCGCCTCCACTGCTCAGGCTCTCTGTTTAAACCCAAGGTTAAACGCACATAAACCGAATCTAATACAAGGCTAAACTAACCTAAGGCTAACCTAACCTAACATTGTGTTTACTTAACCACGTGGCTATTACATTCTAAGGACTTACGTGACCTTAGTTGGACAGCACTTCCACACTACACTGCACTTGACACTATCACTAGCACTACTTAGATGATGTTCACTTCTTGAGAGACCGCGCACGACTAAGACTTCAGTTAGACTGTCGATCGCATATAAAGGGTCGAGGGTAGAGACTGTCAAAACAACGGAAGTGACTACTACCCCACTCCAACGCCATAGACAACGATAACGATTCGATTAATCGTTTACTATTCGATTAATCTTTTACTATGCTCCGACATATATATATAATAATAATTGATTTTTAATTAATTCAACTTATAATTAAACTACATACCTATTATTATCTTCCAGTTATTCCACAGACTATAACACAAAGGTAATTAAAAATAAATATTAACCTTGCCTTCCACGTCTATTCATTTCGTCTTCTTAAAATTCTACAAAGGGGTTTTGCATTTGATATTCTATTAAACTATTTAATTCTAAAATGTTATAAGTTAATTTTTTCATTATTCAAAATAATAATCTATTTGTTTGTAATAGAATTCAAATTTCAAAGGTATTTATTGTAAAGCTAACTATAAGTGCTACGATAATGTCTGTCTGCATGTTAAATAAAAGATGGACGATATTAAACATTGTTGGGAAAGAAAGAGAAAGAAAACATATTGTAACGCTCCTTTAAAATCATCAATCCTCACTCATTCTTATGTACAAAATAATCTAAATGTCTCTCTCATTCATGAGATAAGCAGACTACACACATATCAAATACATACACACTTAAAAATATTTATAAAATGCAAAAAAATAACAATGAGAGATAAAATATATAGCGTTGTGTATTTTAAAAAGTTTTATATCCAATTTTATTCCATATTTAATATCAAAAGGTAATAAAACAGATATCGAGAAATACCGTTTCATCTGTACCTACTCAGTGTAAGCAATGTCAGTGTGTTACCATGGTTACAAGATTGTCATAATTGTCAATATATTAATATTGTCACGCAGCTCTCAAGTTAGAAATGAGCTGATCCTTTTCAAACGGATGACCAGATATTCAGAAATTATAGCTAAAAATAATCTCGATTAAATTACCTTTCAAACAAATAAAACTTCATCAGAATCGGTCCATTATATTGGGCGCAACGATGCTACAGACATACATACAGATACACGTTAAAGTTATAACATCCCATCGTTGTAGCGTCGAGGGAAAAATGGAGTTTTAGGCAAATACCTCACCTTTTTTGCTATAGCAAATAAAGCCGAAGAACTAAATATATTTTCTTTGATTATGGGTTATCAATAAAGCCATCGTGGCCTGTAATAACTGAAATAACTGACGTGGAAAAGGAAACCGTATAGTTAGTGTCCAATGCCTCAATCAATGTACCAATCAGATATTACCGGTATTTACTAAACACTTTGATATGGTATTTTTGTTTATTATAGGCTGTTTATAGTGAAGGCCGTTTTTAGGGTTCTATTTGGCGCTCTATTACCGTTATTTCTATGATATTTTCATATAATTTTCGGCTTCACATTCGTCTAAATGAAATCAAAGAATAAAAAAAGTTTTGTCGGTTTTCGTGGATTCTGATATTTATTAATCAACCATATAAAAATTACTGATAGATTTAAATAAAATCTATTTCTCAGATACTTTATACTAAGAATTAACACATAGGATAATTTTTACTCAAAGAAACCCATTTATTTAGTGATACCATGTAGTCATACGAATACGACTTCATGTTCACATTTTCTTAACATGCCAATTATTGATTAAATTCGAATTGAATGTCACGATAAAAAAATAGAGTGAGTAAATTGGTTAGTAGATTAAGTGAGTAATTATATATTTTAATAACTTTACATATCAATTCGTAAAATTGTAAGCAGGTATGGCCCAGTGGTTGAGACTTCAAGTCTTACTCGGGAGGTCCGAGGTTCGATCCTGGACACACACCTCTGACTCTGAGTTATGTGTGTTTTAAGCAATTAAAACATATCACTTGCTTTAACGGTGAAGGAAAACATCGTGAGGAAACCTGCACTCCTGAGAGTTCCCAAAAAGTTCTCAAAGGTGTGTGAAGTCTGCCATCCCGCACTGGGCCAGCGTGGTGGACTATGGCCTAATACCCTCCTCATTCTGAGGAGGAGACCCGGCTCAGCAGTGGGCCATTGAAGGGTCGTGATGATGATGATGACATATCAATTAGTTATGTTATTACTGGTTACCATCAAGCTCCAAAGTACTCCTCAAGATGAATCAAACGAGCCCATACTCGATGGTGTTATGTCGTTTAATTACTGAATTTCTAAGGAAATCTTCCAGCTCCATTATCAGATTAGAGCCTGGTAACCATCTAAAAATAAAGTACTCGCCAAGCATTCTCACGCGATTTACACATGTATGCAAAATTTCAGCTCAATTGGTAACCGGGAGGTGGATGAAATTTTATTTGCAAGATTTACTGACCGAGATCGCGACAGGTGAAACTAAATAAAAGCGTGTAAAATATAATAAAAGTATCAATTTGTAAATGAATGGATGAATTTTTATTCACCTTTGGAACTAATTCTAAAGATTTTGTAAACGAAGTTTCGAGTAAATACTAATCTATAGTATAAACAATTTGTTTTCTGTATTAAAAGTCGGTTAGTTCTCAATGGAAATAAAAGGAGATTGTTTTCTGAATATATTGAATTTTTTATACCAATATTTCATAAACAAACAGACTGTGTAATTAGGTTTTAAGAATTGATATGTGTAGAACAGTAAAGCAAACAAATATTAGAGGTTATTAAATAGTGTTATTATCAACGGTGTTGGCGCCGGAGCCCGACGGACCGAATGTTAGTTCCCTCATTATTTATTTAAAACCCATATCCGATTGTCGTGTGTCTGTCTGTGTCTTAAGAAATAAGAGACATGTTACTTGTATAATTATGCTATATTGTAGTTAGTATATAAATGACACAATAACAGCCGAAATTAATAATCAATTTCAATTCAAAGCCTTCAAAATCTCTCTTCAAATTTGTGTATGAAAAATATTAAAGATAATATTAGAAAATAAATTTAATTTGGCGATAAAAAATAATACATAAATTATATGAAGTTTTTTGCAACCTCGTAGTTGACAAAATGACTCATGTAAGAGACCTTATAACTTAATTTTATAAAATATACATGATATAATATCTATATTATGATACAATTAATGTATCATAATATAGATATTATATCATTCACTAGCGGCCCATCCCGGCTTCGCACGGGTGGAATATTTTTTTAAAAACATTTTGGTTTAAGTTTGTGTATTTTTTACTTATATTGATATTTTAATATTTTAATTTAATGCCTCGATTTTAATAATTCAAAGAGTAATTTACAGGTATTGAAACAGTCTTGAATATGAAATAATTTATTTGGATAAGAATTAATACACTGGTATGGATAACATGGTCTGAGTTTGAAGGGCATTTCTACCAACTTTTAAAATGTAAAAAAGTAGTTATAGTGACAAAACTATAACAGTTGGACATATGGTCTCGCGAGGTTTTTTGTAGATATTGATATGTTCTATAATATTGTAGAACATTTTTTTGTTCTATCATCAATACTTCCCGCAGCGCATGCGATGAAAGTGATTTTATGGCTAATTTTTCTGCACCTTGGGTTGGTTTTAGTAATTATTTCTGAGGATCTCTATTTTTTCCAGTAATAAATATAGCTTATGTTACTCAGGGATAATGTAGCTTTCTAATGGTGAAAGAATTTTTGAAATCGGTCCAGTAGTTTTTATGTTTATTCGTTACATACAAAAATACAAAAATACAAATCTTTCCTTTTTATAATATTAGTATAGATATAGATAATCGAGATATAATTAGAATACAAAATTGCTTAATTTCTATTTAATAACACAAACTCTAATACGAATATTGTATTTTCAGGTATAGTAGCCGGCAGCTAACTGTAGGTCTGTAAGAAAATAGTGTGGGAAAGTTGCATATTGTAAGCGTGCTGCGTGCCTGTATCGGCAGTTTCATCCGTGACGTTTACTAGTTTGACAAATAGCAAACGCGTGGGAACAGAAACGTCACATAAGAACCAATCGCGTGTGACGCGCTGCTCTCGCGCCGGTTTTAAATAAATGTTTTGTATAATAAAAAAAAACAAATTCAACAAATATTCCGCTATTTAGACTTCACTTGTGCTACACAAAGAAGATAAAATGCTTTTAAAAGTTATTTCCTTCCCTTACTTGAAATACTTAGCGAACTCTATCCTACGATTTGATCAAATCTTTATTTCCCTTACCATATATTTTAACAAAATAAATAAACACCGCACAGGCCCTTTTGGTGTGATTTCGTATATGTTAAACTTTCTGTTTCACTACACTTCTATCACTACATAAAAACAAGACACACCATTCCGTACAATATTAAATGTTCGATATTGTGTTCATATTGTTCGGTTCGTAAATAATTTCTTTAGTTATCTGTACGTCAATCGGTGACGTATGATGACAGTTAATAGACAACTTGACTTTTTGGTTCGGCTCTCACGGCTTTAGACACGCTAAAACTAAAATTACACTTTTCCTTAACCCTATCACCACAAAACTATATATCATCATCATAACTCAGTGCCAGAAGAGGATTGAAGAAAGGGTACCCCTAGAAGACTTCCACAGCGGCGCACCAGGTACTCTTATTCACCATTCTTACACCTACACATTTAGCGCCGCGTATCGCGGACGAAACATTAGATATTATATATATGTCGGGGATTTTAAAACGATGTGAAAGGAAATAGAAGGAAGAAGCTGGGGAATATTGGGGAACATTAAAAGGGGTGATGGTATTGAATGGAATATTGGGTAAACGCAACGCAGATACTTCTACTGAACCGATAAATGATCAAATATAATCTCTAACAATTACGAGAGAAACCTAAGCAGTGCCTTGGACTTGTGACCAAGGTGTAGGCTTAAGGAATTCCTTTAAATGATCATAACACTCACCTCCACTGCTCAGGCTCTCTGTTTAAACCCAAGGTTAAACGCACATAAACCGAATCTAACACAAGGCTAACCTAACCTAAGGCTAACCTAACATTGTGTTTACTTAACCACGTGGCAATTACATTGTAAGGACTTACGTGACCTTAGTTGGACAGCACTTCCACACTACACTGCACTTGATACTATCACTAGCACTACTTAGATGATGTTCACTTCTTGAGACCGCGCACGACTAAGACTTCAGTTAGACTGTCGATCGCATATAAAGGGTCGAGGGTAGAGACTCAAAACAACGGAAGTGACTACTACCCCACTCTAACGCCATAGACAACGATAACGATTCGATTAATCGATAATCTTTTACTATGCTCCGACATATACATATGTTCACTCTGTTTATTGATATTTCGGCGCTAATTTAGGCTTAGGTTAGCCTAACCTTAAGTGTAAATAGATAACCTGGCCAGTGGAGGCGAGTGTTGCAATTGCTTGGTCACAAGTCCAAGGCACTGCTTAGGTTCCTATTGCAGTTGTAAAAGATCACAATGTTTAGTTTTTTATCGGTTCAGTAGCAGTATTCAATAGTCCATTTAACATACGCCCCTCTTAATGTTTTCGACATATCCTTCTCATTTTTCTCCGAGTTATATATAGACATAATAATCCACTACGCGATTGCCGTCATGGATTGAACTATCCATATTATTTAATAGCACACATGGTTTGTTCGTAATCAATAATAATTATATATCATTTTCCTGATTATTTTTTTAAACGTTTACCATAACAACCGCTCGACCGATTTTTATATAATTTGAATAAAATTACCTGTGAATCGGTTCAGGCATCTTCGAGTAATCGATCTATATTATGTGAAAAAAAAGATTCCGACGAATTGAGAACCTCCTCCTTTGTTGAAGTCGGTTAATATTTCGTAGTCTCTGTAAAATAGAACGTTTTTGTAACTGAACATTTCTATTTGAAATTCCACATAAATAGTCAAAATGGACGCAACAAAATGTACCGTAAAAACGGTAGTCGAGTAAAAAATAATCTCAGTTTAGCCATCTTACGTGGGTAGCGGTAGCGGTAATACACGCCACAATATATGGACCCACCACAAAGGGAAAGTTGTCCATTGTTTACCTGGACACACTGCCACTGCTAACACTTCATTAATTGTTTACTGGATACGCCATATTTATTTTAATCATTTTTTTCTTGCACTCATAAAATCAAAAACATATCTGCATGTACTTTAGTGATTTGTACTTATAAGCTCGTTCATACACTTCATCATCACGACCCGTCAATGGCCCACTGCTGAGCCGGGTCTCCTCCTCAGAATGAGGAGGGTATTAGTCCATAGTCCACCACGCTGGCCCGGTGCGGGTTGGCAGACTTCACACTGCTTTGAGAACTTTTTAGGGAACTCTCAGGAGTGCAGGTTTCCTCACGATGTTTTCCTTCACCGTTAAAGCAAGTGATATTTAATTGCTTAAAACATACGTAACTCAGAGTCAGAGGTGTGTGCCTCTGTGGGGCATCGAACTCGGACCTCCCGAGTAAGACTTGAAGTCTCAAGCACTGGGCCATCACTGCTTTTCATTCATACTCTTATTGACAGACTACTAATACGTCCACACAGTAGTGTGACGAGATGATATTTGTTTGTATGGTTGAATGAGTAAATGAAGGAAAGAGTAAATATTAAAGTAGTTGAAAATCATACACTATTACCAAAAATATTATATTTCAAAGATACAGTTTAGTATTAGTTAATAATTAATAACTTTTGATTTAATTGTTAGGTTAGTTAAATGTCGAGTAACGAGATGGAGTAATGAACGACGTGTGCTGTTGCAACACTAAGGACGTTTTTAAACCTGCTCCTAGGTCTCAATACTCATTCTCTTCGTATATAATATGTATCTTCGTGCCTAAGAAGCATATTTTTATGCATTTTGGAGACTGGAATAACATAATTTCGAATGAATTTTGTATGAATTCGTAGTTTACTTTGAAACAAATTAAGATATATAGATGTTTAGTGTAAGTAAATAATAATCATTCGTATGTATTATGCTTTATATAATTATGTATAATATGGTCTTCAATTATATTGAGAATAAAGTATTAAAAAGTTGTGTTATCACTTCTAGTATAACTTTATATCTCCGTATACATGTTTTGGGCACGAGAGGTGAACGATAAATTCAACGCTTTGTGTTCTTCTGGTCGCTCCGTGTTTTTACCGACTCTCTATGAAACCTTCACTGAATAGGCTTTTAATTTTTTTTAATGATGAAATTATATCTGAATTCTGATTTTGTCAGTAAATTTATTATATGATCTAGTCGTTTTTAATTGCTTTTAGATTTAACTAACATTAGGGACAATTCTAACTAACTTTAATAAATTGTTGAAATTTTATCTTAAGAAATGAAATATTTTAATAAAAACTAAATATTTGAAGAAATTCTAATGATTAATGATTATGTTAAGTAACCCATACTACAATAGCATGGTGAGTCAAATTCTTTCGTATCTGTAATCATTGTAATTATTATCTTACATTTACATTTTTCTTCCATTTCCAGATATCCTGGTCAATCAAAAAGAATTTTGGCACACTAATGAAAATACTGTAGCAATCCAACATTTTTTTATCCTGGAGCTGGACTTATGAGGAGGGCAGGAGATAAGTCAGGATATTAGTACTCATTGATGATATATTTCTCATATTTAAAATTTTTTGAAATTATGTACTGAATATTTTCTTGAAAAAACAATAAGATGACATTGTATTCTTTTAATTTCTCGATTCTCCTTTTGCGTCTTTAAAACTAAAATTTAATTTATTAATTAAAAGTCAAAATGTTAATAAAATCGTTATTTCAAATATGAAGAAATGAAATAGCTAGAGCTAGTCCAAAGGCTTCTCTGTAGATACTCAAGTGGAAGATGGGCATCAATCTTTTACATCACAAAGAGCGCTTCCCGTGCTGCTCACAATAAAATAGCTGGAGGTATGATAGCCACTGGATTTTATGACTGTCTTAAAATATATTTATACGACAAATAATATTTAGATTTTATCAAAAAGAAATGATTCACAATATATTGTTGCCAACTAAAAATATTTAGGTGAACAACAAACACATTTTATCAGTATCCCACAAGAATTTTTCCTGGATAAAAAGTATCCTATATGTTAATCTAGATTATAAAGTATCTGTGTGCCAAATTGCATTGAAATCCGTTCAGCCGTTTTCGAGTGATTGAGTAAACATCCAAACGTACAAATTTTCACATTTAAATTATTAGTAAATTTAAGATTGTGGTAGGTTCGAAATTTTTTCCATGAAACTGGTATTTTTGGATACTTTTTAAGTGAAGTTGGTAGTTTCCGTATATTTTTCCATGAAACTTGTAGTACAAGAATAATTTTCCCTAATTGATGAGACGCATTTTAAGTAGCCATAAGCAAAAGGAAATTTTTAATTTGTGTTAACGAAATTATAAAAATAATGAAACAACCTTAAAAGCACATTTGTTTAACAAGAACTGTAGGTATTTAATAATTAATTACATCAGTAATAAATTAAATAATTAAAATTATAGTTTTCTTTAATTTTCAAGCAATATTTAGTTTTATCATCTTGTGTTACAATTATTGCAATAATAATAGATTATTTGAATGAAATATTATACTATTGGGATTTAAAATAATATGGCAGATCGAATGTACAGATTAAACTTATTGGATTCTAATAAGATCGCTATACAAACATATTGTTCTAGTTATTTATCAACTATAACAGCAAAATAAGACTTTTCATAGCTTGGAATAGATTTCAATCGACAGGTTCAAAGCTTTAGCGTATAAAATAGCATTCAGCAGTTGCTCAGACATTCACTGCTCCTTTATGGACAAATTTTAAATTCATATCAAGAATCGCATGTACGGGATCATGTGTATGACTCAATTGTTAAAAAGATCCTTTCTGTTGAAGTAAACAAAAGTTTAGTCTCTTTTTTATTGCTTTTTTATATTATTAATGAAATAATCTCAAAAATGTATTTGAGGTCTTTATACTATTCCACTATTATGCATAATTTACTTATATAACAAACGTTTTTGTATAAAATGAATATACTATTAGTATACGATTATTACAATAATTTTCTGGGTCTTATTTAAAAATTAATCTAAAATTTAGTAACGATTCACAACTCCGTCTAAAGTCGAGTTTTGCTAAGTTTCAAATTTAAATAGATCCTATCCCCATATTAATTTAAATCCCCATAGTAATGAAGACCTTCCTAGCAAGGAACAGTTTAAATATATTTTTTAAAAATGTGATTTTATGAAATTAAATGAAATATTTTTAAATATTTCCGCGCAATTGTTGTTCTTCGTAACAACCTTTAAAAGAATCGAGATTTTTATTTATATAAGTTAGATAATACTAATATGTATGTGGGTTGTGATATAATAGGGCGTACTGTTTTATATTTATTGTATTAAGATTTAATAACGAAGGATAAGAATGGCTGAATATGACGAATAACGATGATGTTTAAAAGAGGAGAGAATAACTCAGTATGATTGACGACGTATTTTTAAGAATATTGTTATGTCAAAGTGAAAAGTAATTTAAATTGAATATTTTATAAGTTTATTTTACATTTCTACATGTATGAATATGAAAAAAAAGCGATTGAGCAAACATTCATACATTTAATCCGCAATAAAACACGTCAGCTCTCGCCTGACACCGCCGCCGTTACAATAAAAGCGTTAATGAAAACAAATTGAACTAAGCCGAAAAACAAACGCGAAGAACGGATAGGGCTGAGTTCAAACTGACAAACTTATTGTCATATCTTATAGAATAAAGTAACTTTATATAAAAATTCTACTATCTGCGATAAACTCCGTATCTATTGACACTGATTTTAATGAATTTTTCCATTTGAATATTAAATAATTTGGTCCATCAGGAGATATATCTATTTAGGATCTAAATTTTGGATACACCCCAGAGAGATGGATAAACAGACTAAATTTTTAAATTATGAATAATGTTAATGTTGTGTATTAAAAATTATGTTTAAGTTCCATTAGTTACTTTATCGATACAGCTGTAACATCTTTTATTATCTAGGATGGTAAAGTATCCAATAGATGGCGCTGTATTGCGATTTCCAACGTTCGTCACGTTATATCGTCAATGTTTTTTGTTACTTATAAGAATAAGACGACGAATGAAACTCTACGTCCATGAATTTTTTCCACTTCTACTGGGTGATTTAACTATCTATTGCCAAGTTTGAATAAATTCTTACAAAACCATAAAAGAAATTGTGAAAGGTGTGTCACCAAGGGGGTAGGTATGGACACCTGCTACCCCCTTAAGAAAAAAAATGTAGCCCAATCTTCATAATTTAAATGAAAAAATCAGCAATACAAAAATGTCAGTACTTAGTAGTAAATGAAAAAAATTAAATAAATCCCACAATTCACCTTCCATTTATATCAACTCCTCCCCCAGTAGACAATCGTCTCGCCTCGGCTGGCGAGGCTTCTGGTATGTAGAGACCTCAATTTGCTCAAAATTGCTATTAAATTAGGTAGTTCCAGAGATTGACTCGTTTCAATAAACAAACATAGATGGATAATAAAATTTTACAAGTATTACAAAGTTTTCAAACCATGTATCAGATTTAAGGCAGCACCTTTAGGAATTTTCGACTTGGACAAATTAAATCAATTAAGGCCCAGCTCCCGTTTTTTGTCCAAATGTCGCCATTTGTTCCCGTTAAGCCGACTTTTTTATTTTTAACGCTTTACTTGTGACGATTGAACAACGCCACTGGATGCCTCTTGCACTGATTTAATTTCACGAATAGATACACTGGAATGTTTTTAAAAGAGAGAGAAACTTTTTAAATTGTGTAGTTGTGTGCTTTAGAGTTAAAAAAGGCAAAAAATTAGCCTAATCCATTCATTTTTGTATTGTGAATCAATATTTTGGCAACACTAAAATTGCTCTTTTGATTTTTACTTATCAGTAAATAATAAATGTTAAAAGTTTTCTATTATGAGTTAAACTGTATTATTATAAATGTTTTTATTTATTTAATATAGGCAAATATGAAACTATAATAATTATAATTTGTATATCTAGTATATCAGGACAGATACATTTAAATATATGCCTTGTTACTAATATTATAGATGTTTGTTTGCATGTTTATTACTCAGTCACGTAAAAACGACTGGATTTCAATTAAATTAGACAGATGCTATAGTAAATATGTCTACTTTTAAAAGAGCCTAAATATTTTAATGTGCTAAATTGCGATTCGGGTCGACTAGTATATTTTTTTAAGTATTTAAAATTTTAACTATATCTTAGTAATAAAATATATTGAAACATATTTTGTATGTGGTTCGCTGACTATGGTAGGTAAAAAAACCTGGCTATAATAGGTAGGTAGGTAGGTCCCCACAATTGAGCAACTTATCAATAATATCCAAAATTGATAGGAAATGTGTGCTGTGTTTGTATGTGTGTAAAACAATAATTCTATATAGATTTCTAGGACTTTGTTAAAAGATTTTTAAACTAAAAACCTTGCTAAGTATTTTTTACAATTTAGCCAGTTTAAAACTGAAATAGTTTTACAAGTAGGTTACAGGGCACATTTCCAGTATATTCTACATTGTAAAAAGCAATTGTTTTAAATCGCAATTCCAACTGAAATACTCTACAAAAAAAGCGCAGTGAGACCGACAAAAAGTTTGTGTACAAAGGCGTAGTGTGGAGCTGGAGCTGGGTAAAGTTGACCGCTCTAAGCTCTAGTTCCCTTTGTTCTAACCGACGTGCTCTATATCTATTCAGCTTTTACGCATTCATCTTTTTGGCTTTTTAATATATTTTATGTGTATGAGTAATGTAAGAGGATAAGAGTTATCAACATTGATGTAGGTACCGACACGTAAGTATAGGTTTGCCCTTGAATATTTAGAAGTCACTATTAGGGCCTTTTTAGCGGGGAGCGCAGGGCGAGAGCGGTGCGCCCCACGTGATTGGTTCTTATACGACATTTCAGTTCCTGCTCGTCTGCTATTTGTCAAAATAGTAAACGTCACGGATGGAACTGCCAATACATTAACGCAGAACGCTGACAATGCGCAACTTCCCCCCATTATTTTTTCCCAGACCTAAAGTTAGCTGCCGGCTAGTATTACAACTTTATATTCGTGACTGTTATTTTATTTCAATTTTCAAGTAGACAATATATAATCTTTATTCTAAGGGACTTCGAGGCAGTTCTCAAAATGATCTCGCCCGGTAACCGTTATAGTTGTGCAAATATTGTAGTGTAGTTTGGTGTCACGATACTAGGTCTACATTATCATTAGCGTTCAGGTTTCATATTATTTTCTCTAAATTTGGTATACGTAATTACTGTCCAGAATATAGCTGCATATTACGACTTCCACGGTCTTAATATGAGATAGGATGAAACAAATGCATTATTTAGGAGCAGGTCTAAGGACCTAGACATGATCAGGACACTCAACATCCATTGCTCATTCTCACCATCAATAATTAAATTAAAGTACATAACTCACATTACTTGTGTGAGTGTGTGAAATCACTTTAAGGGACTTTATTTATAAAAGAAAAATCGGATTGTTAAAATAAACAATATTACGAATGAGATGAGATCTGACCCTAAAACTTGATGCGATTTTTTACATGTCTACATCATGGCCCATTAGCTCAGTTGGTTAGAGCGTCGTGCTAATAACGCGAAGGTCGCGGGTTCGATCCCCTCATGGGCCAGAAAAATCTTTTATAATTTTAAATTCTTTTTTATATTCAATTTTGAGTTGAGTTTTTCAAAAGTTATTTTCATATTCAATTTATAATCAACTTTTCTTTGTCTAGTACTGTGTTACTAACTTTTTGTTGTTAGTAGTAAAATTTTGATCTTCATGTAATGATAAGTTTTTTGTTTTCTGGAAATAATTTGACTGTGTTTCAGTCATATTACGCCTGCACACAAAAAAAAAGGTCTGTACACTGGGCGCCACCTATCTACGAGCATGTTTTTCGACCCGCTAAATATGAATTTTAAGTCAGTTTAGGCCGTCCAATCTTCAATTTCGAGTAAAGTGCAAAAAACCCAAAAAAATAGCGAAAATTCGATGTTTTGGCAAGAAAAAACATTTTGAGATCTAAGGAAAGTATAATTTTCATGTATTTTGGTCTGTTAAATAGTAATTTCGATCGTACTTTACTCATAAACCGTTTTAAATCTTAAAAAATTGTAAAAAATTATCAAAAATTACAAATATCGAAGAAAATTGGTATAAAAAATTTTGTGGACGCGGATTGACCAACATTTTTATGTAATTTAATCTGCTTGATTTGATTCTGCAATAAATTTGGCCCATAGTACCCTCAAACATTCATAAAATTGCAAAAAAATCGATAAAATAGCAGAAAATTGCTGCCGATTATTTTTTATTAATAAAATACAAGATTAAAATCTGGAAATGCAAAAAAATTGTAAAATCTATGAAAATTACGTATAAACAGAATTAGAAGAATGATTTTCCCAACTTTTAAACTGTTTTCCGGTGGTATCGAACTCTTTTATTTTCAAATGATCTTCGGAGTGGATTTGTTTTTCATTTGTTATTTTATTTTGGTATAACTCTTTTGAGTGTCCAGCCAATAGCTTCCAATAGTCTGCCATCATGTTGATATTCCAATTTCCTTGATACCTAGTCTCCATTTCACTTATATCTTGACGAAAACGTTCTCCCTGTTCTTCACTGTACTCCCCAAGATTCTCAGGAAAGTGGTCGATTTTTCGCTATTTTTTGGGGTTTTTTGCAAATTACTCGTAATTGAAGGCTGGACGGCCTAAACTGATGCCCGTAGATAGGAGGCGCCCGGTGTACAGCCAATTTTTTTTTTTGTGTGCCGGTGCTATTAAACATTTTTATAGCTGTGCTCTTATTAAATTAATTTGAGTGTTATTCATAATAGGATTTCGTATCCATTTACATATAATATATTTTTAATTCTGTACATTTAATAGACTTTCTAGTTAATTTGCCACAAATTGGAATTTTGAGTTTATCACATATTATACTCGTAAAGATCTCTTCTTACACAATTCGATGACTTTTCTAATGTAAGTTTTACTGCTGAGAAAAACTTAACTTGGTAGGAATAACTCATATATGACAGAAATATATAGTCACAAAGTTTTATGTTTCCAATGTCATCATCCTCAGGATCAGTTTGTTTTTGCCACGAATCGGCTATTACTTACACGTCTCTCGGCACTCGGCAGACTGGCGCCGACATCTATAAGATTTATTTCCTCTACGATCCTATCGACACCAATAGATGCAGTGATCATAGATAACCAATCATCTTCTAATTCTTTTATATACAGGTTTTCGAGAAAAATTTGGAAATGGCTTCATACTGGTGCCGTCAACGTGCGTTTAGTATTATTTCCTTAAAAGCGTTTATCTCTTTATCCCTCAGAAATTGTGACTTTTTTTTTCAGATAAGGAGTAGCCTGTGTTTCTTTTAAAAGCTTGCTATATCTGTGCATAAAATCAGTAAGAAGAATTATACATTTTTTTTATATAAAAATATAAATAAAAAGAATCTTATTCAATAAAAATAGTAAAAAGAATCTTATTCAATAAAAATAGTAAAAAAAATTATCAGTTATCTTTACGGATTTTAATGCAGTTTCCATAGGTAGATAGAGCTTGGCTTGGAGCATAATCTAGGAAATTATTTTATATTAATATTCGATTTATCTGATCATGGAGTCAGAATGTAGGGACAGAAACTGGTTGCTGGCAAATAAGAAAGTAGCGTTATGACTAATTCAAAACTTTTTGTTTTTCTTTTATTTCTTTCCTTTGTTTATTTGAATTTTCATTACGTTTATAAATTAGAGTATAAAAATTACATACATACTTGTATCACCAGATATTTTATTACAAACAGAGGCAGACAAAGGCATATTTATAATAAAGGAAAAATAAATATATATTCCTTCTAGGTCATGCGTTCCTTTTGTTTGCGATTGCTTTGTAAGAGTGCACGTAGCTACGTTTATTACAAACAATTTCTCATGTAACTAAAGCAAGAAAGGATTGCCTATATGAAGAAAATAGGGAGAAATGCAGTATTATTAAAATACTTTTGCTCGCAGTAGGACTAAATCATACATTTCTTATCTACATAAATGTTATTTAATATTTTCTAATTTTTCAGTCCCTTCCGATATGTCTTAATAGTCGACACACGCGACTTCGTCCGCGTGTAGTTCCGCTCTTATTGGTCGTAGCATGATGATATATAGTCTATAGCCTTCCCCAATAAATGGGCTATATAACAGTGAGAGAATTTTTTAAATCGGACCAGTAGTTCTTGAGATTAGCGCGATCAAGCATACATACAAACATACTCTTCAGCTTTATATATTAGTAAAAGATTAAGAGTAAAGGAGCTATACTTCGCAGTTACACTCGAACGGCAATATTAAAATGTAATCTAGAGGGAAGCCGAGCACTGCCTGGGGCTTGAGGCCCAGATGCAGGTTCAAAGACGTCTTCTACTATGGACAATTTAGGACTTCCACCGCTCGGTTTCGCTACCGATATTAATAATTAATCACGCGTTCCTCGATGACGGAGTCTTAACACTACACTATTAGACATAATACTTTAATACGGTCTGTACGATATCATTTGACAGACTAACTCAATCTTATCGGAATGAAAGTTATATATTGTCTACTCGAAATAAAATAGTCTATCCGCAATCTATATACTAATATATAAAGCTGAAGAGTTTTTTTTGTTTGCTTGAACGCGCTAATCTCAAACTACTGGCCCGATTTAAAAAATTCTTTCAGTGTTAGATAGCCCATTTATCGAGGAAGGCTATAGGCTATATATCATCACGCTAAGACCAATAGGAGCGGATAATCACGGCCACGAAGTCGCAAGGGTCGGCTGGTTATAAAAGATCTCGATTTCTAATTTCTATTCCCTTGATTCTCTTGAGAGTCGTTTTAGTTAAGTTTTTTGCAGTTTATAATTTTTTTGTATGTTATTTGTCTACAATAAAGGACAACAAAAACAAAGACTAGGTCTGCAAATATCTGTACATAAGATAAGAAATTGTACGTTAATTTATGCTATTAGCAAAATGAAATATACACAAATGCAGACAATGTTACAATTGTAACCGCTTCGATATTCTATTGGCAGGTGACCGTGTGACCACAAAGAGCTCAAAGGGAATTTTAATTTTGTGTCGCTTTCATCTTCGAGTACATTAGAAATGGTATGAATATCAAAATACTACAGTTTGTAACAAAATATATCTTTCTAACGTCACTATATATTATAAAATGAATTATAGAGACTCAATAGCAAAGATGACATAATCATGGTTTATTAGCTTAGGATGTGTAAGTATTATAACTGAACACTTGTGAGTTTTTAACGATTTTTATGCTTATTTCCCACAAATTGCTTTTGTTTGATCGCGACTCAAAATTTAACCGATTTACATGCTGTGTGACTGATTCATGAGGAAGTTATAGGTTTGAAGATTTTGTGTGAGGTTAAAACGACCTTTTGGAGTAATTTTGAGTTCCACAGCATTTAATATCATTTCTAAAATGTTACTTTTTCTAAGTCCCCATCGGTTGCCTTTAAAGGTATTACAAAGGTTTGCAGTTTAGCGAAATATTGAAAATGGGACGAGCATTATTGTTGCGGACCGCGGTCAACCTTTTGAGGGATATTCTATTTATGGACAATTGACCTTTTCATATTTTCTTTATATTCATATAACCACGAAATAGATTTCCTTAAGCAACACTGTTTATAACTTTTATTTGCGAGTAGTTCATTTTGTTTTATTTCAAGAACACTCCCTGTTTCGATATAAATCTACAGTCTATTTTAGCGTAAGTTTGTCGTTACGTCAATTTTATTACTTAGGTTTAGTAGATGTCAGCTAGCAAGATTGAGCAGTGTATGAAAAAGCTTTCGAAACCTACATCTTAGTTACAATCCTCAGGCACTTCTCAACTTTCCTGTCAATATAAATTAAAGTGTAGCTCATATAGTTAGTTAAGTGTACTTAAGTTTTGTTTCAAAACTAGCGACCAAATCAAATCAAATCAAATCAAATTGTCGTATTTCAACTAATTTAAATTTTTAAGTATTTTTTATTATAGTGATACTTCGTTTTATAATATGTAGTAAAAGTGAAGTTACATTTTATAATTTTTTTTAAAACCTGCTATTTCTCCAACTCAATCTGAAATCCCGTAGTGATCATGGAGGGATATTTTAACGTGTTTAGAGTATAAAAGTGTTCTTGATTAAGAGGGGGCCCTGCACCTTATTGGATTAGCTCGTTTGATGTCCGTTAGCGAATAACGTTCTATAAGGGATACGTCTTGAAGGGTCCCGTTCAACATTTTTAAAAATGTTTTATATAAAAATCTTTTTCTATGATCTTCAATTAACATTAGCTTTTGAGGATGTATTTTACTACGAATATTGTTTTTTTAGTAATATTGAGAAAATATTTACTTTTATACATTATCAGTCAGTTGCTCTATGCAATTTATATTCAAATGTTAAACACATTTCCTTCCAACTCTAACAAGTTAATAGTAATGTAACTTTAAACGTACGAGACAAAAAAATATCAAGATTAATTTATTTTAATTTACTATTTAATAGTAAAATAAAAATTAATTCCTGGACAATTCCGTTTAAAATGCTTATTAAAAAATACGAACCCTTACTCCAACATAAGTTCAGTTTCTCTTATTCATCGTAGACAATATATAACATTCGTTCCGATAGGATTGAGTTAGTCTGTCATATGGTGTAGCTTAGTATATACGTCTCCGTTATCAAGGAATACGTGAGTAATATTCGGTAGGGAGGTGGAGGTGAGTTTTTGTGCATAGTAGAAGACGTCTTTAAACCTGCTCCTGGGTCTCAAACCCCAGGCACTGCTCGGCTTCCATCTAGCCATAACCATCTATAGCTTTCATACTCGTAGTATGCATTACAGCTATAATTAAATAAGTTAAAGTTGTGAGTTGTTTGTAATAACATTTAACCATGATTCGATTATGAGTGGCGCCATCTAGTTCTAAATTAGAGAGACAATGTATTTAATGAATTAGAAGACACAAGTTTGCGCGTTCACTACTAAAAAAACCCCATTCGTCGTATCTCCCTTCTTCGATAACACTCCCCTTAAAGCCTCGCCTAGTATTGCAATATTGGGCCTCGATGTTTCGAGTGATTGTCAATTTCGCGATCATTTGGCAAGCAAGGCCAAGCTGGCCTCCAAAAAACTTGGTGTGATCAGCCGAGCCAGACAGTACTTCACGCGCCAGCACCGACTGGCGCTATATAAAGCGCAGGTTCGGCCGAATATGGAGTACTGTGCTCAGCTCTGGACTGGTGCACCTAAGTATCAGCTTGAACCCTTTGATCGCATTCAAAGAAGGGCTGCTCGGATAGTCGAGGACCCGGTGTTGCATTCACGGCTGGACCCTCTGGCACTGCGTAGAGACGTATCTTCATTGTGCGTCCTCTATCGCATATATCACGGGGAGTGTTCCGAAGAGCTTTTCCATTTGATCCCTGCCGCCGAATTCCACCATCGCACTGCACGTCATAGACTAAAATATCATCCTCATCATCTGGATGCGTGGCGTTCCTCAACAGTGCGTTTTTCTAGAACTTTTATTCCACGCACAATCAACTTATGGAATGATCTACCTTCGGCGGTATATCCAGAACACTACGACATGGGACCTTCAAAACTCGCGTATATCTCCACCTTAAAGGCCGGCAACGCTTCTGTAACTCCCCAATTGTTGCAGGAGTCCGTGGGCAGCGGTGATTGCTTAACACCACGTAACCCGACTGCTCGTTTGCCTTCCTATTATATAAAAAAAAAAAAAAAAAGTCAATGTTTCCAATAAAGTTCGGCCACAAACAAGTTCAACACTGTTGATAACTTAATATTCACGGTTTTTTTCATATAAAAGTAGAAGAGCTCCTTGAACGTGTTCCTTATTATTGTCTTATGAGTATCACTAGGCAGTGTATGCAACTCGTTTATAGATAACAGAGGTTTTAATTCATCATAACCTAAGGAGGATCCACTACTGAGCTGAGTCACCTCCTCAGAGTGAGGAGGGTGTTAGGCCATAGTCCACTGTGCTGGTCGATTGCGTGTTGGCAGACTTCACACTGCACACTTCGAGAACGTTAAAGATCTCTCAGGAGTGCAGGTTTCCTCACGATGTATTCCTTCACTATTAAAGCAAGTGATATTTAATTGCTTAAAACACATAACTAAAAAGCCGTCGGAGTGTGCACGGGATCGAACTTGGGTTTTTTTTTATGATAGATAAGGGACAAACGAGCAGACGGTCCACCTGATGGAAAGTGGCCACCGTCGCCCATAGAAATCGACAAAACTAGAGGGTATCTCTAGTTTTGTCTATGCGTTGCCGCCTCGAAGATAGAGTGAGGAGGAGGAGCAAAGAGAAGACTGCTGCGGTTTCAATTGACTTCGGGCAAGAACATTGGAAATTTCATTGGAATCGCAGCAGTAATGGGATGGGAGAGGGAGGGGTAAATCTGGCTCACATGCGGCTCGTTCCGACGCGTTCCGGCCGAACGCGTCAGAGACACTTGGCGGTCGGATTCGCATGCTGGTGATCGCAAGCCAGTCGGGGAACAGATCCCCTACCATCAAGGGAATGTTGGGTAACTCGGCTCTTACGGGATGCTTTCCCAGCGGCAGAGGGGAATTGTATTCTAACCCGTCCCCTCACGGGTAGAGTCTATGGGTATTTTTTTTTGTGATTGCCTCTAAAAAATAAAATTGAAAAAAATAACTTCTTTTTGTAGGAGAATGTACGGAATTCTAAAAGACGTAATATTTTAAAGGCATTCTAGTTAAGAAGAGGAAATTCGGTAAGTTAAGTAAGTGGAGTGAAACGGGCGATAACGTCTCTAGTAATTTGCCAATATTCTCTTGAACTTCCAGTTCCCTACTCATGCTTTTTATTAGAATTGATTACGTGTTCAATTCTTTCAGTCTTTTTAGATTAAATACTGTTTTTAATCAGTAATCAGCTTTTTGTGATCAGTTTTTTGATATAATAATAATACAACAGTGACTTATCTGATTTTAAAATTATCTGGTTATAAGAAAATGCATTGTTTACAATATTTTTTTCATCGTGAATTTTCAGCTCGTTTTTAAAATTTTTTTGGTCAAGTCTCTTACCTATAGTGTAGAATGTATAGTAAGTTTTGATGTATCAATAATACCTGCGTACAAACGTCTAATAGAAATATAATATTCTAGTGAGAGCTTCAATATATCAACACTATTAAAACTCTAAATATTAAGATCCTTGAGAACTGAGCAGGTTCTCCTACAAAGAATGAGAATAACCAACTATGCTCGTCAAGTTTAGCTTTAGAGTTTACACACATTTAAGAATAATAAGTGATATTTAATTGCTTAAAACATATATTACTCCGTAAGCTAAGCTTCGTGACTCGAATACGATACCAAAACTGATACGGTATATACGTCAAAGTATTTCGGTGCATCCATTAGTGAATGAATCAACAAAACAACGGAAAACATTGGCAACTGATCAGATATCTGAGGCAGTGAAGCCCATTGCAAAGCTGAGCAAACAGACAAACACACAACAGTAGCACCGCAATGCAGGCGTCACGGCAAACATCTAATTTGTATCGGCCACCGCCTCATTTTTAGTTGTCCTATTCGGTGTCGGACATTTTGTAATTGATATCTGCAGTGAGGAAATGAACCATATTATTTTCCTTAACAAAATAACATTGAATTGTATTAGTCAATTCATTAGATTATTTTGGAAATTCTCAAAGGACTTTCTGAATTATTGAAAACTAGTCGACTTCGTCCACGTAGAGCTAAGTTTGTTTTAAGATATGATATTCTAAGTGTAACCTATATGTGCTCAAAATTTCATTTATATCCCTTTAGCTTTTCTTGTAAGAATAGTAATACCCTTATCCCACAGGGTCTATAGTTTATTCCGGAATGAAAGTATTCTTTATGTTTTATCAACTTACTCACTATTTGTTTTGAGAATTGCTGGTTTTGTATGAATCCTTAAATCCCACAGGAATTACGCATTTGTCCAGGATAAAAAGTGCCCTATTTGCTCTTCTCCAGCTTATAATGTATCCCTGTACCAAATTTCAATCAAATCGATCCAGACATTTTAACGCGATGCGTGCAAAAACAGACATCAGACAAACCGACAAAAATTTTAGAAACTTTTTTTATATGGTCTGTAAGTTATTTCGCACGACTTCCACTACTTTTTTTGGAAAATCTCCAATGTACGATGTCACAGCATGGTACATGGCACGTTATAGATGTCCAGAATTACTTAAAAATTCTTCGTATGAGCCTAGGTGACCTATGAATTAACCTGGTCTTGCCAACCTAAAAAATATTCTTGTTTTGGTGACTTAAATTTTCCGCCCTTGACGACTTATAATTTAGTTTGCTTTTTGGCGACTTTTAAGTAAGATTAATCTTGGTGATCTATATTATTTCTGGCATTGCTAACCTTTGTATTATCTTCATTCATTATTTTCGTTTTGGTTATTTGTAAATTTTTGCGGTCTTGGCGATTTCTAAATCACCTTCTCTTGATAAATTATAAATTACAATGGACTTCAACCTCAGAAATAATGGGCTCAGCATGGATTTAGCCTTGTTTTTTTAACTTGTATAATTCTCCGGGTCTTGACGATCTCTAATTTATCCTGGTTTAGGTTAACTTTAAATTAACGTGGTTCATGGTCGTGGTATCTAATTCATTTTTGGTTTTGTTCATACATTAATGAATTTAAATTGTGACTAAACACTTAATATTCTCGTTTCTATTCCATGGTATCGTTATATGGCATGTTGTACAACTACAATTGTTGCTTTTTGCTAATCAGAGATCTAACGGTAGCGGTGCCCTGAGTTATTGCAAGTGCATGCAAATTGCCCATAATCTTGGGGCAGATCGGACTTTAAACACTAATTACTATCAAGATTTGTTCGCCCCCTTTGAAACATTATGTTGTTTTGATAGATAACATGCAGTTTACTATTTATAATTAAATATCTATAACTGAAACTATATTAAGAACTAGACATACAACTAACAGAATATTGGGCCATATTTTAAATAGTCAAAAATAAAAAGGCCGAAGTCTGGCATCAAGTGACGAATATTTATGGATGTTTTTACTGGAGAAGAATTAATTGCATAGCTCATTCTTAATATTCGTTTTCATCTATTGTAAATCCGAATCATCATCATCATCACGCATTAATGGTCGACTGCTGAGCCGGGCCTCCTCCTCGCAATGAGATGGTTAGGCCATAGTCCAACTCGCTGGCCCAGTACAGTGCATTTTGGAATGCTTCTAATTAAGATATTATGTTTTATCATAATATCGGTTCGCTCTATAAAGCAACAATAATTAGAATCCAATAACAAACGACCGCGGACGCGTGCTATTCTTTTGGGCAATCAGAACATTTCTCGTCAAAACTGATCAATGTGACCTTAAGAGGACTTCGTACGAACGACACTTTTGAAAAATAGATTTTTACCAAAAATATTGCTGTCGCGCTGAGCCCCAAGCTTAACCCTTTACTGTGTGATAGAGAGAACTACAGCTCGAACTGATTTTACCTACATAAAATTAAGTACTTACGTAATCCCCTCTTTCCTTCTCGAAATCTGGACCGATTTTAATATTTATTTCGTTAAAATGCAGTACAGGGTCTAAGCTATGCCCGTACGATTTAATTTTTTGGTTTATATTAGTAATAATTAGTTTGTTGGATGTTTGCAAATGTAAATAACATATTTTTGACAGTTATCAATTATGTTTATCGTGTCGGTATACGATTGACACCCATTCACCTTCAACAAGGGCTAATTATTTAAATAATGATTAACATTTTATACGATTTTATCGTCCCTTTTTGTAAGGTCTATACTTTATTTTAAATAATTTTTGCAGTCGTATCATTTTATTCGAATGAGTCAGACTTATTAACAAGAAAGGTTACAAGTTACAATACTATTCATTTATTAAATTATTCATGAAATGCAACCAGGGGATGTTAATATGTATAGGAAAAAAGTTTTGATTTTTTAATGTAATGTTTAAATGGAATATCAGCATATTTCGTTATCTAAAAACAGATAAATTTTAAGCATTTTGTAATAAAATTAACTATTTTTGTAATGAATACTTAGCTGTTATTCGACCACTTTTACTATATTTTATAGTTAGAAATAATTAGTAAAATATTTATTTTTTTATAATAATAATTATCTAAATCATTAAAGTACCTATAGGTATATGTCAGAACAGCTAGTCGATTTAAATGAATGAAGTGATCGAATCCTAAGATTCTTTAGTTTTTGGACAGGAACCCACACACACTGTTACACTTCAACTCCAGGTGATGTTCACTCAAAGAGACTTGTCGAGAGACTAAAGTGTACTGCGTCAGTCGGGGAATATAAAGGGACTAGACAATGGTAGCAATGCCCCTCCACTAGTGGCGAGAAATAAATCAACAAAACGGAAATAGGGCGCTGGCATCCCGATTAATCGATAATCTTTTACTCGTTTGAGACTGTTAAAAATCGTTGAATATTAAAATGACTAGACGAAAGTGATGATTATTTTTCTTTATTATTATCCGGAGTAAATCAAGAAATAGGAAATATGGCGCTGGTGTCGCGATTAATCGATAATCGTTTACTCGTTTGAGGCTGTCAAAAATCTTTGAATATAAAAATCGCGACGAAAGTGACAATTAATTTTCTTAATCATTATCATACCCTAATTATAGCCCGACACGGCCTTCAAATTTTCCTACCCCAACTATACCCCGACATATACATTAATCAATTAATGTATTACGTAAAAAAACTATGAAATGGATGTTTGTAAACTTGAACCACGTTAAAAATACTCATTTTCCTTGCCAGGCAGTATTTTACTCTAAAAAATGAAAAAGTTTTCCTGCCATAAACCGACCGAAAAATTTTGCTTAATATTCTGGTCAAGCCAGAAAGCCCAAAAAACATTTGGTGTAGAATTACTGTTTTTATGAATAGACACATTACGTTTGGTCAGTAAATTTAATATGTCATTATAAATTTAATTTCCCCGATATTGGTTCACATTTTCATGGTAAAATATACTTGATAAATCCAGCTTCAATTTTCACATTTGATAATGACATACGCTTCGCCATATTTGAACGAATCCAACGAGACTGGGAGTAATATTGCAGTAATTTTCTTGATCATTGACGAGGAAAATATGAATACTGAATAGTTCAAAGAGTTTAGAATTAAGTGTATTAGCTTTAATTATACGCGGAATTATTAAAGTTGAGATTACTGCTTAGAGAATATAGTTTATATGTTAATTTGTTCAACTATACAAGCTACCTATCCACGCTCTACTTAGATATTAAATAGATTTTCTCTGTTTTCTTGCCGGTCAAATTCTTCTAACTATAGACAAACATAATTCATGTAATTTCATAATGTAGCCATCAGGATTATTCGTTTGATATGATCAAGTTATTAGTATGAAATTGGAAAAACATGTCGTACAATCATTTCAAAAAAAAGTTACCTAGAAAGTCTTCTGGAAGTTTGGAAAATTGGTAATTCTATAGATTTTGATGTGCTCTTTCCAAATTACAATTTTACTGTTGTCAAAACATTGCTATTTTCCAATATGGCGCCGAGATCTCCAAAGAAACGAAATGATTGTACTAATTTGTACGAAATAAAGACTGTTTTACCAACATTATTATCGATCGCATCCATTCACACTTTGTCGTCTATGTATTAAGTGCTTAACCCTTATAATGTATAAATTACATTTGTATATAAGTACTTTACATATTACTTAGTAAACAGAAGCCCTACAAATGGTTTAGGGTAGATAATTAGCAAATAAGAAGAAATGCAACATTTTATATCCCCTACATACTTTAATTTGTTTAATCTGTTTTACACATCACCTGATGCATAAATACAAATATATACTAGCTATATTACATAGTAACAAGTAAAAACAATAAACATATGTACTTTATACGAAGTAGTGCCTGGGGATCGTGACTTCGTCAACTAACTATATCAAATACTAGCGGCCCATCCCGGCTTCGCGCGGGTGGAATGTTATTTTTAAAAATATTTTGGTCCTCCCGCATTTCGGTGCCCACTCTCGTGCCGCGTTACTCGCTGCGCTGCGTCGCTATACTGGCCCGTCGCGTCCTCGTGTATTTTTTATTTATATTGATATTTTTAATTTCGTAATATCTTTTGAATGGAAAGTCCGATTTTAATAATTCAAAAAGTAATTTACAGGTATTGAAACAGTCTTGAATACGAAATAATTTATTTGGATAAGGATTAATACAAAGGTATGGAAAACATGGTCTGATTTTGATTGGCATTTTTATCAACTTTTAAAATGTAAAAAAGTAGTTATAGTGACATAACTATAATAGTTGAACATATTATGGTCTCGCGGAGTTTTTTGTAGATATTGATACGTTCTATAATATTGTAGAACATTTTTTTGTTCTATCATCAATACTTTTCGCAGCGCATGCGATGAAAGATATTTTATGGCTAATTTTTTTGCACCTTGGGTTGGTTTTAGTGAGATTTCCTGAGGATTTATAATTTTTTCTTTTTATAAATATAGCCTATGTTACTCAGGGATAATGTAGCTTTCTAATGGTGAAAGAATTTTTGAAATCGGTCCAGTAGTTATTATGTTTATTCGTTACATACAAAAATACAAATCTTACTTCTTTGTAATATTAGTATAGATATAGATAAAGTTAATGATTTACGTGATCTAAAATAACGAAAAATTAGGAGTAATTATATTCTATTACGCTTTATTATAGTCACTCGACGAAATTACTCGTCAAACTGCCTCAAATAAAAATTAACAAAGGAAGTAGCCAATTAATAGAAATAAAAATGTTACTACGCGTTTCGAAATTGCTCTCCATTGCAAGTATAAACAGCAAATAGTTAACTGATTAAATAGCTTACTAGACCATAGACTAGCTCTACAAAAAATGTAAGTAATTTGATCTTTTTGGTATTGCGCATTCACACGGTCCTGAGTCGTGAGTCGCGCCGCAAGATCAGAGGGGCTCATTAGAGGACGCGTGTGCGGCGCGACACGACGGCGTGTGTCGTGCTCTAATTGAATGCTTACCTTAGAACTTACTAGGATAAATGGATATGGTATCAAAGTGTTGTAAAAATTAAAAAACAATACTAAATTAACGTTTTTTTAACTTAAGTCCTTGAACAACAGGCGCGTAATTAAAAATTTAATTTTTCTCATGTAAGACTCAAGATTTCTCAACTTAAACACAAAAAAGAATGAGCACAATATAACTATTTAAATTATAAAAGTATTCATTATAACCCGTGGATGGTCCATTGCTGAGCCGGGTTTCCTGCTCAGAGTGAAGAGTGTTTGGGTGCCAGCCTACACTGGTCCACCACGCTGGCCCAGTGCTGGTTGGTTATCTCCACACACCGACAAAATTTAGGGAACTCTCAGGAGTGCAGGTTTCCTCAAGATATTTTCTACCGTTAAAGCAAGTGATATTTAATTGCTTAAAACACACATAACTCGGAAAAGTCGTCGGTGTGTGCCTGCAGCGTGGTATAGAACTCGGACTTCCCGAATACATCATCAAAGTCTTAGCCATAAGCTATCACTGTATAATAAAAACATTTCTCTCAAAAATATTTTTTCACGCACACACACAGGTCCGTAATAGCTAGAATTCGAGTGAAAGTAATAATAATACTAGCCAACTTGCTGTCGCTTCATTGAGGTTGAGGCTTTTAGATTTATTTAAGTCATAAAAGCTTGAACCAAAGATAACCAAAAGAAAACCAAAGAAAAAATTAGAAGGCATTGAGTAGGCGCAGAAGGTGCTTGGATTTAATTGACATAAGTATTAGTCATTAAAATAAGTAATCAGGTGCTTACCTTATTACTTATTTTCAGTTGTTTCCATTGAAACATTTCTTCAGGGCAGCTCTAGGGAAAAATCCAGGAGACACAATAAATACAAAAAAAATATTTTTAACATGCCAATCGTATCGCGGTGCCATTTCTAAAATAAAATTCTATATTAAAATAATAACATCTAATAGTTCGGTATAGTAGAGTGTGGAGGGTGACATACTAATACGCGTACTGCGTATTGTTTTGAACGTTTTGTTCAATAATTGCTTTGTACCTTACATAATTGCTTTTAAATACATCTGCCGTTTTTTGAATAATTTTTGAATGCATGTTTTATATAATACAGCTTATTGTCTTTTATGAGGTATATACAACCCAAATACTAATAAACTAAATGCAGTTAATTGGGTTAATTACAGTCCGTAAGTTTATCAAAATGTGGCCAACACCAAGCTGGCCAAGTGCGGGTAGGCAGACATCACACACCTTTGAGAACATGGAATACTATCAGGAGTGTAGGTTCCCGTTCATCGTTAAAGTAAGTGATATTTAATATCCTAAAACATACATAACTCGGAAGTCATAGGTGTGTGCCCAGGATCAAACGATCGAGGATTTTAATCTAATTAATACTCTTTAAACCGGTGATTCCCAAAGTGGTCTATATAGTCCTTCAAGAGTCGAACATGACTTGCAAGGGGTATACCAGAACGAAAAAAATATTGGAGATCTATAAGATGTAAATAGAAGTCAATGTTCCAGTATGGTGTATTTCATTTTTGCAAACCATTTGAATTATTATTTTTTCGTTGTTTATATCTGTCGAGCAAACAATATGTTTGGTTGACTGTCGACAGTTCTGCCAAACGCACAAGCTAAACAATTGGAAATAGACACACAATTTTTACCCGTGAGGGGACGGGTTAGAAAACTCTTCCCCTCTGCCAATGGGAGAGCATCTCGTAAGAGCCGAGTTACCCAGCACCCCCTTGGTGGTAGGGGATCTGTTCCCTGACTGGCTTGCGACTACCAGTATGCGAATCTGACCGCCAAGTGTCATAGACGCGTCCCCTCCCTCTCCCATTCGTTGAAACTGCAGCATTTGTTTTCACTCCCCCTCCCCACTCTATCTTTGAGGTTACAACACATCGACAAAACAAGAGGGTATCTCTTGTTTTTCCGATGCCCATGGCATTTATACAAGCTTTTATTTATTCCAGCTTAAGAAGTATCTATATTGTTAATCAAAAGGGGTTATAGTCCATACACAGACTAACAGTGTGATTGTTTTAATAGAATATCCTTCTGGTTTTACTTTAGACTCAGACTAACAGCATTACTACTAGAATAGTCGCGATGTAATAATAATTATTCTTTCGTGACGGCGTATTTGATTTGCAAACTCTACTTCTCCTATTGATGTTTATCAGTTGTCCAACAGAAACATGTAGATCTCTTTCTGTGAAGGTAACAAACATCAGGATAAGAGTAAATATGTAAATAGTTATAGTATGGCTTAGTAATTTATATCATCTAATGCTAAGGCTGTTTGCATCTCGGTGGCAGTGGCAACGATCCTACCGTGGAAAATAGGATTTCCATCATACTCGAATCTGGCTAGCCATCTGTGCCCAAATCTTGTTTGAGACACACTGTTGTAAACGATGCCTAACTACGTTTAATTTTCAAATACACTATACAGCCTTAATGGTCACGAGCTCTATTTGACTGGCGCAAGGGTGTTGCTAACTTAACATGCACAGACAAGAAGCCGAACAGCGTCTGCAAATTGCGACCCATGTGCGGTTATGTGTGGTTTACCGGAACTCTTTACTTTAGCAATTGCTCTTCTCTCCTCAACTTCGCACTATATAACATTATCAATTAAATAAATACATCTGATCCTCGATAGGGAAGACTTAAATAATGCTACTATAACCTCTTTAGATAATGTTTACTATATGAAATCTCTTGTCTGACTGTTTTAGATCTCTCAAGCACCAAGTTTATATTATATTACTAGCTTTTACCCACAACTTGGTTCGCGATATTGAGATAGTTATATTAGCCTACAGTAGATCGACTGTAGACATATTTAATAATTTTATGAGGTAGTCATACTAACTTTACACCTCCTTTTTACCCCCTTTTTTGAAAAAATATTTTACACATGTTTCATGACTTTATAGAACCATGATACTGAATTTCATTTGAACTTCAAAAACGACAAAGTTTCATACTAACTTTGCACTCTCGTTTTACCCCCTTTAGGGGATGAATTTTGAAAAATTTGTTGCTCCCTCTTTTGCTCCCTTACGTTAAAATAAGAACCCCTGAGCAAAATTTTAAGTTTCTAAACCTACATTAAGTCAGCTTCTCCTTTTATATCTTCTTATATATAAAACTCTCGTGTCACAATATTAGTTACCATACACCTCCGAAAGGCTCGACCGATTTTTATGAAATTTTGTGTGCATATTCAGTAGATCTATCTTTTATACCTCTAAGTGAAAAGGGTGTCCCACCCCAATATTTTTAAAGTTATATGGCAAAACAACGTTTGCCGGGTCGGCTAGTATAGGTGTAAATAGATGGTCAAAATTAAATTTTTGCTAATACAAAATTATCAAACGTAATAAATTTATCGAAATATAAAGGTTATTTCTGTGTTTGCTATGTTTTGATTGAGATTTAATATTATGTATATTTTTTAAACATTAAATTAAAATTACTTGTGTTACACTAATTTGTAACAAATAAACAAAATAATAAGTTTTATTTCCAAAAATGAATGATAATAATTTATACCATGTGTACTAGGTATTATAGAGGTCGTTAAAATTCAATTGTTAGTGGCCGCTTGCGGGGTCCGGACCCTGACCCCCCGCGTGTAATAACTCCATTGAGACTGCATAATTGCAAATCATTTGCGGGTTTTTTGTCCTCAACTCCTCGAGCCCAGGGGACTGGATAATTCCCATGTCTTCAAGAGGAACGTAATTGTGTAGGGATAAGAGCTAATGCAGCTTGAAAATTAGATGTAAGAGATTTGCTATTTTATTTATTTTCTTCTATCAAATATTTTATACACGTGCTATTACGGAAATACAAATTTGTTTTGATCATGATAGATTTTTATTAATATTAAAAATAAGTAAGAATAATATAATTATCCTTCTAGTATTTAATCAGACTAATCACTACAATTTTTAAAAAAAATACCAATATCACTTTACTTAAAGATTTCCACTCATTTACACTGAATCTTACTAATATTATAAACGCGAGAGTTTGTAATGATGTGCAAATGTTTGTTACTCTTTCACGCAAAAACTACTGAATGTGTTTTGATGAAACTTTACAATAATATAGCTTATACATCAGAATAACACATAGGCTATAATTTATAATGATATAGTGTGAATTATCTAAAATATAGCGGGTGAAACCGCGTGGCGCGGAGAGTACTGGCATACTTTATAAACTGAAGTCATAGTAGCTTCCATCACAAGGCAAGAACTAAGAAGTAAAGTACCCTCACTTGATTGACCGATGGTAAGTCATTATCGCATAAGTCTTTGGCGAGAACTGACCTGTCGCTGATATTTATAGTGTATTTTTGCTAGGGATAGGCAATCCATTAAATTAAAGATCTATCAGAATAGTACGCATCAGAACTGTGTCTCGATTAAATCGGGCGTTTAATTATCGATTTCCGAAAAATAGATTGATCGATTGATCGTAGCGACTAAAAGAAGGATTTTGATTAATATATTATAAACTACTATATCATTTCAGAGAGAAATAGAATATTTTTAAGTAACATAATACCATTATCAAATAAGGAAACTCCTAATCCTAATTCGTATGGTAATGAATAATTGGAATAAATCCATAATAATGTAGAGGTAATAAAGTCATTTTCTCAATACGGCCACCCCCTACGCCCCCTGCGTGTCTAATAAAACCGACTGTATTCTCGTTTTATTACCGACTTTATTGAATAATTTGCGAACTCTATTTCAATATATCATTGATGGATATAACCGATATTGTTTGTTTATTCTGTTGCTGTATACAATATATTTAAATTAAAACATCTTGATAGAGTTAGAAAGTTACTGCTCAAAAAGTCTTTCAAATGCGTCGCGTGCAAGATGGCGATTATTACAATATACAAGTTATTATTATATATGTAATCAATTACTTACCTAACCCTTTCATTAAGCTAACACTATTTATTAAGTTTACTTCTATTTATAATTAATATTCATTTTAAAAAATAACTCTTCATAATCCTTCTTTTCTGACGCCATTTGCAATCACATACTATTAAAAGTTACTCGATATTTATAGATATTCAAATAGGAAGCAATGTTCTCAAGGGTGTGTGAAGTCTGCCAACCCGCACTTGGCCAGCCTGGTGGATTATGACCTTAATCCCTTCTTTCTGAGGAGGAGACCTGGCTGTGCTGTGCCATCAAAGGATGATAATGTGAAATAGGAAGCCAAGATACAAGACAGCTTACAGAATCCTATTCCATAATTACAATAATAATTTGAGATCACGTGATTATGATCCCAAGTAAGGAGAAATTGTGCATATTAGCAACACTGTTTATAAATTGGTATTCGTGGGTAATTCACTTTCTTATTTCGAGTAGACAATATATAACTTTCATTCCGATAGGATTGAGTTAGTCTATCAAGTGATATCGCGCGGTACCTACTAAAATTTGATAGCGAGCTCGAACGGTAAGATGAGAGTATACGGGTATAAAAGACATCTTTAAACCTGCTTCTTGGTCTCAAGTCCCAGGCACTACTCGGTTTACAAAATTTTACTTTTATTGGATTTCAAGGACAACTGGGGGGATCTAGTAGAAGTTCGTTTATTTTTTTAAATTTCTCAATAATTTTCTACATATGTTGTTAAACTGAAAAAAAGCACGCAGCGCGCTTACAATGCGCAACTTTTTTTCTTAGACCTAAAGTTAGCTGCCGACTACTATACTTGCAGTTGTTGTCCGACACTTCAATCATATGGTTAACTAGCCGACCCTTGCGATTTAGTGCCCGTGATGCACCGCTCCTATTGGCCTTAGCGTGATGATATAGCCTATAGCCTTCCTCAATAAATGGGCTATCTAACACTGAAAGAATTTTTCAAATCGGACCAGCTTTATATATTGGTATAAATGTAATACCTAAAAGTTTATAAGATTGTGTCTTTGCATTTAATATAGGTACGGCACTTTTCACCCTTTATTTTGATATCTATATAACAATAAAAAAACTAAATTGTTATAGATTAGATATACGCCCCTAAAAATGTAATCTCAGTAAGCCTGTCCGTTTGCACCCTACACATATCTAGAGGGTGCACAATTATCGGGGATTTTCCTAATTCCTTCACTACTTATCGTATCTATCCAGCTTATTTAAGGCTTGTGTAATTTGTTTATATTTATTAACATTTCTATCTATTTGAAACAGAAGAGTTTATTGATTATCCTATACCCATCCCTTAACTCTTTGTGCATATAGTCACCAAAATAAAGTAAACTAAAAAATCCATTTTGGATACAATAGAAACTAATTTTAAATACGCAACCTGTCATTGCAATTCGATGACGCAAATAAATAGAGGTCGCCTCTGAAAATCAGTGTTGGTAGTCAGCTCGATAAAGTTCAAAGGCATGGTAACGTAGACAATATAATATTTTTATAAACAAAAAAAGAATGTAAATAATGTAGAATTATAAATAATTCTAACACCAAAATGTATAAAAAAAGGTACATAAATTTAAAGATTGTGTTGCGTCCGGTGGCGTTTTTGTGCGTTTTCCATAGAAATTATTTATTTCCAGAATTTTGTACAAGGGATCTGTAATGTTTCTACGTATCAATGTGAATGGTTTAGATTAATTTTAAATTCTTCACTCAAAAATTCAGTTAGTCAAAATTCAAAGGGATTGCTTTTTAATACGCTTTTATTAGCTTCATACGTATGCTAGTATGTATGTAACGGAATCTTTGCACATGATTTTGACCCCCTTCAAAACGTCGGAATATCTTGAAATTTGGCATACTTATTAAGGATCGATGTCAATTCAATATTTTAAACAGTTTGATCCGTTATCCTTAGTAGGATAATCAGGATTAGTGATTTTTTGTTTTCCTGAGACCCGGAGTGTCTGCGTCATGACACTTTATATTTATGTCTTATACGTTCATCATCCCCATATATTTTAAGTAGTTTTCACCCCCGTTTTATAGTAAAATTTATCAAAAT
The DNA here is from genome assembly GCA_905147385.1 of Limenitis camilla. Lineage (NCBI taxonomy): Eukaryota > Metazoa > Arthropoda > Insecta > Lepidoptera > Nymphalidae > Limenitis > Limenitis camilla. The sequence goes on along the minus strand of LR990230.1, from coordinate 11,958,595 downwards.
TTTCAGTAAATTTGTTAAATTCTAACAAAATTTGATTCAAAAATCAAGTTTTTAGTATTAATATTAATATTAGTTAATCCGATTTCGCTCGTTTATATATCGTTGAATAGCGTTATCAATAGTTATAAATATTTTATAAACAGATATGAGTAGAAGGGTTATTTTTATAATATCCTGAAAAGCACCCCACGCTTTTTCATTTCTCATTTAAATTTATTTTCTATTTTTTAGTTGGATTTTCTATAAAAGCGTATTTTTTTAGTTTTTTTAAACTATTATTTTTCTTTGCTGGAACAAGCTTTCCAAAGCTCTAATCTATCTCTGTACCAAATTTCGCAAAAAAATTGTAGTTTTGTTTGTTTACTTTGTACTCTTAAGCATTAATATTATTAATTTTCCTTTCGAAATTATAATATTAGTTCAGTTAGAGTGGCAAAAAAAAAATAGTTTTTAAGACGTTGGGTCGCATCAATTCAATAGCTTAATCAACGTTTACACTTAAGTTTTATTTTAAAATAGATCCTATTACTTACAACTTCATATTAAATGTAAACTCCAAATATATATGTCGGAAGCTAATAAAAAGGATATAGATGGATGGCCTATCTCAAAAGCTATACGGGCGCAACACGATCAGGATATAACTAAACGTTATGATCTCTTACTATTCTGACAGGAACTCAAGCAGTGCCTTGGACTTGTGAGCAAGGTGTAGGCTTAAGGACGTCCTTTAAGTGATCACAACACTCGCCTCCACTCCGCTTAGTTTCACCGTCTAAACCCAAGATTAGACTAACCTTAACCTAACCTAGCACAAGGCAAACCTAACCTAACGCTAAGGCTAACCTAAACCTAACTCACACCTCCGACATATATATTTTTTTTAAAATGCTGTAAAAAACTTCAATCGAAATATTTAGAACATAAAAGTAAAGTAAAATTTTTCAAAATATAATATATTTTTTGTATCATATTATGTAAATTGCGATCAAAATGCTTTGATTACCATTTGTTTAGGATATTTTTCCTACATATCTATTTCCTATTAGTGGTCGGTACATATAAAAATATAGACTTAAACCGTATTCCATTCAACAGAGCATCCCCTGTGCGTTAGATTGTATCTTGGTCTGTCGGGAGCGTTCCGTAATTTGTGGCGATGCCGGCAGATAAGGCAGTCTGGTCTAGCTGATTAAATGTGCATATTTGGACTTTCAATTCCATTCCTGCAGCGTGTTCAATCAGCCTTGATTTCTTTTAATTCGGATTTATCAGATTAAAAAAGAAATTGGAGATTTTTAATAGTTTTTGCATGTATTTTAGGGATTCGTACCTCAAAATGAAAAAAGTCTTATAACATCATATTTCTCACTTTGTTAAACACCTTCTGTCTCAGTAACACGTACAGGTATCACTTAGGTCTGTAGAACTATGGAGCTATGTAAATATGAAACTTCTAGGTTAACACAATTAAAAGATAAGGCCATTTATGAAACCTATAATTTTTTCTCGTCGACCTAAAATCTATGAATAAATTACACAGGTAAAGGGAATAATCCGAAATTAGTGATTTTTTTACATACTAAAAATATTTTTTTATAATGGGTTAACAGACTGTGATTAAGGTTTATCCCTTAATTTACAGCCTTCATATTTTTAGGTGAAAAATATATGAAATTATTTAAAATTGTAATCACACACAGGTACGCCTGTATAATGCCTGCCAATAGTAATTTAGAAGTAATATGCTCTATGGTATATAAATATACTATATTTTACGACTATTAAATCACAAGGCAACATAGATAATGAAATTATAAGTAAATACTTTAACAACAGCTAGCAACAACACGCTTGTTACATTGTATTGTATATTGTGACGTCACATTATGTCAGTGCGTTTCAACTACTTAAAGAATCATGGTAGAAGTACTAAAAAATTTGAGAAATTGAAATAACTTTAGAACTGCTTTTTGGGGCCTAAATAATAGGTTCAAATATTCAGAATATTTTTAGGACATGGGAATTAATAAAAGTGTAAATCTTAAAACTATTGACTATTTCTGAACGAAACAGATTGCTATAAATGTCATTTGTCATAATATGTGTTTTACTAAACTGTCAGAGCTTAATTTTACGATAATAAATGGATTAATACGATAATTTATATTGCTGTACGATAATTTTATTTTATTATTAATATTTGTCTTACATTTACCTATATTTCTTAAAGCTTTTATGTCCTTATTATTTATTTTTTACAAAATCAGATATAAAAGATGATAAATAAAACTTGACTTATTGACAGATGCAAGTGTCACTTTGAAAGTTGACGTTTTTATTTTTTTTAAATACTTAATATGGCAATAGAAAATGTCAGAAGTCCATTATTTTTACTTTAGAATATTTTATGTTTGCCGCCTGATAAAAATATATTATTCATATTACCGGGATCCCTAGAGTATAATCTATGCAATGGAAATAATTAATCGCTCTCAAAATTTTCCGTACAAATCAATGTATAAAACTTGCCATGATTCTTTCTCACACGTTACAAAAAAGGTATTGATTTTTTTACTAATTCTTACATGAAATATTGCTATTTAAAGACTATGCGTTGTGTAATTTTAAATCAATTATGTCTTTCATATGATCTAAAGAATGTGTAAAGGTCCCAAAACTTTGTCAATGGGACAGATTTCCAACTCATGCACGAAGTTGAACCATGACGCAATAATGTCATAATTACTGTTTTTCGTTCAGTATTAAAACAGGCCTTTGGCACAAACAATTTTGTTTACCACTATACCTAGGGCTGTCACCCAAATAAAAGCGATTACCACTGAACAGTTTTAAAATATCACGAACCTCTTTCTGTGATTGTTTCTATGCTTACATCTTCTAAACCATTGATCCCAAAGTTTACCTCCAAGGGTTTATGTCGAGGTACAGGGAATCTACGTAAAAGAAAAATAATTGGGGTGCGGTCTAGAGTCCACAGTCCAGTTGTATTTAAAGTTTGTACTGCAGTGAGGTTATAACTTTACAATTTCGTAATGATTTCAGTTGCATCAATGTGAGGAGTTAGAAGACTCCAAATAATTACTGGAACTATGAACAATAAAAAATTAGGGATATGAAAGTTGTGCAAAAATGCTTTTGGTGGAATTAGGTGAATAAAATAATTTTAAAAAAAGTTTTTCATTCATACAAGTAATTTTAGATTCAAGATAAATAGATATCAAATTATTTGGTTGGTTTTTAAGATAACAATAGTACTAGTTTATTAACTATTATGTGCTCTGGAATAAACTGTTACAAAATAGAGTACATTTAATTTAATTTTAGGGCCTGTCATGAGGCCATAACGGCCTCAAATGCATGGTAAGCAGGTGGCAACCCTACTTACCGCTAATGGCGTCACCATGACATAGTGTTCGGATAGGTTGGCGTAATTATGGGAATCAGGGTAATTCACCGCTTAGTACGGGAGTTTTTGCTCGTTAGGAATCATGTGCGGCTTTGTTGATGGCGGAAATTGATTCTCTTTTACGGGGAACAAATGTGACTGGCCTATATTTCAATACAATAAACGGTATATAAATGTTTTTCAACACATAAGGACAATTATGAACACGTTAAAGATTATTTTAGCTAAAACATTAATAAGAAGTATTCAGCGATTCGATAAAATAATATTTTACGCATTTTTTACTAATATTAGTAAATAATTAATTTAACCAGAAGTTGTCTTTAAATTCTTGCAACGTGAAAATCAAAATCTATCTGCCTTCAATTCTTCGAAGGATAAAAAAATCCTTTTATTCTATCATTGCAGCACCGATTATTCAACAAATTCAAATGTCGTTGGCGTCAAAGTTATACAAATAATCGTTTTTTTACCTGCGACATCAAGCTATAATATATATACATAATAATATTAAATACATAAGATAAAAGGCGAGCAATATGAGGGGCTTAATACTATAAAGCATTTTTTTAAAAACGTATTTTATTATACATAAACTCTCTACTTACTCTCCTGACGACAATAATTTAAAAAAAATACGTGAAGAAACCTTAACCATGAAACTAAACCAAAGCATTTGTACTGCTTTTAACATTAACTCATTTTGATATTAATAATAAATAAATCTAAAGAGACTACCTACTATAAAGATATTATAAATACGTTGTTTCCCGCTTGCAGTGAGGCAACAGCATCATGCTCCATTGAGCCGAGAAACGCCACGTCATCGCGGCTCAGATTGCCGCTGCCGTTGCCGCCACTGGTACCGGTGAGCTCGCATGAAAGGGTTTATGGCACTGCTACTGCTACTACCTACTAAACTCCCAAACTGCACACTAGACGCTTTTCCTAATACTGAATACTAAAACGATTGTATTTACATGTATTCTATACTCACAGTGTAAGCGTTTGCTATCTTAGTTTTGAATAAAACCGAGGTAGTAAAACCACAGTATCACATGTACCACAATAATCTATCAGTATCTATACATATAATAAATCTATATACTTGGCGTCTGTACATTGTATATAATTTAAAAAAATATAGCGAAAGATTTTAAAGATAACCCGGTAAATTAATTTAATGGCGAATGCAAAAAGAGAGAGCGAGAGAGTAAAAGTGAGGAATAAGCGAGTGGACGATTTGAAATACCTCAGAGAAGCGAGGGTGGATCTACTAGTGGTTAATTAAATCAAAATCGAGGCATAAACATCCTGGATTGAAGTCTAACTTAAATACTCGGTTCAGCATCTTAGAGAGTCCGCCATATTGGATTTAGAATGAGCTAACCATAATTATCATTGTCATCCATGTGTTATTTGTAAATAGGAAAATTGTGATAAAATATTATACAGCAATAATATTAATATCAAAATTAATAGAATTAGGAACTCAAAAACAGTGAACATCAACCGTCAGATCAGCTGACAAACAAAGGGACAATTAAACAACGATCCGGCTTGAATGGCTTAATGTAGACTCAACGGTGTTTACATCGCTCTTTGTAAAGGGTAGTATAGACGAGCGGGAAATGAACATTTAAATAATAATTTATTAATTAATGACTATTGTTTTTGACTTAAAACACTTGTACTCACATGTCTCTTGGACAATAAAAACTTTAACAACGTTACTTGTTTATTTGTTAATAAAACAAAAAGATTTAAAATTAATTTAAATTTGAAAATATTACAGCCCAGCTTTTGTAATCACAAACTCATTAGCATCAAAATAAGGTCATATTATGATCAACCAGGCTCCGCCTAATATGTTCTTTCTCCCGTACAATAATAATTAAAAAATCTATATTTTATCACCCATCTTAGTACTGTTTTTATTGGCTTATGACCAACGTCTTAGAAAATATCACTATTATTATTGCAAAGATTGAAGTATTTTTTTATTATTAGAATGTAAGAAATACAACGCATTAAGTGTCATTACATCATACTTACAACTGGTTTGATAACAGATAAGTGGAGCACCTTTCACCTCGATACTATATGAATGCGTAAATGATAGTTTTGTATATACCTTCGATAGCTCAGTTGGTAGAGCGGTGGACTGTAGTTGGCATATTGACATCCATAGGTCGCTGGTTCAAATCCGGCTCGAAGGATTTTTTTTAATAAAAATGAGTGTTTTTATACACTTAGGTTTCTACTACTTACTAATCTGTAAATGATAGCTGTGTTTAAACGTAGAGCAGTGGACTGAAGTTGGTTTATTGTGATCCATAGGTCGCTAAAGGATTTTTTGTATATTATTGGATATAATTTAATCGCTCGTCTGTCTCACCCTTCTGTTACAGTCTCTGTCTGCGACCTGCTTTTCTCAAATCTCTTCAAGCGTCATTTGCACTTTCTCAGGAAAAACATGGCGAATGAAAAATGAAATTTCACCGCCAGCCCTCATCACAATGCTCATTGTAAGTTAAAGCCTGGAAGGAATAGTTGTTGCAGAATGGTCTCAATATATATGATAGGCGGTACTGTACAAATATGCTTGATTGTGCATACTTGTAACTTGTACTAATCAATATTACTTATCGTCCAAAAGACACTAAACTGAACTTAATAACGGGATATATGCATAAGGTATAATTTATAAATTTATATTTATATTAATCGTAAAGTGAAGTTTTTTTGAAGTGAAACTTCTTTAGAATCGTTGTGATTTCAAACCGGATGCAACGGAAAAAACGACAGGTAAGAGACACAAATACAAAAATGTGTAGGAAAGAATGAGACAGAAATATACATACTATTTTATATTATTATATATATTTTTATTAGTGATGATTACACACGGGCGCTACATGGACTAGGGACTTTTTGGTTGGCGTGATCGAGCAGAATAGTCGTTTTTTTTAACAGTCTAAAATTGCCTCGTTCACCTGCACCTAAATCTTTAGCACCAGGAACTGCTCGGTTTTGAGTTTAAAGTTTATTTTACTATTTTATTTAGTGTATAAACTCTGTACTCGCTGCTCCTATCCATTTCCATATTCCGAGGTAAAACTCATTGAAGTCGCTTTAATAATTTTAATTCTAAACCAGGACCGCAGTCCGCAATAGCTTTAGTTCAAAAGTTATTTGTTTTTGTTCATAGTTGGATGGTTGGAAATGGTTGTTTTTGTTTACATACACTATTGGATATTGACTTCAAATAATTGTTATTTCGATGTGTTATTGATATAATGTCGAAATTATCGCAGATGTAGGTATATATTGTTATCCTTTTTTCTTGTTTAGTAAAATTAGAAAATCCCTTTGAACCGATATGATTGAAGTTTTGAAGTCAATGCTTACTAAAATATGGAATAGTTATTATCCAGAAAAACAGTACAGTTCCTATGGGAAAGAATGGTATAATTAATACAACTATCTCTATAAATTTAAACGAAATTGTGTAAACATATAATTTTTTATCTGAATTACGATAGAAGATGGTTCAGAGATTTTTCAACCAAGAAGATATCACTGGATTTGCATGAAATGTCGTATTAATTGTCGTATTAAATTACGACATAAGATGTTTCTTATTCCAAAATATTTTTCAGTTCATGTGGGATTGAAAGAGATTTTTTAACCAAGAAGATATCACTGGATTTACATGAAATGTCGTACTAGAATCAGTAGATGAGAAAATAGTCAAAGACCCCAGAGAAGAATATATAAGTATTGATAAGTTTGATATCAGATAACGATGATATTATAAAAATATACAATTCGCTACATCACCGCCTCACTGCCTTGCTGCCAAACGCATCATTTGCTAATACAAAATGGATTGATGTAAGAGCTAAGTCATGTCCGGTGTCTTAATAATGGGGGAGTGCCCTGCCCGGGGCCCGGGCTCTTTGACAGCTCGGAAATGCAGCAAATGCGAAATAAGCTCTACAATTTGTTTTTAGTACTTTAATCATCTTATTTTTATATTAGCCCCTCCCAAATGGATTGATCGATTTTTATGATTTTTTTTGTGTATATTTGGTATGTCTGAGAATAGGTCGTTGGCTATTTATGACCTCTAGGTGATACGAGGGGCCTACTACAAATAATTTGTATGCCAAAGAAGGTTAGGTGATTCAGCTAGTAATGTATATAGAGTTGTGAATGTGAATGTGAATACTTTTTCTACTATCTTAAATGAAAAACTTCATACTGAAAACAAAGTTTATATATAAAATGACACATTGAGTGTCATATATAAAATGACACATTGAGTGTCATTTTATATATAAGAGAGTTTGATAAGATAGTACCTGGATTGTCAGTGGTCGCTTGACTTGGTCGAACGCTTTTCCGGAGGCTTTTGAGTTCAAAAATATTTTAGTGATTCTTTCAATCATTTAACTATCATTCATAGTTTAAATAGTTGTAGTTAATGTAAATTTTGTATATATCCGTAAATCTAGCTGTATAAATTGGTAAGTTCAATACTATATTTTAAAGTGACATTCTTGACAGTTAAAAAAAAAAGAAAATGGAGAAAATTCCTCCCGATCCTCCTGATCCAGGAGAAACTTTTTATACGCCAGAGTCAGAAATAATTAGTAGGCAATCACCAGCCGTACCTCTCAGTAGCAGAAAGCGAATTAGTTCCATTAAGGATTCAGGTGTAAATAAAAAAACCATTATTAACCCATCCGCTGCAAATCCATCTATTCAAACTGTTTATGAAAACCCATCCATAACTGATAAACTTAGCTCCTACTCTGATAGTGACAATGGCCCTTTTATAGTTCATGTTGCACGAATTGAATCAGACCCTTCAGCAGGACTGACAATTCGCGCAATTAAGTTTGGTGAATTTTTATTTAAAAATAAATTTGATAAAATTTTAAAAGATGGCGTCAAAACAATTGGTAGAAATAGAATATCTGTTGAATTCTCATCGGCCTCAGCAGCAAATGCTTTTGTTAATAACCCAATTCTAAAAAATAATAATTATAAAGCTGCAATCCCATCTTTTAATGTTTCTCGCATGGGTGTTGTCAAAGACATCCCTATTGATTACTCCATGCAATCTGTAGTGGAGAACCTTGAGCTTCCATCTGGATATGGCGAAGTCATAAAGGCCCGAAGATTAAATAGGAAGCAGATTGTGGATGGTTCTCCCGTTTGGATTCCTACACAATCCGTTGTCCTAACATTTAGAGGTCAGGCATTACCAAAAAAAATATTCTTTTTTTATTCTGCATTTACCGTTGAGACCTATAACCTTCCTACTATTATGTGTTTGAACTGCTGCAGATTTGGTCATACTAAAAATTTATGTAGGTCTTCGCCCAGATGCTTTAAGTGTTCTCAGTCCCACTCTGCTGAAAATTGTAATGTATCAACAGCCTCCTGCATCCATTGTCAAAGCAATCATTATGCAAATCATAAAGATTGCCCTGAACATGTCAGACAGAAGAATATTAAAATAATTATGTCCCAAGAGTGCATATCATATCTGGAAGCCTCTACAAGATTCCCTTTAATCAAGAGGTCATACTCTGAGGTAGCCAAGGATTTATTTTCTTCTCCTATCTCATCCCAAGCTCATCTCCCAAGTGTGTTGTCTACAACCACATCAAATTCAACCATTTCATACAAAAAATCATCTTTCAAAAATCCACGTAGTCATTCTCCTCGGCCAAAGGGGTATGATAAGAAAACTCATGATGATATCATTTCATCATGCCCATCTTCCTTGGGTAATGGAAGCGCAACCAAATCAACACTTCATTCATCCCCTTTTGATCATCTCATTAAGTCACTGTTAAAAATATTTGATATTTATCTATCCAATCCCAATAACCCTCAGTCACCGGACAACGTTGCACAAATCTGTTCTGTTCTCTCCTCTCAACTTTTAAAATTTAATGGACCATCTAACAATAGTTCAATGGAATTGTAAAAGCATTTCTCAACGTAAAGTTGATCTCATTCATCTCATTAACAAATTTAACCCTGTCATTCTTGCCATCTCGGAGACATGGTTGAGGCCAGGTAGTCGTTTTAGGATACCTGGCTTTACATGTTTAAGGGATGACAGGGATGATGGGTATGCTGGCAGTGCCATTTTAGTCAATAGATCATACGCTTTTTCTCAAATTCCTATACCTCCTCACACTTCAGAAATTAATATAGTGGCTATCAGATTTTTTGATATTTCATTTGTCTCAATTTATATTCCTCATCCTCACTCTTCACTTATTTCAGATCTTAGATCAATTTTATCTGGTTTACCTCCCCCAATCATTGTGATGGGCGATTTTAATGGTCATCACACTGCTTGGGGTTGCCATTCCTGTGATAGCTTTGGCACTTCATTGTTGGATCTCCTCGATGAAATTGATATTTGTTTTCTCAATGACGGTTCTCCAACACGTAGAGTCTACCCTTCACAAAATCCCCAGTCCGCAATCGCACTCTGCAGGCAATAACTCAAAATCCGTTTCGAAGTAAATCAAGATTCCCTATTATTCTTAAAATTAGAGAAGCTTTATTTAATTGTCACCAACAAGGTTATCTCATTTCACTTGTCTGGATCTCAAGTCATTCTGGAAATCAGAATAATGAAATAGTTGACAAGTGTGCCAAATCTGCAACTCAATCTGGCTCCCTTTCCTATTTTTTTAATTTCTCTCACGATTTGGGCCCTGTATCCAAAAAATTTTTGTATAGTGCATGGAATCAGTTTTGGGATGAGTCAAAATTAATCAAAGGTGCATATTATAGTGCTATTCAACCTGAAGTCCCTGTTTCTCCATGGTTTTTCCGATTTCGTAATGCCGACCGCAAAGTTACGTCAGTCGTTTGTAGACTCCGCCTAGGCCACGCATGTACTCCATTACACCTGGCTAAGCTAAGAATTAAAGACAGTGCTATTTGTGAATGTGGTTTAGACGAGGGTTCAATGAATCATATTGTTTTTGACTGCCCAAAATTAAAATATTCACTATATGATATTATCCCTGATTACATTCCACGTCCAGTACATTTAAAAACTATTTTAACCTTAGTCTTTAGCCCGTTTGTTACAAAATTAGTTAAATTTATTATAGATAATAATATTAAATTGTAATGCAATGTAGGTTGTATCTTTGTATATATATGTATAAATATGTTTAATTTTTTTATTTTTATTTCTTTGTAGGTTCCTGTCGCATAACTATCTCTACGTTTCACCGTCACTAATCCTAATGTAGTTACAGAAATTATCACTGAATCTTTGGCAATTTTTACCGCTCAGTCTCCCTCGATTTTTCTTCATTATACGCGACACTGGCAGAATGTTTTGTGCTTAAGCACATACAAAGCCATTAAAAAAAAAAAAAAAAAAAGATAGTACCTCTTCGAGCTATCCCGGGGCACTGTATACAACCTATATAAAAATAGAATTTTAGCTAGAGTATAAAATATCTTTCGTTGTATAAAATAGCTTTTCTTACCTTCGGAATGAACTATTTACAAACAACAGGGTACAATATGTGAAAGAGTAGATTTACTCTACTTATCGACACTTACAGAAAGTAAGTACTTTATTAGAATTAATTGTTACAAGTTCATTGAATTGATTGATATTAAATGAAATTTTACTCTTGTCTACAAATGTAGGATTTACTTTACAATAAAAGACAAATAATCTTTTAAAAGTATAAGGGTAATTTTGATTTTATAACTAGCTACAAATCTATGAACATAATATAATGATTACAAAAGCGAAATTAATTTTATTGTTACTTTAATAAAGAAAATAATATAAAGAATAAAATATTAATAGGAACTCGATGTATTCAGTTCCCAATCCACATTTACATGACAAGACATCGAAGTCCAAGAAGATTCCACACACTGCGGGAAGCCGTGAATTATTGTATCATACTATGGAACATAATATGATATATGTTGCTGTCTAAGATTTGGAGACGCATAAATACATTCCATAACCCCTACTACTTTAATAATAATCATATTATACGTAACACTAAAACAGTGCATCCTTTTTATACTAGTTTTTGTATGACAAATTAATTCCCTCACAGCTCGACATGCAATTCATCCTCTATGTTAACCCCTTAGTCTTTTTTTTTGCGATAAAAAGTAGCTGATATCCTTTCTCAAGGTCTAATCGATCTCTTCACCAAATTTGATCATAATCGGTTCAGTGATTTTAGCGTGAGCGTAACAAACAGAGATACTTATTTTCATATAAAGTCTCCTGAGTCTGGAAGGTTGTTGGAACCATACCAAGTGTCTGACGCTTGAGGATATGAATAATAATCATATCCCATATACAGGGTGGATTTTGTGAGACGGGTCAGTAAGGGCAGCTACCTTAACCGTTATAGTTACAGGAAAACGTTCCTAGGAGACTATCCATAACTTTTTAAGATATTCTGAACTGCATACACAGATTTTTGAGAAAATGGACAGTTATCGAAAAAAGTGCTAAAATAGATCCTACTTCGTATGGGGATCAAAAGACTGTATGGGACCATTTAAGGTATGAGTACTAGAAACGTCAGAAATCGCCAAAAACATTTTTCATACATTTTGTACTGAAAAAACTGATACATCAACTCGTAATATTTTTATTGCCAAACAATCCCATTTCTTACTGTGATTAAAAGATTCTTTTGGACGAACTGAAATTTAAATACAAAAATGTTAAATAATCAGATTTTATACTATACTAGTCGACCCTCGCAACTTCGTGCCCGTGATGCTCCGCTGCTATTGGCCTTAGCATGATGATATATGGCCTATAGCCTTCCTCGATAAATGGGCTATCTAACACTGAAATAATTTTTCAAATCGGACCAGTAGTTCCTGAGATTAGCCCATTCAAGCAAACAAACTAAACGTTTCTTACGAACGCTGCCTTAACGATGAGAGATATATTATGGTTCATAGTTCACGCAAAAACTACTGATTTAGTATGAATTATCCATACTATAGCGGGTGAAACCGCGGGGCGCAACTAGTTTATAAGTAGAATCTCATAGTTAGGGATGATCCTCCCACACTTGGAATAAAGCCCTAAATTCTATTGAATTTATGATTTATCGTAAAATTTGATGAGTTTTCGCTACACTGAGTTTTAATTATAGGCAATATTATGGTTTTATTGTTCTTCCATTAAAATACAGAAGTTACTGTTTCAGTTACAATTCGGCTTATGTTCAAATGAAAAATTTTATCTATTCATCATTTATTGGACAAGTTGTGATATTAATTCAAAACTTCCCTTTTGTGTTATGGAGAAATGAATTTATAACTCCCGTTAATTTTCAACCGACTTAAAAAAAAGAGGTTATCAATTCGGTTTTATTTTTTTTTATGTTTGTTACCTCAAAACTCCGTCATTTATGACCCGAATTGGAAATTTCTTTTTGTATTTTCAAAATCCAGTTCCCATGATGGGATCCTTATGGAATTGAGAGAACTCCTCAAAAATTATAGGCACACATATAGTGATTTTAATATTTTCAGAAGGGTTTCATTTATAATCGCTTTATGTCTGAAGTATCTGAAGAATAGACTTAAAACCATGAATTTAATTTATTTTTAAAGTCTGTTATATTTCATATGTGTATATTGTAGATTATTTAAAAACCAACTTTAAATTACTTAGTTTATTTTACTTTTAAGACTAATTATGACATATTGTTCTAAATATGTTAAAAAAGAAGGAAGTAACGCTGAAAATCTAAGATTTTTGATCTAATTCATAACCTAAAAGTCGTAATCTCAAAACTTTAGTACGAATACGGAAAAAACTTTCAGATGTCCATAGAAATTCTTATCAATATTGACGTGTGACGTCACAGCGCAGTGATTGATATTAACGGGGGTCGTGTGAGCCTTATCTCTTTGTGTGGTGACGCATAAATCCAGTCCTTTGAAAAACTGGGGATAGGGAAACGTTGGGAAAGTGGATTACTGGAAACTATTATTTGTATGGTGTTGAATTGTTAAGAAGAATCTTCTGGAAACATTATTTAATGTAACACAAAGATATTACGTATATAAGTTAATATTTTGAGTTAGTAGTAGTAGTACATTATTTTTAGACCTAGTCACTAAATTGCCTGAATATTTTAGTAACGAATTTTGTTAGAAAAACTTCGATCAGGTACAAGATTATCTATTTATAAAACTATTTTTTTTGTCCGATTGATTTTAGATGAAGGACTTAAGATAGTCATCGCAAGGTTGGAACTTGGTCAACACAATCAGCTATAACTTTTGAATTTATAAATATTTTTTTTTCAAATTTTCGTGACTTCAAGTTAAAACATTGTGTAATAATGCCATGTTATTAATTTTATAAAATAAAATTATTTATAGCCACAAAAAATTACTTAAAATTCTCATTTTTTTAATGTCTCTGACTACCCCTAAAACCTTAATATGTGATTGTTAATAAATTAAGTAAATAATTTAAACGAATATTAAATTACTCACATTATATTATTATTTGTATGTCTTTTCCAATCACGGTCACTACTAGCCCGGACCTTTGGAAGGCGTGCGCGGAGCTGAAGCCAACGCGTAGAGGCCCTTTAGACAATTTAATTTAAAATGTGATGTGACACAAACCGACGATCAGGATGATGTATGTATTATGAGAATGCATCCATAGCTAGCCCCGGATCTTATAATACTATGGTAATAAATGGAAACCTAATGCTGGGCTATGGATTGGAGTGATAGAGGACTCGGTAAGTTGTACATATTATTATTATTTTAAACAACTTAATTGGGATTGTAGTTTAATACAAGTATCGCCATCGCCTACTGTGGTTTATTTGTGATAATATTTCTATATAGTTTTGGGTTGAGTCACTCTCTAGTCTTCTATTGTAGGTATATCTTTGGAATTACTCTGTTACAAACATGGTGCTGGTAATGCTGTTGGATAGTGTACAATCAAATAAAGTATATTGTTTAAATACGGATACATTGCTGAATAGTATTTTTTTTGTTTCTTGCCAGTTCTTCTCTTCGTCTTAACAGTATTCCGATTCTGGTGGTAAATTATTAAAATGTTTTGAAGTTGAATTACTTGTATCTATTTACATTCTTTTTATGACTTGTATATTTCAGAGTATCCACATATTTATTGCTATAAATTTACTGTGTAATTATATTTTGTTATATAGTAAATAATATTGTAAATCTATCGTCATTTTACTCTACATCTGAATCCCAATCTACAAAACGCTTGAAATCTTAACTTAGGGTCATTTACTGGATAGATAACAGAAGGTTGTGTCAGTATACTAACTTACTCTAGAAACTAAATAAACTTAATATTATTTAAAGTTTTATAGTCAAAGTCAAAGTCAAAATTTTTTATTCAATATTGGAATTTACATTCTCTTATTGAACGTCGGAATCTACCACCCTTTCGGAAACGACCTAACCCAGACCTGAGAAGAATGGGCGCAAGAAACTCAGCGGGACTATTTCTTTTGGATATTTTACTTTTTAACTTTGATTTTTTTTAAACGCCAATTTTATAACAAATATATTTATAAATTGAGAAAGCCTGGAGCGAACGCTTCATTCCCAAGGCGTGACATCTTCCAAAAAATCTTTAATGTTATAATAGCCTTTGTCACACAAACGTTTTTTAACTAACTTTTTAAATTTTCCTATAGAACAATTTTGAACGTTTTCTGGGATTCTGTTGTAAAAGCATACACATCGCCCAACAAAAGAATTACTAATTCTACTCAATCGAGTAGTAGGAGTAACAAGTTTGTGTTTGTTCCTAGTATTAATGTCATGCTAGTCACTATTTCTAATAAAATCATTAATATTTTTACGTACATACATAACATTTTCAAAAATATATTGTGAAGCAACAGTCAATATACTAATTTCTTTGAATTTATCTCTTAAAGATATTTTAGGGCCGAGACCATAGATTGCGCGAATAGCCCTCTTCTGCAGTACAAAAATCGTGTTTATGTCGGCAGCGTTACCCCAAAGTAGAATGCCGTAAGACATTATACTATGGAAGTAGCTAAAGTAAACTAAACGAGCCGTGTCTATATCAGTTAATTGGCGTATTTTCTTAACCGCGTATGCTGCAGAGCTGAGTCTATTGGCCAATCTCTCAATATGGGGGCCCCATTGTAATTTAGAATCGACAGTAATGCCCAAAAATACGGTAGATTCCACCGGTTCCAGTTCCAACTCCTCTCCATTTATAAATACACCAGTCTCTATTTTTTTAACATTAGGTGTCGTAAATTTTATATATTTAGTTTTCTTACTATTTAACATTAGATTATTAGCACTGAACCAATGTACAATATCAGAGAGAGCATTAAATCAATTGGCTAATTTTAAAGAGGTTCAAAGATTGCCTTTGTAAACGCATCATAAATATTTTAAATTTTCATAAAAAGGTACATTATATCTCTTGTTGAGATGTTACACAAATGTTTATGCTACTATAGCTACTAGTATTATAACGCAAAACACGAATATCTGGAAATGTAAAGATTTTGCGTAGACGTCGCCGCAATATGTTAGACTCGCATTGAAGGCGTTTCCGATGGGAACATAACAATAAATAAATCCCTGTACAGTTTTGTAGAAACATTAATACAATACTAGCAGCTTTGCTCAAGATAATCTAGATGTGCCATTAAAATCACATGAAAAGTACAATTTTTTTTGCAATATGTATACACATACAATTTAGATAGGAAGACTTGTTATCAAAGTGTAGGGTTAAAGGCCTTTTATATAATTATAACGCTCTTCAACGCTGCCCGAACCCTAACTACAGTAAATAATAAAGTTTAACTTACGTGGGCCTCAAGAAGATATAATCTATCTATATATATATATGTCGGGGATTTTAAAACGATGTGAAAGGAGATGGAAGGAGGAAGGTGGGGAATATTGGGGAACACTAAAAGGGGGTGATGGTAATGAGTGGAATATTGGGTAAACGCAACGTAAATTGTCTCTAACAATTACGAGAGAAACCTATGCAGTGCCTTGGACTTGTGACCAAGGTGTAGGCTTAAGGAACTCCTTTAAGTGATCACGACACTCGCCTCCACTGCTAGGCTCTCTGTTTAAACCCAAGGTTAAACGCACATAAACCGAATCTAACACAAGGCTAACCTAACCTAAGGCTAACCTAACCTAAGGCTAACCTAACCTAACATTGTGTTTACTTAACCACGTGGCAATTACATTGTAAGGACTTACGTGACCTTAGTTGGACAGCACTTCCACACTATACTGCACTTGGCACTATCACTATCACTATCACTATCACTATCACTATCACTAGCACTACTTAGATGATGTTCACTTCTTGAGAGACCGCGCACGACTAAGACTTCAGTTAGACTGTCGATCGCATATAAAGGGTCGAGGGTAGAGACTGTCAAAACAACGGAAGTGACTACTACCCCACTCCAACGCCATAGACAACGATAACGATTCGATTAATCGATAATCTTTTACTATGCTCCGACATATATATATATATATATAAAAGAAGAAGCTGACTGACTGACTGACATATCAACGCAGGGCCTAATATATAAGGGTTAGAAACTTGAAATTTTGCACAGGGGTTCCTTTTATAACGTAGGGCAGCACTAAGAAAGGATTTTTGAAAATTCACCCCTAAGGGGGTAAAACGGGGTTGCAAAGTTAGTATGAAACTTTGCTGTTTTTGAAGTTATTCAAATGAAATTCAGTATGAAGGTTTTTCATTGGAAGTCATGAAACAGGGGTAAAATATTTTTTCGAAAATAATCCCTTAAGGGGGTAAAAGAGGGGTGCAATGTTAGTATGACTACATTATGAAATTATTAAATATGTCCACAGACGATCTCCTGTAGGCTAATATAACTACCCTAATATCGCAAACGAAGTTGCGGGTAAAAGCAAGTATAATATAAATATATAATGTATTTCTATGATTTTGCATGATTGTTATTTTTTTCATTTGTTCGCTATAAGTATATTATATTCAGTAAAAAACAATTTATCTTATCTCAACTTTAGTTAATTTAGTTGTAAACGTTCTTCTTCTTCTCTTGTCTATTCTGCTAGTCTCCAAATATTTGAGAACATCGGCCTTTTAAACGTTGTCTGTCACTAAAAAAATCGATGTTCATTCTTTAGAGTGTAATATTCGCAGTCGCTCGCATCAAAACGCCATTGCTTCCATTGCATCAGTTTATTTTACAAAGGTTCAAGCTGTGTCACGTAACGGTAATCTCAGGGTAGCCCAAAAAAAAGAATTTTTTTTTTCGAGTCTCATACCAAAATTTTTAAGTTTATAATGTTTTAGAGTCCCCTCCCAGCGGCAGGTCAAAAAAAATTTTTAAGTATAAATTTAGACCTTTAAATATTAAATTTTCGACTTGAGATTTTCAGGATCTTGAGATTTTTCCACCTTGGACAACCTATTTATTATAATTCAATTTGATTTTTTTTACTACATAAGTTAATTTTTTAGTAGATCTGATCTTTCTATGTCCATGAGATCATTAATTGCAGAGCACACTCGTCGGCGCCATTCCTTTGCGGTTGGTACCCTAAGTAGCCGTGTACCGTGTAGTAGCCACACTTAGACACTTATATCACAAAGTATAATGCATGTACTTCTTAGTAATATTATAAATGTGAAAGTTTGTATGTTGGAATAAATATTCAAACATACAAACATTTATTTAATCACGAAAAAATGCTAGAACGGATATCATTTAAATTTGGCGCACAGACACTTTATAACCTGCATTTTATCTCCGAAAAATAAAGAGTTTCTACGGGATTATAATAAAATATTTATTGAACACCTGAATGTATATGTCGGGGATTTTAAAACGATGTGAAAGGAAATGGATGGAGGAATGGGGAATATTGGGGAACACTAAAAGGGGGTGATGGTATTGAATGGAATATTGGGTAAACGCAACGTAGATACTCCTATTGAACCGATAAATGATCAAATATGATCTCTAACAATTACGAGAGATACCTAAGCAGTGCTTTGGACTTGTGACCGAGGTGTAGGCTTAAGGAGCTCCTTTAAGTAATTACAACACTCGCCTCCACTGCTAGGCTCTATATTTAAACCCAAGGTTAAACGCACATAAACCTAACGTAACACAAGACGAGGTAATTACATTGTAAGGTGCTCATGTGACCTTGATCGGACAGCACTCCTAGCACTAACACAACACTGCACAACACTATCACTATTTAGACACTAATTCACTTCTTGAGAGATCGCGCATGACTAAGACTTCAGTCAGACTGTAGATGGCATATAAAGGGTCGAGACTGTCGAAACAACGGAAGTGACTACTACCCTACTCCAACGCCATAGACAGCGATGATGATTCGATTTAATCTATAACCTTTTACTATTCTCCGACTTATATATCTCGAAGATTTTAATGATAAGAAGGCGGAGCAAGGAGGTATATTGGGAACTCTACAAGTAAACGCAACGTAGATACTGCTACTGAACCGACATATAATCAACATTTACGAGAGGAACCTAAGCAGTGCCTTGGACTTATGACCAAGGTGTAAGGCTTAAAGAGCTCTTTGAACAGAATTCCAACACTCGCCTCCACTGCGCAGACTCTCTGTTTAAACCCAAGGTTAAACTCACATAAACTTAACCCAACACAAGACGTGGAAATACATTGTAAGGTAAGGCGTGACCTTAATCGAACAGCACTGCCAGCACTAACACCGCCCTTAACACTTCACTAGCACTATCTAGAGACTACTTCACTCTTTGAGGGACCGCGCAAGACTAAGACTATATTTAGACTGTCGAAGGCAAATAAAGAGTCGAGACTGACAAAATGACGATGATGACGATTCGATTATTCGATAATTGTTTATTATTCTCCGACATATTTAAATGAATTGCTGTTCGTTTGTCTTTCTCTCTTTCCAAAAGGGCTGGACCGATTTGGCTTATTTTGATCATGCAATATTTGTGGAAGTTCAGGGAAGGAAAACTTTTACTGTAGATAAATAATCCTTCGCAAAGCGAAGACGGAAGCGGAGACGAAGCGGGTGAACTACTTTTAATATAATAGTAATATATTAAAAATTAAATGTTTTGTGTTAATTCTAAGTAACACATGATAAATTGAATTGCAAAGACGGGAAGGTTCTACTAGTCTTTTAAGTATTACATAACATGTTTAAATAGAAGAAAATAGTTGTATTTAATATCTTATATGAAATCAAACTAGCTACTTGCATGATCAGATTTTGACCCGCATATAAGAAGGGATCTATTGGATAGATTACACAGCTCTACAACTTTTTTTTTGTTGCCCTGGATATCATCGCGAATTTTTACGTTTTCAAGTGCCCAGAATACGAATATATTCATGAAAGTTCTCAATGTGCTCGTATATTCATGATTTTCGCATATCTTATATTTTGAACAATTATCGGCATTATTTGTCACATGATGGCAGATTACTGCTGGTCTTTGCAAAGAGATTGTCCCCTGAAAAATTATAAAAGAAAAGCTCATAAAAGGCGTTTAACGGAAATATAAAATATATTTTCGACATTTTCCTCTTTTTTTACTTCGATGTATCCTAATTTCATAAAACATAACTGTCATTATAAATATATATGTTATCTTGTTTCTCGTTTTTTTGATTTTAGTAATGTAAAAAAAAATCAGAGCAAATCTTACAAAATCATTGATTGTTTCATGAATTGTGGGCATAAATAGATCCAAAACCATTTTCATATCTAGGGCAACAAAACCACTGTAGACCAGTGTTATTGCTCAATAGTTGCTCGATTTATTTAAGATATAATATTAAGTACCAATAAGTACATAATACTTGTTACTAGTTACTATAGCTACTAGTATTGTAACTTAAAACACGAATACTTTCTGGTAATTGTAAAGATTTTGGGTAGACGTCTGTTGATATAGATCGAAGACGATTATTGCTGTATAAAATATTTTTTGTAAATCAAAATTCTTTCCAGGATATAAAACAAAGACGGGTTTACCCCATTTAGAACTCGATAAATGCTGTACCGATTTTTATGAAATTTGTTACGATACACTAGAACTTACACAAGGACATTGACTATCTTTTATAGCGAAATAAGGCTTTAAGATATTGAAATAGGGGATGAAAGATTGTTTGGAAATTCCGAAGAAGTTTGAATAAATATGAATCTTCAGATTGCTTTTTCAGTTCCAAAAACATAATTAAATGAGTTAGAGTAATTTGTAAATGCTAATAGCAGGCGGTGGGGCACTGGGGGGTTACCGGTCAGCAACAGTGAGAAGTTGAACCAAGTCATTAGGTGGCACGCGTCGTTAAACTACTAATTGCGGTTCACGCTTTGCACTAACCCTCGCTTTGTATACTATTCACTATAGTTTATAGTTTTTAGATATTGCGGTTTTTGTTATTATATTAGTAAATTTCGCATTAAAATCCATTGCGATAAAAGATATAGGCTTGTGGCTGATTGTATGTAGGGCAATTACCTTACTTTACTGTTGCCAAAGAGTGCGTACATAACGCACCTAATTTCATTTAATTTTATAAATATCTTGAAATTAACTATTATTTTTCGAAATTAAATAAGTCCATTTTATACCCTAAGTATCTTTTATACCCTAACCGGGAAAAAACGACCGTAACGTAAAATTATATTATAATATCGCCAACGTCCTGGATACTCTCGTCTGATCACCGAAGTTAAGCAACGTCGGGCGCGGTCAGTACTTGGATGGGTGACCGCCTGGGAACACTCCGTGACGTTGGCTTTTTCTTTTGCTATTTTATATTTATAATACAATATGTATAAAATATTATGTTGTTATTATTAGTATATAATATCGCCAACGTCCATACCACGTTGAATACACCGGTTCTCGTCCGATCACCGAAGTTAAGCAACGTCGGGCGCGGTCAGTACTTGGATGGGTGACAGCCTAGGAACACTCCATGACGTTGGCTTTTTCTTTTGCTATTTTATATTTATAACACAATATGTATAAAATATTATGTTGTTATTATTAGTATGTAATATTGTCAACGTCCATACCACGTTGAATACACCGGTTCTCGTCCGATCACCGAAATTAAGCAACGTCGGGCGCGGTCAGTACTTGGATGGGTGACCGCCTGGGAACACCGCGTGACGTTGGCTTTTTGCTTTTGCTATTTTATATATAAATCAATGTAAATAAAATAAAGTTTATAACTTTATAAAGTAGATTTTTTTATTTTTATCAATAAAAAAATCATAATAAAAAATGTTTACCCGAATAATTATTTTCTTTATACCTCGAATAAAACTTAGTTAATATTTTTATAATAACTTCGTTCCTATTTAAATTTTTTTTTAAATATTATATGCCAGTTTAGGCGCCAAAGAAAATCAGTAAAAAATAATAATAACTTTATTTATACCGTTTTGTATGTATCAAGACTTAGGTATACTTAGGCTAATTATCACTTAAAATAAAAATCAATTTTTTGCGTAAATATCTAAGAATTGTATTATCATACAAATGCTTGGAAAAAATGTCTAATTCCTAAGAATATCTATTGAACATTTTGTAGTGACCCCTTATCTACTCCCTCGGACCTTAGGGGCTCTGGCATGTTTCAATTATACTCCTTATCTCCCATCTGCGCTGGTCACGCTTTGCTGAAGATAATTTGAAACTAAATATATATAGTTTGTGCCAGAGGGTCTGTAATATCTTGTTTACATGCGTTAGTAGTTAACTTTGATTTGTTGTCATGACGTAATTGGTTATGTGACTTGGATACAATATTACAAATAATTAAATGTAAGTTTTACTAAATTATTTATAGGGAGGTTTTAATTATTAACATGGCAACACTTGTGTTATAAAAAGAATGATTTTTAGCATGAATATTTAGTTATTCTCGTGTAACTTCAAAGAGACATTTTTCTAAATATTTAAATAATTAGTGCAATTGCTGTTTTTCTGAAGAAATGTTACATATTGAGATCAGAAGTTCGAGCGGTGAAGGAGAGTGTTTATGTATACCTAGTAGAAAGGTCTTTTAATCCTGCTTCCATCTAGACTGTATATTATTGTAGTCTTTTGAGTGTTATTGTGCAATTAAGCTACCTTCTTACCTTCTTAAATTATTGAAAAGTATATCAAAATTTATTTCTGTATTTAGAAGAAATAAGAGGAGAAAGAGACGGAGAGAGATAGTAAAATTGTTTTTATTTAGAAAATAACATTGGCTTCTGAACTTCATTTTCTTTGATAAGAAATTTAAAAAATCTCTAGAGAGATTGCGTCAAATAAAGAAAACAAATTCAAGTTCACTTTTATTCGCGAGTATTTCCTTTTATATCATTTCAATTATACCCCCGTAACAATTTATAAGAATACAATATATAACTTCTGTTCCGATAGATTTTTCCAGTTGTCAAACAGAGCTCAACTGGTGACTACAAAGGCTGGGGAACTAGTGTGGTGTCGTTATACTGGGACTCGTGTCTGTTTTCTGTGTTCTGTTGTGAGTGTTTTCGGTTTCCATCTAAAATGTATATTATTATTGTCTTCTACGTGTTACTGTGCAGTATATCTTCCATATTAATAATATTCAGAGTGAATTTATTAATTCATATCATTACCAAAATGACTGTATTGTTGAACAGTTTAAATATTATATTAAAACTTCCCCAAAGGCTTTAACTATGTCGTAACTCGATCACAAAAGCGAATACAAAAACAATGTAAACAATTTTGTAATTAATCAAACTAATTTTTATAAACTTCGCCTTGTTTTTTCAGTGAAATTTTGATGAAAATTGTTTCGGAAAGTATAAAAATCAATAGTTAATCGAGGATGTTTTCAATACCCGTTTCAGAAAAGTTTTACGTTTTATTCTTGAACAATATCAAAGGAATTTGGTTTAATGCCATAATGTAGAATGTAATAAAATATTTTGTAATTGTTAAGAATGTTATTTTAAAGATAATATTCGATTAATTCCGATATATATTTTTAGTTATTTCTAAGAAATTGTATCGATTTCTAGTGACTAGTTTTTACTTCATTGAGATTCGGAACAAATCATAAAAAAGACATATTTATGGATTATAATTATATCCTGAATATAATATATTTTAAAAAAATCAAATATTTTATGTCGTTATTTGTATCACTACTTTCCTGATATCTCCAAAACTCACATCTGGATATAAATCGCCAATTGTTACTACTATAAAAATGTTACACAGAATTATTTTAATTTACTTGTGACATTTGTCTAGAAAACTCATTAAAAATAATGCAGTCTTAGATGATTATTAGCATCAGGAATGTTGCAACTTGCAAGTCGAGCACTTAGTTACTCAGTGAGTTCTACGTCGCTAATTACTCCACCAAATATTTACTTTACCAAGATTCTCCGCACTGCTGTAGGTTGTTGTTACATTGCATAAGAAACGAGGGCGGTGCGGTGCCGGTGCGTATTGAATCTCAGATCATTAGTATTATGGCTACCAGCACGTAAGTACAGGTTTGACCTTGAATAGATTTGACCTAACGGGGAGTGCGGGGCGAGAGCAGTGCGTCACACGCAATTGGTTCTAAGGCGACGTTTCAGTTCTCACGCGTCTGTTTTTTGTCAAAATAATAAACGTCACGGATGGAACTGCCTATACAGGCACGCAGCACGCTCTCAATGCGCAACTTTCCCCAATTATTTTTTCTCAGTTAGCTGCCGGCTATTACATCAAAGTGTGAAAATTAAATCCGCACAAGGTAAAATGAATTTATTCAATATCACATTCGATAACAATTCGAGGTCTCATAGTTACACTATAATAGTGACTACTTCAGGTCACGTAAATGGCCGCATACTGACTGGCCTCAGCCTCGCGCTGCAAGGATCTTGAGGCGCTTTTGAGCATCGACAAAAACCAATAACGCCCGGCATGGGAACGGGAAGGTTACGCTTTCATTTCGTTTGGTCTCGTCTAGTCTCGTCGTCAGTCGATCGTATTCAGCTTATGGCTACGTAAATCTTACTGTGCTTTTTTGTAATACAAAAGTACCATTCCATCAATGTAGCAGCAGCAGCTCAGAGGTTAGGGCGTTGGAATCACTATCAAAAATTTTGTTTAGTTAGGTGTAATTTTTAAGAAATCGCTGTATTTGAAACTATACCCAAACCCTTAAGCTTACAGCGTCTCATCTCACGGAAACAGGAGTTGGGACGTTCTTGACAGCAAGTCCGCAGATTAAAACGAGATAAGATGAATGTGACGCCAAACTATCCTTCAAGTACCTAATAACTACGGCTACTATGAATTTTAAATAAGATTTAAAATCCGGAAATACTTCTGGATAGTAGTAGTTGGTAGTTTCGCTGGTAGTACCATTTATTTTATTCCAAGACTGTATATAACCTCTGGTCCGATAGACTTGAGGCAGTTGTAAAACGGAGCTCGGCTGCTAATATTATTATTGTCTTTTGCGTGGTACTGTGGGGGTATCGGTTCCATGTAGATAATATTACTAATAAAAGAAGCAGAAGAAAAAGAAGAAGAAGGAAAAGCGAAACAATTGGTCAAAGAGAGATTTTGGTGTATAGTGAACTAAAATAATACTTAAATATAATTACAAAAAACATTTTATTTTATTAAGACAATCATATACTTGTGTATATTAGTCTAAGTAAGACGACGATTGACCATCATTCATAATATACAAACAGCTTCAGATATCCAGAAAAAACTGTTGACATAAATATTAAGACTTGACTATTTGATTCCACCTAATTTTGTACATCCTAAGGTTGAAAATCACAACATTTAAATATTCCCAAAGATCCTATTTTGTAGTCAGTAGGGATTTGTAATGTCCCTCGTGCACATCGATCAAGTGATCTTAATTGAGTAATGGGCAGTATGACGGATGCTCTTGATTGATCGCAGCCGCTAAATATGATGTATCGGCACATGATCATGAACTTCGACTAAATAAATCTCTGCTATAGTGATTTCATTAGGTATTTCGTAGAACAGAATTATTTCAAAACCACTAAATAAGAAATAGACACAGAAGTACAATCTGTACAGTTCTCAATTAATAGTTGTTTATACTTTTCCTTTTCCTCAATTTGTTGTTTCTACTTTTTTATTGATTATTTGTATCTCCTTTGCTGACATTCTGATGAGCAACAAAATCTACATTCCCTCATAACACAGAACACCGGTTTTAAAATTGGGCAGTAACGAATTGTTATAAAAAAATATTATTTTGTCAATTTTTTTCAGTTTTACTTTTATTTTCTTAGAGCAAAAAATTCCTGCATAATTTTTGATACGATACTGGTGAATTTAGAATTTTCCTGCTATCTTTATATCTAGCTACTGACAATACGCTGATTTATCTAGGATCAGCACGAGAAATAAAATCAATTCTTTGGTAACTAATTAGCAACTAATTTCTATATCAGTTTTATTTAATTCTGCTAGTCGACTATTTGAGTAGATCTAACCTTCAAATATCTCACTGATTATATATATATTTATAATCATTCTCAAAGAAGGGGGACAATGACCTAGAGGCAGACCAGGACTAATAGGGATAGATACTAATAAGGAGTCTAATCAAGGGCCCTATATCGAAGAGAAGCACACTGATAAGATTAGTTATTATAGATGTTAGGTTTATCACTACATAGTATAAAACAAAGTTGCTTCCCGCTCTCTGTCCCTATGTATGCTTAGATCTTTAAAACTAAGCAACGGATTTTGATACGGGTTTTTTAATAGATAGAGTGATTCAAGAGTAAGGTTTATATGTATAATACATACGTAATATAGTGGAGAAACACTGATAATTTTAGAGGTTCCTAATGTGATGTCGTAAATAAACACATTTTTTGCGCTTACATTGCAAACGCTGGCTGAACCCTACGAGATAGATCAAAATAATGTACTACAGTATTGTACACCTTAAAAAGGTCTACAAAAAAGTCTACGATGGTATATATCTAGCTTTTAGGGATAACCCACAATAACTATTTTTATCCTTTACCTTTTACGAGAAATAATGGCTTATTTACGAAGCGATTTTAAGAAATACAGCATTAATCCTTATCCAATTAAGTACCTTAAATGCATTGAGCATTTAATATAGATCAATATGGCCCTTTACAGCATGAAACTTAAATGAATATTTTCGAAGATATTACAGATTTAAAATGCAGGCACACAGGGCAGGCTTACGACTAAATACACGTTAAAATACGTGTCAAATTGCACCCGGGCGAAGCCGGGACGCGTCGACTAGTTTTAAAACAAATTATCGTGTTTATTTAATAACAATGGACGTGTAAACCAAGTTCTGAATTAATAAAATCAATTTACTCTGACT
The DNA here is from genome assembly GCA_905147385.1 of Limenitis camilla. NCBI lineage: Eukaryota > Metazoa > Arthropoda > Insecta > Lepidoptera > Nymphalidae > Limenitis > Limenitis camilla. The sequence continues at coordinate 11,931,622 of LR990230.1, read as the reverse complement.
CATAAGTAATGATGACTATAGATCAACTCATAATCATAAGTACACAAAAATAATGAAAAATATTCTAATTTCGTTCGCTTGAAGGTTTTTCAAAACATTAAAAATACAATATCTTTGACAATTGAAACATGTAGAAACCTTTGGTATAAATGCAGTGAAAAGTCCTCAAAATGATAGGGGACGTGCATCATTACTGCGGTCGGTCTAATTGTTTCCTCAGGGTCTCGACGTATCAATTTTCAAGCAATTTCACTGCTTGATCTTACGGATATCCGTTTTATATACAAGAAGAACTCTGTCAAACAGGATGCTAAACAGTGTCCGGATAAGTGTGTAGATGTTGATTTACGAAGCGCTTTTTAAAAAGGCAAAATTTCTCTAGACTACACTTGTATTAAGATATATAGATAGACAATATTCACTCTATAAAATGACGTGTTAAGCTACTTCTGGTCTATTAAGAAAAGAGGTTATAAAATGTTAGATTATTGGGTATGTTCTTAAAATATATGTAACAGTGGTACAGGTGTTTTAGTTTTATTTTTTAATCATTAAAGCTAAGTTACATTTCAAATCCAATATGGCCGACTTACAAAAATGGCCGATGGAGCATATCGAACGCTTAATGCAAACCCCCAAATATGGGTATCAAACGAATGAGTATTCAGAGTAAAAAAAAAACCTACCTTTTTTATTTTTTATTTTTAGAAACAAATAATAAAGCTGTATTAGTTTTTAAGGTTAATAAACTGTGAAACAAATTTTTTTTTTGTAATATAATTTTATACTATAGTTTCAACCGCATTCGGCGGGTCTTCTTTAGAGAGTCGTGGCTAAGCGGATACTCGTAAAAGTTGCAAAAGGTAACACACTTCGTGTTACACATTTTAATATAACTTCCGATGCTAGTAAAATCTGATAAAACAACGGTTCCGTATGAACAAGGCGCTAACAGTCGCGAGTCGGTCTAAAACAAACTGTGGCCAAGATAATAACATCCCTTTGTGAAGGGTTCTGTTTCTGTAAAATTGCATTTCTTTCATCCTACAGATTCTTTTCTTTTGTTCTTTGTAGAACGGTATAATGAGTAAATTCTATTATTTCGTAAAATAAAAGATTAATTACTATTTATTTTAAAAGAATACTACGATAAAACAAGTTATTTTTGTAACACAAATTGGATATAGAAGCGTCAGTAGCTCAGTGGTTCGGGCATTGGATTCACGATCAACAAGTCGTGGGTTCAAATCCCGGACATTGGCCCACTCCTAACACAAGCTTTAGCTTAGTTGGAGGGGTAAAGGAAATACTAGTAGTATGTGATCCATACTGCTAGTAATATTTTAAAAAAAAATACTTTGACTTAGAATTATATGAAAGAAAGAAATAAGATAGATAATAAGGGAAGGAGAGGAAGAAGATAAATACATATAGAAAGAGAGAGAAGGGTAAATTACAAAAAATATGGCAACACTACATCACGCGACAATATCAGTAAAAGAAATTTTTGAAATTGGATTTGTAATTCCAAAAAAAAGTAAACTTATTCTCGCAAAATTTATGCCACTTAAATGGCCATCTTTTTAATTATAATATTTACGGTAACACCACATAGCATATGTTAAAATCGGTTCAGCAGTTTTAGAGCCTATTCGCAACAAACAAACAAAAATCTAAACTTTCCTTTTTATATAATAGTGTAGATGTGGATGAAAAATACAAAACCTGAAACCGTAGCATTTTTTTCTTCACTCCCACTCTGTCTTCATTGACAAAACAAGAGGGTATCTCTTGTTTTGACGATGTCCATGGGCGATGGTGGCCGCTTACCATCAGGCAGAGCATCTGCACGTTTGCACCTTATCTGCCATAAAAAAATGTAATTAATATCTAAAAGATTACAAATAGTAAAGAAAGTAAAGATGAAGTTCCCCCTTTTAATTAAGATGTGTTTTAATAAACTAAATATCACTTGCTATAACGGTAAAGGAAAACATCGAGAGGAAACCTGCACTCCTGAGAGTTCTACATGTTCTCAAAGGTGTGCGAAGTCTGCCAACCCGCACTTGATCAGTGTAGTAGACAATGGCCAAAACTCCCTCCTCCATTCTTAGGAGGAGACCCGGCTCAGTAGTGGACCATTAATGGGTTGTGATGATGAGATAGAAACCTAATATTTCTATAATGGCTTCCATTTAATAGCAACAATGCAAACCCATCAAAACAATGGAAGTGCCATATATATATATGTCGGGGATTTTAAAACGATGTGAAAGGAGATGGAAGGAGGAAGATGGAGAATATTGGGGAACATTAAAAGGGGTGATGGTATTGAATGGAATATTGGGTAAACGCAACGTAGATACTTCTACTGAACCGATAAATGATCAAATATGATCTCTAACAATTACGAGAGAAACCTAAGCAGTGCCTTGGACTTGTGACCAAGGTGTAGGCTTAAGGATATCTTTTAAGTAATTACAACACTCGCCTCCACTGCTAGGCTCTCTATTTAAACCCAAGGTTAAACGCACATAAACCGAATCTAACACAAGGCTTTTTTTTTTTTTTCTTAACCACGTGGCAATTACATTGTAAGGACTGACGTGACCTTAGTTGGACAGCACTTCCACACTACACTGCACTTGACACTATCACTATCACTAGCACTACTTAGATGATGTTCACTTCTTGAGAGACCGCGCACGACTAAGACTTCAGTTAGACTGTCGATCGCATATAAAGGATCGAGGGTAGAGACTGTCAAAACAACGGAAGTGACTACTACCCCACTCCAACGCCATAGACAACGATTACGATTCGATTAAACGATAATCTTTTACTATGCTCCGACATATAGTTTTGTTCTATCTTCCAAATTTTCATAGATCAACGTACAACGTCTAAATAAATATAAATGTATATGTCGGAAGTGTAGGTTAGCCTTAGGTTAGGTAAGCCTTGTATTAGGTTTATGTTAGTCTAATCTTAGGCTTAAACAGTGAAACTTAGCAGTGGAGGTGAGTGTTGTAATTACTTAAAGGGATCCCTTGGTCACAAGTCCAAGGCACTGCTTGGGTTGCTTTCGGAATAGTTCTAGTCAGAATAGTACGAGATCGTAGCATTTAGTTGTACCTGACCATATTGCGCCGAATGAATGGCCCTTTATAAAAGCTATAAAGGGCCATCCATTCCATTCCTTCTGTTAATTAGTTTCCGACATATACATGTCTACAATCAACGCCTCTAGTTGATTGTAGATTCGATATTATTTTTGAATAATAGAAAGTAGATTGGTGCTTTAATATTTTTGAGCATATTTATGTATTTTATTTAGAATTGAGTAACACAAATATCTAAAAACACCACGAAATATTCATTCATTAATTTGTCTTTGTCACAAGAAGAATATAATGTTCACGAAAGATCGGAAGATAGTTATACTTTTTATAACAGAAAAACAGCTGGACAGATTAGGAACATCTTTTGCACTAAAAGTGATGAAAATAGGGGATGATAGTTTATATGGGAGTTCGTTATGTATACAATAAAATCACTACATAGTATAAAACAAAGTCGCTTCTCGATGTATGTCTGTCCCTATGTATGCTTAGATCTATAAATAATATATTGATGCAGTTTTTTTAGTAGATAGAGTAATTCAAGAGGAATGTATATATGTATAATACATGCATAATGTAGTAGAGAAACCGTGCGAAGCCGGGGCAGGTCGCTAGTATTTTATAAAATTAAAATAAATAAGAAATTGAACACAATGCTTTTTCTACGTGCTACTAGACGAAAGATATATAATACCCATTACTGCACAGCAATACGTATACACATGCAATTTAGACTGAGTCGAGCAGTGCCTGGGGCTTGAGACCCAGGAGCAGGTTTAACGAGCTCTTTCATAATATATTAACTCTCACCTCCACCACTCGACCTCGCTAACGACAATAGATAATAAAGTAAACTTACGTGGACTTCGAGAAGGGTAACCTTAATCACAACACTATAACACTAACTTCCATGTTCACTGCACGAAAATACCAGAGAGACTGTGACTAATCTATCGCACTAAAGGTTATATAATGTCTTCACGTCGGTATACTTGAAATAATATAAAATGACCTATTATAATATTACTACCTTATAAACAGTGTTGTTAACACGGCCATCCTGCGGGGCCATTCGTCCCGAATGGCGTAGGTACTTAACAGAATGATTCGAAATTCCTTTCAACCGTATCGAAATATATTGGTTAAAATCTGGATAACCACTCATTCACACGTTACATTAACGTATCACTCATAGCCTAATACACATTGATAAAATGCACACACTAATCAGTCCAAGATGTGACAGTGTATGTGTACGGTAAGTTTACACCATGGTTTAGAATAGAGATGCCTGAGGCTAACTCTAAACGTGTATCACCATGTTACCATTACACTAGTGTTCACACTAGATATCTACTGCAACACAACACCGGTTCACTCTTGTTCCAGAAGCATAAATAAATAATAGTTTAAAAAAACTAAAAACACGCTTTTTATTATAGAAAACCAAACTAAAAAATAGAAAATAAATTTTAATAAATTTAAAATAAGAATAGTGTTAAAAATTTCAATAAATATAAATTAATAATAGTGTAAATAAAAAAAAAGGATTTTATTTAAAAAACGCGTGGGGTGCATGGTGTCAATAGTTATAAATATTTTATTGACAGATATGAGTAGAGTGATTATCATTTTGATAATATCTTAAAAAGCACCCCACGCTTTTTTTTAAATAAAATACATTTTTTTTATTTACACTATTATTAATTTATATTTATTGAAATTTTTAACACTATTCTTATTTTAAATTTATTAAAATTTATTTTCTATTTTTTAGTTTGGTTTTCTATAATAAAAAGCGTGTTTTTAGTTTTTTTAAACTATTATTTATTTTTTACTTTTTAGTTTAATTTATTTATAAAAGCGTGATTTTTTTTTAGTTTTTTTTTTAAACTAAAAAAAATCACGCTTGAGAAACGGCTACCAGAACCAAGGAAGGCCGCAGGCGCGCAAATTACCCACGGAGAGTTACATACTGACATACTGACATACTGACAGACTGACATACTGACATACAAGTGAAGCTAATAAAAAGCGTGTAATAAAACTTTTTAGCTCGGCCTATCCTACTTCAAAATATTTATCACGATTTTAAACTACCTTCGAAATTAAGTAATATAATATTAACTATTTCTGAATTTTTGTTCTGTACTACCCTATTTAATGTCTTCACGCCGGTATACTTGAAATAATATAAAATGATCTACCAGCTACTACTACTTTATAAACAGTGTCGCTAACAAACGTTTCACATTTCTTTCTAGAATAATTAAATGACGTCGACTCGTAATACCTGTTAAATTCGTCCTCGACTTGATTATTCTGTCCTTTGATCTAAGACTTACTTGCCTTAAATCTCGTAAACTAATTGTTCAAACGAACAAAGTATTAACTTTATCTATCTTCCAATGTTTAAAGCTATTTAAAATTACATTTTATTATTTTCTAAGACATTAAATTCTACCTTGAAGAATAAACTACAAACAAATATGGTTAGATATGTCTGATAAAATGTAACAATCATTAACGATCTATATTATTAAAAATTCTTATAGATGGCGTTGTTCAGAAGTAGTCCTCAGTAGTTACAATCTCTAAACTTATTAATTACAATATATTCTTAAGAACGTACTTATTAATTTAGCCTCAACATAAATAAAATCATACAAAAAAATCTGTATCATAAGTCAAAGCATAAATAAATAAAAAACTAGTCCACCCACGCGACTTCGTCCGCGTGATGCTCCGCTCCTATTGGTCTTTGCGTGATGATATATAGCCTATAGCCTTCCTCGATAAATGGGCTATCTAACACTGAAAGAATTTTTCAAATTGATCCTGTAGATACTGAGATTAGCGCGTTCAAGCATAATGAGATAATAACTTCCGTTGATCTTGCAAATTAATATTGCAATTCCATCTATGCCCCATAGATGGCATTAGTGAGCAATCAATTCGATTCAAGGTAAAAGTTAAAATTAAGAAGCTAATATATTGTGATAATATAATGTGGACACATGATGAGATGAGATTTATTTCTTGAATATTCCTTTTATATACCACATCTACTATAACTATTACATTTTTGTTTAAATGGATCCACATTCCCTTTTTAGCAATAAGACAAGAAGACATTCAATAGACAATGTTAGAAAAGAAAAAAGTAACAGGCATACAAGGCAGACATAAAATATCTTTGATCGCATGCGCTGCAGAAAGTATTGATGATAGAAAACGTATCTGTCAGAACAGAGAGACGATTTGAATGAATGAAGTGATCGAATATCATGATTTGTCAGATTTGGATGAATGAATTTATCGAATAAGAGAAAGAGAGCCGGTTTTAATAAATTAAGTGATCGAATCGAATGGAGAAGGCCGTATTTGAATGAATTAATAATCGAATATCACGATTTCGTAGTTTTTGAACAGGAACCCAGGCAGTGCCTTGGACTTGTGACCAAGGTGTAGGCTTAAGGGATCCCTTTGAGTAATTACAACACTCGCCTCCATTGCCCGGTCTCACAGTCTGTCTTAGGTTAGGTTAACATAAGGCTAACCTAACATAAACCTAACCTAAGGCTAACCTAACCTAACCTAAGGTTGTGTTAACACATCTAAATACAATGTAAGGACTAACAACAAGTCCGCTTTACTAACATCCTACCCTAACTACAGCCCGGCACGGCCTTCATTATTATCCTATCCCAACTATACCCCGACATATCAATATGTATAAAAAACTGCGCGAGACCAAATGTCTATTGTAGTTATGTCACTATAACTTCTTTTTTACATTTTAAAAGTTGATAGAAATGCCTATCAAAATCATACCATGTTTTCCATACCTTTATACTACAACTTATCCACTCGTACGAAGCCGGGACAGGCCACTAGTATTAAATAAATATGCAACATTATAGAAAATATTGCATTCATCAAGCGTTAGGAACGTTTAAAATATTGCTCCCAGGCGTCTGCTATTTGCCAATAGTAAACGTCATGGATTGAACTACCTATACAGGAAAGTAGTACCTTACAATGCGCACCTTTTCTATAATATGGTTGTGACAATAAACTTACTTACCACAGCATCTTTCTGAAACAAATTCCATATGTCAATACTTTAATAAATATATCAAGAAAATGCTGAGATATAGTATCAAAATAAAATTATATTAATAAATTAAATCTTTATTATTTTAAAAACAGCAATAGTTGATATTATGTAGCTCAAGAAATGAATATAGTTGAAAGAATATTGCTTCTATTGAAGCGCTTGTTACAAAAACACGACAAAGGATAATAAAACTCGTAGGATATTCTAGATGTCTATTGAAGTAAATATAATATTCATAAATTGGATGGAGTCGGCAGATACAATGAAAACGTTTACAATTTTATTCGCAGTTTCTTAGAGATGATGATATCAAATGTTTTCCATGTATATGTCGGGGATTTTAAATGATGAGAAGGAAATGGAAGGAGGAAGATGGGGAATATTGGGGAACACTAAAAGGGGTGATGATATTGAATGGAATATCGGGTAAACGCGACGTACAACTTCTACTGAACCGATAAATAATCAAATATGATCTCTAAAAATTACGAGTGAAACTTGTGACCAAGTCCTAAGCAGTGCCTTAGACTTGTGACCAGGCTTAAGTAATTACGACACTCACCGCCACTGCTCAGGCTCTCTGTTTAAACCTAACCTAATACAAGACGTGGCGATTAGATTGTAAGGTACTCACGTGACCTTGATCGGACAGCACTCCTAGCACCAACACTGCACTGCAAAACACTGACACTATTCAGAGACTACTTCACTTCTTGAGAGAACGCGCACGACTAAGACTTCAGTCAGACTGTCGATGACATATAAAGGGTCGAGGGTCGAGACTGTCAAAACAACGGCAGTGACTACTACCCTACTCCAACGCCATAAATACCGATGAAGAATTGATTATTCGATAGTCTTTTACTATTCTTCGACATATATATGGGTTTTGATTTATAATAGACACATAACGACATCTATTACGAAATTATTATATTGATTCGAATATGTAGTAGTTATTTTTTTAAAACTATGCCGCGCTAGCGGCCACCGCGAGCGCGTCCACTGATTGAAGAAGATCGCCCAATGCGATCGAAACTGTAGTACCAAGTTACCACAATAATACGTGAGTGTTATCGTTTTGCATAGTTTTAAAAATGACTAACTACCACGTTAGTTTCTATAATAAAAATGTAGTAGTTAGTTTAAACCTTCCTATTTTTTACAATAAGAAGGAACTAGAGCGTCAAAGCAGGTAACATTAATTTTTAGGTTATACTTGTGAGGATACTCCTTGTGATATCCTTGTAATTATAAGTCAATAATAGTTTATAATTCTTTACCAAAAATCTTGAGTGGTGCGTGGGATAGCTGATAAGAGGGATAGTATCTTATCAAAATCAGGCGGTCAATATGAAATTTAGAATTTAATAAAGTTATTTAATATATCTATAGAATTTATAATTTTATTCCAACAAAAGAGACAAAAGGAAAGTAATTTTTTTGGCAAGAACCGAAAATTTCTTGCCATAAATCGCAATTTAGGTGAAACGTACAATTGAATCATGTTCACGAAGCTCACCGCTCACCGCTCACCGCTCAAACCGAGCGTTAATGTTTCTTAACATTTTATAGTCGACGAAACGGTTACTACCCGAATAATTGCATTAAGAGCATGACAATTTATTTTTAACCAATATTATACAGAGCTAGCTATAAAAATTAAATTCCGCTTAAATCTTCATTTTTCAGGAACTTTTACACAAAGTGAGAACATCACACTTATGAGACCATAACAATAATTTTACGTAGATTTAGTATTAAAATTAAAGTTCTTGTATTTTTTTTTCGTACAAACTAAAGTTTTATTATAGAAAATAGTAAAAATGTTACCTTACTACTACTATCTCAAATATCCATTGTTAGCAACACCGTTTATAAAGTAGTATTAGCGGGTAGATAATTTTATATTATGTCAAGTATACGGTATACCGACGTAAAGACTTTACCAAACGTCTGGCATAGTTATGACTAATTACCACATTAGTTTCTATAATAAAAAGACGTGAAGACTATATATAATCTTTAGTGCGATAGATTAGTAATCTCTCTGGTGTTTTCGCGCGGTGTACATGGAAGTTAGTGTCGGATTAAGGTTACCCTTAATGCGACACTCCAGGAAGTCCACGTAAGTTTACTTTATTATCTATTGTCGTTAGCGAACGAGCAAGCGAGCAGACGGTCCACCTGATGGTAAATGGTCACCGTCGCCCATAGACATCGGCAATACTAGGGAGTGTCTCTTGTATTACCGATGCATTGCCACTTCGAAGATAGAGTGAGGAGGGGGAGCGAATGCTGAGAATTTAGTGGACACTGAGTAAGAACCCGTTGTTCACTGAAACCGCAGCATTAATGAGATAGGAGAAGGAGGGTATAGATCTGACCCACATGTCGTTAGACCGGAACGTGCCAGAGACGCTTGGCAAGCCAGTCGGGGAACATATCCCCTACCACCAAGGAGTGCTGGGTTACTCGGCTCTTACGAGATGTTCTCCTAGCGGCAGAGGAGAGTTGTATTCTAACCCATCCCCTCTATTTTCTATATATTATAAAAAATAGAGGGGACGGGTTAGAGTGAAAACATTACGTAGAAATAGAAATCTGTAACAACAATCTGTTGTAAAAAATATGACACAATTTCTTAGAAATAAAAGAAATCTACGTTACTTGTGGTTTTAAAACCGTATAATGTATTCAATGGCTCTGGTTTGGTTTGTTCTGTAAGGTTACTGTCGTCCCGTAACTTTTATTGTCACTTAAAATACACTAAACATTTTTATTGAGAAACCCAAGTTTAGTGCTTTTTCTAGTGTTATGGGAGTTTTCATGTTTTATAATTTCTTTTATTACTCAGCTTATTTATTATCGATGAGACTCGAATTCAAGGTTGTGATTGAACACGACTTTAAATGGGTTTATTACTCTCTATTGATTTAAATTTTGAAACAAAGAAAGCGAAGATGGATCTCCACTAGATTTTGCATTGCTTTGAACGTTCATTAGATTATTATACACTAAAATACTACCTACTTAATTCATAAAAAATTGAGTTTAAATTAAATCTTGCGTTCGTATTTTCTTCATAAATACTGTTTTGTCACATTTTGTTTCTTTTTTAAAATCCTTCATTAGTATGCCTTAGTGGCTCTTATAGATTCATAGTTAGTTCTGCGACTTTACCTAGCGTAAATTAGTAGGTACTTCGATTAGCCTTGACTTAGCATTATTATTATCTATATACGTACTAAAATTCATCAAAATTATTTTCTTCTCACAATTCATACCTATAAATAAGTAACGAAACTTCGGTTGTTGTTATTAGTTTCTCCAATGAATAAAATATTAAATTAACATTACAATAACACACAAATATATTAATTACGAATACATAAAAAAGGACAAAAGATTTTTCAATGTAATATAATAAACAATCCGCTAGCGCATCGACGTGCTCGACACAAATTGAGCCAATCCTGCACCTTTGTAGGACGAACCAATATCTGCCGCTCTCGTATACTGTACACTGTACACTGTACACTTGTGTATTTGTACATTTCGCCGTCCCCGGAGAATAAAATGATAACCGCCCAATATCATAGTGTTAGTTGTTGTACCTTTTATTTTATTTAAAGTATTACCTAACACCAGGTAACCCGACTGCTCGTTTGCCTTCCTATTTTATAAAAAAAAAGAAATACTCACGTTACAAAATATCACAAAAATATGCATAATCTCTGTTCCGAGATATTTTGGCCAGTTTTAAAAGATCTCACAAGGTCTATCTATGGTGTGTATCGTGATGCTAGGAAACCATTATGAAAGTTTTCGTGTAGGTGTTTGATATTATTTGCTCGGTTTCCGTCTAAAGTGTATATTATTATCATCCTTTAATTTTATGTATTTTTTGCAAAGTTATTTATAATGATACAAATACAATGGTATACAACATTTTTATACAAGCCTGAATTTATGAGTGTGAAATGTTAATATTATCAAAATATGTTTACTGATTTGAGTCATAGAATTGTGTTCTCATTTAAAACCGTCCTCTCTTTTCGTATATTATGTGTTAGTAAAACAAGAATAAGATGTTATTAAAATATTATCTACATTACTAGTACCCTAAAAACCTGTAGAAGATGCAATACTTAAACCTGCTCAGTATTTACGGAGAACACAATAATAATCGACATCAACATAACTAAACTTAGAAGATCGTTCATTTTGATTAACTTCTTAATTTTTTGATATTTTAATTAAGACAAATTAAAAGCATATTATATACAAATATTTTGAATGGCATTAACGAAACAACATTTTTTTTATTTTATATAAAAGTTGTGTTTTTGCAATTACCATTTTATTCTCCGAAGACGGCGATTAGTACGTCTGTACATCCATATACCTACTTGTATATTTGTACTGCTGTAACGATTTAACTTTGACACTTCTGCCTATGACGGTATAACCAGTTTGCGTGGAGTTCTAATGAACAATTCATTTTGGTCTATCAGACAGAGCCCAATAAGTGTCTTGTTATAGTTCGTCTTTGACATTTTATGCTTTCACGGTTCAATTATTTACTTAAGAATACGTTTTTAACCGACTTCCGATTGGTGTATTTTTTTATATCGATTACGCTGTGATTTATAATCCGATTTACGTGATTTTTCCTTGGTTTGATGCGGAATAACTTCCATTTTGTCCCATAAAAATTTAACATAGTTTGACCCAGTAGTTTTTATTTTATGACCATTTTATCCGTTTCCGCTTTTTGGGATCTGTCTTATTTATTTATGTATGTACACCGAGTACGCTGAGAATTATGATCCGATTAACGTGATTCTTATTTAATTTAATGTGGAATAGTTGCTATTTGATCCCATAAAATTTTTTAATTAGTATTATGGTTTCAATTTCAAATCCGGTAACGAAAAATAACCTCAAGTCTAAAAGCTTGTATAGAAATTAAAGTATCTTATTATCTATAAGCATTTGATTAAAAATTGTTTAGTCAATCAAATGTTCAATTTTATATCAATTTTTACTTTTTAATTCGACTTCATACTTCTTATTCATCATCACGACCCATCATTGGTCCACTGCTGAGCCGGGTCTCCTCCTCAGAATGAGGAGGGTATTAGGCCATAGTCCACCACGCTGGCCCAGTGAACCAGAGAACTTTTAGGGAATTCTCAGGAGTGCAGGTTTCCTCACGATGTTTTCCATCACCGTTAAAGCAAGTGATATTGTATACAGAGGTGTGTGCCCAGAATCGAACTCGGACCTCCCGAGTAAGACTTGAGGTCTCAACCACTGGGCCATCACTGCTTTTTTTATATACTTCTTATTAATTGGTATAAAATACTTACTAAATAAGATTTCATTATTTTAGTCCGACCTATCTGTAAATCAGTTTTAATGTTTGAGACAACATCTCAGGAACTTTTCTTTTTACTGTGAGAAAAGGTTTTAAAACAAATTTATTTCGCTTTATTTTAACTTTTCAACTGTTTGTGAGTTGAAGATTTAAACAATTAAGTATATACAACTTTCAATCATAAACAAACGTATTGAAAAACCAACCAAAGCCTGTCAAGCGTTATAATCTTTCTTTTGTCCTGAAAAAAATGAAATTTGTTGTAAAATGCGAAAACCAATCGCGCGACATTTTGGGCATCAAAACGTTCCTTTTCACGTGTTTTATATAAAAAATGTGGCAAGTGAGTGAAAAATGAAAATGAAAACATCACAAACATAAACCCTCGCAGCGTTGTCACACTACCCGTGGAGAAAAATGACAGTTACCATAGAGAATAAAAAAGTAGATATGGTATTACTAAATATTTTCCATCATAAAATTTTATTATGTAATTATATTAAAATCTGCTATCTTTTATTGTATTTTTTTAAGAGCGAGCGAGTTACAAATTAAACTTTAAATAAATAAAATAAGCCTTTATTTTATACTTGATTTTTTATGTTTTTTGTTTACAAAACATTAAAATTTTTGTTAACACCATCTATATAAGTAGTCGCTTCCGCGGCGTAGGCCTTCCTCATTGCCTTCCATGTCTCCCTATCCCTTGCTTTCGTCATCCATCCTGGTCCTCCTTCCATCCTTCCAACGCCTTTCTGGTCTACCCCTGGACATCTTTACGTTTTTTGAAATCCATCCATATTTGCAGAATGGAGACAAATCAAACTTTAGTGGATGTAAATTGTGTTTTTTAAAGACTGCTTTCGATACCTAAAAATATGATCAACAGACATTTTCCTTTTATGAAGACTGTAACATTGGAGACCATTGATGTAGAATCTATTAACTATTAATTTAGCTAAAAATCTAGTTAAGTCGTTCAAAAGCCTTCAATGATAAGTCACCGCAAGTTAACGACAGAGCAAGGAAAACTTTAAAGTTGGCAAAAAATGTCTTCATTTATAGTTTTAAACTAACATTCACTACATTTTATGTAGTCATAACATGTCTTCACAAGTTGTAGCTAAGAACCATCTTGATTAAATTACCTTTCAAACAAATAGAACTTCATCAGAACCTGTCCATTATCTTGGGCACTACAATTCCAAAGACTGACATACAAATACCCATGTTATACTTATAACACTCCGTCGTTGTAGCGTCGGGAGTTCAAAATGAAAACGCACTATACTTGAACCTTTTAGCATTTTATGACGAATTTTTAATATTATTATTAAAGCAAAGTACAGCATATTTATACATTCATGCAAATGTCGTGTATGTGCCAACATTCAGCTGATATTTGGGAGTTTTTCTTTGGCGCCTCACAAAGGCCGGATATGGCGGAAATTTTTCAAAAGTTCGCGTTTCCTTGTTGATTGTATGCACCCGAGTGAAAGATTATTTGTATCCTCGCTCAAAAGAATCAGCTATGCAAATAATGTTATAAGATATTATGTTGTTAATATTTAACCAGCGATACGTTCTCGCTTCACTGAGTATAAAGATATTCACGTATGTTTAGAATTTAACTACGACAGAAATGTAATTACTGACTTCAGAAAAAGAGGACGGCAAACGTTGTTTTGTCATATAAATTTGGGGTGGGCCATCCTTATCACTTAGGGGGATGAAAAATAGATAGTAGCCGATTCTCAGACCTAAGCATATAAATATGCATGTAAAATTTTATAAAAATCGGTCGAGCCGTTTTGTAGGAGTTTGGTAACAAGCACCCGCACACGAGAATTTTATATATAAGAAAAATTATTTGAGTATCGAACCATTATTATCAAAGTCGTAAACAAGACTTTAAACAATGAAAGAATCTGTTAAGATTTTGATGATTTTTGGCTACTTTGGACGAGTCACATAGTAATTAAAACTATAAATTATATTTACCTACTTATACTAAGAATTACACATAGACTTTCTCCCCACGGCTCTCGAACGATACTATCAAAAGGGCTCTTACCTCCATTGACGTTATTGCTCTTATTGAGCCATCAGCAGTCAGTCATGATGATAACATGAGACCTGGTGAGTTGTTGCTGGTTCTTGGGAAACGGTAGGGGCCGTTTTGTGTGACGCTACATGCGTGATGGCCCAGTGGTTGAGACTTTAAGTCTTACTCGGGAGGTCCGAGTTCGATCCTGAGCACACATCTCTGACTCTGAGTTATGTGTGTTTTTAGCAATTAAATATTACTTGCTTTAACGGTGAAGGAAAATATCGTGAGGAAACCTGCACTCCTGAGAGTTCCCCACATCCCCAACAAAAATAAAACTACACGACAGTGTCCCCCACGCAGTCGTAGCCATATCACGTCACACGAAGACCTGCTACTACTCAGATGATAGTACTGACGCCATAGCCTATCTCATTAAAAAGTCCGAGAGGGCTACAGACAGTGAGATAAGGGACTACAATTTCAAGATGGCTATCAAAAACAGAGACGAAGACCAACAAAGCCCCAACAAGAGAACTGTCAGCAAAAGCCTAAGAAGAACAAAATTAAAAATGCTATTGGAAAAATTGTCACGAAAATTAAAACAAAATTAGATCTTAAAAAGTAGATAGTAAGATAACATACAAAATAGATAGTATATTGTTGAAACTGTAATATGTCAAAATGACTATATAAAACTATTGTAAATAGTGTAAGTTAACAAATATTGTGTAAGTTAAAAAATGGCACGGACCTAGAGTCTGTGGAAACGACTAGTATACTAATAAATAAAATAAAAAGCAGTGGGCCATTGACATGTCGTGATGATGATGATGATGACATGTGTTGACACACTGGCACCATCACATGGAGACTGCGCTCCGCACAGGAGCTTCAGCCGTAAAACACTTAGGTCATGAAGCTGTAAAGACCTAACATCACGTCTTATCTTCTCCATTGGTGACAGGAGGGCTGGCCCATTCTTCGTCCAAAGATCAGCATCAGGAGGCGATTCAGCGAGGTACAGCAGCTAGCATTCTTGCCACTATTCTTTTCGTACAGGGCTCGTACTGCAATGGTAGTATTGCAATATTGCAGTTAATGTAGATTGTTATGTTTTTCTTTTCTTACTCTAGTTTAGATTGTCGTGTGACATATTTCATACTGATTTAGCTATCATTAAATTTTTTGAAAAATTATCTGATCAGAATCTTTCAAGTTAAAACCTTCCCTGATTAAAATTAAATTCTTCTTAAAGTTTATACGCTTAAGCGTTGACTCAATAAATGTTGTATTTGTGAGTAAAGATAAAACTCTTCCACAGTTTCACGGATAGTTTCATACAAGTAAGTATCCTGTTAAGCTATATCCTTGAGGTTAGATTCCGTGAAAGATTTATTTGTTTACACTTTCACGCACTGATTACGACTTTTAAAAAGGTATTTTTTTTATATTATGAGAAAGCAACTTTTTCATATATTTATAGACTGTGTAATTATTGTAATGTTTCTAAAAAAATTTGTCTATAAAACTGCTTTTTTAAATTAAAGAATTAAAATAGATTTTGCTTTTTTTTGCACGAAAAAAATTAATTAATAATATTTAATATCAAACTAAATTGAAGTCAAAAAAATATATAAGTAATCAGTGTATTTCAGAAATTTAAAAAGGTCCAGAATCTTAAATTATAAAAAAGCTCTATAAATGGATGCTTTCTTCAGCAATACATTTTTCCCTGTTTTCTTCCACTTATAAGACATCGTTAGTGATGCACCCATGTAACGGGATACTGACTTCGTTATCAATCCCGGTTCCCGTTTGACAACTTAATGGATTATAGTCTTAGGGGATAAGAGACAAAAAATACAATGTACTGTCATGTATGCTATAAATGTTGTATTTATTGCCGGATATAATGTAACGATCCGGTAAAAGGCAAGTTTATATTATCTTGCAAATGGAGCGTCTCTCAATTTCTCTTTACTGTTTCTATTTATTTAATTATTCATTTCTTTGGCTTTCAATGTATATGTTATGAATGATTTTTACTGAAATCTTTTATGTTATATATCTTTCAATCCTCTGAATTTCAACTAAAATTTCATTTCATTAGCTATCGCAACATTGGTTATAAGTTAGATATTAGAATTCTGTCTCTTCGTCAAATCCCCTTTTTTCAGGAATGTGAAATGAAAACCAAAACAAAAATTAGAAATAAATTTGTTACATAATAACAAAAGTATTTTTTGCTGTTGGTAAACTGACTGTGACCTACATCGTTGCATAGAGACAACAGTTTTCCAACAGCAAAGCTAGGTATGTCTCTCAATCCAAATTGTATGGAACCTAACGCGAGTATTTTGATTGAATTATATAGTTTGTATGAAAGTGTAAACAGTCATCAAATTCCACTGTGCTTTGGTGTATAGTAAATTTAATAAAATGGTGTATTTTGCAGTTTACCTAAAACAGATAAAAGCTTGTATACTGTTTTATGACATGAAATTCCTAGAAAACAAACGTTAAAGCGTTAGTAGAAACGCATTACATCGTAAAGTTGTTATCAAATAGAAACGCATATTAATCTCAGTAGTACGGTGCCGCCCACGCTTTTAGCCAGGGTTCACATTGTAATAAATCCCGGGAAACATCCCGAATCCCGGAATGCAAGGCGTTGCGGCGACGACGAAGCGGCGCCATTGCGATTTATGTGGGAATCCCGGATTCAGATCACGGTTACAAATTTAATTTATACTACGAAACAAAATCACATTTCCGATCTTACACTAGAGAAGAATAGTATTTATTTTTAAACTAGATTTTCGCTCAAGACACAAACACAAAGAAAATTTATTACTCATAGAGAACAATAATTTAAAAAAACAAAATGCTTGTATTTAGCAATCTTCGTAAACGCAATACAAATGGTATTTGTAAATGCACCATATGTGTTACACCTGTGGTTAATTTTTGTCAACACTACTTTTGTCTCACTCACTTCTTTCGCAAATTACCAATACTTTGTTCTAGATGCTGACTGACATACCAACGCAAGGGCTAAACTATAAAGGTTAGAAACTTGAAATTTTGCACAGGGGTTCCTTTTATAACGTAAGGGACCACTAAGAAAGGATTTTTGAAAATTCACACCCTAAGGGGGTAAAATGGGGATTCGAAGTTAGTATGAAACTTAGCCGTTTTTTAAGTTATTCAAATGAACTTCAGTAGCAAATTTCTTCATTAAAAGTCATGAAACACGTGTAAAATATTTTTTCGAAAACCATCCCTTAAGGGAGTAAAAGGGGGGTGCAAAGTTAGTATGACTATCTCATAAAATTATTACAGTCTACAGACGATCTACTGTACTCTAATATAACTACACTAGGGGCCCGTCCCGGCTTCGCACGGGTGGATAATTTTTTTTAACATTTTGGCTCCCGCATTCTGTCGCTCCCTCTATCGCCGCGTTACTCGCTGCGCTGCGAGGCACTCCACACCGCGCCGGCGGCGGCCCGTCTAGGATTATTTTTTATTTATCTTGATATTTTTATTTCGTAATATATTTTGACTGGAATGTCCGATTTCAATAATTCAAATAGTAATTAACAGGTATTGAAACAGTCTTCATTGCGAAATAATTTATTTGGATAAGAATTAATACAAAGTTATGGAAAACATGGTCTGATTTTGATAGGCATTTTTATCAACTTTTAAAATGTAAAAAAGTAGTTATAGTGACTTAACTACAATAATAAGACATATGGTCTCGCGAAGTTTTTTGGAGATATTGGTATGTTCTATAATATTGTAAAATATTTTTTTGTTCTATCATCAATACTTTTCGCAGCGCATGCGATGAAAGATATTTTATGGCTAATTTTTTTGCACCTTGTGTTGGTTTTAGTGAGAATTTCTGGGGATCTCTAATTTTTTCTTGTAATAAATATAGCCTATACTCAGGGATAATGTAGCTTTCTAATGGTGAAAGAATTTTTGAAATCGGTCTAGTAGTTTTTATTCGTTACATACAAAAGTACAAAAATCCAAAAATACAAAAATACAAATCTTTCCTCTTTATAATATTAGTATAGATATAGATATCTGAATATCGTGTTAGTTATTCATGTTATGTTTATGATAAATTGTTTATTGTACAGGAAATGAATTGTCTATGAGTTAGATCATATTAGTGATGAATTGTCAGCATTGATACTGTTTCCGTTATTTTTTAAGACTAAGGTAGGATATAAAAAGATGATGCAAGATAACAGAGCGCAGTATTTCTGTGATTTTTGATGTGATAAGTGCTATTAAAGTGATTGTGTGTGTAAGTGCTGGTGTTTTCTAACGAAACATCTGTATTATACCCAATATTATTATTAGTCATGATAAATATAGTACTAATAACCGAAAGTGAGCGTAGGTAGTCAGCTTTAAATAATTAATAATTATTAATATTCCTTAAAAAAACATTATATTAATATCTTTAATTTTCCATTAAGTTTTTCTGAGACATATCACAATTTTTTTAAGAATTTAACATTTTTATTATTATATCCAATTGGCCAAATTTTGACACACATTCCGACAATCCAACTCATTGTGATTGTCGACCTAATTTTAGGTAAAATGAAACAATAGGACGCAATGAATAGCTTCTTTCATTCCAGTGTGATTCTTTGTCAAATTGGTAACAAAAGATGAACTATTGTAAGGAAAATACTATCTACTGTGAAAATCTATTTATATACTTATTAATCAGTAGAGTTTGTTTGTCTATAATAGGAACAACCTGTAATCTTTTTAACGTTAAAAAAATTACTTTCTTACAAAAATAATATTTTGGAATTATAACACACAGTAAACTGTATACAATAGATATAACCGGTCAAGTGCGAGTCGGACTCGCGCACGAGGGGTGCCGTGCCAATATTTGGCCAAAAAATCACGTTTGGTGTATGGGAGCTCCCCTTAAATATTTATTTCATTCTGTTAATATTTAGTGTTATAGAGGCAACAGAAATACATCATTTATGACAATTTTAACTGTTCATGAGATGAACAGGAACAGGCTTGTGACTGACAGACGGACGAACAGTCTTGGTAATAGGGTCTCGTTTTTACTAATAAATGGACATAAGTTTTGGCGAATAATCTTAATTCTCTTGTAGTCTTAGTACTAAACTGAAGCGGAAGATAATATAATTTATAATAATCAATATTGATGTGAACTAAATGTATTTTTAGTATATATAGTTTATCCGATATGAAAACAGTGAAGGGCAAAGAAACCGTTTATTATGTATGAAGTCGTGACAAGATGAAATTCAGATGGGCGCAAATAAATTTTTATGCTTTTGATGTCAACCTTTGAAAACCCGGAATATATTAAAAGATACGTAAAACTTTACCGCGGAATATACGCATAAAAATGTTATGGTTTGAGTATACTAGTTATAGTGTATGGGTTTGTATGATTCACTCTTTTAAAGAATCATTTATTTATTACTTAAGGGTGGGCAGAATGGACAGTTTATACTGGTACAACATTTTTGTTATAACCAGATCTAAAAATACCTTAAATACTCATTATTCGCCAATTACAATTATACTTTTATTAAATTTATTTTTCATATATAGTATAAATAATATATAATAATGATATTTTTACAGATTTCGCCTTTTCTTAACCTCACCGCTTATACTAATGTTTTTTGCATCGCTCTTATTATCTATAAAACTGTACAGAACAGTAACAAGTAAAAGACAATAATAATATGCATTTTACAAAAACTGAGAAATATAATCAAAATACTCAAAAAATCCTTCACAATAGAGTCCTAGCATTACGACAAATATATCGGAACAGAGGTTTTATATTGTCATGTTATAAATAGTTATAACGTGGGTATAATTAAATTGACTACTTGCAAATAACGGTGTTGCTAACTCGACTATTACTATTCAAAAAGATATATTTAAAGTACTTACTTTGTTTGCTATGTTTGTATTGAAGACGTAAATAATTTATTTGTTGCTTAGTTTAAAAAATCATTTACTTGTTTTCAATATAAACTGCTCAAAGCTAACTAAAAATATAAGATGCAGTATTAAAAATACTATAGGGGAAATCAAAATCTTTAAAGTATCATCTATGTCTCGTTCAATTGTACAGATAGACAGTATTATTTTCTCATTAAAATTAGCAATCGGAAAACAGTTAAAATTAAATTATTTAATAAAACATAAATACGATAGCTAAATGATTTATTCATTGAACAAGAATTGAGTACATTTATTGGAAGGCCGCGGGATTGTGCCTAACGACTACCGATCCAGTGACTATTCAGCAAACTTGCTTCGACATTAGCATAAAACATCAAAACTCGCATTAAAGTGTCCAAATTTAGTCTCCCCTTAAAATATTCCCCTTCGCCCCGTTCCCCGACTCTGCCTGGTGTGCTCATTGGAGCGAGGGGACAGACCGATGTGTGGTCTAAGTCACATTCAGTTGCTCAGGTAAAATATTTTTAATTTGTTTTCTTTAACCTCCAGAGGACATGAGACACATAAATATACCCGTTTGGTCTACCATACGGAGGTATACGAATCTTAATTTTCAAAATTTCAATTTTTATTATGTTACATTTCTTGTTTCAATAGCCGTTAATTAAAGCTTTGTCTCTTTGTTAAATCGTGGCAGATGGACAGACAAGCTTATGTGTGTCTCATATTTTTATAAACAAAGGGAGAGCGACTATTTTTTTAGCATTTGCTTCTATATTAATGAGTACCGGATTTAACTTCATATTAATTATTTTTGAGTAGAACAAAAATCATACAAAATTATGTTAATATTATAAATAGCTATAATGAATTAGATAGACTATTCATTTCCTTGAATAATATTAAAAGAGGTAATGAAATAGTCATAAGCGATTTATCTTTGCTTTAAGTCCCTGAATTAGACCAAAAAATAATAAACTCTGTATTTTATTCAGCTACATTAAAATACTTGAACAATAAAATAATTATCATTTATCTATGGGTTTTATGTAGTGGAAAGATTCGGAAAAACATGACTATGAAGTTTAGAAGCCACCCCTGTACTGTTGAGATGAAACATTTTATTGGTAAACTTTCATCGCTTACCGAAACAAGTTTTAAAAGTTTTTACGAATATAATTATGCTGAAATGATTGATGACCCTCAATTATATAATATAGACCTACAGACTGAATTTAAAACTGCTTGTATCAAGATTAACTTCTGCATTATTTGTGTGAAATTTAAAGGATAAATTTTGTGAAACTTGAAAACTGCCTTCTCCGCATTCGCATGTCTTTCAACCATTTTGGTAAAATTTTTAGAAATTGTTTATATACAAAAACCTTCTCCATTTATCGTTCTTTGCATTGGTAAAAATTATATCATAATCTGTTTCATGACTTAGAAGATATAGGCGGAGAAACAAAGCGTTTAAATCCTTTAGGTAAAGAAGGCGCTATTATTTTAATAATATCGAACAGCATTCTATTGGAGAAAGAATTATCAAAACTGGTTTACTAATTATTGAACTTATTCTATATAAGCAAACATACAAAATATTAAATTTTTATTGCTTCTAATATTAGTAACTAATAGAAATAGTAATAAAAGAGAAAAAAAAAGTTTGTGTATGGACATGACAACGGTTGACTCATCGGAAAGATGACAAAGCAAAAATTAAGTTACTCGCCATGAAAATCTTATATAAAAATCTCGTGTCACAGTGTTTGTTATCGAACTCTTTCAAAACGGCTTCATCGGTTTTAATGATTTTTTTTTGTGTATATTTGGTAGGTCTGAGAATAGGTCGTAGGCTATTTTTTATATCCTTAGGTGATAAAGGTGACCCACTAGAAATAATGAACACAAATATTTTTTTTTAACTCGATCAGTTAATCAGTTACTATTTTTACTGTAATTTAATTATCCATTTAAATTATATATTTGTAATAATAGTTTTCGCCTATCTTTTTCTATTTTTCAATCTGTAGTTTCATAGTTTATGATTTTGTCAGTCTTGAATCCGGTTTAACTTATAGATAAAGAGCAACAAAAATTATTACTTATAGACATCATCTGCCCATCATTTTATTGCGCCAAAATAAAAATATGATTCGAATTAAATAATTTTGCTCGAAAAGCGAGCGAAGCGGCCGCTCAACAATATACTACTATTTGTCACTTAAAATAATTCTAGACAGGGGCGTTAAAAACTACTGGAGGGGGCTAATCAGATGTAGGCACAGAATTTATTTTTTCTTCAACTATAGGCGCTCATAAGTATTTGGCACGAAGGCGCAAAACTCAGAAGATGCTTGGCGCGTCCCTGCACTATCTATTAATTATTATTACTATTAATGAGTTAGGATATTTGTAGGCTTGTTACTCAATCACGCAAAAACTGAAAGGATTTCGATGAAATTTGGCACACAGATACTTTATAACCTCCATTAATACACAGGCTTATATTTTTTCCGGAAAAATCATAGTTCCTGCGGGATAGTAATAAAAAGTTTATTGAACGCCTGAATATTTTTATATACGGAACTGAGGTTTTATACAATCTTATACTGATATATAAAGCTGAAGAGCTTGTTTGCTTGAAGGCGCTAAGCCCAGGAACTACTGGTCCGATTTGAAAAATACTTTCAGTGTTAGATAGCCCATTTATCGAGGAAGGCTATAGGTTACATATCATCATGCTACGACCAATAGGAGCAGAGCATCACGCGGACGAAGTCGCGCGGGTCGACTATAATTGTAATAAAATAAAAGGATACCTGCAAATATAAAGTTATCAATGGCGTTGCTAACTTATGGGACTCTTCTAGGGAAATATCTCTTAACGAAGTGTCACTGTTTTTCTAAAAGGAATAACTTAACTAGTAACATGGGATAATTTGATGTATTAGTGATGCATCGCAGAAAGGACGTCAAGCGTCTTCCCGTCGCGCGTCGTGTCTAAAGGAGACACCCTTTGTCTCAGTGGGGACTGCACTGAGTCGTGAACTTGCTTGATTCACTTTGAAATGCATTGAAATCCGGTTTTGTATCTATATATCAATATTGTTAAATGTCCTTTTAACCGACTTCAAAAAGTAGGAGGTTCTCAATTCGATTGGTATTTTTTTTCGGATCAGATTTACGTGATTCTTCTTTAATTTGATGCTATTAGGTCCCATAAAAATTTCTATTTTAATAAAATGTAATATAAATAAAATGGAAGAATAAAAAAAGGGAATTATAAAAAAGAAATCTCTGGTAGATTTACAGCACAGTAACTCGTAAAAACCACAATAAAATACACCGAACAAATACTAACAAACACTCACAAGATCCTTCAGAACGGAGTCCCAGCTTCCCGACAACACACCATTGCACAGACAGCTATGGTCACCAGGCGATCTCCATTTGACAACTGTTTTGGAACATACAGCACAACAGTTATTACCGGTGTTGCTAATTACAATAAAATACTAAACGTTAATATCGTTAGGACCCTTCGACACAGAATTATTGGAATAAGAAATATAAACTTTTTTTTCACTTAAAAATATATTTAGATGACAGTAAATTTTTCCTATTATCCGATTTAGGTGAAACAAAGTTTATTTTAAATTACAACTACAAAAATACAACAGTAAGAACTGTATCGAATATCGTAATGTTTTGCTCGATGCAAGTATAAACATACTGACAGACAAACAGACGCATATAAGTTTTAAAAAAGGATTGAAAGTGAGACATACGATATACATTTTATTGTACGTATCTGTATATAATTTTTATTTCAAAAATACTTTAAATATTAATGTTATAAATAAAATAAATTGTAATATTTAAAAATAAATTATACCTATTTTATCTATTTTGTGACTGTAGTTACGTCTGTCTGTGTATACTGTATATGCTTAGGGGAGTTTAAAAGTGCGGATCCGTGTTGCGTCAGAGTGAAGCCAACCACGATGATACAACAAGTACATCTGCCAGAATTTATCTCTAATGCTATTAGAAGTAGTTGCTGTTTGTAACAATCTCTGGAAGTAGGCCGAAAACGTGCTGGGAAAATTTAAACACATTACTAATTTCATTTATCAATTTTTTTAGTAAGCTTTCAGTCTTTGTAAACAAAACCAATTTAACATCCTTACTAATATTACGTATGGATGTTTGTTACTTTTTCACACCAACACTACTGCATGGATTTTAATGAAACATTACAATAATATAGCTTATATATCAGAATAACATATAGAATATATTTTATAAAGATATTGTGTGAATTGTCCAAAATATAACGATATTTGTCAAATAAGTCGGCGAGCGAGCTATTCGACGCGATTAAAATAATGTACTATAAAGATTGTGTTAAATCCAGTTCTGTCGAATGTTGTTAGCAAGGAATATAATACTTATAAAGAATTATACACCATTTTGAAGGAGATTATTACTTTTCTGAATCTTTTTAGGTATATGTATTGAAGTAGTAGAGAAAATGCAGACAGATCGTTTTAAGATTCAACTCTATTTTCCATCTTTAACACTTTGATAACTTTGATAATTTATAATCACAGCTTATAATTGACACCTTCTTCACCTTTTGATAGCTTATCTAATATTACCATATACAAATTAGTTTTGCCTTAACTATCCACTTTAATATCCCGACATGTGTAAAATAGTATAACAACATAATCATTTCTGTATTTCTATCTGAATTATTAAATTGTTTCGTCCTTTTTAGACCACTTTTTTATTACTTAATCGGGTTACCAACTATAATTATGATTATATTTATAATAATTGGAACACCACCATTAAACAGACATGGTAGGTTACATATGTACAGGTTATAGTTTTTGTAAATTTATTTTTTTACAGTCAATGCTTAACACGCATTCAAAAAATATCTCAAAATTAAACAAGATATCGAAAATGAAGAATCTTATTTTAAGTAATATTATTTGCTTTCAAGAAAGCTTACGAACTCTTAAAACTGAGATTTAAAACTTTGAACATACATCGTTTTTAGTGTGTAATATTTTTTAATATTTCCTAAAAAAAATTACTTTTCCTCTGAAACTATTTAAGATTTCAGAAATACTGGCTCAGTTAAAAACAACATCATATATTGTTCATCTCCAGTGACATAACAATATGCATTGATAAACCTGAAAATAACTCACATGACTCTTTAGCCTTAATTTCTAAATAATTTATGTTAGACACCCTTGAAGAATTCAATAAGAATTCAATGGCTAGTTAGGCCAAATAGATTCATAGATCATTTTGAAACAGAAAAACTATACCTACTTCTATTTATACTGGAGAGAAGAATATTGTAAACAAATAAATTAGTCTTCTAATCTCAGTAGTTTAATAAATGACATAAAGGAATATTGCAATAATGTCTATTTCATAACAATATATAGTTTGTATGATTAAAATTTCCATTTGCACGCATTTTTAATATAAATTAGAGTGGTGACGTCAACAGTAAGTATGTCGCTTTCTGTAGCGTTTTAATATGTCTTTGCTTTGTGTACGCAGCATCGTTTTAATTTAAAAAAATGTTTACCAACGTATCCTCGAATTCTTGTTCCAATTTTCATGAAAAATCCTTTTGCTACTTAATAAACTGTAGATCAAACTATTATAAAACTATTATAAAAGTATCTCTATTATTATTAACTAGACAACCTTCCCTCGCTTCGCTGTACGAGTATACCCGTCAATGGACCACTTCTGGGCCGGGTCTCCCTCTCAGAATGAAGAGGGTATTAGGCCATAGTCCACCACGCTGGCCCAGTGCGGGTTGGCAGACTTCACACACCTTTGAGAACTTTAAGGGAACTCTCAGGAGTGCAGGTTTCCTCACGATGATGACGATTTCCTTCACCGTTAAAGCAAGTGATATTTAATTGCTTAAAACACACATAATTCAGAGTCAGAGGTGTGTGCCCAGGATCGAACTCGGACCTCCCGAGTAAGACTTGCAGTCTCAACCACTGGGCCATCACTGCTTTATTGCCTTTATTGACGTGTATTTAAATTGTTCAC
This sequence comes from Limenitis camilla, assembly GCA_905147385.1. NCBI lineage: Eukaryota > Metazoa > Arthropoda > Insecta > Lepidoptera > Nymphalidae > Limenitis > Limenitis camilla. The sequence continues at coordinate 11,904,842 of LR990230.1, read as the reverse complement.
TCACACACCCGTTTAATTTCTATTAAATAATACGTAGTATGTCACTGTTTAGGAGTAGACACAACCATCTCACTATCTTCTTTCTCACTCACTTTTCTTTCATACAAACCTTGTCTGGATAATAACTAATACAACAAAGAATAATTATACGATTTGGTCCAGTCGTTCTGAAGTTATGCGCTTACTTAAAGTTAAGTATGCTAACTGATTTCGAAAACCAACTATGATCTCACTGTATTATGTCGTTGATAATAATATTATATCATATTCCCGCCATAATAATCGCAGCTATATCTGGTTGTGACGTCATTCTTTTATTTGTCAGATTTACACATACAGAAGCACAAGACCAATTGAAGTTCAACGAAATAAATGACGTTTACTGAGTCATGACGCACACTTACAACACAGTTCTACTTACACACTACAGCCCTTATAAAATGAAAAATATCTTTTTTTTTTTATATTTGATAGTTGGCTCTACTCCACCTGATGGTAAGTGGCAGTAGAGTCCAAACACGAGGGCGGCCAATAGAGTTGCAGAATGCAAACTACACTAGCCACCACCGCCCTGCCCACCCGCAAGATGTCTTTTCACGCCTCGTTTGAAGGACCCCAGGTTATAACAAGGAGGGAACACGTGTGCCGGAAATAAATTCCACTTTTTCGCTGTGCGACAAAGAAAAGAGTTCGCAAACTTCTTAGTTCGCGATGGAATCGATGCCACAGTTAGTCGGTGACAACGGAGACCGGCACGCGTAGTTCTTGTACGGAAAGGGGAGGGGGGAATGAGGGAGAACAATTCCTCTGAACACTCGCCGTGATACAGTCGATACAAAGCGCTGAGGGCAGCAATCTCACGACGCTGCTGAAGAGGTTCGAGGGTGTTGGAGACCTCTGTATCGCCTATGATACGAACAGCGCGCCGCTGCAACCGATCCAGGGCTTCAAGCGAGCAATACTCAACACAAGACCGTACCTGAGTCTTATACAGCAGGCACAGTTGCTGGGTCCAAAATAAATAAGGCAGTGTTACAAGTGAATATTGTATGACGTAGTTTGGGTCTTTATTATCTAGTTTAGTTAGAGTAGAATTGTCTTATATTTACAATCTTTTATTCCAGCACAAATCAAACCCGCATCAAGTATTTACAAAAACCCAAGTTGAAAAGATTTAAAAGCGATGAAATGCTTTTAATAAAGATCAATGATAAATGAAGGCTTAACTCCAGCTCAAGTTATTAGAAGCGGCGCGGCGAAGTGTGAACACAACGAGTGTGGGGTTCCGTACACCTTTTCATTTAAAAGTTCAATATTTATAATGAAAAAGGGAATTCCCTCACGTTGCTCATATTTGAAAGTATTTTGGGGACCAGACCCTTTTTTAAATGTAGAGATATTTAAGATTACTCTAGAGATTAGAAAAATTTTAAATATTAGATTTTTTTAGTATTTTATACCAATACTTTTGGATTTTTCATCATGTTCAAAAATTTATTGATTTATATTACATACTAGCCAACCCTCGCGACTTCGTTCGTGTGTTGCTCTGCTCCTATGGGTCGTAGCGAGATGTTAAATAGCCTAAGTTACTCCTTGTTACATCAGCTATCTGCCAGTGAAAGTCCCGTCAATATCGGTCCAGTCATTTCAGAGATTAGCCAGAACAAACAGACAGACAGAACGTCTGACAGACAAAAATTGTAAAAAATATAGTTTTGGGATCTGCACCCATATGCTCTTAGTAAAAAGCGGTTATTTTAATATTACAAACAGACACTCCAATTTTATTTATTTGTATGGATTAAATTCTTTTGTACGAGTTTATGTCATTGAACTAACCCTAAAGAGCTTTGTTATTCATGATGAAGTATTTTTGTATCACGGTAAGTCTAGTATATTTATTAAGAGTATGGGAGGTATACTGCGTTACACTCAAATGGCAATATCAGAAGTGGGATTAAGAACTCGCCCTAGTCACTCCTCAATTCAATCTAGATTATATGTCAATTGTTGTTTTAGTATTACTGCGCTTTAGCTCCCTTACTATACTCTTTATATAAAGTTTACAAATTTATTTGTACACATAAGTTTTTTGTAATAATCGGGTCATATATGTGGTAACATAGATGTCACCTTCGTCGACATCCGAATATCTTATTTTGTTTATTTCAATGTAAGGTAGTCGTTAATAGGACGTACTTAATCATCTTCCTTAGTGGCCATTCATTTATTACGTAAGAATCCGAAGGAAAAAATGAATGTTGCCCTCGCTTTTTCAAAGTATAATTTTAACTGAGCATTTTTGTAATCTTACGTAAGAACTATGAAGACTCCCTCCCACCCCCTTGTAAGAAAAAATAAGACATGGTCGAACCCCCTCCCTCCCTAAATCGTCTTTTGTAATTAATGAATGGCCCCTTAGCTACAAGCCACAGACATTCCTGTCTACAATGTACTAATGTACTATTTGGAGATGTGCAGACGGGGCACAATTAATAAAAAGGATCTCACATAGAGTCCGATAGTGTACAATTAATTTATTTCTAATTAGAGCAATGTGTGATAGTGTGGTGATTATAAGTGAAATAAATACATAAATATTCAAGGGAACACTACAATTACAATTGCAATCGAAAGAATATTTGTATCTCCAAATGAAAACATACTTTCAAGTTTATGGTATCTTTTTCGGATTCATAATAAAAAAAATATAACCCAATCCCAATATATCCCAAGTCGCAAGTAAGTTGAGGCAAACCACTCACTTAGATTAGAGGCCAAAATATGGTTTTGCCGTAAACATAAACTTTTCCGCACCCACTAAGTATTCTGTTAAGAGGTTTTTAAATTTATTCACCCTTCGATCCGAAGTTTCTCAAGTCGGAGGAAATTCAGGCGATTAAATCGACCGAGTGCAGAAAGTTAAGGGTTAAATTTGCATAGAGATAGAGCGCGTAGTCGCGGACTATTGTCTACTCTCTATTCTGAATACACTTTATATGCATTGGTCTTCCTTTATTAATTCTAAATTAATCCATAAATATTTTCTTTCATCACACTTTTGAATATATTTTTTTATAGATACTAGCCTACATTTCAAATCTTTATAGTCATATTTTCTGTTCTAAACACTGATAAATGCTCTAATCGACACATTTTGTAATATACGAGCTGCCTGCCCTCGCTTCGCTCCGGGTATTTAAAGCAATATTATAATTGATGTCCTCAATTTGTCTTTCTGTAATTTTGTAGTTTTTCATTATTTGCAAAAAAGAGAGAGAGTGAGAAAAAGTTATAAAAAGAAAAGAAAAGCGACAGATAATATAAGAGAGAGAGGAGAGCAAAAATAAAATTGGATAAATAAAGGAGAGAGAGAGAGATATTATCGAAAGAAAGAAACCGAACAGAGACTGACCATTCTGAACAAAGATGAAGATAAATATTAAAGAGAAAAACAAGAGAGAGAATTATAGTATATAAGAGGAAGAGAGACGGAAATACTATAGACTTCTCTCAGTGAAAGAATTATTAAAAACTTCATTATTTCAACTGTAATATTATTTTAACAAGAAATTCGTAACGGAATCATCTATACTAATATTATAAAGAGGAAAGATTTGTATTTTTGGATTTTTGGATTTTTGGATTTTTGTATGTAACGAATAAACATAAAAACTACTGGACCGATTTCAAAAATTCTTTCACCATAAGAAAGCTACATTATCCCTGAGTAACATAGGCTATATTTATTACAAGAAAAAATTAGAGATCCCCAGAAATTCTCACTAAAACCAACACAAGGTGCAAAAAAATTAGCCATAAAATATCTTTCATCGCATGCGCTGCGAAAAGTATTGATGATAGAACAAAAAATGTTTTACAATATTATAGAACGTATCAATATCTGCGAAAAACTCCGCGAGACCATATGTCCAACTATTGCAGTTAAGTCACTATAACTACTTTTTTACATTTTAAAAGTTGATAAAAATGCCTATCAAAATCAGACCATGTTTTCCATAACTTTGTATTAATTCTTATCCAAATAAATTCTTATTAAAAAAATCCAAACAAAAAAATAAATTTCGTAATGAAGACTGTTTCAATACCTGTTAATTACTTTTTGAATGATTGAAATCGGACATTCCAGTCAAAAGATATTACGAAATAAAAATATCAAGATAAATAAAAAATAATCCCAGACGGGCCGCCGGCGCGGTGTGGAGTGCGCAGCGAGTAACGCGGCGATAGAGGAGCGACAGAATGCGGGAGCCAAAATGTTGAAAAAAAATTATCCACCCGTGCGAAGCCGGGACGGGCCCCTAGTGTACATTAAAACAAATTAATAATTAAGAAAATAAAACGCTTGTTTCCTATGAAATCACATAATTTCAAGAACTCTGACATTCTCAGGCTGAGTTCATAGATCATAGTCTAAACATTTATCAGCTCTTTTCTTGGCACTGTTAAATATATGGTAGAGTTTTATTTTCTCTGCGATTCCGATTTATTCTCACATTATGGTTTCAGTTGCATGTTGAATAACAAACGAAAACTTGTACAAGAAAGACAACTCTCTTTTGAATTTTTCGGCGTTAAGAAATTCTTCGAAAATCTCCAAAATGTGTATTCTTAATCACAAAAATCGCGTGAATTATTACATATATCACATGGAAAAAAATTTTACTCAAACTACTTACTTAAAAATTTTGCACGTCACTCCAGGACGAACGATTCAGTACTGGTTGGTGCGCATCCCCCTGCATGTTAGGGGTAGCATTAAACCGTAAAAAAAAAATGGCGAACTTTTTTAATCAGTTCGTTTTCTTTCCGGCGTTAGGAACCGTCCGGGCTAACGGGACTTCCCCCTATCTGATGGGTATATTCCTAATTATTTTTCATGTTTTCTGTAATGATATGATTTTCTGCAGTAAATATATAGAAAATCGTTAAGTACCCATCGACATGTTGTTCACACTTAGATACTTAAAGGTTACAAATATCTTTGTGAAGTGGAAGTGTAAGCACCACCGTCACTTCACATAACCGCCGCTTCACCGATCTGATGAGAATCATAAATCAGTCGACGGGAACGAGTGTGTTAAAAGCACAATTTGTTATCTTTTGTTGTTTACTTCCAGCGTTTGTCTTAGAAATATTGCTATAAATCTGTGCATTGTGTACGTTCATATACTTTGATAGTGTCGATAAATAAACGATGGATGTAGTTCCTTTATGGTATTTGAAACAAAGATTTCAAGTTGACACATTTCAGAGATAGAGAGTTTATAATGGCTTAGTTACTCATAAATATAAGAAATGATACAATATAAAAGCCTGGGCTTAACCGTCAATCAGAAAATCTGAAATAACCCTTTGTTAAATTATAGTTATGGCCAGTAGTATATATACTAATATATAAAGCTGAAGTGTTTGTTTGTTTGAACGCGCTAATCTCAGGAACTACTGGTCCGATTTGAAAAAATATTTTAGTTTTAGATAGCTCAACTATTGAGGAAGGCTATAGGCTATACATCATCATGCTAAGACCAATAGAAGCGGAGATACACGCGGACGAAGTCGTGCGGGTCGACTAGTGAAGAATATCCAGTGGTAAGGGCTTTAGTAATGTGAAATAGTGTGTTAATACCCACGCCAACAGCATGACGGCTTGTTGACTAGAATATTACTCCATGGTATTCTTTAGACAGTGGTAAAGCTTTACTGCTAGATTACTTGCGATGCAATTGCAATAATAAGGCAGCGTAAGCATATTTATTTTGCAGTCCCATGCTTTTTCGATTGATTTTTATCAGTTGTCCAACATTCAATGCTATCTCAATGCTACAACATCATAAATAAATGTTACTCAAAGCAATCCAATCCACATCATGAATAACAGGATCCTACTCAAACTAGTGTTGCCAACATCACAATTAACAGTAGATATCTGGATAAAAGTTGTGGTTCAAATAAAGTTTGATTTTTGATAAGGGAACACAATTAAAAAAAGTACCTTCGCCGCACCCTATATTTGCTGATATTTCTTTTAAATTGATTAAAAAAAGTTTATCGCAATTGTAAAGTACCTGATAAGGGTGTATAAAACATGAAGTGAACTGTAGCGAATGTACTCGTAGGCTCTGTAGCCACAGCTTGTTTATAAGACAGGCAGAAGGGCTCGCGTACTAAGCGCTCTCCAATTAGGTGTAGCCCTTATAGTACAGTACACGCTCACAGCTCACTAGCGAAAGTGTTTTCAAATGTCTTCTAAAGGGTGTGACGAACCTCCTCTTGCGTTTAACTTATACTTACAGGTATTTTTTTAATATCCTCTATTTTGAGTCTGAGAATCATCAAACCATGGAGAAGCTCAAGGTATCTACTGTTAATTAAATAATAGGTGGGGGGTTGTCTATACGCAGATCAACAGTATGAAGGCTTGATTAGAATATCCTCAATAATCTTCAGCGTTACTCCTAGATTACACGCAATACAATTATAAACATTTCCATCATGACTGCAGTTTGTGCCAACTTCTAAAATCAAATGTTACTCAGATTAATGTTGCCGACATCATAACTAACAGACTGGCACATAAATCAATGTTGCCTATTACATCATAATCAACAGTAGCTGGACTTATTATTTATTAATAACTAGCTGACCCGGCAAACTTCGTACCGCCTTAGAATCAATGAATAAAAAGCTGAATTATAATTGCAGAATGTTTCAACTTTAGTAAAAAATGAGAAATCAAAACTTAACCGGAACAGAATGAAAAAAATATGCTCGATATGAATTCCAACCAACCAAACCAACCAAATAATAGTATGTATTTAAATAATTTTGCAATTCAAGACTCACTTTTCAAGATTTTGTGTGAATGCACTTAACAATATGTTTAAAAATATAAACACAAAGCAATAATTACCGCATACAATTTGCTTTAATCGAAGCTCGTCCAAAATGAAATGAATGACATAACAACATGCTTGTACTGTCAACACTGAGAAAAGTTTCAATTTGACAGCACAATCCCCATCTGTAAAAAGTTTCAATTTGACAGCACAATCCCCATCTGTAAAAAGTTTCAATTTGACAACACAATCCCCATCTGTAAAAAGTTACAATTTGACAACACAATCCCCACCTGAAAAAAGTTTCAATTTGACAACACAATCCCCATCTGAAAAAAGTTTCAATTTGACAGCACAATCCCCATCTGTAAAAAGTTTCAATTTGACAACACAATCCCCATCTGTAAAAAGTTTCAATTTGACAACACAATCCCCATCTGAAAAAAGTTTCAATTTGACAGCACAATCCCCATCTGTAAAAAGTTTCAATTTGGCAGCACAATCCCCATCTGAAAAAAGTTTCAATTTGACAGCAAAATCCCCATTAACAAAATGATCCGCAATTTATTGAATTCATTTGTTACAAAAAATGTGATAAATGAAGAACCGCTCGACCGATTTTGTGCAAATTTCACGTAATCCATCTACTAAATAGTCCGAATAAAGCCTAAACATTTTGTTTTGATAGGTAAGCCCGTTCTTGAGTTATAAAATTACAACGAAAAGTGGCATTGATTTATATATATATAGATAACATGTGCAGTGACGTCATACGGATGCCCAAGGAAATGATAATGTGTGATGAAACATACAAATATATTATAGGTGTAAAAAGTATCCTTGTTTTGATTTATGTTGGGTCCTACTTTCTTTGCTCTACTTTCAAAATCCAATCAGATATTTTTACGTGAAGCAGAAAGTGTCTAAACAAACAAAATCACTATATAGTATAAAACTTTTAAACTACGCAACGCATTTTGATGTGGTTTTTACCAATAGATAAAGTGATACTAGAAGAAGGTTTATATGTATAATGCATGTATATTATAGTAGAGAAAGTAACCGTGCGAATCCGGAGCGGGTCGCTAGTTTAATAATAACACTGTAAGTAACACCGTTTATAAAGTAGTAAGTAGTTCATTGTAACTCGAGTAGACAATATATAACGTTAGTTCCGATAAAGTTAGTCTGTCAGGTGTGGTGTTGTTTAGAGGCGTGGTGCTAAGACTCCGTTATCGAGAAGCACGTGATTAATGTACTTTATTATTTTAATATTCGGTAGCAAGGTCGAGCGGTGAGATAGAAAACGTCTCTAAACCTGCTTTTGGGTCTCAAGCCCCAGGCACTCCACGGCTTCCATCTAGATTACATGTTAATATTGTCGTTACAAGTTACTGCACAGTATAGCTCCCATATTTTTAGTTGCTATTAATTTCAATTTTTATGTAAGAACTAGCCGACCATTGAGACTTCATCCGCGTGTATCTCCGCTCCTATTGGTCTTAGCGTGATGATATATAGCTTATAGCCTTCCTCGACAAATGGGCTGTCTATCACTGAAAGAATATTTCAAATCGGACCAACAGTTCCTAAGATTAGCGCGTTCAAGCAAACAAACAAACTCTTCAGTTTTATATAATATTCGTCGACCCTTGCTACTTTGTTCACGTGTAGCTCAGCTCCTATTGGTCTTAGCGTGATGATATATAGCCTATAGTCTTCCTAGATAAATGGGCTATCTAACACTGAAAGAATAATTCAAATCGGACCAACAGTTCTTGAGATTAGCGCGTTCAAGGAAACAAACAAACTCTACAACTTTATATATTACTAGTAGACCCTTGCTATTTTGTTCACGTGTAGCTCAGCTCCTATTGGTCTTAGCGTGATGATATATAGCCTATAGCCTTTCTAGATAAATGGGCTATCTAACACTGAAAGAATAATTCAAATCGGACCAACAGTTCCTGAGATCAGCGCGTTCAAGCAAACACAAACAAACACTTCAGCTTTATTAATTAAGTAAAGATACATACAACTAAAAAGGCAGTATAATGATTATAGATATAGATTTATGCATTACAATGAACAGACAGAAAATATTATTAGCTCAACGAGCATAAGTAAGCGAATTCGGTCAGTATATCATTAGTCGCGACGAGCACAAAAGAATTTCCCTACATATTTTATTTCCCTCATTATACAGATCAGTGCTTCCGTAGCTTTATTCGACTGTGCAGCAAATATCTGTTAAATTTAAAATATTTCGAGCTTTATAATAAACGTGCACAGAGTCTATAATCGTGTGTATGTATATAGATAGAATGAACCGTTGATCCGTGTACCACATCTTTGATCTAACATTCTTCGACGGGAAATCCTGTTCAGGACCAAAGAGAACTTGTATTGAAGTTTTATAAATTACGAAGCTCCACAATTAAGTTGGATTCTAAGTAAAATGAGTGAGATAATTAGTTTCATGGAAGTTGTCTGCGAAAGATATGGGTGACTGAGTCCTAAGCTTCAGCTACTTCATAACTTCATCGAGTATTTGTACGTAGAAGATATTTAAATAAAACCAAATAAATTAAGTTTTAAATTTTTGTTTTCTGTCTATGTTTGTACACTTATCACGCTAAAACTGCTGTACTAAATTGGATGCGATTTTTTCAATTGTGTTTCTGAAGACCCATATTAAAATATGGGCTTCTATTAATTGAAAATCTGATGTTTATAAAAGAGGTGTTGCCATTTAAACTTGACGGGTCGGCTACGACGGCAATGCTACCAACCATCGAATAAGTTCTCACCTTATGGCGCCAATATACCAATGTTTCCACATGCAGTTTGCGTGGGCGATAACCAAATATGCTAACGTAGTATACGATTTTTTTTAATGACAGATAAAAGACAAACGAGCAGACCACCTGATGAAAAATGGCCACCGTCGTTCATGGACATCGGCGAAACTAGAGAGTATCTCTTGAGTAAGAACCTACCTAGAGTTCACTGGCAAAGACACTTGGCGGTCGGATTCGCATTAGCATTAACTATATACTGGCAACACATTTAAAAATAAATATTAATATAAGGTTTTGAAAACATAGCTAAGTGTATAAACAGAACAAACTACAAATTATTGTAATTAATAAAGCAAATGTAAGTTATGAAATAATTTATTGTTTAAATTAAAATTTATTTATAAAGAGTGTACGTTGGAAAGCGTGTTATTTCAGGATTACAGACAATAATGATATATTTAATTTTTTTTTAATTTGATTTAAAAAAAAAGTTGGTTAAAATAGAAAAATAAGTGTCTTTGGAAAATTCAAGAAATCATTTTTACTAATAATATGTTGTATTATTTAAAAATTGAGAACAAACTTAAATACTTTTATAAATATCTTTACAATAAAGTAAAAACAAACGGATTCCCTAAGTAGCGAACAATGTAAGGGATTATTCAAAGGACAATCCCATAATACCCGGGGACCAAATAATCACATAATATGGAGTATGGGCCTATTCATAATAAAATGATTTAATTTCACATTCACTGTTCGGAGTGGGCATATATTCGAAACACGCATTACACCCTCATGTTTGTTAAGGGATTTCTTTAATAGAACGGAAAGGAAGCTCGTGAAACTGTGGCCTATGATACAAGGGATAAGATTTACACGTAAAGTTGACAGCCCAAAACTTTACAATAATTTTTTCTTAACATATTGCTAAACTTAAAGACCATTTCACATTTTTTAATTCTACATCTTTAAAGGTTCTATAGTTCGTTCAATTCACGACGTCTCGCCGCTCGCCTATTAACTATAGTGGATTGAACCAGTTAAGTTATCCGAAACACATACCAGAATTACTTTAGTTAACTTCCACAAATATTTCAAAACCAACATTAGTCAAATCGATCTAGCTGCACTCGAGCTTTAGCAACACACAAACAGCAATTAATTTTTATGTATATATATACTAATACCTTCTTCTGTAATAGTAAGCAACATAAAATTTTATTATTTTACTTCCACAGATTTCTGTTCCGGAAACAATGTCATCCTCGTACTTCCTAATGGTCCACCTCATTTTGACACTATCTGGACTCATCTAAGTTGTTCCACTGTTCATCTCTACTTATGCTTGAACAACTTGTTAATAATATCATCAACAGAACATCAAGAAACAATTTTTTTTAATAAAAGATAAGGGACAAACGAGCAGACGGTCCACCTGATGTAAAGTGGCCACTGTCGCCCATGGACATTGGCAAAACTAGAGGGTATCCCCTGTTTTAGCGATGCGTTGCCGCCTCGAATATAGAGTGAGGAGAGGGAGCGAAGAGAAGACTGCTGAGCAAGAACCCGATGTTCATTGGAACCGCAGTAGTAATGGGATGGAAGAGGGAGGGATAGATCTGGTCCACATGCGGCTCGGCCGGAACGCGTCAGAGACACTTGGCGGTCTAATTCGCATGCTGGTGGTCACCAAGGGGGTGCTGGGTTTCTCGGCTTTTACGAGATGAGTCCCCTCACGGGTTGATCTTGTTTTTTGAAATGATAACTTCTTGATTTAAATGTAAAAAAAATATGCCCTCTATCTTTTTTTTTTTAAGTAACTAGGTCGGCAAACAAGCGTACGGCTCACCTGATGGTAAGCGATTACCGTAGCTTATAGACGTCCGTATCGCAAGCGCGTTGCCGACCCTGTCCCCAATTCCCCCCAGGAGCTCTGGTCACCTAATCACCAACAGGAACACAACACTGCTTTAGAGTAGTGTTATTTAGCTGTGATCTTCTGTAAGGTCGAGGTACTACCCCAGTCGGGCTGCTCCATATTGGAGCAGGAAATTTCCTGCTGCGCCCTACCTCAGTTCAAGTTTTATTTAAAAACTCTTAAATCGCTTGAGCGTAGAACTCGTTCCGCCTCTCAATACAGAGTAATGTAGGAAGGTGTTCAATTATTAAACAATGCAATCGCGAGCGCCAACCCTAGCGTTAATACTTGATACCTAGTATTTGGGTCACGGAACGCGGAATGTTCTGTACCTCTAATATTCACGTATATTATGTTTTATTGTCTTTTTAGAGTATAAGATAATTAATGTCTCAACACAGATACTAATAAATATTGTTAAAAAAAATTAATGTCTACATCCTTTTACTTCTTCTCATCAATCCCTTTCATTTGATACAAAAATTAACTAGTCTAACTTAGGCTGTACTCCATATTGGATTTAGATTGATGTTACTTAGCTAACCATGACCCAAACATACATGCAAACATTACAAGTTAAATAAAAGCTTCCCTCTGTCTAAATAATGTTCTGATTGAATTTTTTATTTTGTGCTATTTATATTTTCTCCAGTGGCAACATTAGTTCTGTAAGACAAAATCCCAAGTAAATAATGGAAATGTGACGTTTCAAAGAAACTGAAACTTGTTGATAATAATATAATTAGTGGTGGGATTTCCGAGACTGCTTTTGCTTTAGAAATTTAAGAATTTCCAAAATGTTATATTTTTCCTATTAATTTATTTATTTATTCAAGATTTTAATAATACTACAGGAGATAATGTGTAACTAAATAAAAACCCTAAATTACAAAAGACATTTAATGCCTTTATCAAAGATAGTACATCTTTATATTCCAAGTTCTGATTCATTTTTATATTACTACTAGCCGACCCGAGCGAGTTCGTTTTCGTTCGTTCCCGTCAAAATCGGTCCAGCCATTTCAGAGATTAGCCGGAACAGACAGACAAAAATTGTAAAAAATGGTGTTGTTGGTATATGTACCGTGTGCGTGTATACATCCATATGCACTTAGTAAAAAGCGGTTATTTTAATATTACAAACAGACACTCCAATTTTATTTATTTGTATGGATTAAACCTTATTTTGGGTTAAGTAAAAACAATTTACATGTTATCTGTGTTGATAACAAAATTAGCATTTATTTTAATTATTTATTTTCTATATTTAATCTGCAGCGTCGATTAATTTCTTTTGAAAGGGTATGAAATAATAAACAAATTTAATTTAAAATATTTATTCGAAAAATTTAAAATCACTACTAAAACCATTTTATATCTTAACCAAACATACACGACTCTATTTGGTTCGATCTATACACAACTAATTTATGTTTTCGAAACATACTCTCCTTTAAGTATTAAGCATTATAGATTATTTTGTAAGGCTGAGTTTACACTAGAAACATCTTTCTCATCTTTCGCATCAGATTTTGTTATAAAAACGTCTTATAGAATTTCAAATACAAGTACAAGACAAATACATACATGATTTTTAACTTATTAATTTCCACCCAGTTTAATTATTTTTTTTGACCACATGGTAACATTCTTGGTTTACTCTACTATTGTTGTAGCAAAGCTAAGTAGTAACACTATTTATAATTTTTTTTTCTGGCAATATTAACCAAACGTTATATGTCAAATTCATTAAAGTAAAATAATACCAGCTTGTCATTCGGAATCTTAACGGGCTAGGGGTAGAGACATGAAAAAAATAATTTTGAGATTTTTTTTTAATTTCGATTTTTTATAAACAATTAACTGTTGAGTTTTTCCCATCAGGCACAAGATTATCTATTTATAAAACTATTTTGGTCTGTCCGATTGATTTTAGATGAATGTCCAAGGACTTATGATGGTCACCGCAAGGAACCTTCTGTTGGAACTGGGTCAACACAAACAGCTATAACTTTTGAAATTATGATTTTTTTTTTCTCAAATTTTCGTGACTTCAAGTCAAAACATTGTGTAATGATGCCATATTATTATTTTTATAAAATAAAATGATTTAATGGCAAAAAAAATTAATGAAAATTCTAATTTTTCATGTCTCTTAACTGCAATGCCCACCTTACCTTTGGAAGACTCCCTCATAAAAATGGGGGTAGTTTATATAATTTTTATTTTTTTAGTGTTATCTAAATGCACAAAAATTACAAAAAAATAAGATGGCAGCAAAATTGTAGAACTAGAATTGGCGACTAGTGACCATAGACTTAAAAATGATTTATTCATTGCTCTTATATAAATCACATAAAAATAATAATGAGAAACTACTTCTAATGTAAACTCACCTTAATAATAATTTGACTGACATATTAAAAAAATAGAACGCTTACAACACAAGTCCAATACGCAAATTGTCGAAAAGATTTGTATTTAATACGTCAGTCAGATTACTCGTCAGTCATATCTATAGTGTTTCAATAATACAACAATTTCGTTATAAAACCAACTTATCCTAACCTACAAAATATATTTCAACATCAGTTCTCTTCTACATAATTTGCTTAACAAGCTACTCAAACATTACTGTGCATACGCCTTTACTCTTTTATAATAAATTACGTGTCAAGTGGTTCATATCGCTTTTAATTATACAACTAGAGCGATCATTGAAAAACGGCGTTCACTTACATCGATTAGCCGAGAGATTAAACACAACGTCTAATATTTCTCGTTTAATTTAATAAGTTTTTCGTAACAAATTCTTACTTCATTGATTAATGCTTATAACATCGGGAATGTATTTTAATTATCTACTTTTTTACGACAAAATAAAGAGCAATGATCAAAAATTATTATCCCTTGATACTATATTTAGCTGTGATATTAAACATTGACCGTCATAATGTTTCAACTATAAAACTAAACTTATCACAAAATAAAAGGCCCCTTTTGACAGTTCACGCACATGAAGTTTTCTATTTTTTACCGATCGAAATGTTCTGAAGGTAATTACATTTTTCATAGATGGGTACTGCCCACGATACGGACGATACCAAGGCATCTTGCTCAAGTGCCAAAAGACCTACATCTGCCACGGCGGATAAGCTGGGGGAGATTTTGTGAATGATACCTTGCTCGCATTTGAAACTAAAAGTACAAAATTGACCTTTCGTAACATTGTATCATTTCAAAATACATATCTACAATATCTAAGTTTAAGTTATCAAGATCATCGCCGCCCACATGATACACTACTATGGTCACATCTATAATTAATTCATGAAGACAAATGTCAAAACCGGGGCTTTTATTTTGAGATAAGTATAGATGCGTGATTGAACCATAGCGGTGTCATAAACCAACTACACTCTGTCCATCATAGCGTGATCGATGACAGCTTGTCACTTTGACATAACTAGACCTGAGGATAAGGTCGTTATAAATTATCGATATTCCAACTTAAGAAGTTACTGAATGTTTGAAACAAATCAAAGAAAAGAATGTCGTAACTCGTTTTTATTCTTGTTAAAATGGTTCACAGCCCAAATCATCATCATCAAAGTCTGATTCGGACTCGCTGGAGCACTCTTGTAGATTTACAATCAGTTCCAAATCTTCTACCATAATTTTTCTTGTTTTATCGACTCGAATACATTAGTCGAACCATTAGTTGTCTCTATTTGCCAATAAAGTATGATAATTGTCAGTGTACATATCACAGTCGCAAAATACGGTATTTCATAGGCGTGTTTTGCGATGACAACTGTCATCGATCAAGCTGTATTGGAGAGTTTAGTTTAACTTAAATTACATTTATATTTCCATCGTTTAAAACAATAAATCTATCTTTCTACTACGTGACTAAGAAATCAATGACTAGAGTGAAAAAATATATTTCAAAACGTAAATCAGTCTAATTAGGAAAGCAGCGTCTCTCAACAACCGTCGCACAATCAATCCGCGACATCTCCCTGAAAATCCTTGACAAATTCACTAGCATATTAACATCATTGTTCCTACATAACCACAAATTCAAAATATTCTCCGCCGGCGAACACGTATTCGAGAAATAATAGTAAAAAGACGTCAATTTCAATTTCTCAGCTAGCAACCTCCAATCATTCCCCTTCCCAGTCTGACAATCCAATAACTTGCAAAGTATAACTCTATCAGACTTAGTCAAAACGTTCGTCCTATAATTATTGTCAACCGTAAAACTACTTCTTTGCAACCCGTTTCTATAAACGAAATCGTATCGACCCTCTTTTTTCGATAACGACGAATAATTGAATGGATTCTCGATGATATTAACGCTGTAACCCATTTCCACGCCCGAATAGCTGAAGCGTTTATTACAATTGAAATTCGAATTAAAATCGTTTGTTTTTAAATTAAAACTGATCGAGTTGGATTGTTTTTGTTTCTGGTACACTGAAATATTGAGCTCTAAGCAGTTAATGGCGTCTGTCTGTTGCAGAATAAAAACACTGTGCAAAGATTTATTCATATTCCAAATGTGGGATAAGGACAGCTCTTGATATTTTGTATTCTGCACCTTCCATCCCGTTCCCACGTCCCTGACATTGACACATAAATCGGAGCAATTTTCTTGAAAGTAAATCGTTTTAGGATCGCAGAGCAGGAAGCCCCCTGTGCGTCTTTCACTTTCGAAACACTCGTAAAACGCGTATGGCGTATCATTAAATACGTGTAAATGTAAATTATAGAAGCCGTCAACGCGTTTGCTGAGGAAAAGAGCTATTTTTAATAACTTAGCATCCAAAGAGCTGAAACTTCTACCAATAAGAACAAAGTCACTTAAGTATTCACACACTAAATACACTTTTGCTGGATCTACTTGGGCAAAAATTGGAGTTCCTGGAGTTTCTTGTCCCAACGTCAGAACTTTTCTCCATTCTCTGGAATTGATTTCTTCAGGTTTTTGCAGGATTGATAGTATCCAGCTGGAGTTTTTGAGCGCTGCGCAATGTGGGAACGTAAGTACTACTGCTTTGCAGAAATGAAAGTTTTTGGGCCCACATCTTATTATTGGACTTAGTTGTGTTTCACCTATTAAAAGAAAAAAATAGAATTAAATTAAATTAAACGGCTGAAAAGAACACAAATATAGCAGACAATTATCTGATGGAAAATAAATTTCGATTCAGGCCAAGATTTGGGTCAAAGTCTGCGGGCAACTTATTTTAAGTTCCGCCCGAATGCGGTCAAGTTATTACGAACTTTAACTAAAATTCAAATATTTAAAAGGTCTACAGAAAGACGTCCTAAATTTGATTTTTATGTCACATGATTTCTCACGCGTTAATGATCGAAGTTTACTTATACATTTTTGATCCAATATTTCTCACTTACTTAATTGGATAAGATCTGAAGCTTTTTAATTCAATGTAAGATTTTCACAACACATTTAGGAATTAAAGTTACGGAACATTGTAATTCGATGTGTTTATCAAATAAAGTCCTACCTTCAAGTAAATTCGGTTTATTCCATTCTTCATCAGTGACCTCGATAGAGAACAACTCCTCCCCCTTTTCCACAACACCGTCAGGGACAAACAGCCTCACGCCACATTTATCCAAGCTTAGCCAATCACCGTCACTATTAACTATTTTAGATGTAGCTGTCTCTAAATATTGGGAATTTAGGAATTTTGAATCTACTGAAGCGTGGTTTTTAAGCGATGGCGACATTTCTACACTTTCATTGCCGTATGACGATCCCGCTAAAAGAAAAATGTATGTTACAAGAAAACTATAAGAAAATGAGACTATATAAAGCAATTAACTTTTAGTGTGACTGAATGATAAAATCAAGATATCCTGAACATAAAAATTTCCGGTTTTGCTGATCATAAAAAAAAAGCCGCAATGATCTTTATTTTAGATTCCATCAATGTAGCCATTGTTTCCATTTGGGTGCCATCTTTAATAAAATCGTTTTTCTGTTTTTCACAGACTTACTTCGGCGATAGATTTAATTTTTTTAAATATATTTTCATCATAAACACTAAAACTATCACTATCGATGAAGTAATGTCTTTTCAACGTGACCTTTGTGTTAATAATTCGCGAATTATCAGATATGATAAGTAAAACTTTAAAAAAGTTAAACAACGACCTAAATGGGGAAAATCAAAATTTCTCAAAAACTAGAGCATATAATTGTTGACCAGTGTTTATTGATTTATCATTAAGTCATCCTAAATGGTAAGTCATGTTAACTCACAGCTCAAAAAGCAGCTGGAGTCAGAACGGTCTGACTCCTTGTCCTTGCAAGCGAAGGTCTCCTGGGTTCTTACCTCGTGATCTATTGGGGACATGTAGCTGAAATAAATTATATCTTTTAAAACCATGTATGTTATTCTGTACCAGTGTTATTAAATAAGTATTATTACATATTTTTTCAGAAACATATTAGAGGAATAAATAAAAAAATGTATCATCGCCGCCATCTTTGGATCTCCGCCATATTAGATGTAATTCAATTGCAAGTGGCACTTGTAATAGTATTATTTGTGCATATCATGTAATATGTTAAAAATCATAGTTTTTTTAATTTCGTTATATCGAAAACCGATATTTTAGTCCTGTCACAGCAAAGAAAAAAGAATTAAAAAAAATTTATGTTGTAGAGATGACATTTGAAACTTGATCTTGATACTTTTATATTAAAATTGATTATTTTTCAGCAAGCCTATCTATGGTGGGACGAACTACATTAACGCACGAGTCTTTGGCGAGAGAGGACATGATTTCTTGATTTAATTTAAACAACGATTATTTTTAATTGCCAATTATTTATAAAATGTAGTCTTATTTTTTAACCAGCTAAACAAATTTAGAAAACCTAGTGATATGACTTGTGAGTCACATAGAATAATAAAGGTGTCCATAAATGGAGGTTGAAAAACAAAATGGTGAAAAACACGTAATAAAAACAATAGTTGCAGTACCAAAGAACCAATAGCAATTTATCTTATGCCTTTTATCTTTCGTTTGCCACAACAATGTTTTTTCGTATTCAATTAGTTCGGTCCCCATCGAGCGTTTAGAAGAATTCTAAATTGAACGTGTCTATAAATTAACTGTTGGGGGAATTGCAGTCAATTGAATGTGAAATACGTCGGACATTGAAATTCAAATTTTTGGTCCTTTGAGTGCTGTTGTGTAGACCGCAGTGATAATGAAACTATTATTGTGGTTTTATAACCAAATACGAATGACGTAAAGTGTTACTTTTGATCTATAATAATATGGGCGCTGGGCCCAAAGTATACGATGCCCGTATACATAATACACACATCATACCATACCGCACAATCAATGGTGGATTAATCAAGCACGGGGCTCGTAGCCTGGACCGTTTTAAGAAATTCTTTTTTTATTCGAAAGAGTGCACTTCCCAGGTGGTCCCATTAGAACCAAATCAGGATCAGATGGTGGAATCCGGAGAAATCGAGGGAAACCCTCAAATTTCAATGTTTTTACATATTTTGATCTATAAAATAATCAGATATTATGTATAATGTTATTGCTGAGCTGATGAGATGGACCCAACTCCTCAACGGTAAGGACTTTGAGGATACTTCTTTAAATATTATAGGGATGTACTGACAACTAATTGTATAGTTTGAAGATATTTAGGTAAGCCGATAAAAAAGAGTAAAATAAAATATTTAAAAAAAAATTGGACCTACTTCAAAATATAAATAAAAAATATTTTTATTAATTAATTTTAAGAAGTTTTACGACGTTTGCGTATTTAAAAAATGCGCGGCTTTTATGCGATGTGCGGGGCCCCTTTAAACGCGGTGCCCTTAGCAATTAAAAATATAATTGACATTCACTTTGATTATCCCAACAAAATCCAAAAACTATTTTAAACCAATTGTAGCTTTTACTCTCCATTAAGCTAAAGCTAAATAAGTAAAGTTTAAAGTAAGTTAATATAGATTGCACACTTTCTTGTAATAATTTAGATGTAAGATGTCTATCTTAATTATTAACTTACATGCTGTATATACTTGCAATTGTTTGTTACATCTAGTTATCAATAGTTGAGTTTAATACGAATTGATGTAAACAAACGTTGGTATATCCATTAAATAAATAAATATGAGTCATAATATATTTCTCTACTTTTGAAGTTCTGACGAATGCACAACAACGACAATATTATGGATTTGTTGTCAAAAAAATCATCGAGGCAATCGAAACTATTTATTTATCCTTGTCATAAAAGTCAGAGTTAGAATACGTACCCGGCGTCTATATCATTAGAAGTCATTGATTTACAGCAAAGCGAGGACGGCTCGACAAATATTATAATATAACAATCTCGTCTACTAATTATAAGATTGAAAGGAGTTAATAACGTAATATAATAAAGGTTCCACAGTTTCATTTTAATTAAATATGAAATATCATATGATTATGAGTACTGTGTCATTAAAATTTGCAATTTACATAATTAACTGTTATATAAACAAACTTTCATACTATATAATTAAAATAAAGTATAAAACAACTCATTTGAATTTTATAAGGAAATGAAAAATTAAATTAAAATAAAATGTCTTTTGAAGAATTTGTTCACCTCAGAAGTGGATCCTCTATGGATATATGGATCCTATTACGAAGAAGCATTTAACTTACTTAGAGTTGTTAATCTTTATACATGGAGTTAGAAAGTCAACTTTAACGCTTGAATAACCATTTCTTTTTTTTTTTAAAAGAAAAAGAAATAGCAAAAAAATTAAATAAAGCAGTATGGATCACATTCTAGTAGTATTCCTTAACCCCTCCAACTAAGCTAAATGCTTGTGTTAGGAATGGGCCACGTCAATAGTCCAATGAGTGGAAATTGAACTCACACTTATCCAACGCCTGAAACACTGAACTACTGACGGTTTTTAAGTTTCTTTAGTCTCCTACCGGCTCGACAACTTATAAGCTCTGCTTCGATAGTTTAACATTTTTAAAATTTATTTATAAGGACTCACTTACTTATTAAGGGTCACATAAGACTTTGATAATATTGATAGTTAAATATTAGCTCTAGCAGTGGAGGCGACAGTTTAATGGTCTTGTGAATGCTTCAGTGTGGTACGTACATCCAAGCATGGCGAACACCGAACTTGTATCGGCTATTATGTTTGGTTTAACCTACTTTCATTTTAAATACAAGCTATGTATAATTAAATGTTTTCGAAAAGTTCCCATCAATATTTTTATTTTGGCTTTTAATTCCATTACTTTTCCCATTAACTCTGCAATACGATTCCAAACATCTGCAACTTCTTTTTATCTTTATGATTAACTTCTTTGGGTTCCAAAAACGATAATCTCTTCGTTCAACCAGCCACTCATTTTGAAGACATAACTAGACGTGTGTTCGTCGTGAGATCATAGCGGCTACTAAGCGCCCTTTGATCTTTGTCCAAAAACCGAGTTTAGACCGGATACAATCCTCCACAAGCTCACGCAAGCCAAGCCAAATGCCCTCTTTACACGCTTTTTTTTTAATGTAATTAGGTCGGCAAACACCTGATGGTAAGCGATTACCGTAGCTTATAGACGTCTGCAACACCAGAAGCATCGCAAGCGCGTTGCCGACCCTATCCCCAATTCCCCCCAGGAGCTCTGGTCACCTTACTCACCAACAGGAACACAACACTGTTTTAGAGTAGTGTTATTTAGCTGTGATCTTCTGTAAGGTCGAGGTACTACCCCAGTCGGGCTGCTCCATATTTGAGCAGGAAATTTCCTGCTGTGCCCTACCTCAGTTATATGTGCTTGTGATCGCTCGTCGAGCCTTGGCAAGCATGGAAACGCGGCTTATGTATTCTCATAAGTTAGTCACAAACCCCAGTCATGCTGAAAGTATGAGATTATGTCTTACCTGTTAGCAAGTTGAGGCACTTCATACAAATGTTCGTTCCGAGCGCTGGCCATGCTTGTCTGTCTGTGTGTTCGTCTTGAATCAACAGTATGGAACTCTTCGTGTATTGTCAAATCCGGCTGATTGGTTAACGTACGTTTTATAACATTACCGAAGTAATTTGTACCTGTTAAATAGTATAATCATTCATTCATTAGAAACGACACATAAAGAAAACTATTTATTTATACATGGTTTCATAATTCCGTACAATTCTGACAGCTGTCATATTTTTTCATTCCAGATTTAAAAAACCTTAAAAAATGATTTATGTATAGAAGCCGGCAGCTAACTTTAGGTCTGAGCAAAAATATAGGGAGAATGTGAACGTATTGGTAGTTCCATCCGCGAAGTTTACTATTTTAACAAATAGCAGACGCGCGGGGACTGAAAAGTCGCATATAAATCTGGTGTGACGCATTGCTCGCTCCCGCGCTCTTCGCTAAAAATGCCTTAATAGTGACTTCTGCGCAACCAACCTATATTTACGTGCCGGTATCCATAACTGATGTCAATTTCGTAACATTAAAATGTATACTAATATATAAATTTGTTTGTTTGCTTGAACGAACTAATCTCAGGAAATACTTGTCCGATTTAAAAAAAATCTTTCAGTGTTAGATAGCCCATTTATCGATCCATTTATCATCACGCTACGACCAATAGGAGCGGAGCTACACACGGACGAAGTCGCAAGAGTCGACTAGTCTATAATAAAAATTCAGGTTTGTTACAATCTTTAAATACGCATATTTATTTATATTTTGCAACACTTAGGAACTGTCAGAATTCTACGGAATTATGAAACCGAGTACGATTCCTTTTGAAGAACTTACCAGGTGGAGGTTTCACGTAAGGAGAACTTTCAGCCATTCTAACTTTCATGTATTTTATACCCAAAATGACAACAACGATAAAAATAAGAAATGCTATCGATAGTGCTATTAGAAGAGGCCAATATGATGAACCTAAAATAATATTAATATTGAATATGTATTTACTTATATCATTTCAACTAGAAAGAATATTCTAAGGTTGTTATATATAAATTTAATTTGCTAAATAGTCATAATTTATAACATAACTCAAAAGTTACACATCCGAACCATTTGAATCTAAGCTAAGTAATTTTTTTTTAAGTTATAACATGTTCTACTCATAGTAAAAACATCGAAGAGTGAAAAATAAGCAAAACATTTTTAAGCTTCTTTATAAGATTTAAAAAAAAATCAGTGATAGCCCAGTGGTTAATACATCATGCCTCTCTGTCTCAATGTTAACACACCTCTGACTTTTCTGAGTTATGTGTGTTTTAAGCAATTTAATATCACTTGCTTTAACAGTGGAAAACATCGTGAGGAAACCTACACTCCTGAGAGTTCCCTAAAAATTCTTAAAGGTGTGTGAAGTCTGCCAACCCGCACTTGGCCAGCGTGGTGGACTATGGCCTAACCCCCTCCTCTTTCTGAGGAGGAGACCCGACTCAGCAATGGGCCATTAATGGGTTGTGATAATGATAAGATTTTATATAATTAAAATAGATACCAATAAAAGATAAAATACTTTTTAAAATTACTAATTTTGTAATGGTATTAATATTATTCAGCTTTCAACATATTTATATGATCGATACCCATAAAATATAGTCATTTAAACTCCTAGATATATTTATAAAACAACATTAAATGTGTAGAAAACAAAATATCTAGCACACTGATATTTTATTTTTAAATTCAATTCAAATATTTCAGTATACAAAAACGATTCCAACTTTTTGCGTAAATAAAATCGATTGTCTCGGTAACGTATTAGAACATCACTAACTCGAGCTTTCATAAGTTAATTTATGGGCGCAGTATAATAAAAAAAGAATAAACCTAGTTTTATATACTTACTATCATGTATGAGATCAGATTTGGAAGTCCTTACACACATTTTGCACTGCGCCACTTGATAGTCCTTACCCAAACATGGCGTACTTGTTATACACTTACGCCGTCTGGTGTGAAGACAATCTGAGTCGCAGCGAGACCAATCAGACCATTGAGACCAACGACCTACGAATTTTTATATATTTAACTGTGAACAGTGCCTTTGTGTTAGCTTTCAACCACTCTTTTTTATCCACGGGTGTATAGCAAAGGTCTGTCAAATCTTCCTAACCCTCCTAAATCGCTACGCCTATGATTTTAACTGATTAACATGGATTAATGAAAGTAGATTTTTTTTTAAATAATATTAATACAGCATTCATCAATTTTTACAATAATTCAAAAAAAATAATAGTCTTGTTTTCTAATTAGGCGTCCATTAATTACGTGAGGTATTTTTAAGAAATTTCGGACTCCCTCTCTCCCTTGGTAAGATTTTCCTCACCACTCTTTACCCTTTCCCCTAATTTCAACGCTAGAAAACTCTTCAAAATTTATGTTTTGGCTGTAAGTCTAAACGTGTTAGATTATTAAGAAAAAAAATAAGTCGTTTTATTACTTTTATTGAAGGCTAGTATTTATAAATATTACCGTTATTTAAGATCATAAAATTAAATAATAAATATTTAATAAAACTTTAGAAATTATTTATTTTAATTCAGCCCATGGAGTTAAATTTCACCATATATTATTCTAGAAATAATTTTTCATGCAATTTTACACCATTTTCTTCTACAAAAGAAAATTACGTGATATTTGCTAAGACAACCCAAAGTGAGATTTGGAAAGATTTAGCTTGATCCCCTCCTCCCTAGATCACCTCACGAAATTAATGGACGCCCTCTAACCCTAAAACTATTCATTCAGTCAATACTATAAAACATTTTAATGTAATAACATCAAAATTAACAAAAATATTAATTCATTACTAGAATCGATTCTCGATTCGATTTCTTGTCTCCCATCACTACTAAATATAAGTCATATGTTTTGTCTGCTTAGTCAGTGTTCAATTTTATTATTAAAATGTAATTTAAGGATAAGATGGTACTTACCTAATACAATGTCAGATGACTCATCGGCTAGCTCATCTAAGCTATCTACGTAAACATCTGAAAAAATTATTCTTTGTAAGGGGCCATTCATTTATTACGTAAGACAATTTTCACTAGTTTTTGACATCCTCCCCCCATACTTTAAGAAAAAATAACAATAGGCCAACCACCTCCCCCCCCTGTTTAATATTTATTACGTAAGAATCTAAAGGAAAAATAAATGTTGCTCGCGCTTTTTCCAAGTATACTTTGAGCATTTGCAATCTTACGTGAGAACTATCGAGACTCCCTCCCACCCCCTTGTAAGAAAAAAATAAGCCATGGTCAACCCCTCGCCCCAATATAACATAATTACCAATTTTTGTATCATATTACCATTTACATAACTAAGATGGTTGATTCATCTATGCAAAGAGGAAACTACTAAAGCTACAAATATAAAATGAAATGGGGTAAATGCGAGTGGCAATTGAGGGTTAAAAAATCTCCCCTCATTTACTTGAAATTTAGCACAAAACCTCACTAATGAAAATAAATAAAGATACTTAATTTTTTATTACAATAGAGACTAGAAATCTACTTTTCTTAAAGAAGAAAATTTGTCATATTTTTGTAAAAGCTGCGCTCTACGATTTTCATAATTTAAAGCTAAATTATCCTTACTAATATAAAAATACGAAAGTAACTCTGTCTGTCTGTCTGTCGCTCTTTGACGCCAAATCTTCTAAGCCGATTTAAATGAAATTTGGTGTACAGATCGTCTAGAGTCTGAGAAAGGATATGGCTACTTTATAATGCGAAAAAAGGGTTGTAAGGGGGATGGGGAGTTAAAAGTTGTAAGGTAGTATCGTCATTTTTAGAGCTAGAAAGCTTGAAGCTTTAGGCTGTCATTCGATATAAAAAAAAGTAATTCTGTAAGTGCAGATTAAACCCACTTCTGATGAAGTATGGGTTTCTTGTTGATATATTCAATATTCTAGTATTACTGTTGCTTAAGTGTGTTTCCTAATATAATCGTTACGAGCAGAAATACGAAATGTTACACCATAAGATACGATCAGAAAATAAATAAAAGTTAAACGATAAAGTTTCCAAGCTAGAACTGGTCAGTGTACCCTGAAATGTGCATGAATAATCAACCAGCTTGCCTTACTAGATATTATATGCGAGGACACGTCCCTCGTATATATCCTTGGGAACAGAACGTGGTGGTCAAATGGGTTTAACGTTGAAAAACCATACTTTTCATTTTTTAGTTTTAAACATTTTTTTATTTAATTTTGATAGTTCAGGTAATTTAATAATAACTAATCAGTAATCAACCTCCAACTACTAACAACATGGACCACAAACTACTAGTATTCCTTAACCCCTCCAAGTAAGCTAAATTGCATGTGTTAGGAGGGGCACACGTCAATAATCCAATGGCTGGGATTTGAACCCACGACTTATCGATCGTGAATCCAACGTCTGAACTACTAAGCTACTGACGCTTCATTATTACATGAGACCATCCCATGTAACAGAAATGTTAACAAGTGATGGTCTCATGTTACCATCTCGCCAATTGCGCCAACAAGGTATGGTCTAGAACTATACGAGAGATAATATCTTATATTGCTGATGTCTAGGACGACAGCGAGCACTTACCAACGAACAGTTATCAGTGGGTTCAAACAATCGGTGTTTTAATACGGTTCTATAGGTAAGGTCGAAATATACTATACAACTTACCCAAATCGCAGTCCAAACAATCCTGAGTCTTTTGTACACTCGGTCCTATACACGGTTGCCCGCCATTCAAAGGCCTAGGTGCGGTACAAGACCTTACTCGTTTTCTTCCTCTTCCGTTTCGTTCATTTACTTGGTCCGCGCAAAAACAGTCTCCCCATGTAGACCATGCTGTCCAACCACCATTAACTGTATTAACAAGATATGAATCTAAATATTTATTTACTCAATATTGTTGATTGCACAATTTAACTGCTCAAATTCAAGTGTTTTTGAAAATCATATGCCCATGTGCTACAGCCAAAACTTCGCACAAAAATATTGATGCTAATGGATAAGTCAGTTTTCTTCTTATACATTTTATTGAACGTTTTTGTCCAAGAAGATATTCAATATTATTACACTATAAACATATTATACAATATTTATTATTTCAGAATTATAGGGCGCTTTAGAACATAAATAATTCCATGTTAGGAGCTTAGAACGCAAGCTTGGTAAAGTCTAGAATTAAGTTTAAATGAAGTATGTATGAAAAATGGAAGGGCAATTTATACTAACATATTCACATTAATAAAAAGAAGCAAGTAACTTAAACTAACAAATTTTAGTATTTAAACAAACGAAAAATGAATTGGAGCATTCAAACATACGGTCCAAGTCTGTACAATAGAAATAAAGAATTCACAACAGACGGATTGAAATGCAATATTAAGTTACAGTACCGGCTACGGCTGCTACGAGCTACCGGATATACTTTTGAGGATCTCATTATGTAAATCAGGTTACATAAGGATTATTATTTATTTAAGTAGCTGAGATTACAAAGAATAAGCAAATACGTAAGCAAAGATTTTTTTTGATCATTTAAGTAATTATTCTATTCGGATTCACGATTAAATATAGATGTAAAAATCGAATGGATCGAATCAAAAATATAAATCGATTAATTCCTGAAATAATCTATGGTTACTTTTTTTTTTGATATTTGACAAATTATGAAATTCAGTAATCTAGTTTATAAAAAAAAATTATAACAATATAGAGCAAAAAAGAAGCTAAAGGCTCTATTTTGCTATTAATTAATTAATTTTTTCTTTAATGCTTATTTTAATACTTGATTAATCTGAGTTTACTTAAGCTCAAATGCCAAAAAGATTCCCTTTGATGCTTTTAAAGATAGACAAAGATTTTTAAAGTAAAATACCTATACCTTAGTGATTCAGTTTACCCACAAAGGGAAGTAAGGAAATAGTATTTCACAGTCTTACGGGTACATGCAACAATTAAGCTTACCGAAAACCGTAAGCAAAGCGGGTTCGGACATCCTTTTACCAGCAAGGTTTTCAGCGACGCAGGTGTAGTTCGCCATGTCCTGGAAATTAGATTCTGTCTACACTTTGTAACTACGACCTTACTGTATTTTCGTTTACCAGATCTAAGAAATATACCAAAAGGACTGGTTTTAAGCAAAAGACCTTTTTTCTCAATAAAACAATCAAGTGACTGACTTGAGAATAATAGGTACATATATAAATAGCTAAATAATTTGTTAGTGGTTCTCATATATTTATTTACTTGTAACTATTTTAACCCCCTTCTTATTCATAGGAGGAGACCTGGCTCAGGCCATGATGATGATCAAATCTAACAATGAAGTTCACTTTAATATTTTCCAGATTTTTTCTTTATTTCGGAACCTCACACTAATATTTTAAAAAAATCATATGAATAAAGGTCATAACTTGAATTTCTGAGTGTTTTTAAAATATCCAAAACTTTTCTGAAATAAGGTTTCATAAAGTTTGTAACATATTTACCACATTACCCTTAAGTGTGGTGCGGCGAAATAAAAATTATTGGTCACGGCAACTATATTTACTATTTCTTACCAATAAAGAAGCTTGTTTGATGACCAGATCGCCTTCCTTAGAGACTTGTACATTATCGTCCACTGCAACTGGAGCCCCATTCTTCAGCCAGTATAGCTGAGCAAAGGGGGCAGCTTGAGGTGGTTCACAACGGAACGTTACAGGCGCATACTGTTTTGCGAGTTGGGATTGTGGGGCTACTGAGAAATGCTTCTTTATATCTAGGGGCATATAGTAGAGGTTAGGACATGTCTTTTCAATTAAACAAATTTTATTCAGACGTATGTAAAAAAAATTCCAGACTGAATAATTCCTAATTTATAATTAAATTTTGTTTTAGTGTAGATAATAGATGTTCTTTATATGTTATTAGGTCAGACGAAATATAACCTATCCTTCCACAATTACTAAATAAATCGATACACATATAGATAATATATTTGTTTTTTAAATAAAAATGCACAGTAGACACGTACCTACTATAATAACATTTTGAATAATATCAAAAGATGTAGTTTTCTATATATTCTACTTAGGATACTTCTATAACGTATAAAAAGAAATTAATGCATTTCTCATACTTGTATAAATAAGACCGTTAAGGTTTTATTTTTACCCACAGACGGAACCCTAAAACGATCGTTCTTTCTTGCAGGATTAGACTATGCTTAAGCTAATTGCATTACCTTTCACTAGCAAGGTAGGAAATTAGATTAACTTTCTGTTTAGTATCATGTTACTTACAAGCAAGTTCTATAGTCGCTGGCTGACTCCTTATATGTCCTCGGCTGGTCCAAGCGAAACATGAACATTGATATTTTTCCGTGCCAAAGTATTCTTCAACTTGTTCTCGTGTCACTTTATATTCACCCTCTATTATCCGCACCCCAGTTTGCGGATCAACGAATTCGAAATTTAACGCTTGTGTTTTAACACCGTTACATTTAAAGTATACCTACAAGAATTAATCACTTGATTTCACGTCTTTATAAGCTAATATTTCTACTTTTTTATGGTAGATAAAGTGCAAACGAGCAGATGGTCCACCTGGTAAGTGGCCACCATCGCTCATGGGCATCGGCAAAAAAAGAGATACTCTCTTGTAAACAGCTCAGAGTCGGTTGGATCCGCAGCATTAATGGGATGAGAAAGGGAGGGGTAAGTCTGACCCACATGCGGCTCGACCGGAACGCATCTATGATAATTGGCGGCTGGTGGTCATAAGCCTGTCGGCCCTTCTACTACTACTAAGTTAATATAATGCAAAACAAGAATTATATTATTAATAGTGGATATAAAAACTGATGTGAAATCATCTCAAATGTTTAGAACTTAATATTGAGGAGTTTCCGCTAATGGGATTTGTTTAAACTTTTATTGCCATATTTTCCTCCATTTCATACTTGATGTTAGCAAATCATTTGGACAACTACAACAGCCAAAAAACTAATAAAACGCCATGTAAACATTATTGAAAATTAAGGTTACATATTGCTGAGGACATAATATTTTTTATTAATTTATAAAAGGCCACGGGAGGTCCATACAAAGTACTTTAGAAATCACGGACTAATATTAACTTTACAGTTAAAGAATACAATAATTATGGGATGGGAAAATGAACAGAATTGAAAAATCTAGACAACGATGGTATTATGATTTTTGAACTTCGTATTTTTTACTTACTTCTAAAGCATTTGCAGCGCGACATTTAAGCGTAGCTGGCTTATTTTTTACTACATAAGTATTTTCTGGCTCCAATAAAAAAACGGGCAAATTATCTTTAGTTGTATGTAAAGGTATTTTATCATCCAATGGTAATACGTCTTGAGTACTTTTCGGTGTTACAACATCTGCTGAGTCCTTATAATTTATATCCTTATCATAATCGTAGTCTAAATATGAATGATCATCTTCATCATCGTCTTCTTCCTCTATTTCTTCGTTGTTTGGAAAAACCGGTTGTAAAAAATAATCTTTAGCCTCATTGTTGATGTTAGTTAAAAAATCAAGAGGCCGTTTATCATCTTTAATTTCTAAACTATCATCTGTTCCTAAAATATACACATAATTTATAATTCTCGCATTTAAAAAAAATGGGTATTTGAAAACATAAATTAAAACTTACTTTTCAGAGGATCCTGTCCATTTGTACACACTAAATGAATTTGAATGATGAAGAAACAAGTCCAAAAATGCACTTCCATTTATACACAAATTACGTATCAAACCAATTAATAAACCGATCTTTATATCGATATCATTTTGTTCCATAACTAATTCAAACATTACATTTTATTGTTAAACGTAACACAGTTTTTGCAAGACGTCATCGAATTTACGCGAAATTTCTCGAATTGTGATGTACGTAAAAGTTGGGAGAATGTTTCTGGCATTAGCATAGGTGTTAACGCCGTAACGGTTGGGAATCAACTAAATAAGGGTTGTAGGGTGAATGAAAACAAACTCCAGTAAAGTTTTGACGCATGCGCAAAAAAACAAAGTCGGAGATGTAATGAATGTTGATGAATCGGTATTTAAAAGCTTTAGGGTCATTAGGGCAGGATTGATGTGATGTGTTTTTACCGTACTTGGGTGTTTAATTTTGATGCATTTTTTAAAATGTATGCTTTTGATGTTACCTTTTGTATGCTATGGAGATTACATTTGAAGATTTTGAAACGCAATTAACAACATTTGTTTTTTAATTGTAAAACTTACAGTAACTTTGTTGTACTTATAACGAAAATTATTTAACTTGGGTTAACGTATGTGCCTGAAAAAAGTTGTTCTCCATTGAAAATAATGAAGAATAAAAATGGATGATCAGCTCTAAATTCTGTTGATTTAACATTTGATAGTTGTGACATTCCTGCAGCTGTAAAAAATATTATTTTTATTTTATTTTTTATAAATATATGGGACAAACGAGCAGATGGTCCACAAGATGGCAAGTGGCCACTGTCTGTCGCCCATGGACATCGGCAATATAAGCGAGTGATACTCTTGTTTCGCCGATACGTTACAGCCTCGAAGATAGGGTGAGGAGGGGTAGCGAAAAGATTATTTCAGTAGACCCTGAGCAAGAACCCGGTGTTCACTGGAACCACAGCATTAATGTAATGGGAGAGGGAGAGGGTAGATCCGGCACACCTGCGGCTCGACCGGAACGCGTCCGAGACACTTGGCAGTCGGATTAGCATGCTGGTGCTCGTTAGCCAGTCGGAGATCAGATCCCCTACCACCAATGCGGGTGCTGGGTTACGTGGCTCTTACGAGATGCTCTCCCAGCGACAGAGGGGAATTGTATTCTAACTCACGGGATTTGCGTAGTGTGTCACTTAGAAGCGATTCAATTTTATTTATATAGATATAGATAAATAAATAGACATAGTGTTCTTTGAGGATCATTATAGTTAGGTTTTTGGTGATCTCACTTTTTCCCTTTTTATGAATAAAAGTATAGTAGACAGGAAAAAATTATATTTACATGATGATGCTCCAGCTTCAGTTCCGAACTCATTAACAGAAATAAATGCTTTATGTTTAGCTGAAGATACGTATATTGTTTCATCTCGTACTATTTTTAATAACCCAGAGTCTTGTGCATCAAATATTTGCCTTAGTCCTATCTATAATAAGGAAGATAAACTTTAAGTAAGCAAACTTTTTCAAATGAATCCATTAATATCTAATTTTTCTAAAAGCTATTAAACATCCAATATTAGAGTCACTTCGTCATTTGTTTTGTGATATTACAAGGCTACATTTCCACCAGAGATATGCGAGGATGCGTAGCGAGTGTGTTTGTTAAGAGCCAATAGAATCGCTTCAATTACCTAGCCTCACCCAGTGTGTCAAATGAAAACACAACCTTTTACTGATACAAAAGGTAGCTGATATTTTAAAATCTAGATATGAATAAAAATATGTTTTTAGATTCTAGAAAAATCTATTTTGATATATATTGGTTCTAAATTTGCTGATGTTCGCTCGGCCACAGAATGGGATTTTTGACGACAAAGACAATATAGTACAAACGGAGCTTAACAATTATTTATTGTTTTTTTTTCTTTATTTGAATGAGTTTTGTCGCTATTGCGACCATGTCGCTCTGTTAAACTGTTAACATAAGTACTTACAAAAAAATATTATAAATGAAGTCTATTCTTAAAAATATCGTCCACCAATTTATAAATAGTTCTTGACTTGACAGAATTATTAATATTAAATAAATTACGCCTCAGCGGCTGATTCTGGCCACACTCCATCAAGACACGAAAAACATCATCGATGACGATGCATTCCGGACAAAAAGAAGATGCTACCTACAAGACGGAAGAACTTGTTAGAAGGGATGTGACCAGAGCGCAACCTAACACTATTAATGATGAAAACTTCACTTCAAACAAAATTAATTAAACTGCAGATGTGTTAGGTATACTATAAGTATAATCAATAATTCTCATACATACATACTCTATTCTCATCAAGACGCACAGTTTCTCTACTATAATATGCATGTATTATACATATAAACCTTCCTCTTAAATCACTCTATCTATTGCTGAAAACCTGATTGCGGATTTTTATTTATAGGAAATGACAATGTTCAAAAATTCTTACCTTTTCATACATATCAACCAAATTCAACGATGATTCTATTTCAAACTTCGGCATAGTTAAATGTACTTTAGTAGCGGTCATCATACTCATAGCAGATTCTAATATTTCTGGTGCTATTTTTAATTGACTTAGTAAAAGAGAGAGTCCATTTCGTGCTTTTGGTAGAACTAATAGGAATTTTGCTTTTTCTCCCATGTATGGTATTAATATTATCTAAAAAAATACTATTTATTCTTCTTACCACGTGTACTTTGATTTAACAAAAAAAATTAATCCTTACTTATATTATAAATGCGAAAGTAACTCTGTCTGCCGCCAAAACTACTGAATCGATTTAAATGAAATTTGGTATACAGACAGTCTACAGCCTGAGAAAGAACATAGGCTACTTTGTAATACGAAAAAAGGGTTGTAAGGGGATGAAAAGTTGTATGAAAGTATCGTCATTTTTAGAGCTGGAAGCTTGAAACTTATTTTTAAGCTGTTGATTCGATATAAATAAATATGACATTCAAAGTTTGTAAAATTTTTACCCAAAGGTGTATAATATCAATAGAAAAAGACACTATTCCACGCGGACGAAGTCGCAGGCACAGTTAGTTTTCAATAAATTGATATATTAGGTACTCAGATTTTCAATAAACATATTTTATTATCCCACAGGATCCATTTTTTTCGGGATACAATGTCAATTATATAGTCATATGATAAAGTGTTTGTGTGCCAAATTTCATTGAAATCAGTTTCGTTTTTAATGATTATAAAATAGTAAGAAAATAAAAGTACGAGTCGGACTCGCGCACGAAGGGTTCCTCATCAATATTTGGCAACAGAATAACTTTTGTTGTAAGGGTTTTGTTAAAATAAAATAAATATATAAGGGGGGCTAAATATTTATTTATTTTAATTTCATTATTTATTTTTAAAGTAAATTTACTATATAAACTAAACATTCTGTTAATATTTCAAGCGTCTACCTGCTGCCGTTATTTATATCGACCAAAAATGACAAAAAAAAACACATTTGTTGTATGGGAGCCCTCCTTAAATATTTATTTTA
Organism: Limenitis camilla; assembly: GCA_905147385.1. Lineage (NCBI taxonomy): Eukaryota > Metazoa > Arthropoda > Insecta > Lepidoptera > Nymphalidae > Limenitis > Limenitis camilla. Next base: position 11,870,971 of record LR990230.1, on the reverse strand, counting down.
TTCTGTTTTTAGTATTTGTTGTTAGGGGCAAAAAACATATATCATCTGTGAAACATTTCAACTGTCTAGCTATAACGGTTCATGAGATACAGCCTGGTGACAGATACAGCACAGCGGAGTCTTAGTAATAGGGTCTCGTTTTTACCCTTTGGGTACGGAACCCAAAAAACGAACTTTCTTTACCCAGAATCTTATTTCTAAAATGAGTAAGAATTCGTGAAAAAAATACTGGGGATCAACAAAAAAAGCTTTTTTGGTTACTTACTTGAGCCGCCAATGCTTCGCTTTTAGTGTAATTAAAGTCATCAATGTTGGTCATCATCGTGACAGGTTTTTTACCAGAAGCTGTATAAAATGTACCATTAAAGATTTTTTCGAAAGGTTTCTTCCATTTGCCCTGTATTTTGAAAATTTTATAGATAAATTATTTTAAAGAATATTTGATATTTTGGTAATCTTTGGCCCTAAGAGATTCTCTGTATTAATTCGATTTAATAGTGATCATAAGTAAAGAAGAAACAAGAACATGCCATAGTCGCCGACAGCTAACTATAGGTCTGAGCAAAAATAGTGGGGGAAAGTTGCGCAATTTTTTTCCATCTGTGACGTTTACTATTTTGTGCGTTTATACGTGTCGGTAGCTATAACTCTTGTAACCTTTTTAATTTCACTCTCGGAATATAGATTTGTTTACAGACGAGTAATAGTAAACATAGACAAATATACTTACAGTGAAATACACAGCGTTGACTAGTATCAAAGAACTCGATGGCGGTATATCAGATGGGCTCAAGATATCTTTGATAACACCATTTGTTTCTGATGACACCTACAAATACTAACCATTATCTTAGGCATACAAATTTTAATATAAATTTCTTTCCTTATTTTCGTTCTTGAACTAAAAATCTTTGGATTACGGATTAAATATATCTAAATTCAAATTTTTGTATATAAAATTGAAATTCGAATATATTTTCTGTCTCAAATGTGAGGCTTTTGGATAACAGCGCCAGACCGAAAATATAATATGACATTATTCGATATTTTTTATTGGTTTAAAGGGCGCAAATAATTATAGACAGGGACACACAGTACAAAAACTACTAAAGAGGGCCACTACTCGACAGATTTTTTTTGCTCTTCGTGTATAGGCGCTCGCTCGCGCTAGGAAGATGCTTGGCACGTGTCTGTCCTCAAAGATGATAGTCTCTAGAATGATACAAGTCACAGAATCCTTACCCAGGAATTGATCTGCTCCGTCGCATACGTAGGAAACTGAAAGTCAATCTTCACAGCGCTAGACGCAAATATATATCTAGCTTGTTCCATGAATCCTTGTTGTAGGCGACTGTTAACAGATATAAAGAGTTTGCTTGCGATATCCAACTTTACTCCTGGGAGGTACTGCAGTACTGTAATTAGAGGCTTGAAATCATCCGCTATCTGAATAAAAGAATTACAATTTTTATCACCTTAATTCTCTTCGGAAATTCGAGTTCTTTGAAATATATGTATTTTAATCGTGAAATTACATAGCGTAGCGTACATAACAAAAATCAAACTCGTAATATTTTCGATAAATGAAATACAATTATTTTGTGATATCAAAAGAACGACATTACTTGGCAATACTCCGTTTTATTCGTCCGATACAATGAAATAATCCTGACATGAAACTGAGATGATCCGCATTAAAAAAAATTGTACCACTCACTCATTTTTGAGTAGTGAGTAGGTGAGTGAGTAGTCCTCACGCTTGACCAAAACAATTACTATGCTTTCTTAGTAAGTTTCCCTCTACCACCAACGGTTTAAGATTATACTGTCCCAGTTAAAAAAAAACACTGTATAAACTATTTATAGGTATTTCAAAAACAACTTCGTTTGTTGCAGCATGAAACAAGACCAACTAACCAACCAAACCAACACAATAAACTAAAAGATTTTATATATATATATATAGTTGATTTCTCGTTGTATGGAAAAATATGTTGATGGGTAAGTTAGGCTTAGGTTAGATTAACCTTTAAAAAAAGACAGTGGAATACCCCCTTTTTGTCCGAGTAATATATCTTTCTTAGGACATTGAAGATACTTAATAATATAACGAATATTCTGACTTATATACCATGCTCCTCTTGGATACACCGAGAGCAATAAGGAGTTCTTCAAGAGCTTGACCTTCAGCTCCTAGAGCCAGTTTCCCGAGCGGCATTAGAACTGATATCGGCGAACATATTGTATTATCATCCGGAGAAGATAAGGCACTGTTCTGTAAAAAATGTAATAATATTAATAAGGCTGATTAATCTCGAAAACCTATGGGTGAAACTAATAGTCATGTATCGTAAAAGATATATTTGATTAATACTACAAGTTTTCTACGGCAATGTTCTAAACCTGGGAGCACACAGATCACCCACCAAGTCTAGCACAGCTAACAATTAACTTGTGTCATTTTGACTCTCAGAATTTTAAATTATCAAACCTTAGTTTAAGAACACCTACATCTAATTCATTGAATCCACATTACTACATCAGTATTAGATTATTATCTTTACTATAGAAATAAAGAGTTGTTAAATAGGAGGCTCCCACTTAACCGTGCCTATTTTTGCGTATTAATTTCACGAAGCTTTACGAAATTTGCGTACTCGAAAAACCGCGGGGCTTTAGGCGTTGTACGGGGCCCCTTTAATGCGGAGCCCGCTGCTTCTTGCTTCTTGCATATTAAAATAACAAACTTGGATTTACATGAAATCTCCCAGCTTCTTACGATGAAATAAGACTTCATTGCGAGATTGACAATTTTTACATTTTATGTGGACTAAACATTACAAACTTTACCTAACTGCTATTAATATAAAATTTTACGTCAATATGGAGTTCTCATTTCGTTGTTAATTCAAATAGTACTAAATATACGAAATAAATACCACAAAAAACTCTTTCCTGAGTCTTCCTTTGAACTCCAAATAGTTATTTCCTTTCCATGATATGTCTGTGACGTTATTTTCTCGAGGAATCGAGACATGTTTGTGTTTCCGCGTTGTCACAACTGATATTGATATTGTAACTTAAAATAAAAAAAATATATAAAATCAATAAGACGACAAATCTATTATTATATCACAAAATATATACCTAATATTTAATAATAATGATAAAGTATAAACCTAATATATATATAGAGTAAAAATTTGAATTTTTTTTATATCGTTTGTTGCGAATAGGATCAATAATTACTGAACCGATTTTGATTATTCTTTCGCCGATGGAAAGCTACATTCCTTCCGAGTAATGCATTTATATGGCACAATGTCGCCATTTTGTAAAAATTTGCTCTGGATCTACTGAGTAGATTTTGATAAAAATGTATATAACTTACATATTACAATCAATTTGAAACTTTTCATTACAAAGTGAAATTATTTATGTAAAAAATCAGCAATATATTAATTATCATAACACTGCGTACTGATAAAATTCATGTTATGAAATCATTTCATTACCTTGCGTTTCGATATCGATTGTATTATAATTCTCAATTTCACGGCTTTGACGTGATTAATAAATTAAAACTACAGTTATGCTGGTAGGCGATTAAGTACCTGCAGGAGTAATTTAATTGATAGGCGTAAAATATTGTGTTTGATTACTTTTATAGAGAAAGTAACAATACCTACCAGTATTGCTTTCCACTGTTTACTATCTTATGCCTATGTAACATATCAAAAGTCGTATAACACCATATATAATATTTATTTAGTTACGCTTTAGCTTACATGTAATTTAACTTAAAAAATAAAATTACCGAGACATAAGGATGTCTCCAACTTTATTGTTAAATATTAATTTATTATATTAGAATAGGTACACACGTTATTTATTTCAAATAACAATAAAAACTGTAGTTTTTAAAATTAAAACCAGATGGAAATATTAAGTACTACTTAAAAACATATAATTTTCAAGAAGAGTTTGTTTGTTTGCTTGAACGCTCGAATCTGAGGAACTACTGGAAGAAAGCCCATTTATCGAGGAAGGCTATATGCTACATATCATTACGCTACGACCAATAGGAGCGGAGCTACAGGTGAACAAATCGCGCGGGTCGACTAGTATTAGAACATATTGTTATAATAATAGACTTGCTCGCTTAGTTGTAACAATAGTTTAAAACATAACATCACAATTGCTTTTAAACTTACAATATTCTCACAATAAACCAAAAAAAATAATTTTGCTCAATAGTAACTATTATGGCATTTTTGGAAATATTTTAGTCAATTTTTAGGAGAAATCATTAAAATACTAGCAACACAACCTGACATTGAAACTAAACAGGTGACATTGACAGTTGTTTTGTTTTCGTTTTCCTCCGGCTCCGGCGAATTAGTATTGATCGTGCTTTGTTTTAACTTTTAACTACTTGCAATTCATAACTGAAAGCTCACAGTATAGATAACACAATTGACCTCTACAATCCAATAAACTCCAGCAGCATTATGATTCCAAATGAAATATTCGCTGAAGATATGTTGAGCACCGTCATTCGATATGGGCTGTATATCGGAGCGGCTTTTCAATTGATTTGTTTATTGGCTTGTGTAACGCTTACGGATGAACAAAGTGAAACTCACCCATATGAAAAGGTTAGCTATTATTATACACTAGATACTCGATTATCCGGATTTACAAACCACGATGTTATGTAGAAAAAATTCGACCAATTGTGAGTCGGTATCGCACTTAAAGAATCCCAAAATTGGCCGTCCGAAAACTGTTAAAACATAAATGATAAATCAGTATAGTTTACCAACTGTAATAAGATATTTTTGATGTACTGTAGAACCTCTATGTCGAACATCAAGGGAGACGCCAAAAAATTCCGAGTTATAGAGTTTTCGACATGTAGAGAATTTCGATCTAGGCGACTTCGACTTAGATTCGACATAAAGAGGTTGAGACTCATTCTTATAAATTTTGAGTTAGACACACATATTTTTCATTATATACTCCTAAATTGCTTTCTAAGAAACACTTGGGACTAATTCTTAAAGCCGGTAACATATTTTTTTCGAACTATAAAGGTAATAAGTCTCAAATAATTGAGTTGTAAAGGTTGTAAAATTAAACATTGCTATGTTCGAGATACAGAGGTAAAATTTAATTTTTCGAGTTATGGAGGGCAAATATGTACCAAAATGGCTTGAAGGGACTTACTGATTATTTCGAGTAATAGAGGTTCTACTGTATTACGATTTTTCAAATTATTTTATTTATACTGTAAGACTTCTCATTACATTTTCATGATTCTCAACAATGAACTCTATCCTCCTCCTATACATTATATTCTATGCTATAATCTATATCTTAATACACTTAAGGGGATTCATCTTTTATTATATTGACTTAAGTTTGATTTTTGAAGATTTCATATGAATTTCATCATACCTCCATTACTTTCTGAGGAAAAGGCCCTCAGACGGATGGACAATGAAGTGGTTCTATAAGAGTACCTTTTAAGGTTTTAAACTTTAAAAATGATGTAATACTACTTTAGTCCATAGGAGCAGCTTTAAAATTATTTTTTGGTACCGTAATATCCGTGGAATTACAGAAAATTGACTAATTTGTTAATAATTTTTTAAACTAGTTTTCATTGTTTAGACTCCAACCCAAAAAGTATCCTTACCTGAGCAACATTAGAATTTTTTTAAATAATTATCTACGTTAATTTTTACAGGCATATACAGACAGCGATGAATGTAGTTCAGAACAATCTTCTCCTGGTCATCGTGCAACTGTATCCCGAGCCAGGCGTCATGACAAGAAGAAGAGGCGTTAACTCAAATATAAGAAAGGCAGAAATAAGCCGCACTTTTAACATCTGACCTGTGAATCTACAGAATGTTAAATTAAACTAATTTGTCTGTGGATAAAATACATCAATATATATATTTTCTCTGTTGTGTCTTGTTTTTGTAGTGTGTTCAAGACTCAGCAGAGTGTAAGTCAAGTGTACTGGCAGCTTCAAGCAGTATTAGTAGGGGAGGCCATGATGCTAAATGGGAATTTACTCGAGCATCTTAGGGATATAATATAACATTTTGTAGATTAGATGATAGTAAGAATAAAAGGTTATATAATGTTTCCCAACATCTGTAGCTTTTCAAAAATTACATGAATACAATTAGCAAGAGTTAGATAATTGATTATTAAGATGGTCTACCGACTAGGGTGGTGGGGGTGCCTAAAAAGGTAGAGATAAAATGTATTCAAGCCCTCTCAGATATTCAGAGGGGATATTAAGTGATACATACATACATAAAATGACATGAATGCATTGTTTTGTGATTATCTGTTTGTGAGTAATTGACCCATCTTACCTTAATCAGATGTGCTGGAGTAAACCCATAAAATAAATTCACTCTTGGACTCCCCTATTAATTTTATATCATGTAAAATGAACTTCTGAACCCACTCTAAATAACAGTAAACCATAATATGAATTACTGAAAGTGAAATCTAAAGAGAAAATTGGAGTTTGATTTTAATAGAGAATAAATACTTATAAGTTTGTATGTTAATATTTGGGCTCCTAACACATATATTGCTATTGAATGTGTAGTATTTGTGTATAAGGCTGTGCTTCCACCAGAGATGTAAGAGGATACATAGTAGGTAAGTGATACATAGTCTTTTGGTTCTTAATAAACACATCTCGCTATGCATACTGGAACATCTGGTGGAAATGCAGCCTTATACTCCAATTACTCAATTTATCAATACATATAAAAGAACAATATGATCTTAATTGTAATGTAGTTTACAAATAAAAAACATAATATTGAAAAAGCTTTTTATTGTTACATGGACTAGAAATTACAGCATTTTATTATTGCTTATTTATCACTATATAAAATCTCATATACTTAACACTGTACAAACTAAATAAGGCACAAATTTAACTTAAAATAAATATACTCTATAAATGGATAAAAAAAATTGAATATGACAACACATTTTATCAACACAAATTTTACTTTGAATCTCACATAATTGCATTTAATAAGTTGTAAACCTATAAGGGAACACACCCATACTACGTGACCCATATTTTACAATTTTTATACTCCTCCCCTCCTCTTAGTGACCACCAGTAGTATATCCTAAAAATCACTCGTCAAATTGCACTGCACGACAAACTGTTTGTTCTCAACCTGCTGAAGTCCCGGCGTATGTACGTCAGTATTGCCATATATGAATCGAAAAAGCACGAGTTTTCCCTACAACATTTTGACTACGTGACGAAAACCTAAGCCTCCCTGCGGCCTATGACAAAGCGTGGTATTTCGAAGACCCTTCTCCCCCTCAGAACGGGTCACGTAGTTTGGATACAGCCCCTTGTGTTTTTCACTTGTGTTTATAACAATGTAATCAATTTAATCTAATAAATAAATGTATATTAAATGGTAAGTTTTTGGTTATTTTATTGTGATAGTCATTAAAAAAACTAATTCACGTTAGGATTTGGACTTATTATTTTGGGTATCAAGCAAAAATTTTATATACCGTTCAGGAGATTAGGACACATAAACTTGTATTTGTGAGAGAATTTGTTTCACATAGATTCATCTAGAAGGCATCAAGGTGACTCATATTTACATGATAGTAGTACATATACAAACAGTTGCTATTCGTAAATAAGATTAAGTGACTAAGTAAATCTTAAAGGGTTTAGCCGGGTTTCTATAGGATATCTGCCCTTAGGGTCTTTTCTACTCGTACATAAATTAATCCATTTAGTTTAGGATATCAAACCGTTTTCTAGATTATCAAAAAAACTTAGATTTAATTTTTTTTCATAGTAAAATTCAAAATTACTGAATGGTAATATTTTCCCCTATTCTCAGGAGTAAAAGACGTGTTAATTTTTTTTTTTTATGATTTTTTTTAAAAATCAAGGTGATTTTTAGCAAAAGAAATAACCAATAAATTTTTTTTAAAAGTGTCACAGAATTTTGTTAGAAAATGTCTTTCATCCATCCATACTAAGGTTTTTCTAATTGGTGAAACAATATAACTCGGCTAGCCTATAACCCTTTATCAAAAAAAAACTTAGATTTAAATTTTTTTCATAGTAAAATTCAAAATTACTGAATATATTCCCCAATTCTTAGTAGAAAAAGACGTGAATAAATATTTTTTATATTTTTTTTAAAAAAAGGTACTTTGCCAAAAGATATAATCAATCAATCTTTTTTTAATGCTTGAGGTTTTTTTTTGAATTGTTGAAACAATATAAACTCGGCTAAACCCTTTATAACAATTTTGGTTTGATTAGTAACATTAAAAAATATTAAACTGGTTAAGTACTAATAGTAGTAAATAAAATAATAATTTTTACTTAGAAAACAGTAAATCTGCTAAATTTGTAAATACATAAAATAATGAGGCTTTGTACATTAAATAAATGCAAATTAATATTATTAATAAGCAATAAAGTTAACTTGTCGTCACGTTGAAACTGTTCCCTTTTAGAGCTTTCAATAAATCGTTGTCGGAAAAAAATTGTTTAAAAGCTTCTACCTTTTTAAAACAAATTGTAACACAGCATGATTTTGCACTAGAATTATCTTTACAAGAACTTTTGGATGCGCATCCATCTTCACTGCATGAGCATTTTAAATTATTAATAATTTCCGGAAAGTTCTCATCACATTCGTGAGTGTAAACACCAAAATCTTCTAAGTTGGAATTATTATGCCTTTTATGGTAATGTATAAAGGTATTGTGATTAGTGTCTGTTGCTTTTCCGCATCCGACTGCACATTTCATTTTTGCGTGGTCACATTTGCAATCAATGCAGGAACACTTATCATCTGTGCAGCCGGTCTTTTCTTTATGTTCATCACCACAATTCCTACACTCGCCATTATTGGGATCACATTTGCATTCCCTACACGAACATATGCCAGCATCTGATGTTAACTGCTCTAGAGGATTTTTCGCTTTCTTACCAAATATATTTTCTGTTCTCACTACATACATATTAGACGGAGGCTCATTATCGAACAATAAAGTGTCTTCGAGGGTTAAATCTGTATTAAACAAAACAGAATTTGCTGGATTTATTTCAATGTTATGTTGAACTTTGGGTGGTGGTGTATTCAATGTTCTATCTTCATCGTTAGTTTTCAAAAATTCGATATCTGTTAATTTACTATCATCAATATTAGTTACAAGTTCACTATCATTGTAAACTTTGACGCTTACATCGAGTATATTCGGTGTATCTAAATCAAATGAGCTTTCAGATATAGTATTCGCTGTCGGCATTTCAGTATTTAGATCAATATAGCTCTGCATGTGAGTAGGAACGAACGTAGCAAGGGTAAAAATGCTTTCGGGAGTATTATCTTTAATGCTTACTGGTGTTTCTTGAATCGAAGATGCTAGCGCTGTTACGTCTATCCATGGTGCTTGAACTTCTATTTCATTGGCCAAAGCTAACTGCATGGCTTTTGTTTTGATTTCAATTTTAGGATCGTTCACATTAACCCAAGATTCACCTTCATCTTTCTTTATGTTTTTGTCAACAAACGGTGAAAGTTCAAGATTGCTCAAATCAAAGTCCGTTGGGTTATCGAATTTAGTATTATTAGTAGCATTATCAAAAAGCAAGTCTGTTATGTCCATGTTAATGTTAACTGCGGTTATGTCTTCTAAACTTCCATCTGTTGAGTTTGACTCTGTTGTAATTTTGCCAAAGGATTCTAGTAAGCTGTCCCAGTTCATTATATTTACATCAGGCTTCGCAGGTGTATTTTCAATTACTTCAACAGTGGGTGGCTCAGTTTCGGTCTGCAAATTGCAAAAGGCCTTGATAATTTAGCATGGAAAAAAATATCCAGAAAGTAGGTATGAGGCATCAAATGTATATATATTTAAAGCACATGAATAACCTTTTATTTTATACTAAATATAATAAAATATTGTATTAGGGTAACCCATAGAATAACTTTACAAGTAGACTAAGAATGAAAGTCTTTATTTAGTATATTTTACGTTTAATGTCAAATTTAATACATAGGTACCTGAAAAAAAAACTATATATTATATTTTTTTCTTACCTGACATTTTTTCGCCTTGCTTTAGGTAGTAGTGAATGTTTTTCCATATCCATGGGCTAAGCAAGCATGCAGTATAAAATTGCAAAATGTAGATTTATGAAGTAATTTTTTATTAGACTTTTTTAAGCATATATTATATTCTAAGTAGTATAAAATAGACGAATTAGGTAACTTGGCTTTTAAAATTTTATGAATTATTTGTATGTGGTCAATGAAGCAAAAGCAGATCCAAAAACAAACATTACATTAATAGTTTAAAAATTTTTTTATAACATTAAAATATTTATCTATCTTTAGGCAGAATAATTTAATGTTTATAAATGGTTATTTGTTAGATTTAATTATTTAAAGCAAATTAATTGTAACGGGGACAAGAAAAGCTTCCAATAAAAGTTAGTGTATTAAATGAAAAACGTTTTTATATTTATACATAGTAAAGTTTATTATGAGTAAAATAACACAGCACAGAATGAAAGTTGGACATACATAAGCTTATAAATCCCATTGAAATTCGATAGAGTGATTTGACTTAGTCAAAATTTATCAGACAACTACGACTAGTACTATGACTTCATAATTAATATTATTTTTATATTATATATAAGTATAGTTTATGTTATTGAGTAAGAAATACACAAAATAATTTACTAATTACTTTATACTTTATTAAACTTGGTATACAACCAAATATAAATATTATTCGGTTCATCAATAAATGTTAATATATTTGAATTTAAACATGTATGAAAAAATAAAAATTTATAGTTTATATAAAAATGGCTTCAATTTTTTAATTTCAATTGACACAAAATCAATATTTGTATCTATTTAATTGTTATTTTCATTAGTCTCATCACTCTAGCGAAGTATAACTTTTATAACTCTTACCTGATGTTTTTTCTCATGTGCTCTGAGATTCGTGGGTGTGGAGAATAACTTGCCACATCCCACTGCTGGACAAGCGTGCGGTCTAGACCCTGAGTGTGTCCGTGTGTGTGCTTTGAGGTGGTGAGATGCAGTAAATGACTTACCGCATCCGTCTGTGACGCATCTGTCAAAATCAAAAGACATAAAAAAACAATATAACTAAAAAAAATATTTATAAAATAATTGGGATTTTTTCATAGTCATTTAATCTCATTAATTTTTTGGCATGATTTACCGCCCAGTCTCCTCAGTGTTGTTTTCATTACACATGACACTGGGAGAATATTTTGTACATAAGCACATTCAAAGCCATATATAAAAAAAAACTGGGAATTTGTTTAGAAAAAGACAAGAAAGAGCGCGGGAGTCTCCGAGTGGGGTGGTCTTTTTGGGAGCGTCTCAGTAAATTGTTTTGGGTGCTTTGGATGGCGGAGTTGAATGGTGAAATAAGTGGGAGTGGGGTGTGGAAGGGGGCGGAGGGGGAAAGAAGATGAGAGATGTTGTTGGAGGGCCCACCTTTTTCCAAGATTTCCGCGCATTTTCTTTGACTTATGAATACAAGGACATCTACTACCACAAGGAATTTTATAACTACAAGGATTTAGATAATTATAATGGAAGACATGACTTCGGCCTTACTATAAAATGAATTAAGAATTAACCTACTAAAAACAAGGCTGTACGGTATTTTTTTGCCGTTTCTAATGGAATAAAAATAGGAAAAAAATTAGAAAAAGATAGGAATGGGTAAATGAAAAAAATACATCGATATATATGTAGAAAATGTATGGCGATATCAATATTTTTCCGTGATTATATTTTAGGTCATTTGATCGGAGTTTGGCGCAGTTCGCGATCTAATACATGCGACCATAGTTGAGTTACTGAGAGTTTACTTTTTCTACTAGTAGTGGGGGTGTGGAAATCGTGGGTTAACATGAGATAAAAAAAAGCTCTTAAAAAATATCGAATTTGATACTTCGAATCGATAAAAATAATTCGATATATCGATTATTGAAATTTTGAGATTTAATATATCGACGATATATATCGGTTATATTTTTTAAATATTGATATTTTGATTTATCGATATTTTTTTACCCAAGCTTAGAAAAAGTCAAGTTTTCTTCATAGCAATTATAGGTATATGTTTGTTGATGAAGTTCCCAATTCAGAATACTTGTAATTCTTTTGTGGAACTTGTGAAAAGGGAAGATAACCTTAAAATGAGTAAATTAATAATAATAGAATTTAATTAAAAGTATACAAAAACTGAGTTCAATTTATAAACAAAGTATAATTAATAATAAACTTCAACTATTCAATTTAGATACAAAGAAAAAAAATCTTTCAACAACACAACATGATCTTAGCAGTTTAGTATTTAAAAAAAAACAATTTTCAAAATTTACTTACTTATAAGGCCTTTCTTGTGTATGTGTCCTAATATGTTTTTTCAGATCGCTTAGTGTTGTAAAAACTTTGGAGCATCCGTCTGCTTTGCAGTTGAACGTGTCTCCGCTGTGGATTCTTTGGTGTGCTTTTAATCTGCAAATTAAAATTATCCTCTTTCAACAATATAGAATAAAGTAAAAATAGTAATTTAATTTTTATATATCTATGGCATCCCTATTTATCTATGTATCATTTTTTATATATAATCTGTAATATTTATTTTTAAATAGTGTTGCCAATGCTATTGTTTTATTTCTCCCTAGCATTTTATAAGGATGGAAAATATTTAAATTTCAACAATATCTTATTAGTCTTATTTCTTAAACTTCACCGACTTAATGTTATTTCTATTTAAATAAAAATATTTATTCAGTTCAATAAACATTTTATTATTTTATCCCTGCAAGAAAAAAAAAACTATGAATTATTCCGGGATAAAAAGTAGCCTCCATGTTCGTCGAAATCCATTCAGCGGTTTTTGTGTGTTTGAGTAACAAATATCCAAACTTTTACTGTTTGACCTGTTGATATGTTGCCAACTAATATATAGTAATATCTATATATAAACAACTGTAATGTACAACTGCACTTAATCAAAATTAACAAGATGCAAAATTCGATAATAAAAAACGAATGATTTATGGGATTGGCAGTAAAATTGTCCATTATGCACACATGTGAAACCTTGTAGACTGCCAAATGTGAGATAATAAATAATGTCACATCATTCTTGACAGTAACAAATAATAATAATGTATCAAGAGACAGTACTTAATATCATAAAAATGTATTTAAAGGTTAATTAGTGAATTATTAGATAGATTGAAGCAAAACAAAGTTAAATTACCAATCGTTCGTTGGTTTAATTTATGTTCATTATCCATAGAGTATATAAAAAACTATGGTTTTCTTTCTTATCGCCAAAAAATTGAATCCTATGATGGTATTCTTTATGTCAAAATAATATGTGTTCTTGAAGTGTTTCAAACACAGATCACAGTGGTTTCAAAGGTGCAAAGGATAAAGTTCTCTGGTAAATGCACAGTTTTTCCAAAACCCTAAAAATCTTCCATCACTTCATAAGACGACAATTAAATAACAATTTTAGTGTCATACAAATAAAAATCAAAATTGAATGACAATATTTAAATGTAACAAATAGAAATGTTTCACCTACTATCAAAGACATTGGCAAATATCCAGATAAATAAATCACATAGTTACTTAAGCACGTTGTTCTGTTTAGAAAATCCAGTTTTATAAACAATTCTTACATACATTATGTATTACGTAATAAATGTATGAATGAAAAAACTGGTCAAGTGCAGGCCTTGGAGTATTTAATAGAATATGAGTCATGTGTGGGCGGCAGGTTTCTATTCTTATGTACGAGTAGTAAACAGAGTGGAAATTTATTATTTAATGTAGTTTAGAGAAATGGAAAGAATCTGTCTAAAAAGGTTTAATGTATTTTGTTCATTTTCAATCAATAATAGTGTTGTTCTTTCTAGTTTATTATCAGGTAGGGATAATGATAGAAGATCGATTTTTCAACGAGTCGACCTTTTAAACTCTAAAAATTATATGTATGCATGTTTATCATACCTATATGTTAATAATCATGTATATGAGTAGGTATCCATATGTAAAAGGTATATAAAATATTTATTGTTTTTATTTTATTGTTTGCTCGCCTACCCACACTTTCCTCTACGTCTTGTGTCAGTTGGTAGAAAAAGTTCTTACCATTTATCTTGCCTTTTGTACACCATAGTGCAAAGGGTTTAAATAAATTAATAAATGAAATCTATTTTTATATTAATCGAAAATCATATATTGTTACGAAGGTCGATTCATCAATCGAGAGGTGAAAGAATCGCCATCCCTACTTTTAGGCCTAAAAGCAATCAGTATGTAGAAAATGCCTCAATCTGTCACTTCGATATTGTTGCATTGTGTGCGAAGGACCAAACAACAAACACGTTTGCATTTAAAATGTTAGATTGTTATAACACATCTTAATAACATGTATGACATAAAATACTGGGTACATAAGACCATAGATAACCACAGTCCACAGATTATCATGGCAGCTATTTGACCACTAAATCTGACAGGTATAAGCCACCGTTATATAATGGGCAATAATAAAAATAAAATATAATTACTCTTTGACTCACCTGTAAAGAGTATTAAAAGCTCTGTTGCAGTTACCAATATTACATGCAAATGGTTTTGTTTTAGTATGCGCCCGAACATGTATCTTGAGACTGTATGATGTGAGAAATGCTTTGGTACATGATGGCATTGGACATATAAACCTGTATTCACCTGAAATATTCATAAATACTTTTATTAATAATTTTTTTTTAAATATTCTTAGTCTTCAGTCTTTCATGTGAGTTTTTCATGAGTGTGAAAGCTATGGTGGATATAAAAAGACTATCATTTTAACTACACTAAAACAAATAAAATAAATGTATTTCAATATCTAAATTATATTTTATGCATTGTTGTATTCTATGTATGCATTGAGGGGTAGAGCTGTTCGCGTCCGCAGGCTTTGACCATCTTAGCCTTCTTCAATAAAACCACCCTGCACGTGCCCCTCGGGTGGTGCCAAATGAACAGCAACGCCGAAACATGGGCGGCGGTCAAGTAACCCATACCTAGGGTAAACACGCACCCTGAGGGACTAAATCACCTCAAAAAAAAAAAAAAAAAAGAGTGTCCATGGTGCCTTGGGGAAGTATCATGAGTATATCCCAACTCTTTAGTAAAATGGAAAAGTTTGATAATATGAATGCGATGTCATGCGATCCGGCTAACCCCCGGCGCTCGCAGGTACCCGGGCCTGCGAGTGGGAAATATGTTACCGAAGACTGCATGGGAGTGGGCGACCAGGCCCCTGTGACAGTGAATGCTTCTGGAAGCAATAACAACAACAACAACAAAAAACTCGTTCAACAAGCTTTTCATCCCAGCTTGTTCCTATCTAGACCAAGATCTGCATCTGTAGGAAACAAACCAGTTCCTACATCTCCACCCGCTGAGAAACTTGTTCAGCCCCTGCCTGGCAGCAGCTGTAAACGCACTGACCCCAGCCCACCATCTTGGCAGAGAGTCTCCACAAATAGAAACCCCAAGAAGAGGAAAATGCTGAAGAGCCCGTCTCCAGACCCAGTCAAAACAACTAACCGTTTTAGTGGATTATCTATTGACTTGACTGAGAGTGAACCAAAAAGCAGAACAAACCTCCACCAATCATCCTGTATGGAGTGGAAGACCTCATTAAGCTCACCGAACTCCTGGAAACTGTTGCTGAAAGAAACGAATTTAACTATAAAATTGTTAACAGAAACCAATTGCGATTCAGTGCCCTAGATATAAGAGGTCTACAAAAAATTAATAACCCTAGTGAGGAATAATGGTCTCATCGGTCACACCTTCAACAGGAAAGACAATAGGTGCTTTAGAATTGTTATTAGGAACCTACACCCAACAACACCAACTGATATAATTCAGAAAGAAATAGAGGCAACAGGGAACAAAGTCACAGGAGAAATAATAAATGCGAAATTTGGTCCTGAAAAGAAACCCACCTCTACCTTCTTCGTAAACCTAGTGGCAGGTCCTAACAACAAGGCTGCAAAAGAACTAAAATATATATACCACCATGCTGTCACTATAGAGGACCCTAGGAAGAGAACATCAATAGTCCAGTGTCAGAGATGCCAACAATACGGCCACTCAAAAAACTATTGCATGCGACCCTACCGATGCGTAAAATGTGGACAGTCTCACAAAACTTCAGAATGTCAGAAACAGGACAGAAACACACCAGCCCAGTGCGCACTCTGTAGTGGACCCCACCCAGCCAATTACAAAGGCTGTGAGGTATACAAAGAGATCTTTGCCAGGCGTAATAGAATCAACACACACAGAAAGCCAGAGACACCAGCGCAAGTTCCAGATTCCAGGCAGAATGATATGCTACACAACAATAATCAAAGACATAAAAAGGACAACGACCAAACAAAACAAAAAACTTACTCTGCAATCCTAAAACAAAATGCAGATAACAGTACCACATTCACTCAACAAATGGGATTGAAGCCATACAAATGAATTTAAAACAGACTGAAAAATTGGATGCAATCTTACAACAAATGAGTACCCTAATGAGTCTTATAACCCAACTCGTAGACAGACTAACAAAATGACAATGCTGAGAATAGCAACCTGGAACATAAACGGACTTACTCCAAATAAATCTGAAGTTGAACTCTTAATGAAAGAACTAAAGCTGGATATCATGCTCATTTCTGAGGCCCACTGCACTTCCAGAAGTAAAGTGACTTTTAGGGGCTACAAATGTTACACAACAAACCACCCTGATGGAACTGGACATGCTGGAACAGCTGTAATTGTCAGAAACTCTATTAAACACCATGAAATGCCAGAATACCAAACTGACCACCTACAGGCAACAACAATAGCAGTCAAAGACAATGCTGGCCACCTTAATGTGTCGGCGGTATATTGCCCACCGAAACACAAAATAGACGAAAATATGTTCTCTCAGTTCTTCAAGACACTTGGCAACCGGTTTGTGGCAGGCGGAGACTGGAACAGTAAGAATACTTACTGGGGGTCCCGACTAACTACTACAAGAGGCAGGCAATTGATTCTAAGCATAGAACACAATCACTTATCTGCAATTTCCAGTTCAGAACCTACATACTGGCCTAGTGACCCCAACAAAATTCCGGATCTTCTTGATTTTTTAAGACACTACATGAAACCAGAACCTTGTTACGATAGCTCCTCTGATCATTCTCCTGTAATACTCAATATTATTGATTGAGAATAGGAAACCAGAGGCACTCTATAACAAATATACTGACTGGAAGTCCTTTAATGAAAATGTAGATAGGAATATTGAACTCAAAGTAGCCCTTAAAACACCAGAAGATATAGAAAACGCCACAAAACAGTTTACGTCATTAATCCAAGCTGGATGTTGGACTAACACTCCAGAAAGGGAACACAAAATCCAAACCACCAATTACCCTATCGAAATAAAAACATCCATCCGTGAAAAGCGCAGACTGCGACGATTCTGGCACCAAACAAGACATATTGATGACAAGAGTAAGTTCAACAAGGCGACTAGAAATTTGAAGGAAAAGCTAAGAGACTGGCGTAATAGCACTCTCCAAGCCCAGATAGAATCCCTTACTGCAACTGCTTCGACCAACTACTCCCTCTGGAAGTTCACCAAAGAATATGACAGACCTCTACCCACAAAACCCCCATTAAGAAATAACCATGGCTGGTCACGAACACCGGAAGAAAAAGCTGAAGCATTTGCTGGACACTTAGTGAATGTATTCTGTCCAAACGGACCAACTGAAGAGGAGTTTGAGGGAAAAGTCGATCAAATCCTTAATGAAGACTACCAAATATCTCCTCCACCAACCCCAATAACAGTCAGGGAAGTTTGGAGAAACATTAAGGCTTTGAAAGACAAAAAGGCACCCGGCTTTGATCTTATCACAAAGGAAATATTACTACAACTTCCAAAAAAGGCAATAGTTTTCCTCACAATATTATTTAATGGTATACTAAGAGTACAGTATTTTCCCCAGTTGTGGAAGGTGTCACAAATTATAATGGTACTAAAAGCAGGGAAAGCACCTAACGAAATTTCTTCATACAGGCCTATCAGCTTGCTACCAATCCTATCAAAGCTATTTGAAAAGTTGCTTCTACACAGAATACTACCTATCCTGGAAGAAAATAAAGTAATACCTCACCATCAATTTGGATTTAGGAAACAGCACTCCACAACCGAACAGGTGCATAGAGTTTGCGACAGGATAAGACAATCACTAGAACACAAAGAGTACTGTGCCTCTGTCTTTTTGGATGTACAGCAGGCTTTTGATCGAGTCTGGCACTGGGTCTTCTTTATAAAATTAAAACTAGCCTTCCCCACAGCCTACACTTATTACTAAGCACTTACTTATCAGAGCGTCTGTTCCAGGTCACGGAGGGTGAAAGTACATCCAAATTATATAAGATTAATGCTGGTGTCCCCCAGGGCTCTGTGTTGGGGCCTGTACTGTATACAATGTACACGGCTGACCTACCAAGCACAGATGACATTACCACAGCTACATTTGCTGATGATACCGCCATACTAGCAAGTCATAGAGACCCAATTGTAGCATCACAAATTTTAGAAAAAGGGCTAGATATCATCACCAAATGGTTTCAAAACTGGAGGATAAAAGCTAGTGCATCCAAGTCGGTACAAGTTACCTTTACTCTGCGGAAAGACAACTGCCCATCAGTGAAGTTGGGTAACATAATACTACCCCACCACAATATCGTCAGATACCTTGGTGTGCATCTTGATCGCCGCCTAACGTGGACCCAACACATTAAAACAAAAAGAGAAGAACTTTGCACCCGCTATAAATCCCTCCAATGGATACTGGGACGTAGAAGCATACTTAGCGTAGATAACAAGCTGCTGATCTACAAAACAATTTTAAAACCAGTCTGGACCTACTGTTGCCAGCTGTGGGGGAGTGCTAGTAACTCAAATATATTAATCTTGCAGAGAGTGCAGAATATAATCCTACGAAAAGTGGCCAATGTGCCATGGTATGTCACAAATGCTGAAATCCACTATTACTTAGGGATGGAAACTGTGAAGGAGGAAATCTTAAATAACACACAGAAGTACCATGACAGACTGAAAAGTAACCTAATAAACTAGCTGCTAAGCTAACATCCCTTAGCTACCAAAAACAACTGAAAAGGAAAGATATCCTTAATGTCTAATAAAGAGGAGTAGTGCCCTCGCTGGAGGACTCACTTGACCTGTCAAAATAGAAGACAAAACATCTGATTATAGTAGCACACTACTGATTGCAGATCTCTTGAACACAAAAAAAAAAAAAATGTATGCATGCATTTTTAATTTCCCTTTTTTTTTCGAAAAAAGTAATCTAAAAAAATAATTATTTGCCCACTCACACTCGAATACATTTTTTATAATTATTTCTTTAGATCACTCTTTTCGAATCATCTTTAATTAAATGTACAATAAACTATTGTTTAATATTAGATAAGTTATATAATTATAATAAAATAATAGTGACATTATCAACAACATAAAATAATTAGGAAGACTACTTTTCGAGTATAAATTAGTTTCAGAGATGTTTACAAAAGTACGACTTGGTTAATCAATAAAACTATATTTATCACCACCATAATAATTACTCACTTTGAATTACTTTATTAACTTGGTACTTTTGGTTTTTATTACTCTCAATTTTAATCTCAAAAAAGAAATTATGTTCTCAATCTTTTATTACCACTAAGTAGAGTTTACATTGAACATATAATAGAATGGAACAACTTGGATACAACAAACCTTTATGTGTCTTCATGTGGGTTCGCAAATTGCCCACAGTACTGTACGTCCTCTCACAGCCATCATATTCACACTTATATCTTGCACTGTTATCTTCTATTTTTCGCTTATTTTTATCCATGGCAGACTTTGGTAATTCAATAATCGGTTTTGCAACATCGGAGAAGCTTTCATTGTTATTGCTAAAATGTTGATAAGAGGGTTTAGTGGTAATGTTACAATGTTTTTAATTTTCCAGTATGTTATGTGTTTTATGTATTTATTTTTTTATTAACATTTGATCAATATTTATTGGTAAACATTTACTATAGCTTAGATTTTGTTAAAGGAAAATCAATGTTAGCTAACTATTGAATGGAGATATGAAGCACATATCACAGACTTCCTTATAAGATTAAGATATCAGTTACCTTCTAATCATTACTTAAGAATGTACTAAAGTCATTAGAGAACACAAAATTGGGATATTCAAACCGCATCGTGATGGTAATGTACCAAAATAGAATGCCCAAAAATGAAACAGCGAGATAAGGATCACGAATACAATACTTCATAAGTGTGAGAGGGATAGATGATCATGTTGACAAACAGCTGATCGTTTTAAGACTTTCAAAAATACCGCGCAGTCTCCTTCTTGTTTTTTTTATTATATGCGACACTGGCAGAATCTTTTGTGATGAATACATTCAAATAATTTTAAAAAAAACTTTACATTACACTTACGATATGATTCCAATTTGACAATGTTTTGTATCGTCCTTGACTACTTTGCTTTTCGACGTCACACTGTCCAAGAGCTTTGGCTCACTGTTTGGTTCAGAAAAACTTATAACAACTTTGTCAGATAAACTTAGGTTATTACTAGTATTGCAATTGGAATTGAAATTATCACTTGAGCTGCTAAAATTGTTCTTCGATAGTATTTTCCCGCTGTCGCGGAGCCATGCGGCCATTGTTGTTTCATTATTATCGATTTGAAATCTTTTACTTTTTGTCAATGTCAATATGTGCTACCGATTGGTCGACTGCGAATTACCCGTTTTCCCGGAAGAAATTACCCGACATGTTTGTTCTTTAGTTCTTTGCCAACCTTATAACAAAACACAAGATTCTGAAATTTAATTTTTTTTGGATACTTATCTCGCCTTAAAACCATTACAGAGATGGATTACTGTGTGTGTGAGAATTTTTATTTATTTTTACTTAAAAGAACTTGGATGAAACAAAACTGTATTTAGAATGTTACTGTTAGATGTTTTATTTAATTAATTTATGTATTGATCAGAGTATTAAAATATTAATTATTCAAATTAATGATAGCAAATAGGAGAATTAACCGAAATTCGGGTAATAACCATCACATTGGCAACACTGTTGTCGATATTCAAGTGTAAACTGTCAGTTGGTTGTAATCGAATATCGATAATTAATCGTAATACGTCAAAAACCGGTACTGAGATCAAAACGTCACAGTAAAGTAGATGGCGCTAATTTCAAATTTGTACAAGAGAGACTGGTTGCCGCGGAAGCAAAGTAGGCGCCCGCACTTAGAACTCCCGGCCGAACTCCCGTTATAATGAACATTGAACACCACTCGTTGTCTGCACGGGTAGTGCGCCGACCGCACGCCCTTCTACTAACGCGAATGTATTATTTTCACATTCGAACAAAATTTTGCATTTAAAAGTGTGCCGCGATAATAAATTATTAATACTTTGGTGCAATTACAACTGTATTTTTACCGTAAAAATGTGTCGTAAAAGTATATTGATCTATTTTTATTTGGTAAGTTTTTAAAAAACATTTTTTATTTTTCTACTGAGGTACAATTTTTTCTAAATTAAATATACGTGTCCCATAAAATAGAATTAAATGGTAATAAATGAAATTTTTTATTAAAATCTCTAAAAAGTGCACACCGCTAAAATAATATACTTTTATTAAAATGTCTTTCAACTAAAATTAGTTTTCAATATTTGTGTATTTTTTTGATTAAAAAAAAATAAAAACGCATGAAGAATTTTGAATGACCTGCAGCAGAAATGTATTAAATAATTACAGAACTCTTTATAATTATCATCTGCACTGACAAGAAATTACAAATTGCTATAAATTAGTTATCCAGCTATCTTGTGTATGGTTGACTGACTCATTGACTATGCATTCGGAGCGAACCGTTCAGGGAGATAGGAAAAAAGGTATGAAACTGCGGGTGAAGTTATCATTGGTTTACTGTTACGCGCTCAGGCTGTCCTCTGTAATGACTAGTGACTGCTCTTCACTGTCTAAGCGCATTAACGTGTCATTAGTCAAAAGGTTGCTGACCGACACTTGTAGCATAACTTGCCAATCATAAAGTCTAGATTATGTTCTGCGATATTTCTTTTGCATTACACTTCTAACATTAAGAGTACTTTGTAAAAAAAATCACCAAATCTAGTTAAAAAAAGACAACTAGGTACACAGAATTAGCTCTTATCATAAACTAGCCGATCTCTTGCGACTTCGTGCCCGTGATGCTCCGCTCCTATTGGTCTTAGCGTGATGATATATAACTTATAGCCTTCCTAGATAAATGGGCTATCTAACACTGAAAGAATTTTTCAAATCGGACCAGTAGCTCCTGAGATTAGCGCGATCAAGAAAACAAACAAATATACGAACAACAATTTATGTATTAAAAAAAATTAGAACATTTAAAATCCAATATTAGTGTTGCTTAGAACTGTGTACGAGTATGTATGATGTATGTAAAATATTATGCTAAATAGTTATATAGATTTTGTATAACAAAATAACTGACATTCCAGTACTCGAGGACCAAAAATGTCACCCAAGACGTGCTCTCCATACAATGGACATCAGAGACCGCTAGACACTTTCGCTACTTTTTCTTTATATTATTTTCACTTTTGTAATAACGATTACCCTACTCAGTGGAGACATTCCAGCAGGAATAATAATGAGATTGTAATCCTCTGGTGAATTCGTTGCGTCAGTTATTCCTGCTATTGTTGACGGGGATGTTACGTAATTACTTATTTAACCATTTGTGTACTAGTTTTTTTGTATGGATAAATGTATAGGAAGTATACTGGCGACTGTCCATCATCGAAACAGATACATACAAAGTATTACAATAATTCTATTTATTAAATTTTGATTTTATAATAAGATTACCTGTGCCCTCTTCGACTGCGTGGATTAGTCTTCGGGTATCATTTGTAATTATTTCTCTAATATTTTGTCTCTTGTCGCAAACTTATAAAACATTCACATAAACCTTACATATATCCATGCAAACTTTCATCCCCTATTCCCTATTGTTATTTCACACCCTTGAGGGTAAAACTTTGAATGAATGAAAATAAGCTTCAAGCTTCTAACTCTAAAGATGACGATACTTCTATAAACCTTTTCATACAGGGGGTATTCTTCTTTCGCATTAAAAAGTAGCCTTATATACTTTCTCAGGCTCTAGACAATCTGTATTCTAAATTTCATTTAAATCAGTTTAGTAGTTTTGGTGTGTAAGCGCGACAGAAGGTAGATAGAGTTTTTCGTAGGAGAATTAGATGTAGAGCATACCTCAAATGTTCAAAGCTTTCTTGTTGACCAGTCTATGTACATGTGTATGTATGTGTTTAAATGTTTTAATAATCAAATATTACAAATATCGGACGTTGATTTTTTATTCCTCTGATTCACGTGGAATGCCCAAAGGAATTAAGAAGTGCAGCATTAAAGAAACAACGATTAAAGTGAAGGTCATAGATTGTAAAAGAATTTAGTTTAAAACACTTGACACCCAACTAAGTTTCTAAAAGTTCAATGACATGTCACATACACTTGACCTACAAACTGACACTGGCACTTTCTTCTAGAGGGCTTTTTACGATTCACTACGCATCACTACATTACTTTTTTCTTTTTATTATACGCAATAAAAACTTTTAAGTGGCCTCCAACTTATTGGGCTGGGTAGTTTTTTTTTTATTTTTGTTTGTGTAAATTAAAATGCTGCTATAATAAATAAAAATTTAATATTTCAATCGTGTTAATTAACAACACCAACGTTTTCTAATTTTTTTCTATATCAACCCACACTTTCAACTTATCACACAGATACCACAAAAAAATGTGGGCAATTAAATGTTATTTACTAGTTTATATTCTTATTTACTCTTATTTAAAAAAAAAATTTACATCTCTTCAATAATCGTCTATTCAGAAGTTTAAACTTTTATAGGTTCCCAAGATATGTTTACAAAAGTTTTCTTTATTTGCTACGATAGCAAAAATACAGTACAAAGCAATTATATTAAACTTTTAAAATGGCTATTGGCATTAATTCGTATCAGAGGCGATACCTTCCCAAGAAAAAAATACTTAAGTGTATATAACTATATATAGAATTCTATATGATTATATATGGCGCTATATATAAATATGATGATGATAATTAAGTATTTTCACTCGGAAAGGTAGAGTTGATTCAAATTAATGCCGATAACCATTTTAAAAGTTTAACATAATTGTTTTTAAAATATTCAAGAGACACCATTATTTTGTGTTATCATATATGATAATATATGGTGGTATATGTATATATTTTAACTGTTTATAGGCTGTTAAAAGGTAACCAAACTCCAATTTTAAAGATGAATGAAAGTAGTCTAAATAGTGGATGCACCTTACTCATGCAATTATCAACAATCAGCTTTCATTGGGGAAGTGTTGAACCGGTTAGATAGTGCAAGAAAGGACAGGTATTGTTTGGGCCGTGGAACCGTAGACAGAACTGTGCTATTAGGCCACGACTCACGAGTGCCACGACATACTTACCATCCTGACTTATTCTCGATATTCGCGTGGCCACAGATACTTTATCGTTTTGATTATTACGATCATATAGAAAGACAGACTCGACTCGACGGAGTCTAACTTACTCTAGAAACACGAATTTGGACTGACTTCATTATCAATCTGACATGAGCTAGACATGGAAAACTTGCTATATAATAATATTGTCTTTGAGTAGCATTTTTAATTATTTTTCTAATATTTTGTCTTGTCGCAAACTTATAAAACATTCACATTAACCTTGCATATTTCCATACAAACTTTCATCCCCTACTAGGGAGTATTGTTATTTTACACCCTTCAGGGTAAAACTTTTACAAACTTTGGATGTCATATTTATTTATATCGAATCAACAGCCTAAAAAATAAGTTCTAGCTCTAAAAATGACGATATTTCCATGTAACTTTTTATATCCCCCTTCCAGCTCCTTACAACCCTTTTTTCGCAATATAAAGTAACGTATATCCTTTCCCAGGCTCTAGATTATCTGTATACTAAATTTCATTTAAATCGGCTCAGTAGTTTAGGCGTGAAATCGCGCATTAAGTAAGGATATTTTGTATTTTCAACCGACTTCAAAAAAAAGTACAATACTTATTACTAATTATAAGTATTGTAAATAAGTATTGTAAATAAGTATTGTAAATTACTAATTAGTAATAAGTATTGTAGGTAGAACCAAAAATATTGCAAAGAACCCTTTAAATTATTTTTCACTTGTCTATTTTAGTCTACTTTTAATCCAAAAATGTATAATAATAAAGTTACGGTTTCCTATAAAATTCAAACAAAATTCTGGTACTTATAATACTTTCTTTACTTTCTATGTTTGAGTCATCATGACGCTGACTCATACTGCATGTTATATGGGAAATGTAGGTAAACAAGGAACTTTAAGCATTTCAATGGTGTACAAATCTTATACTTATTACAAAACGACCCAATCGCCACCACCACCCTTTTGGTCGCAGGCGTAATTAAATACTATGTTTAATAAAATGTTTATGTTTATATTCCAGGCTATAATAGCAGTCTGCGTTGTAGGTGACTGTGGACCGAAATTAAAATACGCGTGGGGAGATGCTCTACAAGGAACTGATTGTCCTGGACCTGATGGAACACCATATCCTAGGTGGTAAATCTAGATATAAATAAATTACATACAATATAAGTTTTCAAGCAATTTGACGAAAGTTCAATCCGATATTATAAAGTCGTACAATCGGTTGTACATGAGCCAAATGTTTTTTTTTACATTTCTGTCGGCAAAAATTACTATGTGAAAACTAGAGAAGGAGAAGGGGTATCAAAATTGTAAATAATGGGTCACGTTCTGTAATTTCAAATTGATAAGAGAATCGGCATTCGCTCATAGATAACAGTAGTTAAGTTATATTAATATCTTTATCGATTGTACGTAAACCAGTTTGATTGATGGGGAAAATGCGTTCAGACTAGATTATGTGCGATTGTCTCGCTTTAACGTAGTAAATATTCGTATTTGTCCGGCTCGACGCCGTGGCGACGTGAGACAGACGATTGTTCGGTTATTCTCGTTTCCTCTCGATAACGCCACGACCCGCCTCGCCGTGTACCGAACAGTGTGCATTTTGGTGCTAAAGGTTATTGCGCGTAATAACCTTTGTTTGTTGAGTATTTATCGAATCCATGAACTAAATCGGGTACTTGCGTGGTTTGATTATAGTTACGACAGAACTAGAACACATGGCGGACGTTAAATCTTGTAAGCCTGATAAGGATGTTGACCGAGAGGAATTTTATCGGCGACTTCATGAATTGTTAGTCTCTAAGACAGCGCCCAACTCATTTGTGTTAAGTGTGGCAAAATATGACCGGATTCTTCAACAAGTGAAAGATGCAAAAACAAAAGTAAAGAAAGAACCTGCAGATTATCGCCGGATTAAACGGTACGAAATTATAAAAACTCCACAAGGTGAACGGCTTATTATGGCCCCTACTGATTCGAAAAAACCGCCACAAATGTTTGTCAGTGTAGACGAGATTTACGACATTATTCGCGAGCACCATTTGAAGTTGAACCATGCAGGTAGAACACGATTGATGTATGTGTTAAAACCAAAATACAAAAACATAACGACTGAGCTAGTTATGCTTTATTTATCACTTTGCCAAGGCTGTAAGGATAAACCTATTAAACGTAGTCGAATCATTCATAAATCACAAAACGATGAGAAATTCAATTCAGATGCGACACATTCGGAAGATGCTTCTTTTGAAATGGAAGTAGAAAAGCATGATCCTTTGCAGTCCGAACCTTCGGATGGTTTATCAGATTTAGTTATGGAAAATACCATAGTAGAAGATAGTAAAGTTTTCCCAGAGTTATTTTCGAGAGGTCAAATAGATTTTTTAAGTGTGTCATTAGCGGACGGCGAGTGTTACAAATATTTAATGGTGTATAGAAATTTTGTAACTAAATTTATTCATCTAAAACCTCTGAAAACTATAAACATTGAGGAAAGCGTCGACAGTCTGATGGATATATTTCTCGTATTTGGCGCCCCGAATGTGTTGATGTCAAAAAACGGAATGTCTGTAACGAAACAAATCTGTCGACGAATATATTCAGTTTTCCCAGACTTTAAAATTGTAAGTGGTGTAATGAGTAAAAGTGTCCAGGGTGTCTTTAAAGGATATTCTAATGAAGATATACTGAAATTAGTACGAGACTGGTGTAAAGAGAACAAAGAGCTAAAATGGTATCAAGGTATTAAATTCGTTCAATACATGATAAACAATTCGTTTAATACAGACATTTGCCGGACCCCAAGTGAATCTGTTTTTGGATGTAAACCGACAAGAGGATTAACATCTTTTATGCAAAAAAACGAGTACGATCATCTTGTTACTGAGAGCGACTTGAAAACTGCTTTAGAGGAGAAGGAGTCCGGGAAAAATTTGGAACAACTTCTATTTAATGAAACTTTGATACCATCTGATAGTATTATTAAATTAGAGAAAAATGATACTGATTCTGATTGTGACGACTAGGTACGTCATTGCTGTTTGGACGTTTTAATAAATTTAATATATTACAGTCCAAGATCCCGAGAGGATCAGACCTTCGTTATTTTATAAAACCCGAAAGATTAACTCTGTATGTCTTGATCTTGCTTTTGTTAATTACTTATAAGTAAATGTGATATTAATTTACGGAGATTAAAATAAATAAATAAATCACACTGGTCTACATCAAATGTTTAAAATTCAAAAAAAAATTATTGAAAATTTACTAACTTTGTAATATTTAAGACTTAAGAAATATAAATACAACGTAAAATTTACTTTGTTTTTTGTACTATAAATATTTAAAAAAAGGCCAAGTGCGAGAAGGCCTCGCACAAGAAGGGTTCCGTACCAATATTTAGTAAAAAAATCACGTTTGTTATTTAGGAGCCCCTTTTAAATATTTATTTTATTCTGTTTTTAGTATTTGCTGTTATAGGGACAAAAAATATAGAAATATAGGATTGAAGGACAGAAGACATTTAAAAAAATATATTATTTATAGACCAGTGTTATTATTATAGTATTGTAATGTTTCAAAATGATTATAAACGAATAATAAAAATTTGATGTAAATTTCTTTGTATTTTGTTCCCCATTTGCGTTCGCGTGAGAGTTTTCCCAATAAACCGTTAAGTTGAATTATGTTCTGACACTTAAAGGGCAATTTGATAATACCGCCATTGTTAAGACAATCCGTGGGATAATCGTACTTCACGCCATCTATGAACGATTACGGAAATTATCTCTGACTACTTGTCGGGTTATAATGGAAATTGAGACACCGTGACATCAACTTCAACCATAAACTGAGTTATCTCTAATTCCAATAGATGTCATAATCTTTGAAAAATATTATTTTGTTAGTTATATTTTATTAATGTTAATTATTGGCTCTATTAACAATATTTATTTGATTTAAAACTTTCCAACCCTGCTAAGGTGCAACATGTCTCTCACTCACTCACTCAAATCAGCACAAAAATTGTATGAAATTATATTCAGTTCTCGGTAAAAGGTTATTTTTAAAAATATTTTTCGCCTTGAGTTCAAAATGGGCTTTTTACCTCGAATTGAAGATAACATTTGTTTTGTACTCGATACAAAATATACCACCTATTATTTAAAAAGCTTTAAAAATCTGAAATGGTATCAGAATATAAGTTTTCTTTTCTTTCTAGACATCTTGTCAATCGGGCGCTAAAAACATCTTGGGGTCAAACACGTCAAGGAAGAATGGCGCGAGTCATGGACCCTGCGCTAATGCGGCGAGCTCTACTAGACGCACATACAGGGTACTCAGAAAGTGTAGTTAAAACATCAAGCGGGAATCGAACTGGTAAGGATTTAATCAATTATGTGTAGCGTAAATTTATTATAAACATTGACGAATTAGTTCGTAATTGATACTTGCTTAAATAAAAGTGACAAGTTTATCAAAAATTTGGCGCCTTGGAAGATATTGATAAAATTGAAAACATTCTTTGAAAATTACATTTCCTACTTTATTTAAAATCTAAGCGTGTCCTGAAACTCGAAGCTCATCCTTCTATCTATAATTAAATATAAAAATGAGTTCCCTTACTCATTAAGGGCGTTGACATCCAAATTGCCAAGAGCGCAGACGATGATTAAAAGACAGGAATATGTTAACATCCTGATTCCCATTTATAGAATAAATAGAATATATAGGAAAAGCGATTAAGATGTCGATGGCAATGTGTTATTACTATAAAAAGAAAATTGCTAATATTTATTGAATCGCTGTGTTTTTTAATACAGGAGGACCTTAAATGTTACATTTAAAACTAAGATGTAATTTAAATGCGGTATAGCTTCTTACATTATAATTAAGAAACTATTGTATATTATTGCCGTTTAGACAATATCTTCATTCTTTGGAGTCTTAGTAACTAAAAATAATATTTCAATCTAGTCCGTAGAAATTCTTGCACGCAAGAAACATTATTAAGGTTCATCATATAAATGCATCGGTTGAGGTCGGCGTGGGTAATAACCGTCATTAATTAATATTACCACTGCTATTCTACGTAAAGCTGAGTAAATTGTAATGTAATATTTTGCTTCGTTAATTTTAAACAAAGGTTTTAAAAGGAAAGGATTACAGCCGTAACGGTAGTGTACGTGTATTTTTTTGAAGTGAAAACTTCTTTAGCGGCATTGTGAACTTTTGGGATGGATAAAAAATGTTAAACTCGCGTCAGGACACGTGACCTGATCGAAAATTCGTAAAAAGGCGCTTACACGCTTAATTGGTAGCACGTTTCATGCAAAACTGAATTTAAATTTGCGTAGGATAGTGCAATGGATGAATATTGTATTTAGCCACATAAATGATAGTACTTTTATAGTGATAAATAAAGAAATTCGTACGAAATTATGTTGTATAGACATAGTAACGATATTTAACCAATGGAGCCAGTTTATTATTTTCTGACACAGTGACGATGAAAAAAGATAATATTTTAATGTTAAAAAAAACATTTCGGTGATTAACATTTTGACCCGCTTCAGTGACGACGAAAAAAAAGAATGTTTTATCCGACCATGATCTACTGTCACAACAGTTTTTTCTTTTCATATTTATCTTTAACATATATATGTCGGAAACTAATTAAAAAGGATAGGATATACAATCATTTAATAAGCATTGTATGTGCACAACGGATACCGACTTACCACGGTCAGGATTTAACTAAACGTTACGATCTCTTACTGTTATGATAGGAACTATTCTTAAGCAGTGCCTTGGACTTGTGACCAAGGTGTAGGCTTAAGGAATTCCTTTATTCGATCGAGACACTCACCTTCACTGCTTATTTCACTGTTTATTCCTAATATTAGACTAAGATTAAGCTAACCTAACACACGGCTAACCTAAACCCAACTCACACCTCCGACATATATATCTTTTTAATATTCTAGGAATGGGAATAAAAGAGTTCAGAGTATAATTGTCTTAAGTTTCTAAATGGAGTTATTGGTATCTCGATTTAATTTATTTTCTAATAATAATATTTAGAGGCAAGTCAGCTTTTTGTTAAAATGAAAATAAATATTTTGTGTCGGTATTAAACAATTATACCAAGCGGACATTGAATTCATTAACTGCTAACGAAGAGGGCGGGTACGCAATACTTAGGACCGTTCTTTTTAACAGTTCAATTTTTTATTTATTTAAGCAGTCAACGACCTGGGAAACCTAATGTTCATAATTTTAATGCTACGATGACCACATGTACCGTTGCCGAATATTTGACCCGTATCAAAATGTTGTTCTTTGTATTCAATTCACTTTCATAAAACACTTGCAATGTTTCACTCTAAGAAAATAAATAAAGAACATTAATTTTTATCAAATAGATTTACATAAAAAAAGTTAGTTGCTTCCTACTTTACACATATTTTATTATCATTTATGAGTTGTGTTTTTTTCACAAAAAAATATGTTAATCCATTAACTAATTAAGTGGAGGGGGAGGGGCATTACTGGTGCGAATACCCAACTAACAATAATTAAGCGCAATATTAAAAATGTATAAACTATGACTTTTATGGTTTTATATATTACTAGCCGACAATAGGAGCTATCTTACACTGACATTTTTTTTCAAATCGGACGAGTAGTTCCTGAGATTAGCGCGTTCAACCTTTTTGGTTTTTTTAACAACAAACTTTTCAGCTTTATATAATATTTGACAAATGTTCTTTTTATTATTATGTTATAATGACAACATTATTATTTACAGCACGCTCATCAAACATGCCGGCTCTTACCCCGGGTAACATGAACGCATGTGGCGGATCACGGCTGTGTCGAACACGGTACAACACTACCGCACCGATGTACGGAGTATCTCTAACATCGGGACAGCCCGTCACTATTGTGCAGAAGTTCCCGGATTTATTACAGCAGGTCGTGTTCGAAGTTTGCGAGTAAGTTGTTACGACCCATTCGATATTCAAATTTTTTTTTACTAAGTCATGTTTCAGAGATTCATAATTCGATTTATAAAATTATAATTTAAAGTTAAGGTTATGAATTTAGAAGAATGACGGAATTTAAATATAGAACTTTCTTAGATCGATTTTCAAATTTCCTTTATATGAGATAAGATATTAGTATAATTGCGTATTTAAATTTAGAACTTTTCTAATTAAATCTTTCAATTTATTATTTATATTAATGACACGGTTACCAACTTAGGGGTTTTCCCCCCAGATTTAGGGGCTAAATAAGTCAGATGGGATTTTTTTAGGGGTCTGAAATTTTTATGGATATTTTCAGGGATTTTTTGACTTTCTAATATTTTTATTATTGATAATGTTAATATTTATTTCTTGACCTAGCGACTTATAACGACATCAAGTACGTAGGTAATTCTACAAGCACTCTGTGGTGACTGGCGGCAATACTGGCGTCACTGGCGGTCTTTATATTGTTGGTGCATATGGCTATTATTGTTGTGTATAAATTGAACGTATGTTTGATATTAGCTTATGTCAGATAGGATACCGCCAAAAAAATAGATTAGGAATATTCTTACGACGATTGTTATTTCGATTTTTGTTTGTAGTGTGTGTCGATAAGAAATGTGTTAATGATGCCTAAAAATTTCAAAAAATCTGAATCTTCAGATGAAGACGAAATATTTTATGTATAGCTTATAACTTATAATAAAAAGACTTTTGAAACATATTACAGCATATTATTTCTAAATCATTACGTATTTATATTAGATTTTTGACACATACTTTAGGGATAAATAGTTTTGAGAGTTGGTAACACTGATTAATGATCAAAGATTATTTATTGGGAGAATTACACATTTAAACATACAACATTTTCAGATAGATTGTCATTTGTTTAGGAGCTAACGTTAATGCATTTAAACTTAGAACATTTTTCTTATGTTCGTATTGCTTTTAGAAAATAGTTAATCTAGAAATTTCTTTCAACTTCGAGATACATTGGTATTCGATCTCTTTTTACGTCATAACAAAATAGCCGTGTGATGCTATAAGGCTGGCTAATATAGGCTTAAATACTTATTTATATCTTGTTATTTTCAGATCCAGCGAGTGTTCCGTAGTCCGCGGCTCATGTACACAGACATACGTTCCATATCTATTTCTAGTTTTACCGCTAGGCCCAGTAACGCTAACTGGTCAAGATTACGTCCTGGTTGAGTCTGGGTGTGTGTGTAGGCCAGATCCTATGCCATAGACTAGTTATTTAGGTTTAGTTAGTGAATATGCTCAATGTTAGAGAAATATCTCAATAAGCAGATAGAAAAATTAATGTGATTTAGTTGGAGTGGAAGGCCTTGTAGAGTAAGAGCCCGCGATGATCAGACTTTCGTGGTTTTATAAAACCTGAAATTTTTTAATAGAGATATAAACGATCCCAACTATGAAGTTTGGATCACGATTGCTTTGGAAGATCTTTTTTTATAGTCCCTTAAGTAACATCTTATACTAATATATAAAGCTGAAGAGTTTGTTTGTTTGTTTGCTTGAACGTGCTAATCTCAGGAAGTACTGCTCCGATTTGAAAAATTCTTTCAGTGTTAGATAGCCCATTTATCGAGGAAGGCTATAGGATATATATCATCACGCTAAGACCAATAGGTGCGGACCTACACGCGCACAAAGTCGCGCAGTTCGACTAATAATATATAAAATACAGCTTGTATACTATTAAATAAAAAAATAATGAACGACGTGGTTTTTAATTTACAAACTTCACAGTGACACAGTGAAACTTTCAGGTTTTATAAAATAACGAAGATCTGAGCGTCGCGGGATCTTGAACTATTATATTTGTCGTAAAAACTCGAAAGTTTACCGAAGGTGATGAATGAACATATTTCAAGATGTCTAATTGTTCATGGCGGTCAACTATTTAGATTTTTTTATAAAAATAATACAAAATAAATTCGGCAATGGCGATTTTAATATTCTTGCCTTTGCTGAATAGCGAATAGTATTTTAACGTAGTTAAGCAAACATTATCCTTTTTAATACAGATTTTATACATATTTAAATTATTTTAGTAAAAATAACAAATTATAATAAAAAGCATTTAAATTTATATTTAAATGTATTATTATACATATAAAATGAATTGAAATATATTTTTAATTTCAGACATTTTATATTTTTTTAATTGTATACAGACTGAATATGTATAAATGTTAATTTATTAAAATATATAATTTATTTAATTGTTGTATTTATTTAACTTGGAAGAACAACGAATATAAAAATATCAAAATCACTAGATAGTTTTATTTACGGCCAAAAATTTTATTTTATTTTCAAAAATAATTTACAATCACATTTTGTTAAGATATATACCTACCATGAAACAGACATAGTAGGTAAACAGTATGTGCGACCACGGTGGTCTACCTTGACCATTTTTATATGCGTTTCTGGGTTTCTGGTGGTTATAGTTTTTTAAACTCTATTATTGAAATAACTTCTTATGGGAGGGTAAACCACTTCGTAACGTAACGCGTTACGGCGCCACTATGCCTGGCTTCCCTTTCTCTCACGCATACGGCAGCAGTAGGCAGGCTGCTCCTCTCTTACTTTAACCCACAGTGCTAGCCGTATTTCGGACAGACGCTTCCTCCTCTCTACTCAGTGTTTAGAATGTAACTTAAAACTGTCACCGAAACTGTTTTGACAGTGGTTATAAGTATAACGAAAGGTAAGTATAATAATATAATATAATACAATTTATCAATAACATTGTAAACAATATATATTAAAAACAGCTTTAAATCTTTAAATTTATGTTCAAAACAAAAACACCTTTCCTCACATTGTCATATTTAATGTACATAAAAATTTAATAGTTTTCTGTTTCCTGATCGGGATTACCTTTATAATCTCATATTGTAACGTAATGTTGGTTTTTAAGCTTAAACGAGTAAATAACTGCAACGACAGAACCGCGCGGACTACGACCGCATTTTAAACATATATGTTGACTCAAACAATAACATATATACATATATGTAATGTGCTTGCCAAGATCTTTCTTTTGATACCAAACACGTGATAATTATCTCAGTTTAATTTTTTTCGAGGTTAGAATCTGTGGTTTAAATTCCATCATAAAAAAAATCATAAAATTTATATATCTATGTCACCCGCGCCATTATTACGAATCTATTGACAAAAATTGGTTCAGTAGTTTAGGGGCTAGAGTGGAACATACAAACATACATAGACTGCCAAAACCATAACAATTCCTTTTGGCTTCACCGTAGTCGGGTATAGAAAATAGTGGGGGAAAGTTGCGCATTGTGAGCGTGCTGCCTGTATTGGCAGTTCCATCCGAGACGTAGCAGACGCCCTAATAGTAACTTCTGCGCATTCAAGGTCGAACCTATACTTACGTGCTCTACTATTCCTTATTGGAATTTCATATAAAATCATCTATTTAAGCCATTTCATTCTAATTGTTGAAGTTATTACCATTTATGTTGATTAGAAAAATAATTTTTATCTTTACATAGTATAGCTTGCGCTTTCTGTTCGCTTAGATCTTTTAAAAACTACTCAACGAATTTTAATGCGGTTTCCATCAATAGATAGAGTGATTCAAGAGGAAGGTTTATATGTATAATATATACATATTATAGTAGAAAAACCGTGCGAAGACGGAGCGGGTCGCCAGGTCATTAAAAAAGAGAAAAACTAATTTAAGAATTGGTTTTACTTGTCATATAAGTTATGCGAAAACTTAAGATAAACAATACCTAGACTAATGTCAAACCATAGACAAGCTTTATTACTTTTAAATCACAACTAAGTACGTACATATGTGTAGATAATTAATAACTTAACGATTTAATTTTAGGGACACTTTTGCAAATTTGATAGTCCCTGTTTCCAATCTGAGTATACGTAACATTTATAAGGGCAATGCCTTTTAAAGTTTTATATAAAAACCGAACTTGATTCTGATTATATTTTTTATTATTTTTCTTGTAAAGGAGTTCAGTAACCTCTAGTAATTACAAAGATTAAATAAAAGAGTCATTTGTTGGATGTTTCCTTTTGTATTTATGGGCAGCAATGGTTTACTGTTTAATAAGATAGTTAATTACTTCGCTGAAGAATATATTTATCGTTAAGCTACAAAATATATAAAGAAAATGATTTTCTTGTTCCAGTAACTACAACAGTTTCGAGATTGAATACTGAGCGATTTAACAAAGTTTCATCATAATCGGTGGAAATCTTATATTTATTTTATTTATTATAAAGTTAGCAAAACTCTTGTATATTTTTTAAATATGCTGGATTTTTTTTTAATTTATAGAGACCCCCTGTCCCTCATTAAAAATAATCTCTCCAATCTCCTCATCCTCTCTCCAATTTGATCTCTACTTAATAGGTACTTGAACATGTTAGTAACGGCGTTTATAAATACATATACGCGGGTAGATTATTTTATTTCAAGTATACCCACGTGTAGACAATATATAACCTTTATTCCGATAGATTAGTCAGTCTCTGGTGTCGCGCAGTGTACATGGATGTTACTATTATAGAGTCGTGGTTAAGGTCACCCTTCTTGAAGTCCACGTAAGTTTTCTTGTAGTTGGGAAGGTCGTGTGGTGGAGGTGAGAGCTCTTTAAACCTGCTGCTGGGTCTAAAGCCCTAGGCTCCATCTAATTTTTTTTATGGTAGTTAAGGTGCAAACGAGCAGATGGTCCACCTGATGGTAAGTGGCCACCATCGCCCATGGATATCGGCAAGACAAGAGATATTCTCTTGTTTTGCCGGTGCGTTGCCTCCTCGAAGATACAGTGGGAGGGGGAGTGAAGAAAAAATGCTACAGTTTTAGCGGACCCAGAGCAGGAACCTAGTGTTCATTGGATCAGCAGCATTAATGGGATGGGAGAGGAAAGTCTGTCCCAAATGCGACTCGACCGGAACGCGTCATTGACACTTGGCGGTCGGATTCGCTTGCTGGTGTTCGCAAGCCAGTCGGGAAACATATCCCCTACCACCAAGGGATGCTGGGTTACTCGGCTCTTATGAGATGCTCTCCCAGCGGCAGAGGGGAATAGTACTCTAACCCGTCCCCTAACGGGTGTGATCAAAATACATATTATAATTAAATCTCCCTAATTCTTAGGAAACTATGATTTTTAATTTGGCTTTTTTTTGAAATATTCATAGCCAAGCGAGGTAACATAAATAATGAACAAACACATTTGTAAATAATAAACATTTTATTTAATTCATTTCTTTCAGTGGGACTTAGAATTCGAAATCCTATACTAATAGTTCGCAATTACATTTCTAACTAAACTACTTTAATACTACAATCTTCACGATTCTTGAGTACTTTACATCCATTAAATAAAATAACATTCAAAATTCGAATTCAAAAATGTTGACCAGAGAGAAAATCCTAGAAGCGTACCATAGACAGTAACATTGGCTTGACACAGACTAATATAAAAATAAGATATAATCAGCCTCGTCTAGAATTTAGTTGTTTTCTTAATTTTTATTCATAACGGTAATATTGTTGAGGTAATTGCTGTCTTTGTTGTTGAGGGATTTGTTGTTGGTGTTGTGGGATTTGTTGTTGGTGTTGAATTTGTTGTTGTGGCTGGGGCTGAAGAGTTTGAGGCTTGGGGGTTGGAATCTTGACTACAATGTCGGTTGGCTGACGGGAGACCTAGAAAATAAAACATAATGTTACAAGTTATAAACAGATTAGTTTGATTTATTGAATACTATGTCCCCATATAATGTTACTCTAGGGCCTAGGGCTCCTGTAAAATTTAATTCTTAAGGGTAAAGGGGTTAAAATACTAAATAGTTCATACTTATGGAAAGTCTAAATTATGTAAAGGATCGCCGATATTTTTTTTTTGACGAGTTATGTTGTGTAAATGGGAAAATAACTCTATCTTTCTATCACGCTTTCACGTCAAAACTACTGAACCGATTTAAATGAAATTTGGAATGCAGATAGTCTAGAGTCTACTTTTTAATGCGAAGGGTTGTAAGGGGTTGAAAAGGGGGAATGAAAAGTTGTATTGAGGTATCGTCATTTTTAAAGCTAGAAGCTTGAAACTTATTTTTTAGGCTGTTTATTCGAATTTCGATATAAAAAAATATGACATTCAGTTTGTGAAAGTTTTACGCTTAAGGGTGTAAAATAACAATAGTGAATTGGGGGTGAAAGTTTGTATGGAAATATATGAGGTTACGCAAAGACAGTTTCAATAATTTTGTGAAACAAATAATCATATAGAACATATTTCACTCACCTCAGCTTTGAAACCTTCTTTGGGATCGGCAGTGTAAGTGACGGTTCTTATAAAACCATCGCTGTCAACAACAGAATAAGAGCCCTTGATGGTATCACCGTCCCTTTGTTCTTTGCGGTTCTGGTAGTTGGTGTACTGGTCATCGTTAACGTCGAAACCGAATTGATAGGAAGGATTAGCCTGGAAGAAGATAAAACTTTATAAAAAATGTGTTAAAATTGTAACCCTTGATAATAATAAGATATGTGGAAATCGACTTTGTTACTCGGAGTTCATAAATACACAAAAAATAATGAAGGGTCTGTAAGATGTAGAGAAGGG
The DNA here is from genome assembly GCA_905147385.1 of Limenitis camilla. Classification (NCBI taxonomy): domain Eukaryota; kingdom Metazoa; phylum Arthropoda; class Insecta; order Lepidoptera; family Nymphalidae; genus Limenitis; species Limenitis camilla. The sequence continues at coordinate 11,832,427 of LR990230.1, read as the reverse complement.
CATAGGATTCAAGTTTAATTTTTCTAATCCAGAAAATAAGCGGTGGGGAATCCTAAGTGAAGATCCTTTCTTTTGGGAGGAATTGGAAGTTCTACAAATAATTATGTTAAATGAAATATGAGAAACATAAAAACAACATATTTGATTGTCTCTTATTCTATTGAGAATTAAGCGTCTTCTATGAGGAAAATTTGAAGAATGACACGATATAGAACAAGAAGAATAAAGTTTCTAACAAATTAAATCACCTTTGAGGTCATTTGATTTAAAATTTGTAAAAATCTTTCATAAATTAATTCGACATTTTACAACACATGTATTTGGAAAATGTTCAAGTTATGTGATTATTAATTATTCCACTCTATTTGGCAGCTTTAAGATATCTTTATAAGGAAAATACGATAAAACCAATAAGGAATTGACTAAATCGAGTAATGGTGAACGAAAAGTGAGCTTGTGCAATATCTATTAGTGGTTAGAACCAAATGCATAATAGCAAACATCAATACTTCCTTACGTTCATTTACCAGTATAATAGCCGCTATAGAAAAGTGGTTCAATTACTCTGTCATCAGGCGCGTCCAAATCTTTTTGATTTAATTTAAAAAATTATAGTTTTTTGGGTGACCTGGCCTTAAAGGGAAAATTAATTTTCTTTGCAGCATCATTAGAGTTACAATAAAGTAAATAAAAACCATTATTGAAAAAAAATAAAACATTAATTTCAGATAGATAGACATACATTTTTTGTAAAATTGCATTTACAGGATACGTGTCTAATATTAGGGAACATGGACTAGAATTTGATTAAGATTTAATTTACTACCTAATACAACCCACTGAAAAGGATTGAAAGAAAGACGAGGGAATAGCTTCATAAGAGTTAACAATAACATCACAACAACAAATACACCTTATTGTGTACCATAAAAACGCATACATACAAAAATGGACATGTAATGACGTACAACAGGCGACCTTATCGCTAAGAACGATTTCTTCCAGGCAATCAAGATGCTAGGATATAAATCTACAGAAATATAGTAGGTGATGTACTTGCTTAACCAATATCACAAATTAATTGTTAAATAATTAAAGCGGTACATGTTATTTTTAAATGAATATTTTTGTACCATAAAATGTTTGCAGGCCATACATTAGTTACCCCTGTGTTATATGAACGAGACAATCCAGTTTCAAGTGAAAGTCGAACTCGTCCCGATCCTACGATAGCCGATCCGCACGTATTAGATACTGCTTTATTTGCTACTACTCGTACTACTTGATCTATTTCATCATAAAATTGATATTCCATCCTATTTTTTATGTCAAATATGAAAATATCAAAACTTTTGGTTTAATTAATGTAAATTTGATAAACTTCAACTGTATTTTTGGTATGTGGGTGATATCTCCAGTTAATATTAGTAACATAACGGAACTTACAAATTTGGTGGCAAAAAGTGAACCAATTTTATTTGGTTTTCTAAAAGTTGTTAAGTTAAAAATAGTAATAATTATTCTTATTAAAGTTACAATAACTGTAAAAACACATCTAGATACAAAGATGAGACTCATAGCTTAATAATTTGTTCAAAATAGTATCGTGATCGTGAGTGAAAGGCCTAGTAGTAGTTAACTTAATCTAAAGACAACACGGAAATTTCTTATCAACATTGAGAAAGTTCAGTTTACAGTAACTGAGAAAATAAATGTTGTATTAGAATATGGAATGCAATTAAACCTGCCTTACAGGATTTTGTTCCTGTTTAACTTTCCTTTTAAATATGCACTTCCTAATTGTCTATTTAGAATTGGAATTGCATTACAGAATTGCATAATATTCTTGATACAATATGATGGGAAAAATATAATTATTTTAAACTTAATACAAACACTAATTGACTAATTTATTTATATGTCAGGAAGTACTCCCTGAGGTACTCCAGATTATTTGAACGTTATTTATGATGAAATTTTTTATTTGAAAATTTATGGGTTGTATATCTGAGAAGACAATTTTATTGTTAGGACAATGTTTACTTCAAATTATTTCTGCAAGACCAAAAGATGACATATGCATAAGATGACCATGTAAAACGCTAATCCTGATTCTAAACTTTCTTAGTTTATTCAAATTGGCTACAGAAATCCAAATACTAAATACATCTTTAGCCGTGGATAATTTTTAGTCTAATAGATCCAAAGATAAATGTTATTTCACGTAATTTAAGTTTTGATATCTAAAGAGTGTCTAAAGATTTGCGATAAGTATTCGTAACACGATCAGTCCATAAGGCCATTGACTTCCATTCTATCTTACAATTTACACCTGAACGTTAATACAGTTAGTACTGTAATTGTTTATAACATAGTCAAAATTGTTTTTGAACATGCTAAATATTTAATAGCTAAAAACTATGTGATTTTTTGTCTTTTCAATTAGATAAATTTCTTGTTAAACTACTTCATTTTATTACTTCTTTTAACCGATATATCACAATATCTGTTTTGGTTTCCGATAGTCATTAAATACAATAATGTTTGTGTTATTCACATCAGCAATCAGAGTATTTTTTTTATTTCTCGATGTTACCACGACTATATTTTTATAACGATTATAAAATTCAATTTTACTTAATTTGATTAAAGCAAGACCGTCTTTAACTGACTCTTCTTTTAAATCGATAACACGAACAATAACTTAAAAAATACAAGGATGTTTGTTCTAACTTGTCTCACGTTTATATTATTATTCAATCCGTGCTTAGAATTTCTTTATTTATTGATTTCCTTTATTGCTTTATCGTGTATTTTACTATAATTTATTTCTATTATGTGCAGGAACGAATAAAACGTGATCGTTAATACTCCTAATATTTTTGATTAATCGTCCAATCTACATTTTTTGTGAATTTTAAAAATTGTACTTACATCGAAATCTTCAGGCTGTTGTTGTTGTTGTTGTTGTTGTTGAGGCCTGTATTGTGGCTGTGGCTGTGCTTGTGGCTGTGGTTGGTATTGTGCTCTGGGTTGATACTGCTCTTCCTGTACGCTGTAGGGCTGGTGAAGAAAAATATCATTATTATTGACTTCGCTTCATCTATTAATTTACCACACATTGAAATGTTGTTGGGAGGAGTCCCAAATCTCTATAACATTTAAATGCTTTTTCTATGTTATGATCTGTGCAATCATTCAATTTGTTGATATGATTTAGAACTTCTTCTTAATTACTAGAGCCTTTAGTAATTTTAAGATGTACTTACTAGTCTTGCAGGTACTTGTGCTGTTTGTGGATTTGGTCGTGGAATATGTTGTGCTTGCTGTTGACCACCGATGTACTGTCTTAATAGATGTGGTGGGATACCTTCATCCTGCTGAAAGTGTAATATACATTTTAATCTATTTAGGAAGAAATCTTTTCACTTGTAGAAACTTCTCTACCATTAATTTCGGTATTGCCATTAAATACCACAATTGCCAAACCAAAAGCAAATTGAGATTACCCGAAATGACCTGTCTGGTTTCATTTACGAGGATGTAGGCCAAAGTTACACAACTGTAACAATACAACCGGTTACGTTGCTCTTTCGACTCGCTTTTTAAATGTTACACGCGTTATGACTTACAATATGTTCACACAGTGAACTAATTCGGAAATCTGTCGCTACTGTATATCGCGTACACTGGTATTGAGTTCTACGCCAAAACCATTCATGGGTTTTCTTTTTAATTTTCACTTCATACTTACAATGTATCTTATTACTAATATATAAAGCTGAAGAGTTTGTTTGTTTGAACGCGCTAATCTTAGGAACTACTGGTCTGATTTGAAAAATTCTTTCAGTGTCAGATAGCCCATTTATCGAGGAAGGCTATAGGATATATAACATCAAGCTACGATTAATAGGACCGGAGCTACATGCGGACTAAGTCGCGCGGGTTGACTGGAATAGTTATATATGTAAACCTAGTCGTCCCGCCCCGCTTCTTACGGATATTATTATTACGTAAAATACTTGGATTTATCAAAAAACTTGAAACCTATCTTAAAAAAAAAAATATTACTAAACAAAATATATTCAGGCATTTCCGACAGTAAACATATCTTTTAATTATCCCGCAGGAATTCTTATTTTTTTTCTGGGATAAAAAGTAGCCTATGTGTAAATTGAAGTTATAAAGTATATACATATGTGCCAAATTTCAATGAAATCGGTTCATCCGTTTTTGTAATTGAGAAACATACATCCAACACACTAACTTTTACATTTATAATATTATTAAGATATTGCTTGATACTAATGTTTGCCCAATACTAGTGTTAAAAATATACGCAATAATTGATAAGTAGTTTGGAAAGGTTGTAATTTTATTTTTCAATAATTTTTTGCAATATTATGAAAAAACATGCAATATCTCTAGCATGGCTGCAGTCAATACCTACTTCGTTATCAGACATGTTGATTACACGAAAATGTCTCGTCAATTTTATTGGCAAAATATTATTAATAAATTTGTGTTCAAAGGGTTAATCAATATTACAATAAAAGTCTTATGTCGTTATATAAAATATTGTGTAAAAATGCTACGGATTTCCTAGTAAAAGTTTAGGGATTCTAAAGTTCCTAATGAGGTAGTTCACGTCCATTATTAACAACAAATGTCTTATAAAAATAACTTCCTTTGTGAACTCTGTATTGTTATGCAAATATGTTGTTTCGGTACATTTCACTTGCACTACAATTTTCAAGGTGTTGTAACATTAAAGTGGTTTTTGATCGTCAATTGAGCGTAGAGATTGTAGTCAGATTGTGAGGTTTCGCATCATTTATGATTGATTGATGACGTTTTAGGATTAGTTCATTCGCTTCACTGGAACTGGTATCCACTTACAGTTTATCGCTTTTTATATAAAAAGCTTTGTTTTTTCCGGTATTACATCTCAGATACTTATATGATTTAATTTTAAAATGACTAATTTTATAAGAGGTCTATAGATAATTTTACAAAAAATTAGTGTTATAAAACGCATTATTGGTAGCAATTTAAGAATTCAAGATTTAAATTTTTTTTTCTCACTAAAGGCTTCAAAATTGACATAATTAATATCTATAATATATGATTAACAATAACTACATATGTACTCAGTTTTCTTCACATCTTCTTTGTCTTGTTTTAGCTTAACTACATGTAGGTGGTTATAGATAAATAAATTTTAAAAAATCTATTTACTTTGCTTTGCATAGTTTGACGAAAACTCCTAATTTTTATTGTCCTAGAAATACATATAAAAGTTCACGAAAATGTTTAAATATTTTTTGACACTAATATTGTTCAATTCTTATTTCAGATCGAAAATATATATTTTATATTATATAAGCATCGGTTTGCACGTGATAATCTAGCTTCTAAAACAAGTTATATAATAAAACTTTCACGTTGCACTAATTGAACTTGAATGCAACTTAATTTCACACGTTACGCTGCACTAACCATGTTTTAACCGCTCCATTATAAAATAATAGATTGTATCGCTATAATTATATAAATGTTACGTATTTGCGCCTGTAATGTAATTATAGCAAAAATGATGTTGTATAACATTATAAATTGTTACGACAAATACTGCTGTTCTTTTTTTGTTATGATTTTGTAGGTGAAGCTTATTATATATATATAATATATATATATATATAATATATATATATATATATATATAATATATATATATATATATATATATATAATATATATATATATATATATATAATATATATATATAATATATATATATATATATAGATTTTTAATCGTTTTTATACTACTACAATAATATTCGTATTCAAGCATAATAAAACACTAGCCGACCCGCACGGCTTCGTTCGCGTGTTGCTCCGCTCCTATGGGTCGTAGCAGGATATTAAATAGTCTATAGCCTTCCTCGATAAATGGGCTATCTAACACTGAAAGAATTTCCAAATCGGACCAGTAGTTCTTGCGCGTTCAAGAAAACAAATAAACTCTTCAGCTATATTAGTAGATTAGATATAACTATAATGTAAGGCATGAAAAAATAGTTCTTTTGAAATCGAATAAAAAAAGAATAATTAAGAATCAATGAATGTGAAATATTCAGCTCTTATCAATTGGTTTGCTTTTTTTATTTGGTAATAAAATGATAATTTTATTCTCCGTGTTTTTTCAACACAATTGTGCATTCAAGAGTTTAGTTCAGCTTCTTTGAGAAATTCTCACAATTATTACATAAAAAATAGAAAATCATTTTTTTATCAATAAGATCTTGCAATATGAACACGAAGTAAATGTTTTTTCTTATTTCTTTTTAGTTTATTGTACATTAAAATTAAATATAAAAAAATGAGGCGTTTCCGTGGATTGTAATTTTTCTTGTATTTTTTAAATATCTTCTATCACTTTTAATTATATAAAAATATTACTGTCTCTACTGATAATCACTTTAATATTCAATTATAACATATTAAATTAAATTAAATATTAAAATAAATTACTAACTTGTTGCTGTATCTGGTACTGAGGGGCTGCGACCGCGCACCCCAAAATCGCTAACGTGATACACTGACGCAACATTTCACTCACAACTATTGGAATATTAAAAAATATTCAATTTAAATTAATTTAATTAATAGTGCACTACACACGCGGTGGTCCAACGTATTGTATGTTGCGTGTTGTGCTCTCACTTTATATACACCCCTTCTAAGTGGTGAGGGCGGGAGGAACGGTGTGAGAGCAATTCAAAAACTGGACCACTTATTTTTGTGTTTTCCTATTGAATGGTATGTATTTTTTTTATTTCTTTTTTTTATTTAATCTACGCATACAAAAAGCAGGCAAACCCAATCTTATCTATACAATATAATAATAAGATTATTTTTTTACACGTTACTTAAAAACTCCTACATGAAATTGAATTTCAGTTCTCTTCATCTCGTAGTTAGTATTGTTGAAGGTCTTACTTTAGGTATTTGTTTCAAAATATTTTGAGTTCTAATTAGGTATTAGTAAATAACTACAATGATTATATGATATTATCTTCAATTTGATGCCTCCACAGCTCCCGAGAAATATATAACTATTTAAATTAGAGCAATATAATTTTTATAAACAATATATATTTCCACATATAACTTTAAGTTTTAAAATTTTTCATCGTGTCTTTTTGTCTTTATATAAAAAATGTACTTCGTTCGCATGTTGCTCCGCTCCTATGGGTCGTAGCGAGATGTTAAATAGCCAAGTTACTCCTTGTTACATCAACTATCCGCCAATGAAAGTCCCGTCCAAATCAGTTCAGCCATTTCAGAGATTAGCCGGAACAAACAGACAGACAAAAATTGTAAAAAAATTTGTAAAAATGAAATGAAATGTTGAAAAAAATGTTTGTGTAAATCCATATGCACTTAGTAAAAAGCGGTTATTTTAATATTACAAACAGACACTCGATTTTTTATTGATTTGTATGAATTAAAATATTCATTCTCGAGCTGATAGGTTATCTTATATTCTAATCGGAATACTAACTGCAAACTACTACTACTTATTCTTCCTTACGTCCTAATTAAATACGAATAATACTCAAAATTTTATTTAACAAATTATGCAAATAAGGCTGTAAATATTTTCGTCTTTCGGTATGTACTATAACTATTTAAAACTTGAAAGTAATAACTTAAATATTAAGGTGATCTGTGGTACTAAGTCTTAGATGTGAACAGAAAATATCCAAAAAGTATCCAAAATCACTATCCTTTACTATTCCTTAACTCCTCAACAAAGATTTCATTAATTACAACTAATTCTGTCACTAGTTTCAAAAGTTCTGTATTTTTTTATCTATCACTAATCGATCACTAGCGTTGTTGGACTAAAACATTTTTAAGTGACACCTTTTTACCTGACAAGGCAACAAATAATTCTACAATTTAAGTTAAACCTGCAATCTATATCTATATCTATACCAATATTATAAAGAGGAAAGATTTGTATTTTTGTATGTAACGAATAAACATAAAAACTACTGGACCGATTTTAAAAATTCTTTCACCATTAGAAAGCTACATTATCCCCGAGTAACATAGGCTATATTTATTACAAGAAAAAATTAGAGATCCCCAGAAATTCTCACTAAAACCAACACAAGGTGCAGAAAAATTAGCCATAAAATATCTTTCATCGCATGCGCTGCGAAAAGTATTGATGATAGAACAAAAAAATGTTTTACAATATTATAGAACGTATCAATATCTACAAAAAACTCCTCGAGACCATATGTCCAACTATTGTAGTTAAGTCACTATAACTAGTTGATAAAAATGCCTATCATAATCAGACCATGTTTTCCATAACTTTGTATTAATTCTTATCCAAATAAATTATTTCGTAATGAAGACTGTTTCAATACCTGTTAATTACTTCTTGAATTATTAAAATCGGACATTCCAGTCAAAAGATATTACGAAATAAAAATATCAAGATAAATAAAAAATAATCCCAGACGGGCCGCCGGCGCGGTGTGGGTGCCTCGCAGCGCAGCGAGTAACGCGGCGATAGAGGGAGCGACAGAATGCGGGAGCCAAAATGTTAAAAAAAAATTATCCACCCGTGCGAAGCCGGGAGGGGCCCCTAGTAATATATACAATTACACAGTACCTATCCAATATAAACATAGAGACAGACAAAATATTTTTAATGATTGTTGATGATGATGAAACCAAACGGATTTTAATGCGGTTTTTACCAACAGACAGAATGATTTAAGAGGAAGGTTTATATGTATAATACAAGGTTATTATAGTAGAGAAACCGTGCAATGCCGAGATGGGACGCTAGTATATATATATGTTACTGTAGTGATAGCGTATTTCTGAAACAAATTAGTATCCTTCAGTGACATGTAAGACATTGTTAGAGCGTCGTGACTCGCCTTCTGTTAATGGGTGTAGAATTGATTTGAGCATAGGCATTTGCTACGGCCACCACGCCTCTAAAACTAGAGGCCAAGACCTACATACTCTTATATACGTTCCTATATAAATAACTTTTTTGGTTTCCTGTTCTATCAATTCATTAGTTACTACAGAAACTGTATCAACATTGAAAACTATTGATTAATTAACAAAAAAGTATTAAAATAGCAGAAACTGTTAAAATAAACAATACAAATAAATTGAAATACGTGTCCATTTCAAAATCAATATTATATACGCACGTATATAACATTTAATCAATTTATTTGGAGACCGTAAAGATCATCATCATCACGACCCGTCAATGGGGGCTCACCACGCTGGCTCAGTGCGTGTTGGTAGACTTCACACACCTTTGAGAACATGGAGAACTCTCAGGAGTGCAGGTTTTCTCACGATGTTTTCCTTCACCGTAAAAGCAAGTGATATTTAATTGCTTAAAACACACATAACTCAGAAAACTCAGAGGTGTGTGCCTGTGTGGGGGATCGAACTCAGACCTCCCGAGTAAGACATTGAAGTCTCAACCGCTGGGCCATCACTGCTTAAACCGTAAAGATGCTGAGATATTAATATGTAACGTAATCGCAGTTATTTATTACTGTTTAGTAATTTTTTCAGAGTTAATTCGGTTAATTGTTTTTTTTTAAATAATTTATTCATGTGTTATTAATATTAAATTCATTTAATAAGTAATTATATATATGTCAATCGATTGTAAACATAAGCTGTACATAGAAAGGTGTTTGATTATATTGAAACATGCGTTACTAATATCTAGAGTAAACTTTTGATGATATTTTGACCCGCACATATCTAAATTTGATAGTGGTTGTCTTTTTATTCAAATACTACAGAACCCTCAGTCCTCTAGTTCCTTCCCATTCTTAATATTTTTTACAAAAAAGACATTAGTTCGTTCTTCTCCTTTAATCTTAAAAATATAACGTATAGTATCTCGTCGTTCTTCTAAAGAGTTTATTGTTAGTTAATCTTTTAGAGCTGTTAGATGTATTTTTCGGTTTTATCTAAAACCTAAAAGCTATTGCATGTGAGTACGTAATACGCCGCAGCAACAATTAACAAGTGACCTTACAATTTTCAACACTTGAAGTCTTGTAACCTTTTTCCAAGAGTTAAATATATTTTTAACGTAAAAGTTAAATCATTTCTTAACATCCAAACTCATGGCTTGATTAATGATAAATCAAGTTCGTAATTTAAGGTTTTTTTTTCAACCGGTAAACACCCCTTGCTACACATTTAATCTTTTCAAAGTGGTGGTAAAACTTTTGACATCGTGTCATATAGTGAGGGAGGGATTATACCCATTACTGTACAGCAATACGTATGACACACACAATTTTTACGGAGTCGAGCAGTGCCTGGGGCTTGAGACCCAGAAGCAGGTTTAAAGAGCTCTTTCATAATATATTAACTCTCAACTCCACCACTCGACCTCGCTACATGGACCTCAAGAAGAGTGACCTTAGCCAGGACACTATAATAATAACTTCCATGTACACTGAGCGAAAACACCACAGAGACTGAGGTTATATATTGTCTTTACGATGGTATAATTGATATAATATTAAATGATCTACCCGCTAATACTAATTTATAAACGGTGTTCTAACACCTGCTGATATTTAAAAAAAAAAAAATATTTCTAGAAGTTTAGTAACTTCAGCATAACTATTTTTTTTTAGAAGTTACTAAACTTCTAGAAAAAAAATAATATTTCTAGAAGTTTAGTAACTTCAGCATAACTATTTTTTTTTTAGAAGTTACTAAACTTCTAGAAAAAAAATAGTTGCTATGCTAGTTGGATGCTAATTGAAATAAATGCAGTGACGAATATTAATGAAGAATATTTAGGATATATACAAAGTAATCGATTATTCGAATCGATATTTTATAATCTATGTTTCTTATTAATTAATTCCATTGAAAATTCTGATTTAATCTTATATATAGGAAAATCAATTAAATATCACTTGCTATAACGGTGAAGAAAAACATCGTGGGGAAACCTGCACTCCTGAGAGTTCTCCATGTTCTCAAAGGTGTGTGCTGACCCAGCTCGGCAGTGGGCTATAAATTGACATTGGGTTGTGATGATGATGATGATATGAAAATCTGTTACTCTCGTTAAAACTCGTGAACGGCTGGACCGATTTGGATAATTTTGGATGAAACGTTAAAACAATTTTTATAAAACTTTTACCTATAGTCTTAAACACATAAGCGAAGCGAAGGCGGATCAGCGAGTAGGTACTAATTATTATTTTACGAATATTAGATAGTTTTGAATAAGAATTTTCAATTATACTGATTTGATTCGTTAAATTTTATTATTTTTCAATATTTCTGCCTGTCTGTCCCTATGCTTAAATCTTTAAAACTACGCAACGGCTTTTGATGCGGTTTTTTAATAGATACAGTGATTCAAGAGGAAAGTTTATACGTATAATACACGCATATTATAGTAGAGAAAGATACCGTGCGAAGCCGGAGCGGGTCGCTAGTATCTAATATTTAGATATTTTCAAAAATATAGAAAATACACCTCTTTATCATCATCTAAGCAAAAATTCGCGTACTTTGTATTTAAGAATATCTATATCTTTGATATACAAATAAAGTTATTTTTGTTTTGAGTTTGAGTTTGAATGTTAGTTACCAAACTCTTCCGAAACGGCACGAACGATTTTTATGAAGTTTTCGGCTACTATCTATTTTTCATCCCCCTAAGTGATAAGGGTGGCCCACCCCAAATTTATATGGCAAAACAACGTTTGCCGGGTTAGCTAGTTTTTATGTAAAAACTACGTGTAGTGACTGAGATGTAATGATTGAAATAGAGTTAAAAAATTTGAGATTTAAAAGGTTTTACTTCCTTGATAAGATTACGAGATAACTTTTATTTTCCTTAAATTGGATGTAAAATGTGAATATTTATACGCCTTATATTACAAATGCAGACAGTAACTTGATAAGTTGCATTCATGTGTCTGTAACTGGAGCTTGGTGTATCTGTGTCAGACCCTGGCCCGTCTCTTGTCTTACATACTCCTTTGATAAATGCAGAAATAACTTTAACTTAAGTTTCTAATATCTATATTTTTTTTACGGATGTTCGGCCGTAACTTTTTTGTTTACTAGTCGAATCGCGTGACTTTGTCCGCGTAGAACTATATGTTAAATTAGGTATGTGTACAACATTTCCCGTTTCAGTTTTCTTGTACCAATTCCTACGAGAATGGGATAAATAGTGTCCTATATGTTAATCGACCTTCTAAAGTATCTCGGTAATAAATTTCATTCAAATCGGATCAGCCGTTCTAACGTGATGGGTGCATAAATACTATAATTCTACTATTTTAATATACTCGATCCGTTTTAACCGATTGAAATATTAGAAGCATTTCACAATTTATTTATTTTTTATTTATCTTGAATTACAAATTACTAACCGCCTCGCTTCGCTGATGTGTATTTTAATCGCTCACTCATTCACTTCATCACGTTTTGTTATAACTCTAAAGTGATCAGCAGCGTTCAAGGTGAAAGCTTTCAGGTTTGTCTTTTTTTAACGCTGGCTGAACCCTACGAGATCAAAATAATATATTACAGTATTGTACACCTTAAAAAGGTCTACAAAAAAGTCAGCGATGATATATGTCTATCTCTTAGGTATAACCCACAATAACCATTTTTTACCCTTTACTTTTTACGAGAAATAATGGCTTATTTACGAAGCGATTTTAAACAATACAGCATTAATCCTTATCCAATTAGGTACCTTAAATACATTGTACATTTTATATAGATCAATATGGCTCTTTACAGCATATTATGTAAATGAATATTTTCAAAGATATTACAGATTTAAAATGCAGAGGGGTAACAGCTAAATACACGTGCAAAAATTGTATCGGGCGAAGCCGAGGCGGGATGACTAGTTATTATACAAAATGAAGTGATTATATTTAAGCTAAGATTTTCAATATTACAATTACAAGGAGGCTTCGATAAAAGCATTTATAATTTTTTAAATTGTTTTTTTAATTTATAGTTTCAATTTCAAAACTTGTTATTTATATAATGTTTTATTGGTACATTTATATTTAACACAACATCAATTACGATTCTTAGATAACACTAAGTTTATTGCGTTTTTATATCAAAATACATGAATAATTTAGTGATACTTTTGTATCAAGTTCATTTTAAGACTGTCAGTGACCCACATTCCCATTTTTTAAAAAGAGGAAGCTGATGATTTTAAGCCTAAAATACTACTACTTTAAAGCGTATGACATAAGAGAGAAACTATTTGCAGTTCTTTTATAAAGTCTGATATTTTTGATATTAAAAATAAAAAACTCTACAAAGCCACTACTTTATTCTTTTATAAGAGAAAAAGAAAAAGAAGAGATAATCTTTTTAGACGATTTTTTGTACTTTTACATAAGTCGGCTCTTGAATTATATTTTAAAAATATATTTTGACTATTTTATACTAATATATAAAGCTGAAGAATTTGTTTGTTTGAACACGCTAATCTCAGGAACTACTGGTCCGTTTTTTAAAATTATTTTAGTGTTAGATCGCCTATTTATCGAGAAAGGCAAGCGCAGGTCGACTAGTTAATAATAAATGTGAAAGTTTGAATGTTTGTTACTTAATCACGCAAAAACGACTGATCGGATTTTAATGAAATTTTGAAAACATATACTTCATAACCTGGATTAACGCATAGGCTACTCTTTATCCTATAAAAATTTAGAGTTCCTGAAGGATAGCTATTAAAAGTGTTAACACCTGAATACTTTTATTTAGCAACAATATATTGAAGATTAAATATTTTTGATAAATCTACTACACCTTTATTTCTGATTAGTCGACCCGCGCGACTTCGTTCGCGTGTAGCTCCGCTCCTATTGGTCGTAGCGTGATTATATATAGCCTAAAGCCTTCCTCGATAAATGGGCTATCTAACACTGAAAGAATTTTTTTAAATCGGACCAGTAGATCCTGAGATTAGCGCGTTCAAACAAACACACTCTTCAGCTTTATATATTAAGTATAGAAGAGGAATTAAAGTTCAGACATTAGACCCCAAAATATACAACTGGTTACTTATGAAATATTTTGAACTACATAATTTCTAGTTCAGTAGGTAATCAAAAATACTTAAAACGAAAGTTAATTATATAAAGCATAGGCGGATCTAGTTCTAGTAATAATGTGATAAGGCATTACATATATTAAAATAATTATGTCACTAACTGCTTCATGTTACATACGCGTGTTGTAACTTATAAGCTTAGGAAAACGTGCTTTTGGGTAAGACGCAAATAAATTGTACTACATATTAACTTTATTTATATACTAGTTGATCTGCTCTCCCTTCGCTGGGTTAAAACATATTTAAATCTTTAGCTAGACCACATTACGCGTCTAAAAATTTTATAATAATAATTATGTAGCTTCTCATATCTAAGCTAAAATGTCGATGAGTAACAATATTATTAATAGATTAGTATCATCTATACACAGATTATAATTTACCATTAATATGGAAATTAGAGGTATAGTAGCCGGCAGTTTTTTTTTGTATTTTTTTTTACCAGAACAGTTTACTGAAGTTGCATGGAATTATTTACAACACTAATAACAATATTTATTTCTGTACTCTTTAGGTTAGCTGTCATTGTTGTTCTTATGTCACCACGATGTTACCTCTGAAAATGAGCGTTGTGGTATTATACCACAACATAAGCTGAGAGGTGCATCTCTTGGTGACGACACATTTCTTTGCATCCTTTACCTTGTACAGTATTAAGTAATACTTTTGATCTTTGTTTTTGTTTGTAAAGAAGTCACTAATAATGCATATTCTTTCTTTCAATTAACTTTTTGTTTAAAGTTCTGAGAAAAATAGTGGGGGAAAGTTGCGCTTTGTAAGTGATTCACACATGGTGACGCCATCTATTGGATACTGCAAGCGAGAATAAAGATGTAAGAGATTAGCTTACACTGCCATCTGTTAGTAACTTATGTTACTTGACCACCCTCCAAACATGGTTGGTTAGTACTTCTTCATGTTTGCGAAATCCTGAAGTGTCCGTTAGTTACCGAAAATTGATATTTTTAACATAATAAATAAGTAATTTTCGTTATAACGACATGTAATTCCGTTCGTAGGCCAATTTGAACATTGTCCTTTTATCGACCATCTTAGTAATTTCGTAGTTCATTCACATGGAACATTGTTTTTGTGTCTTCTGTTATCTGTAATCACGTGTAAGACCAGAGCAAGACGTTAGTATCTATCTACTCTTAGAAATATTTGAATAATGTAACAAAAGAAAATATTATGCTGAATATCGTAAGTATTTGCATTTTAATGTGCAAATAGAGTTCGTAATTATTTTTAAAAATAGCTAAGATAAAGTTATTATCTTTTAAACAGTCTGTTAGTCTGTTACACCACACAACCTTCATGGTACGAAAGATAGACATGTGTACAGACTACAGACGGTATTGTGTGAACTGCGAAATTGTATAATGAGAACATTAAGAAAACATTTGTTTAGTCACCATTTGCTTACCCGCCCTCGCTTCGCTACATCCATACAAATAAATAAAATTGGAGTGTCTGTTTGTAATATTAAAATAACCGCTTTTTACCAACAACTTTTTTTTTTACAACTTTTTTCTGTCTGTCTGTTTGTTTCGGCTTATCTCTGAAATGGCTGGACCAATTTTGACGAGACTTTCACTGGCAGATAGCTGATGTAACTAGGAGTAATTTAAGCTATTTCATATCTCACTACGACCCATAGGAGCGGAGCAACACGCGAATGAAGTGATGCAATTTGAACCGAAAAATTAAATGCTAAAAATTCATTCATTCATTCGGTTAATATAAAATTAATTTCTATGATTAATATAGGAGGAGGTAACAAAATTTTACAACTGAATATTTCAGTTAAATTTCTTATCAAAAATCATATCAAGTAGTCATGTTACATGTATCATGTACGTAATATGAGTATATTGTAGAGACCTTTAATCTTACAAAACGCTTAACCGCAACTCACTACTGTATAATATCGAGGTATAGTTACACAATCACACAGAATTTTATGTAAAACTAAATAAAAATCTTATAAATTAATCAATTCACTATTTAATATTGTGTTATAGTTGTACTGGGGTTATACTAAACTCAGATCAGCAGCATAACTGCTAGAATACTCGCGATGTTATAATAATTATTCTGTTGTGACGGCGTATTTATTTTATAATCCCTGTTTCTCTGATTGTTGTTCATCAATTGTCCAGCATTCAAGAAAGTAAAAATACTACTCATACTTAAATGAGTGTTGCCAACATCATAATTAACAATATGTAAATTAATCAATTCATTAATCTCAATGATTGTGAGAATAAATTTCACAATTGACCGGATTCCATTAGAAATGTATAAAGTAAAATCTTAAAAGATACGAGTGGCCTGCCCTCGCTTCGCTCCAGGATTTGAAGCAATATTATAATTGATGTCCTTAAATTGTCACTCTGTACTTGTCTAGCGATCGTTATTTGAAAGAAAAAATAATAAAAGTAATTTTTTTATTTACTACTTGAAGACATTATCAGGGAAAAATCTATATCTATATCTATACTAATATACTAATTATAATAATATTATAAAGAAGTAAGATTTGTATTTTTGTATTTTTGTATGTAACGAATAAACATAAAAACTACTGGACCGATTTCAAAAATTCTTTCACCATTAGAAAGCTACATTATCCCTGAGTAACATAGGCTATACTTATAACAAGAAAAAATTAGAGATCCCCAGAAAATCTCACTAAAACCAACCCAAGGTGCAAAAAAAATAGCCATAAAATATCTTTCATCGCATGCGCTGCGAAAAGTATTGATGATAGAACAAAAAAATGTTCTAGAATATTATAGAACGTATCAATATCTACAAAAAACTCCGTGAGACCATATGTCCAACTATTATAGTTATGTCACTATAACTACTTTTTTATATTTTAAAAGTTGATAAAAATGCCTATCAAAATCAGACCATGTTTTCCATACCTTTGTATTAATCCTTATCCAAATAAATTTCGTAATGAAGACTGTTCCAATACCTGTTATTTACTTTTTGAATTATTGAAATCGGACATTCCAGTCAAAAGATATTACGAAATAAAAATATCAAGATAAATAAAAAATAATCCCAGACGGGCCGGCGGCGCGGTGTGGGTTCCTCGCAGCGCAGCGAGTAACGCGGCGATAGAGGAGCGACAGAATGCGGGAGCCAAAATGTTAAAAAAAAATTACGGGACGGGCCCCTAGTCGTTAATATACTCATATCATTAATGGTCAAAATGAATAGATCGAAAATAAATTCCTAATTTGAATTTTCTATACACAAATTTGAAATTGGAATCCTTTCAATTACGGCCGTAAACAAATGGCTCTATTAATCTGGGATGTTATAGATATCAAATTTCGGTTCTGGGTACGGAAACGGATAAAGGAATAATATTATATTGGTTTCGGATACGGTTAAGGATATGAAATTCGTTTTGGATAGTTTCGGCTACGGTTATTGGATTTTGAAAGTAAAATACAAATAAGTTTCGACACTTTTCCGTGAAAAGTTTTTACCACATTGTTGAAATTTTGCGGAATGTGCATTAAAAAATGTCAAATTACATTAGTCTTAATACGCAATTTGTTGCAATATAAACAATTATTATTAATTAATACAAATTATTAGTCATTTTTCTCTTCTTCTTTCTTAACGTAATCTCACAATAACTGAAAAATTAATAATAAACGCGTCTCGCGTGGCTAGTTGGCTGTTATTTGGCTGGCTCACACTCGAAGTCGAAAAACGGCTATTTTTTTATTTCGGATAACCGAAAGTTTCGGTTAAGGTTACGGAGCTACATAACATCCCTGCTTTAAATGTAATAAATCAACAGAGGAACGGACATACGATACTTAATTAATTCTATTTACATACAATAACTTTATTTTTAAAATGTCTGCATGTATTTAAAATGCCTACAATGATATTGAAAAAACCTGTAGTGATTACAGATAACAATTTATTTGCAATTTTATGGCCAATTTACTTTTTAAATGTGATTATATCGTAATTTATAATGCCGGAGACTCGTTTGTATTCTCTGTAGTTTCTTGTATGCATGCGAGATGTAAACTTACATTTGTCTTTTTAAGGAAAGTTTAGATGTGTCTAGAATGCTAGAATAATTAATATAATGGCTTTGGGTACATAAATAAAACATTTTTTGCTCGCTAAAATGTATATTATGATATAATAATAGGAACCAATTAACATAGCTTATTTATCGCTTCTACATAATTTTTCCAAACATAACAAACTTATATTTCTATATAATAATTATATTCTATGAACAAAATTCAAAGAAAATCGATCTCCTTTGCTTTTTAGGGTCCCGTACCAATGGGCTACACAATCGGCGATTACAGACGATTGATTACGCGCGAGCACGATTGTGTAGAGGGCATACTTGCCCGTACTCGCCGATCATCGTCTGTGATCGCCTGCGATCCGTGAGTTGTCGGTTTTTCGGACACATATCAAAGGGAATCGCCGAATGGTTCGTTGACATATCCACTCAATCGCCGATTATTCATCGTCGGAAAATTAAGGCTATCAACTTATTGTTTTTAATTTCATCGAATTATATTGATTCATTCATTTATTAGTTAATAATTATCTAATAAGAGCTGAGCAATTATTATTGACATAATGGTTGTCTACCGCAATTAAGTAAATAGATGCAGCAGCAACACACTCCACGTCCATCTTGACGCTTGCCGATCGGCAAACTACTACAGACGTTAATGTAGATGTTAGCACGATGATCGTCCCGATTGACGATCACACGATCGAAGATCATCATCGCCGATTATGTAGAGGTACCATAAGACTCCGCTGTCCGTCCGACCGTCTGTCTTTCACCTTTTGTATCTCATGAACCGTTATAGCTAGACAGTTGAATTTTCACTAATACTTAATATTTAAGAGTGACTCCCATACAACAAACGTGATTTTATTGCCGTTTTTTGCTCGATATTAATAACGGCAATACTGGAAATATTCACAAATTATTTAGTTGTATATTATTTTGAAGTAAATAATTTAATTAGAATAGAAATAAATTAGTAAATAATTATTTTTCTAGATATTGGGACGGAACCCTTCGTCCGCGAGTCCGACTCGCACTTGGCTGGTTTTTTGTTTAGTTAGTTTAAGCTTGAACTATAAATAAATATTTTTAAATTACTTAATTGATGATCCGAACCACTAATGTCATGATGGCAATGAAATAAAGAAAGAAGATGATCCTGAAAGTATAATAAAGAAAGATTTTTGATAGAATATTAATATAAACTAAATTGATCCCTACTAATATTATAAATGTGAATGTAAGTTTATTGTTACGCTTTCACGCGAAAACTACTTAACCGATCATCATGAAACTTTGTACACATATTCTTGAGGGTATTAGAAGTAATTAGGACACTATGCAATATAAAAAACTATTTGAATTTTTGAAGTTAGATCTCTGATACTTATTTAATGGGTTCAATGCGAGCGAAGCCGCGGGTAAAAGCTAGTTTCATGATAAAAATACATCTCACAATAGTAATTTTCGTATTATAAATTGTTGTGTTTTACATACATTTTCATTATTAAGTTAAGGGCTACTTAATTAATTCACATTTTCTTATCCAAATATGTAATTAACAAATAGTTAATTTATGATTGTTTTATAGGTTATATAATTTATAGAGAAAATATGTATTTTTGTTTTTGGTTAGTTAGTTAATTGGTTACGTTTAAATTGGGTAAATTTTATATTAAATTTTACGAAATTGGTTATGTAAAATTTTAAGTGATAAAATATTAAAGTTGACTTAATAATAACGGAATGTTATTTAAACCGCGAATCCGTTCAGTGAAGTTGTCCCTTAAAAACCGGAAATCAGATCTCGTCACCCTAGTGTTAATGATCTCTACAAATTGTCACAATCTCCTTATGTTGAACTTGTTCATGTAATATCTAAATCCTAGACTATATTAAAATACTATTCAAATATAAACACAACAATAAAATCAACAGACATAATGACGTAAACTAAAAAACAGAAGTCTGAAATACTTCGCTATGGAGAATATTTATTTCCTACATGGTGTCGGACCCCCCACTTATAGTTCGCGTTCTTGTCCGTCTTGACGTATGTATGTACTGGGCCTGTCACTCCACTTGGTTTGTTATCATCGTCTTCTTCATTCTTTGGACGATGCGGTTCTTCTGGTGGTTGTGATGGTGGTACATGACGGACTGCAAAATTTAAGAAAAGATAGTGCGTCCATTTTTTTATATTAATCATCTTAAATTATAAAATACGTATTATTACTAATAATTTTTTATTAATAATAAAAGAAATAATACGTACTGGGTAGATTATATCTTGGAGGTACAGGCGCAAATCTTGTAATTCGTATTGGTCGGATCCTGTGGACAGGATAGAAAGGCATCGACCACGCCGACGTGGTCACCACCATACTCGCCAATAGGATCTGAAAGAAAAACATTACAATGAAATGTGATGTTATCGATGCTGTCCAAAACATGAAATTCAGTTCGAACCAATAGTTCCTAAGATTATATTTTAGATAATAAAATGTTATTGTAATATCAATTTTATTACAGAACACCAATGGTGAAAACCGGAATGAAATTATATCCTCGTTATTCAATCAAGTATACGGTAGTTAGATATTTCCGATTAGCTGCGACTACGCGACATAACTACGCGACATATTTTCACAGTGTAGTCAACACTGTGAAAATAATTAATAAAAATACTTAAAAACTATTGTAGAAAAATTAAAAAAACCTGCATTTATACAAGCAATTAATTTTAAAACGTTATAGAGAAATTCCCGAACTCTTACGATATGATTAATGTGATCATACGTCCCGTATTGAACGGGACAGTCACGTTATTGGGTTGTCAGTCCCGGTATCCTGAAAGAAAGCTCCTTGACGTAAATCTGTCCCGTTTTCCCAAATCTTGGGATACCTTCACCTACCAAATGGTTAGACTATCGTGGTTACTATGATTTGTGTGTTAAAAATACTAAAGATATTTGATTCTGATTTGTCTCTTCATCCGTGGATGTCCGTTTTGAGTGAAAAATAAAATGGTCACATTGGATATTATCCAATAGCGATTATAATACCTTTTCCTGATACTCCTATATTAGTAATATTATAACATACTTCCAGGATACCATATAAATATAATTTGATAATTATTATTTCCTAATTAGGAAAGATATGGAGTTTAATCCGCTACATTTCTTCTTGGTTTGGGTTGACTTTCATATCGCACTTACTTCCTACAGATTCCCAGATTTTTTAAAATTTAATGAAAATATACAAATAATCAACTTCAAGTTTCAAACCTACCTCCGGTTAAAGATTTTTATTCTCATTAAGAATTTACACATTAAATTCACTTACATGAGAAATTTAACATATGAATATATTAACAAATGAGAGTAGCGTACTTAGTTTCTATTAAAACAATAATAATTATAAATAAAAGCATAAAAGTGGGTATTTTTACGTTAACATTAAGGCGAACTAGTTATGAGTGATCAACGACAATAAAAAATTTATAAATCTCATTTCGAATTTTAGCTTACACTCAATCCCATAAGGCTTAGTTTTAAATGGCGTAATACTTTACCTTAATTTTGTAATTACTTACTAGTTACTTAATAATATGAACTTAAAAATCATTTAGTTAAGGTTTGTTCTTCGATAATTCTTTATTCTCGTTGACTTGACTGACAATAAACTATATAGAAAAAATATTCTTACAATGATTAGGATACACAGAGTAAGACAATACTGGAAATGCCAACAACTTCATCATGGTTTATAATTATTTAAAATGTGGAATTTTAGCAATCTTTTAAAAGTTGTTATAGTTTTAGATTCTTTGATGTCGTTTGGTAGTTCGTTATAAAGCTGTGCTCCTTCATTTAATAGGTTCTTTTTTCCGTAATTAGTTCTTGCTCCTATCAAGAGCAAGTTATAAGGATTTCTAAGGGAACGTTTTTGTACATCTATCCTTTTAGTAAATTTTAAATTAGAATGAAAATTACCATTCATTATTTTTTTGATCAGAACGCAAGTATTGTATATGTATGTTTGTTCGACGCTCATTATTTTTGTTTCTTTGTAGATTCTTTCTGATGGCGTCAAGAAGTCATATTGAAACAGTATTTTAATGAGTTTGTTCTGGGCTGTTTGCACTAATTTTTTATTAGTCTTGGCAGCCGTGCCCCAGATTTCAATAAGATATTCTACGTGTGGTTTTACAAGAGTATTATATATTGTAAATTTAACTTGCTTTGGGAGACACCTGACGACATTTCTAATAAATCCCATGAGTGATAGTAGTTTTGATCGTATCGTTTCTAAATGTGATTTGAATGTGAGATGGCTATCAAGAATTATGCCCAGGTATTTCCCACTGTTAGTTTTACTAATAATTTCATTATTTATTTGTAGTATCTTATGAGTACTAATTTTTTTGTTTTTAGCAGCAAACACAATATAATTTGTTTTCGACGGATTGATTGTTAATAAATTGTACTGAAACCAATTATTGAGTTTATCAAGGTCATTCTGAGCTGTTTCTATAATACTATCAATAGATTTGCCAAAGTAAAATAGGGCAGTATCATCGGCATAGAGGGTTATGTCTCCACTTAGGCCTATCTCTTGGATATTATTTATATAAATAAGGAATAAAAGAGGTCCCAGAACAGATCCCTGGGGTACTCCCCAGGAGATAGGTGCTGGTTCACTCTGATGTTCACCTATTTTAACTATTTGGTAGCGACTTTGGAGATATGACTCAATAATCTTATGGGCACTACCGGTGATGCCAATACTGTCCAATTTTTTTAAAAGAATTTTGTGACTAACCGTATCAAATGCTTTTTTTTAGGTCAACGAAAACACCAAGAGCTATTAGTTTTTTGTCAATATTTAGTTTAATTTTTGTTATAAGGTCAATTGTTGCAGATAGTGTATTTGAGTTTGGTCGGAAACCATATTGTTTTTTGTAGAAGAAATTAATTTTGTTCAAATATGTTTCAATTCTGTTATATATCACCTTCTCAAATACTTTTGAAAATACTGGCAATACTGATATAGGCCGATAGTTCCCCGGATCTGTTCTGTTTCCGGACTTAAATATTGGAGTAACCTTGGCTATCTTTAAGCTATCAGGAAAAGTTCCTGATTGAAGACACTGATTTATACAAGTAACAAGATTTGTTAATATTAGTTTTTTAATGCATTTAATAGATTTTGTACTGATTTCGTCTAGTCCTGTAGATGTGTTAGAATTGAGATTATCGATAATTTTTTCAATTTCATCAGTTGTAGTTGGACTTAATTCACTTAGTTTATTATGTATGTTAGTGATAGGTAAAGTATAGATGCTGTTATTATGATATTTTTGAGAGATATTTTGAGCTAAATATCCGCCTACGTTAGAGAAAAAATTGTTAAAGTGTTCACAAATTTGTTTTTGGTCAGTAATAGTTTTGTTTGATATATGCAATTTTGAAGGAACATAGTTTTCTTTTATTTTGTTATTACTCAAACTATTTATTAAATTCCACATTTTTGAAGGTTTACTTTTAGCATTATTAAAACATTTCTTATAGTATTGGCTTTTTACTCTTTGTATACTTTCCACAACCCTATTTCTCTCTTCTTTAAACTTTTTTTGTACCTCTTCATGTTCTGGATTTTTCTTATATTGTTGCCATAATATATTTCTATTATCTATATCGTGTATTATTGCTTCATTAATCCAATCACTTCTTGGTGGATTTTGGATCTTTACTTTTACTACTTTGTTTTCTTTGATGAAGGTTATAATTTTCATTTCTAAATCAAAGTAATTAGTTATTTTGTTAATATTACATTTTTCAACTGCATTGAATAGGTTTTTATAATTAAGAGCGCTGTATTGAACTCTCGTTTTGACATCAGATTTATATTTTTCTATTTCCATGTATATTTGCTTATGATCTGACATAGCTGAGTCGATAACAGCTAAATGGAAAGAGTGTTCTTGTAAATTAGTACAAACATGGTCTATTATACTGCTCGTTTCAGGTGTAACACGAGTAGAGAAATCAATTTCTCTTTTATTTAATATTGTCAGGCCAAGTTCTTCGGCAGCCAATATATATTGCTGGCTTGGTTTGTCCGGGTGGAGAAGATCGAAATTAAAGTCGCCCATTACGACAACTCGTTTTTTATTCGATAATTGTAAAGAGTAATTTTCGAGAAAATCGTCTACGTTTTTCCGATTGTTTTTATAAATTGCTCCTATATCTAGGCAATACTTATCCACGTGTACCCATAAATAGTGGTTTTCCTGTACACAGAAGTGTTCAATTACACTGTGTTTGAGACTATTATGAATAAAAATGGAAACTCCACCACCTCTAGAGGTTTCTCTATAATTATAATAATGAGTAAATCCCGGTAAACAAAGTCTCTTAGCCTGATCTTCTGACCTAATCCATGTCTCAGTGATAATGACAATGTGTATATGATGGTTAAAAGATTGTAGAACACATTGCAGCTCATCAAATTTACCTTTTTTGACTAGGCTCTGAGCATTTGCGTAGAAAAATCTTAAGGATTTTTTTGAGGTAGATATATCTGAATATTTTTTAGCTATTTGATAAGTTACTTTATTTCCTTTAAAAAAGAATTACGCTCTCCCCTTTTTTCGATGTGCTGGACTTTATAGGACTATTATTATTACTAGTATTACTAGTATTATTTTCGGGACTCCTTTTATATATTTTATTGTTAAATTATCTTCTCCATTGGTGACGCGTAGATCTAGTTGGCTTTTAATGTTTTTAAAGTAGGCTTGTTGCACTGGAGTAAGATCAGAATAAATTTTAATATCATTGAGTTCAACATTACGTTTCAGACGTAAAATAGTTTTAACTGAGGAAGAGTTTGTAAAACTGACTTTAATTGGACGACATTTTTTAGCATCATATCTACCCAAACGCTGTATTTTTACTGGTGCTGGTAAATCTTTCGAGATCTTTTTGATAATGTTTTTGACCTCATTTTCATCACAGTCTTGCTTTTCTTTAGGATTTTGGTTGAGCGGTTCTGGTATTCCTTTCACGATTATATTATTTTCACGGATTTTACGCTCGCCAATTTCTGATATAATATACTCGGGGTCTAAATTTTCGTGATGTTGAGTTGTTTCCATTTGTTGAATTGTAGATTCGAGGCCCTCTATCCTTTTTTCTTGATCTTCAGATGAATTTGTGAGGTGCGATATTTTTGTTTTTATAGAGTTTTGTTCATGCTTAAGATTTTCAGTAATAGTTTCAATATTATTCATTTTATCCTTAATTGATCTTATGTCGTCAGTCAGTTTTTTCATGCTTTCATTTTGAGTGTTTGTAAAATCCGTCAAAAAATTCATCATTTTGTCCATCTTTGTGTGTATACTATCTAGCTCTCGCTTTATCTCACTATCTATTTCCGGTTGTTTTCTCTTTCGTGTAGTGATAAAATCCTCCTTTGTGTTACTTAAAGCATCTTCTTGATACAGATTTTGATTCGATATATTATTTAAGGAACTACTTTGCCTCTGTGTGATGCCACTTTCAGTGGGTGAGCGCAGCATGTTATGTGTTTTACAATAACTCACCGGCGATAAAAAGAGACCACAACTGCACTGGACGCGCAATGATCTTGTCACCTTTCCTCGAGGTGGAGCGGGGGCACTGTTCCGTCGCAGGCCACTGTTCCTCAGCTCCAAACGATCTTTTATGTAAATTACACTGTACGTAATTTTAGCTCACACGCACTTATAACATTAGGTTAAAATTTCTGTACCGCACTTTTAATATTATTATTTAAATTTTTGAGACACGACCGCTCCGTACACGTACAAAAAAAACTTTTAATGTTTTTCTTTAATTACCTTAAAAATATTGTTCATGATGATGAAAAAAGTTCTAATAAAATTTGCGAGCCTCATTGCGATTTTTGATTTCCCACTTAGGTAACAGTATTTTTTTATTTGGAATTTTTAATGCATTCTAACAAATTAGCTTGTTCTTAAAATCAATACTATATTCTTGTAGAAAATTGAACTATCGTCAAAAAACGTCTAATTTAATTGTTTTTGCTAAGTTGATTCAAGAAAATACTTAGATTTTTTGAAGTTAATTAATGATATGGAAGTAAATGTCTTTGTTAAAGCTATAAAATACAGAAATGTTTCTCTCGTGACTCTATTGTTATTCACGGTTCACATTATAAAGTTCACTTTCGTTACGTCTGCGTCTGCGTCTGTGTCATTTATATCATGTCTCGCAATGTGCAGTGCAATTTAATTATATCATTAGGACGTATTGCCATTATATAAAAATAAGACATTTCCAAAATCTAGAACTTAGGTTAATAAATAACACAAAACCTTTTGATTTGACATTGCAGACATTTTATGTAGACGTCTAGATATTTTTTATTAATAAACACATATATACACATATATACACTCACACGCGCACACTTACACACATAATACATACATGCCCATACACAACACACATTTATGCACACATGTGATTGTTATGGTTTGATTAAATTTTGGGACTAAAACGTTATAGTTAAAGGAAAACGTTCCTAGGAGACCATCCATAATCCAAAAAAAAAAAATTTACGCCTATCGAACCTACTTCGTATGGGGATCAAAAAGCTCTATGGGACCATAATATTTTTATTGCCAAACAAAAATATTATGGTCCTGTGATTAAAAGATTTCTTACTGTGATTAAAAGATTCATTAATTTCAACTAAAATTTCTGAATATCTTAAAAAGTTATGAATGGTCTCCTAGGACCGTTTTCCTGTAACTATGACGGTTAAGGTACCTCCCCTTACTGACCCATCTCAAAAATCTACCCGTATAGTTTGGTTGTTTTTTTGTTTAATTTTATAATCATATATTTCTATTTCTACAAATTAAAAAATTAACAAATACATATACGAATAACTTTTATTTATATAGGTCAAGGGTCATATTCTATTAATTGTTTTAAACATTCGTGTTCAAATAGTCGAATAGCAATCACGTTTTATATCACATAAGTACATCAGCTCACGTTGTATCATTCATTTTGATAATAATAGCATTCACCTATAATCACGGTTTACGGAAACTATTCAGCCTTCATTACTCATGAATCCACGTACAGTCCACGAATAACAGTTTGAGAATATCAACATTTTAACCAATATTCCAACCACTATACATTTCCTATTTCATTTTGAGGAGCTCCCTGATATATCTTCGAAATTCTAGTTATCACGGTTCAAGAGGTACAGTCTGGTGACAGACACAAGGATGGACGAACAACGGAGTCTTAGTAATAGGGTCCCTTTTTACCCTAAAATCCTTATGGTCCTCTTTCTCTATTTTTATGATCTCTAAAATTTAAATGTTTTTTAAATAAATTTTAATAAAAATCAAACTATTAAAAAAATATAAATTTTCTAGTTAAAATTTGACGAAAGAGTCATTACGAAATATTTTAATTTCATTTTATAGACACCAAAACTACAAAAATGACAAATTTTAAGATCTATATTAGTTTCAAATTGTATACTCATGATTTAATCTATAAAATGATTTGAAAAATTAAAAAATGTAGATCCTACTCTGTTACTTGAGATAATAACATTTCAAATAACGTAAACAATCTACTAAAACCCACTCTAAAGAAAAATAGATTAATAGAAGCAAATAATTATAAATTGTACGTACTATTTATGTTGAAATTAAAAAACATATAATGCTATTATTGCATTATATAATTACTTTTTGTTGCTCATTACCTATAGAACATATTTTAAATCAATGACGTCCGACTTCGTCAAATAGATTTAAAAGCTCTATATCTCCTAAGCCGTGTACTTTTAAAACATTTCAAGTGATCTCGATTCCCAAGTAAAGACCTAATTGGTAACTGGTTTCGGTTTGCATCACATTACACGTCATTATATAAAGAAAAACACTTACCAAAGTGTAGCAATCCATATCAGTTCGGATAGCAATGGCGGGCACGGTGTCAAACAGCCACTTTTAAGCTACAAACAAACGATCACAACTTTCTACTTTGATTTGACGCTTTGACGCGTGACTATTCGGTTCAATAATCTTGAATATTTGTCTGTTTGTAGTTTGAGAAGATGATACCAAATAATTGTTTTGGATCTCCTGTCTCGGATGCTTTTAAACGCTGTTTGAATCTACAATGTCCAACAGATTTACCGTCAACTCCTATTGCGACTTATATCAATTCTTTCTATGCCATATTTTGTATAAAAATAATAGAAAAGAATTGTTTTTTTTTTATATGACAGATAAGGGACAAACTAGCAGACGGTCCACCTGATGGAAAGTGGCCATCGTCGCCCATGGACATCGGAAAAACTAGAGAGTATCTCTTGTTTTGTTGATACGTTACCGAAGATAGTGTGAGGAGGGGGAGCGAAGAGAAGAATGCTGCGGTCCCAGTAAATCCTGTGCAAGAACCCAGATGGAATGGGAGGGGTACATTTGGCCCGCATGCGGCGATCGGAATGCGTCAGAGACACAAGCCAGTCGAGGAACAGATCCTCTATTGTCTTATATGTCTCCTCACGGGACGTCATAGATTGAGTCGCAATACTACACCACTGGTACTAGTTGAATGACTTCCTCAGGCCTACCGAGAAATACATCTTATATTCTTGAAATGCAGCAATAGGAACTACTTGCGGACTAGAAGTAATCAAGTGTATATAGGAATACTTGTGTAAAGGTTTGAGCTACATAAGCTCATAAGGTAGGGTCTTAAGACAGTACTTCCTATGCTATCAAGGGAATTTATTAATAATTATATATTACTTATTCCAACAAAAGGTATTCTTCAGTTACTTAATAATGTAATAAGCATGTAATCCATGGATCAGGAAGGCTTATATAAGTTTTAGTTCATAACATCACCAAGCATATAATTAATTAGATACGAATATCTTCCAGCGTAACATTATTATTTAGAGTTTAATATTCTTGAATATTAACCGACTCATTTATTTAATAAAACTATCATTATAACCAAAGCTAGAATTGTAATAACTTCAAGGGTGAGTTTGGATTCAATTTTTTTAATGCATAGCAAATTTTCGCTTTTGGCAACATTAGTTTATATCTGTTATTTCTCGCAGAAATAGAATATGACGATTTGATGAGGAATCTAGAAAAATATACCAATTAAGAAGGTTTCCTCTTAAATTGAGGGGAAAAAATTTTTTTTAGGGGGTTTAATTTTTTGAAGTTATAAAATGATTAGGGGTAGGGACTTAAGGAGAAATATTATTAAGAGTGGGTAACTCTGTTTTTGGAAATGATACTAATTTTAATCTGTCACGATAAAACGATACGAGTATTTAAATGAAATACCTACTAATTGCATTTCTTACCTGTTTATGAATATGTAATCGACTCTTGTCTAAATATCAAAATAAGATATCTGATATTTTAATGTCAATTTGGTGAACAATATGCCTTAAAAGGTCAAATGACTGAATTAAGTGATATGAATTTATTATCTGTGTCAGTATGTTGCAAGAATCTGTAACTGAATATCTAATAAAGAACTAGATTAATGTTACAGTATGTTTTTTTTAATAAAAGAAGGTTAATGTGATTGTATTTATATTTTATGGACCGTATTATTTTCTTTAAGTTATTTAATTTAAGTTAAATTAGAAATAAAACTTAATATAAAATTGAAATGTCGATTACAATCGATCTAAATCGGTTCTCAAATAAGTTCCTTTAGTTAATTTTCTTTTAATTTTGGTATTGTTATTACGAGTGTAATGACTAAAAAGATCGTTCATGTAAGTTTAAATAATCTTTAAAAAAATCTAATATTGAAAGATCTATCGTGGAGTACTAAATATCGATTTAAAAGTATAAAAATTGTTTTTTTTTAAGTTAGCAATGTTATATAACTTTATAAGGGATATTTATGTTAATTTGTCCTCTAATTATGAATAACATTCACTATTTGGTTGGGCAATGTTTAATGTAGGTCGTTACTCGTTCCTACGTACTGAACACAATAGATAGAAAGGACATGATGCTGATTGCTGTATCCTTTTGCTTAACAAACCTAACCTTCTTATAAGAAAACACATTTATTACAACTATGATTAATATTAGTCTGTTATTATTTGTTTAAAATTATTTACTAGCAATATTTTGTATACACTACAAATA
The DNA here is from genome assembly GCA_905147385.1 of Limenitis camilla. NCBI lineage: Eukaryota > Metazoa > Arthropoda > Insecta > Lepidoptera > Nymphalidae > Limenitis > Limenitis camilla. The sequence continues at coordinate 11,801,894 of LR990230.1, read as the reverse complement.
TGTCAAAATTTTTAAATCGTTTTACATCCCTTTCCTGGTATTTGATTGAGTCGACCCACGCGACTTCATCCGCGTGTAGCTCTGCTCCTATTGGTCTGAGCTTGATGATATATAGCCCATAGCCTTCATCGATAGATGGGCTATCTAACACTAAAAGAATTTTTCAAATCGGACTAGTAGTTCCTGAGATTAACGCGTTCAGACAAAGCTGAGATGTAGTGACTAGAATTACCTAACAGTGTTGCCAAAGTGAGAGTAATTACCCGATTTTTGGGTGATCCGAGTTATTCTATCTGCCATTAATTTATGTAATTAAACAAGCATACCAAAAATTAAATGATTTTTCTTAAGATTTTTTTGGTGCATAACTTGTTGTGGGAGGCTATGCTGTCGATATTATCGAGTTATATCATTGGCAATTCTGCTGCCTAACGGTAAATAGGCAGAACATTCGAATTTAAACAATTTTTTTTATTTATGAGTATTAATAAGCTTGTAACAAGTATCTCAAATACTTAAAAAGAAATACATTCAAATTTTCTTTGTGTGTTTGTCTCCTATGCGTTAATATATTAATGTAATGGTAATCACACTCAATAATGATTAGTTATTGTTAATATTGCTGGTTATGTCACATAATATACTTGAGTATGTAAATAAGTAAAAGTAACCGATGTAATACTGTCACGTGCAATATATTTTACAAATAGCGTAACCTGGATACGAGTCTAGTTTCGACTTAGGCCAACATAGTAACTATTAAAAACAAGGCAACCCACCTTCGCTGCGCCAAGGTGTATTCAAAACCTTCCCTCTACTCACCCCCTTACTTATTCCTGTACTCATTCATACGCTATCGCACTATAACATTTATTTTCCCCCCCATCCCCAACTGTATGCCATTTTTCCATTATTATCCGTTTCGAGTGTGATTGTGAGTGACGTGAGCTAATTTTGAATTCAATTTGGCTGTCAAAGCTTACATTAGAAAAGTTAATATGGTCGTTATATTTTCTTAAATTTTCTAATTTTCCGCGCAACTGTTTAAATTTTTTCTTCCATAAGATCCTTCTCCTGACAATAACAAATACAACAAGAAAAGAATTAGTGAAATCGGTCCAGCCGTTGACGCGTGATGCCGTGACTAAGGGGAATAGGGATTCATTTTTATATATAAGAAAGATTTATTAATCTGTTTATTTTATATTTCCCTTTTTTTTTGTATTCTTATAGTTATTCTGCTATTCGGATCAAATCAGATCTTATTAGAACTAACTGTAAACAGGTAGATTTTTCATTGGGACCTGGGTATAGCCTTTCTAGTTTATTCTTACAAAATCTTTTAACAGACCTTGTTGATTTTTCTTTTGTTAAACAACAATAGTTCTATTAATACAATCGTACCTAAAACCATAGCAACACCATGACATACTTTGCGTATTATTGCTACAGCTATTTTTTTATATTTTAATCTATCCCATATTAAACTGTACAGAATTAGTTTTTTAGACCTTTTTTAGATATAACTTCGTTACACGAGTAAGTATGTAATCAAAATATTACAAATAAAATTGAATAAATATGTATAAAAAATCTCGTGTCACAGTGTTTGTTATCGAAACGGCTTGATCGATTTTTATGATTTTTTTTTTGACTAAAATATCTTGTATGTACTGACATTCGATAAGTTACATATCTACTACACATAGATTAGGCCGCCAGACCTCACTTCCCTGAGGTAATGGGTTTCTTCATTTGAAATCCAGAAGAAATTTAACAACATTGTAAAACAAAGAAAGCTGGAACTTTCTTCACCTTCTTGCCTACTACACTTTTCTACCTATACGTTCTTGCTAGCTGACCCTCACTACTTCGTCTACATGATACTCCGTTTCTATTGGTCGTAACATGATGTTATATAGCCAAAGTCAAAGTCAAAATTTTTTATTCAATGTTGGAATTTACATTCTCTTATTGAACGTCGGAATCTACCACCCTTTCGGAAACGACCTAACCCAGACCTAACCTGGTTTAGGTTAGGTCTGGGTTAGGTTAGGTTAGGTTAGCTTTCCCGATAAATGAGCTATCCAACACTAAAATATTCTTTTTTTATTAAAAACAGTAGTTACTGATATTAGCGCTTTCAACCAAACAAACAAACAAGTAAGTTTTGATTGTGTTCTTTACACGTAAACTATGTAGCAGACATTAGAAGGTATATAAATATTAGTTATAATGTTGAAATAAATGTTTTCCCATCGGATTTGCGCACCGTTAGTTAATAACAATCCCTATTAATAGAACACTTTCATTCGCTTTCTAGTTCACTCTCAGCAGGAAGTAACTGTTATGCCTTCGATCTCCTACACTCAGGTAGCTTTTTTATAAAACATAGTAAAATAAGTTCTAAAAACATTTTTTTTAATATTAAGATCTATATAAGATGGTTTGTTATATGATTTGACTCCAAACAAGGTGGTTCTCAAAATCAAATCAAATCAAATTTATTTATTTCAATTAGACTTTTTTTAAAAGTGCTTTTGAAACGTCAAAAATTAGTCGGTCAGTTAGTTTGTCTGAAGCTACCGCCAGCTCGAAAAGCAGTTTTCTGTTGAGAAGAGCCGGCCAGAAACTCAACAGTCGCTCTTTTCAAAAAGCCATGTTTACATAGTCTGTTATACAAATCATTTAACTTGAGAGTCAACGTCACTTAGATTCCAAGCATTCTCATCATTTAAGTAATCCTGTATATTATAGTATGCTTTATATATTAATGACTTTTTGATCCGAGTTTTAAATTGTTGAAGTGGCAAGTCTAATATAGGCTGTGGAATCTTATTATAGATTCCCAAAATCTAAGCATATTTATTTATTTTCAATAAAAAAGATTAGGTTTAAGAACCTTCAACTTTCGTCAAATTTTACATACCCACACTTCGATCATATCCCAAAAAAATGTGCCAGAATTTAAAAAAAAATTTTCTTCTCCAGTTAAAACTTGTTTATTGTTAAATAAACTTTTTAAATTTAACAATAAACAAAAGAGTATATAATGTGTGTGTGTCAAATAAACGGTAGTGTGTATAATGTTATTTTTATTTATTTAATGTATTTTTCTGCATAGTTTTAAATAAATATTAGTATTCTGGACTCCTTCTCTATAAACTCTAAGTGGGAGAAATTTCATACTCCTCCGTCCGCACAATTTTTGTAAAAATTACAAAGTTTTTACTTCACGTATTTATATATAGAAGAAGAAAGTGCTAGATATTTGCTATTAAGTTAAAAGTAGTTGGTTATATAAAGAAATCTTATTTAAATTGAGATAATTGTAATCTAATACTTTACGCCACGGCGATTCTTAGCGGAAAGGAGCTGGGAAAACTATTTTTACTAAGGCAGTTATACACTTAGCTCTTATTAGAAAACCTATTATTTAAACAATTTCTCAATTCATACCTTTTTATATATTGTTAGTAACACGTTTATAAATTAGTGTTCGCGGGTAGTTCCTTTCATATTATTTCAAGTATACCCACGTGTACATAATATATAACCTTTAGTGCGTTAGATTAGAGTCAGTCTCTCTGGTGCTGTCGCGCAGTGAACACTGTACATGAAATTTAGCATAACAGTGTCGTGGTTAAAGTGGGTGACTTTCATGAGATCCATATAAGTTTACTTTATTATCTATTGTAGTTGGCGAGGTCGAGTGGTGAAGGTGAGAGTTAATATATAATAAAAGAGCTCTTTAATATTATGATATTTATGGTCATTCTAAATACAATTCTGTAATACAGTATTAAGAGTTATTTACAATGTTGCTGTATTTAGATATAAGTTTTTATAAATTATTTTTGCTCTTCATATTTTTTTTATTTATCATGCAACAAGATGGACGTAACGAAGACGTTATTTATTTATTTAAATTTTTATATCGTAATAATATTATTTATGTATCCTTTATCTTATAAGACAAGAACAATATTGTATTAAATATTGCTTAATCTAAAAAAAACTAAAATACCAATTAGTACGAATACTAATGTTATAAATGTGAAAGTAACTCTATTTACCTATTTGGAATGTTATCTTGTATAAAATTCATATTCAATTTTGATAAAATTAAAAAAAACTTAGAGATCGTGTATTAAGTGGACGTAAACAGGATATGAAAATTTGTATGGAAATCGATTATATTTCAAGTTAGGAATAAAAATTTCATTATGTTTATAATTTCAATAAGAAGTAGGTAATGGTTCTAGTTAGTAACACCGTTGATAACTATATTCGCGGGTCGTAGGACTGGTTTTACCTGTGAGGGGACAGGTAAGAATACAATTCCCTTCTGCCGCTGGGAAACATCTCGTAAGTGCCGAGTAACACAGCACCCCTTGGTAGAGGATCTGTTCCCATACTGGCTTGGGACCACCAGCATGCGAACTTAATCGCCAAGTGTCTCTGACCCACTGACGATGTGGCCCACTAGCGGACGAGCATCTGGGCCACATCTACCCCTCCCTCTCCCTTGCTCGGGGTCCATTGAAACCGCAGCAGTCTTCTCTTCGCTCCCCCTCCTCACTCTATCTTCTCTATCAGGCGGAAACGCATTGACAAAACAAGAGATACCCTCTAGTTTTGTCGATGTCCATGGGCGACGGTGGCCACTTTCCATCAGGAGGACCGTCTGCTCGTTTGTCCCTTATCCATCATAAAAAAAATATAACTCCCGATAGAATTGAGCCAGTTGTGAAACGGAGCTGGCCTGGTTTGGCTGTATAATTATCTTATTACGTATTGGTGAGTTATTGTCATATACAAACTTAATTTATTAATATTTCTCAATGTTATTTTATCTTGAATGTGTCTAATTAGAATACTTAAAATAGTAACGTATGGATAGCTGTCAACTTGTTAAATGTAATTGTTAAATATGATTTTAATATTTAGAAAGGGGCCATAAAACAACAAGGACAACGTTCAGTAATTTTATTACTTACTGTTGTCCTTGACATTGTTTTTATTTGATTGAAAAAAATTGACACTTACAACATATCATTTTTTCATAATAAAAATATAACGAATGGAAGATATTTATGAGACCTTTTTGTTAAGGGTCTTTGTAAATCAATAAAATTCAGAACAATTATTTGTCTGCCTGTATTGTTCTTTTAATTACAGATGTGTATTTTGTAGAGATTAGATATTCGGCTGTTCGGCCATTTTTTCCACTAATCGGCCGAATACTGAATCACGATAAACAATGCGTAATATTTTTATATTTGATAAAATAAAAATACTCACAAATATTTTTATTTTATCTATAACTAAACATATTAATTTTTTGGCATTTGTTGATAGCAAACGATTGCGAATTCTGCTAGATTAAGGTATTGTTTTCCGTTTTCTGACCACCAATTATAAGGGTCTGCTGTCCTTTCAACAAACAAAAGCGCCCACGACCCATGGATATAACACTTCTTTAGTAAAATACATGCGAAAGATTCTAAGTGATGCCGAATATTCGTTATTCGGCGAAATAACTACTCGTGGCTCTAGTATTTTGTATAACTTAGTGTACTACTTGCCTAATGGAAGTATAATTATGGAACATTACGTAAGAAGACTACATTAGAAGAAAATTGCCAATTATTAATTTCATTTTTTCAATCTTTTTCCAAAATTAAAGTGTTTTTAAACTGCATTTAGTTTCTTGTGTGATCAATGATAATTTTATTATTATAGTTTGAATTTTAATTAGAATGTAACTTTATATAATCTAGAAAAAAATTATTTTGTCTGCTTTGAAAACTTCCTTTTCCCAGAAATTATGAAAATATTTTGGTGGCTATTAGATTAATATAATAATTTGATTTTGTAACTGTAAGCTAATCATTTAAGTTAAATTTATAAAATAAAAATTCATCTAAGTGCAGGTTGGACTCCTGAATCGAGGGTTCTGTATAATTTTCATTGAGAAACAAACTTAACTTTATGTAACACGGTTTTCGGATTTACGAGTACTATAAAATCTTGCTTTTCACTAGATTTAATTATTTTACGACGACGGGAAGTAGGCAAAGGCAATCTTATACGAGTAACCAAAAGATGAATAAATGGCTGTTTTTTTCTTATTGCAATCGCTTAGAAGTTTGATGTTTTCATATCTCCAAAAGACTGCAGAGCTATTTAATGAAATTTTAAATTAATCTCCATGTGTTCCTAAGAAAAAGAGTCTTGACACTCAGACGGACGACGATCACTTCGGTGACCGAAGGCTTCCTTTTTTTCCCTTTTACTTACGGAACCCTAAAAAAATCTATTACAAATATTGTCTTAATTATATACCTTGTTGTTAAATTTGTTACAGGTTTGAAATATTATTTACTAAATTAATTTTTATAATTACTACTAAAAAAAACTTTTTTGCATAATTTTTAGAAAAGGTTTAATTGCATAGCGCAGTCATTGATTTTATTATTTTAGCAATAGTTTACCAATAGTTCACACTCTATTAGGTTCTGAAAATATTATATATTTTTAAAAATTTAATCGATGGCAATCATATGATTGCCAGGTCCTAAAAAAATGATGGAAACATTTTTCAAAATAAGCTTTATGGGTATTCAATACATAGAACACGTTTATTTTTAATCATCATTTATTTTACCATATATATTTGTAAAATCTTCACTTATATCAAACTTTCTGTAACTTGTAATTAAAATACCTGGTAATAAAAATCACAACAAATCAGATCCATATCATGATTTTTTTATTGTTGCAGAAATAGGAAATAGAAAGCAAATAATACTAAATATATTGTGTTAATCTTGTATAGATAGATAGATATGTGTTTTTGAAAATAATTTTAATATGTATTAGTCCTTCGATTCGCCAATTATTCTAACATGAAACCTACAAAAAAGGTTATCAAACAATTGTACCTATATCTACATAATACTTTCAATATATAAAACAATTGTAAAAAACAAACAAACTGCAAGCAATGGTTACGGTCTCTATAAATGACCTAACGGTGACCATTCCGTCTCACCCACTATCTACTATCCAAGATGGCGCCACGTCTGTTTGTCACTGCGGTAATATTGTTTATTTATAAGTGCAAGTGAATCAGTGAAAATTACTTTATTTTGTTTAATGTCTTCGGTGTAATGTGGAACTTTAAATGTTTCAGAAATGGTTGTGTGTCCTCGTTTTGAATTCTGGACTCTGGAGTCCAGTGAGGAGTGTGACTCGAACTCCTCGTCAAGTGCCTTCTACTATTGAAGATCAAGCTAAATTTTTCCAGTGAGTATCTATTTATTTTTAAACTTTGTTCCAGTTTTTGTATCAAGGGTAGGGAATCCAGCCTTCCTAGTATATATAAAAAAATACGAATTTTTCCTTATTAAATTTAAATCTATAATTAATCTAGAATTATTAATTTAAAATAAAGTATTAATTTAATAAAAAGTTAATTTTTATACTATTACCTATTTAATATAAACCTAAATTCTTTAAATTCCTGAAATTCATTAAAAAAAAATATTGATATCCAATCCATGCAGATTTTTTTCTTGATTTGAAAATATTAAAAAATAGTAATAAATTTTATTTTCGGAAAATGTGTTTTAGGTACCTACTACCACTGATATTTATTTTTTAATTCATTTATTATTCTTGGAAGTATTAATCAATTTTTTTTATGGTTTTTTAACTTAAAAGATGGCGACTTTTTAGTTAGTCAAGATACGGTCCATAGATGTATTAAAAAATAATAGATAGCTCTAGTTCTCCATTGTAGCATGAATGAAGTCGAAAGTGGAAGAAAGTTTCATCAAAATCGGATAATTAAATTAAACATTATAAAGGTTTAGTTGACAGTATTTTAAATTTTGAAACGATTGCATAAAGTTTTAAATATAATTACTTGTAGACACATTTTTCATGCAAGTTTGGACAAATGTACCGCAATGTAACCTAATTTGTACTTTTATGTACTTTCAATCTGTTGATATAGTAAATTCATAAAGCAAGGTTATATTGCTCAAGCTTGAAGAGATAAAATTTGCTTTATAGGGATTTTTTCTCGGTACAGTTGAGTCCATACAAGATAGAGTTCGGCCATGTTTGTGAGGACCCCAACACTTGGGAGCAGCGGTATGAGAAGAAAGACTTTAAGAACCACAGGGATATGGGAAAAGTAATCTTTTTTTATTTTCGCTTTCTTAACCTTTCTGTTTCTTTCTCTGTCGCGCTTGGTTTGGCTTGGCTGAAGGTATAGACACTTGCCTACTTCTGAAGACTTCGATCAGGGGCACCGGCTCGGGAGTGAAGGCCATTTTATTGAGAGACATGAATGATCAAGACCGGCTGATGGATTGTTTGCTGCTAAAGTACGCTGCTTATGCTTTTTATTACACAATATTAATGCCAATTAACAAATATTCATTAAGATATTATACTGTAGATTCACAGTCAGTCGCTTAAAAAGTCTCCCAGACAAAGGATGTCCACAACAAAAATAATTCTGATTCAATATTAGTAACTTCGTAGGCGACTTCTTAAGACGTAATATCAGACTATAATATTTTTTTAAAACCTAATTTTAATCAATAGATGACGTCTGACTATAAAAAAATTACCAACAAAAAGATTATAATAATGTTTCACTTCTAGTTAAATGTTTTAGTGTAATAATTTAATAAATATAGGTAGTTAAACAAATATTCTGTATACAGGTACGATGGGGTGACAAAAAAGGTGGATACGGAGAACATTACTGGGATTTGAATCATGCTGTCCCTGATGGAAACCAAAATGGTAATGACGATGGAGATGACGGCTCCTACCATGAACCTAATAATTCTGATGAACGAGAACAATTGCATAATAGTAAAATCGTTCAAAAATACGACACTAATGAGTACAACCCACAAAAATACATCCAATACCATGATATTGCAAGAAAAAAGAGAGATGGGAAAATTAAAACAACCACTACAAAAAGTGATGAAGTTAAGGATGAAGATGAGGTACATAATGATGAGGAAGAAAAAAATTATAAACTAAAAAAGCATAAAAAATCGTCGCATAACAAAGATAATTCTAAAATAATAGACTTTGATGATGAAGTAACAACTAAGCCATCGAAACTAAAAAGACATTTACACGAATACGAAAAAGAAGCACCAAAGAAAAGGGATAAGAATCATGTAGTTTTAGTAATTAATCAGAAACAAAAAGAAGAACAAGAACGGAAGCAATCAGAACCAAAACGTTTCGTACCTTATGAAGGAGGAGCAGGAGTAAGACAACACGTACGACCTGAAATAGCAGACGCTTCTATACCTAGACTTTATCTAGAACCTTCTACAGGTCACGTGATAGACAGAACAACGGGACATGCATATGTATTACAACCAGTAAATCTTAATAATTAGTCTATATTAACTGTAATTGTAATTATTTATTAAAAACGTAATTTTAGCCTTGTTTTTATTACCATTTACACCAATTTAATTGCATTTTTATGTAAAAGTCTTGTAAATGATGAAAGAGGATGTTTATTACTAAATCTTCAAGAGATTTAAGTTGATTAAGCTTACGAAATTACGTAGGTAGTTAATAAAATACACTGTAAATCAGTTATTCATGTAAATGCCAAATGCAATAGCATAATAAAGGGTTCTGGTGTCTGTTTATTAGTCATCTGTTTGACTTGTACAAATTATTAGGGTGAATTCCACCAACCAACATTATTTCGTTCATTAAACCAACAGTTTAGATAAATATGTGCACCAACTTAGAATACTTAGTGACGTCACAATATTATCCAATATTATTTCGTTCATGAAACCATCAGTTTAGATAAATATGTGCACCAACTTACAATAGTTAGTGACGTCACAATATTATCCAATATTATTTCGTTCATGAAACCATCAGTTTAGATAAATATGTGCACCAACTTACAATAGTTAGTGACGTCATAATATTATCCAATATTATTTCGTTCATCAAACCAACAGTTTAGATAAATATGTGCACCAACTTGCAATAGTTAGTGACGTCACAATATTATCCAATATTATTTCGTTCATCAAACCAACAGTTTAGATAAATATGTGCACCAACTTGCAATAGTTAGTGTCGTCACAATATTATCCAATATTACTTCGTTCATCAAACCATCAGTTTAGATAAATATGTGCACCAACTTACATTAGTTAGTGACGTCACAATATTATCCAATATTACTTCGTTCATCAAACCATCAGTTTAGATAAATATGTGCACCAACTTACAATAGTTAGTGACGTCATAATATTATCCAATATTATTTCGTTCATCAAACCAACAGTTTAGATAAATATGTGCACCAACTTGCAATAGTTAGTGACGTCACAATATTATCCAATATTATTTCGTTCATCAAACCAACAGTTTAGATAAATATGTGCACCAACTTGCAATAGTTAGTGACGTCACAATATTATCCAATATTACTTCGTTCATCAAACCATCAGTTTAGATAAATATGTGCACCAACTTACATTAGTTAGTGACGTCACAATATTATCCAATATTACTTCGTTCATCAAACCATCAGTTTAGATAAATATGTGCACCAACTTACAATAGTTAGTGACGTCACAATATTATCCAATATTACTTCGTTCATCAAACCATCAGTTTAGATAAATATGTGCACCAACTTACATTAGTTAGTGACGTCACAATATTATCCAATATTACTTCGTTCATCAAACCATCAGTTTAGATAAATATGTGCACCAACTTACATTAGTTAGTGACGTCACAATATTATCCAATATTACTTCGTTCATCAAACCATCAGTTTAGATAAATATGTGCACCAACTTACAATAGTTAGTGACGTCACAATATTATCCAATATTACTTCGTTCATCAAACCATCAGTTTAGATAAATATGTGCACCAACTTACATTAGTTAGTGACGTCACAATATTATCCAATATTATTTCGCTCATCAAACCAGCAGTTTAGATAAATATGTGCACCAACTTACATTAGTTAGTGACGTCACAATATTATCCAATATTATTTCGCTCATCAAACCAGCAGTTTAGATAAATATGTGCACCAACTGACAATGATTAAACTGACGTCGCAATATTATTTATTATTTTATTTATTTAAATAGCGCATGTGTACATTAATATCTATTTGTGTATCTAAGTTTATTCGCAGTGAATGTTTGTTACCATTTTTATTGACAATCAATTCATCAACCTCAAGGTTACCTGGAAGAGGTCGCTTTAATTGATAAGGCCGTCTGTTGTTAAAATTTTCGTGTACTTTTCACAGTATTTACCTACAGTTTCATTGTCTTTAAGATATCAAATTATTTGATGGCGCAAATTAACTCATCTTTAGTTATAGTTTTGGTGCAATTCGCCCTTAAATATTATAGTGACGTCACTGTTAATATGTCAAGGTGATGTACGTCAAATAAGTTACTCAAAATATACTCTGCGAGGCGAAGACCAATAGTTTCTGAATTAGACTCTATCTATGTCAAAATATAACTTCCGTAAATCCAACCTAACGAAAAACACTTGACTATTTCGTAAGTAGGTCAATAACTAAAGTTAATAAAAAATTAAGTTAGTAGGTTACTAAAAGAAATTCTATTACACAGATTGGCTGTAACGGTCTTTAGCCGATGTTTGTTTATAATAGCGTTTGGTCACTATTGAGTGATTGTAAACATTTTTTACTTTATTATAATTTGGTGATTACATTATTATTACTGAAACAACATTACAAAAGTTTTCATAACAGCAATATGTTGAATGAAATGCTTACGCGTAATTACGCCAAAAGTATTATTTGTGCTCTGAAATAAAAAAAAAATAAAGATTAAACAGATGAAACGTCCATGAAAATAAATAAAATTGGAGTGTCTGTTTGTAATATTAAAATAAATGCTTTTTACTGAGTCCAGACAACAGACTATCTGTCTGTCTGTTTGTTTCGGCTAATCTTTGAAATAGCTGCATTGATGAAACAAGGAGTAACATTGGCTATTTACCATCTCGCTACGACCCATAGGAGTGGAGCAACACGCGCACAATTTATTATATAAAACAAAGTCGGGTTAGTTACACCGTTTATAACTCAAAAACTGCTAGACCGATTTTGATGATATTTTGTGCAGAAATAGACCACCGCCTTCTCCTGTAGCTGCTATGTTAGTACGACACGAACCCTGGGAGGTGGTAATCTAATTTTGTGAAGTTGTAATGTTAAGAAAGAAGACTGCTGGGCAAGTACGCGAACGGAGCGAGATCTTTAGGTTGGGATTAAAACTAGGAGGGGTACTACGAACATCCTCCAACATGTGCTGAAGATGGCCACTTAGGGGGTTTTGTGTAAAATCTCACATAACCCGACTCCCTTCTGGATGTAAGATAATGGTCTCTGTTACCAAAAACAGCTTGGGAAATAAAAGATTGAAGGGCCTGAAATAGCGGATGAAATTTTGTATGAGTGTTAGTCTTAAACATAAATACACGCGATAAAATTTACCGGAACAAAACAAAGGCGGGTTGTTTAGTAATACGATAAACATTGTCTAACTATTATGTAAGGTTTATTAAGAAAGTTATTGTACTACTTGTAATGAATTTGAAATTGACATTAAGAAATATTTAAAATTCTCATGGTGACGAGAAAAAATTAAGGCATTTTGTATACGTATATGCTATAAGGGAGTCTTAAAGTTCAATAAACTATCCATCAAATTTATAAGCAAAAATTTAAAATATTACATAAAGTTACCAGTTTTTTTATCAGAATTTCTTTACTTACAGCATAAAACAATAAAAGTGAAAGTCATAAACAATAACTTTCTTTGTTCATGGCAATTCACCAAATTTTTACACTTCTAACTTAATTTGAACGAACCAGTAATACCAATCTTAAACGCTTTTTAAATATTTGAAATTTGACAATTCATTTAAAAATAGAATAAAACATCTGTTTGGCTTCGTTCAGAAACAGTAAACAGTTTTTTTTAATAAAACTAATATTTAAATAATTTATAATTTATTACAATATTAATAAGATTTTATTTTTATATTTTTTTAAACTGTAAAAAATAATTTAGTTACAATTCAACTTCTATTAACTTTCCCACGAAAGTATGATTAGAACAATAGTACATCTTCTAACGGTCAACTATTATAGTTACATGCGGGATCCTCTTATCTTTAAATACATCTTTTATCAGATTTTACCGTATTGTCTACAATTAAAAATATAAATATAATTGTTTTACTGACTTTATCTTTTCATAGTTAACGTTATTTGTTATTACTATATTATTTTAAAGATTTAAAAGTAAATGAAAACTATCGACACTAATTAACTATCCAATTATTTATAATCTACATGAAACACACACACACACATTAATAAAAACCAATTAAAAAAATAAATTTAAATTATTAAACAATTTCTATTGATAAATCTTTTATAAATACAATCCCATATACCTATAAAATATTTTAATAAGAAAATTGTTTTGATTTTTTGCTGCTCCCGGTCCATAAGGGTCGTAGAACATCTCCCTGTGGGACGCCCTATTGAAGTGAATGCGCACGCGCCTAAGATAAAAAATATTAAAGAATGATGATGGAACGAAATGCTGGCCCATTGTTGTTGGTTGCATTAACGTTTCATCACCTCTGAATAGAGAATCAAATCTTAAGAAAAAAAATGCATTTTCAAATGTTAATACTTGTAATTTTTATTTTTAAGAGGATAGGAGTCGGAGCTTTTTTTAATTTTCAGTAAATAAATGTCAAATCCGCAGACAAATACAAATCCATAGATTACCTATACAAAATTTCTTTCATGATTACATTTATTCTTGCATGGCAATTTATAAATTATTGTCTATTATCAAAATCCACATAATACAAACGTATTGTATATATCCTTACAAATAATACCATCTTATACTAATATATAAAGCTTAAGAGTTTGATTGCTTGAACGCCCTAATCTCAGGAACTACTGGTCTGATTTGAAAAATTCTTTCATTGTTAGATATCCCATTTATGGAGGAAAGCTATAGGTTATATATCATCACTCTAATACCTTTAAGACCGGAGCATCACGCGGACAAAGTCGCGCGGGACGGCTAGTTTATAATATTAGTAAGATTGCCTACAGCAAAAATATAATTTAAAAAAGTATTTTTACCATCATAAAACATTTTGAAGACATTTCAAAAACAACAATAGATAATGCAAAAGTTCCCACACATCGCATAATCCTTGCAAGACGTCCGTTATCACGCACTCAGTATATTACGGTCAAAGGATATTGTCCACCCTTGCATTTTGCAAACCAGTTTGACCAGTTCACTACGTGGGAATTTTGTCCACTATCTCTTACTAATTAGATAGCCCTTATTACAAGGTAATAAGATTCAAATTTGATCAATAAATTTCATTATTCTTTTCTATATGTCTATCGAATTTGTACTCAATGGTGGTATAATAAGGTATATTTTGCAATAAGTATTGAAATTTCAAATTCGATAAAGATTCGCTATTGTAGTCTTTTGAATCGCCAAAGGTGTCCTTTGTACACTTGTTCGTTTGTAGGGGTGCTTGTTTGATTTACAATGTATGAGACATATTGCATTTGAAAGCATATGATATTGCCAGATTGTAACCCACTAAAAAATAAATTATAATTTATTTGGAAGGTTTTACTATGTTTTCACCGAAATTCAATAAAAATCTTTTTATTCAAGCGGATGATATACGAAGGTATAAGATCTATCGATAATTTTAATTTTAGGGACACGAAACAGGAGCGTTCCATAAAAAATCGATTAGTTTCGATTTATCGCAGTCGATAAACCATTCGAAATTATTGATTAACATCAAATCGTTTCAATTATATAAAAATATCGGTAAATTTTTTATCACTTTAAAATATTTCTGAGCATGATCGTAAGTGCAATGTGTCACGAAGCAAATTGTACATTTCGTTATGCAAATAAAAGGGTCATTTACTGTCCTTTCCCACAGGGAAGTGGTCGATCAGGTTTTGGACGAACCCTTGCCAATACGCATAAAGGGACATCTTCCTTGTCCTTGTCCAATTCTTTTGTCCATAACTCGTTTGACCAGTTTGGGCATGAGAAAATTGTCTTAGAGTATTATTATTTATGTTTTATTTTGTAACTGAAATTTGCAATTGTAAAACGGTAAATAGAGAAAAGATTAGTAAAATAAAGTAACTACAATTTTTAGTCAAAATGTATGCCCTTTAAAATGGGTATGTGACATTCATTCATATTATACAAATTTACAGTGATAAAGAAATTTGTAGCGTCTTCTCAATATTTCACAGTGATTCACATAAATGAAGACATTCGGGTTTCCTAGTGATACGTTGGTATTGAAGTGATAACCTCATTATGCTATAGTAGAAATATTTAATGGCAAAATGGAAACGACTTAATATTCAGTATTCTAGTCAGCTTAAACAAGATTTGATTGAAAAAACGAGATGTTAAATTTTTTGTTTGTGCATTACTTAACATGTGTCTAGGATTTTAAAATTCGGTCGTATTAATAAAAACTTAGCTGGTTTGAGGTATAATTATTATGACATTGCTAAGAACAACACAGTTTTCGATAAGTGGTTGTGATTTATGATTATGGCACTAAAATTTGACAATGTTAGTTGCTCATGAGCACTTTCATCAGAAGTGTAATTCAATCACATTAAAAGAAACTGTTCTTTTTATTTTTGTTGGGAATTAATACATGTTGTTACAAGATTTTAATATTTTAAAAAAGATTTTAAATAATCAAACAAAAAAAGGTGTTTTAGTTCCTCTGAAATTAATATTATATCTCATTATTTATTTTAAAAAAAAATTAAAATAATATACTAAACCAATTCAATAACACTACGCTGTATGAAAAAAATATCAATCATATAGATCAACAGTTAAAGTGTACATAACAATTACACTTCCGCATATTCAAACACCCAAACATTGTAAGGGGTGGGGAGAAATCAAACCCCTTTGAATTAAATACAATACAAAAGATATGCAAAAGAGATCATAGTTTACCTTGCATACCGTTTCATTTTAATGTTAGTAAGGTAGAAGTTGTTATAGTGGTCACATCAAAACAAAATTGACCTTCAAGTTTTAATAAATAGATGTCAAGTGAAAAATAAAAGAAAAATATCTGGTGAAGGCTGTTTATTGATTTATATTAAGGCTTATACAATTAAGGTAAGTAGGACAAAATGAAATGATGATGATGTTTTTTTTTGTAATTTTTAAGTTATTGATTCCTTTACATATTTGATTGTCTCTGGTAAAACTCACACTATCCATATAACATTTTCTTTTTATATTTTGTTAAAATCATATAAGGTTGATACAAAATATTAAATCCAATAAAGGTGTAAAATGAATGGAAATGGTATAAATTGATTTAAAGGTAATGAAATAGGCGTGCAAAGATGTAAATTACACGATCTAGATGTTTCAAACTTGCTTGATTACATTTTTTTGACTTTTTGTGTTTTTTTTTTTCAATTTTTTTTGGCTCGTGACAATGAAATGGTTTTGAAGTTTATTCAGGCTCGTTCATCCTAAGGCGAGCGAAATCCTCGAAAACGATGTTGTCTTCCTCCTCATTGGTATACAGAGAGTTTTCATAGCGGTGTCTCTCGATGGATTGCATCTTCTTCATTGCGTTGAATCGTTGACGTTCAACGGTACCTATAAATAAAAATACGTTTTTAATATCTTTGACAAAACTACCCTCATTTCCAAGTAAATATTATTCAATCTGCATACCTTCAGCTGGGTGCAGCAGTTTGAAGGGCACATCGGTAACAAGCTCGCCTCCAAGTGTTCCGCAGTTAAGCTTCACACGTACGGAGTAAGAAACCACAATACCAATAGCTTCAGCTGGGCACTTGCCCTCAGAAACCAGGGTAGAGCTAGCAAGGTTGACGTCATCTTCCTTTAAGTGACCATCCAAGGCAACACCTGTAGAAATAACATTTAAAATAATTATAATAAAAATTATTTAGATTATAATTACCAGTGCATGGTATCAATTTGCTATTTACCGCGGACGTCCTTATTGCTGCGAGCCAAAGGTACCAAGTAGAATGTCTTGGAGAGGCTTGCACCAGGTGTAACTGGGCAACCTTCACGGCTTTCCAGAGATGCAACGTGGCGGCTGAACTGAGAGTTGATCATGGTAATTTCAACATGTTGCACTACCATGCAGCGAATGTTGCGTACAGATTTCCTGGAGTTGTTGGATACAATAATGTTAGCAGCAACCTTCTCGCCATGGTAGTAGATTTCCTTGTCTAGAGTCACCTCTAAGCTGATCTTGCCATTGCTGAAAGTAAAGCCCTTGCTGACCAGAGAGCTCGGTAGGCGTCGTCCACGGGAGGCTGGAGCATGTTGTAGCTAAAATATTTTAAAAATTAATATATATTGCACATATTTTATTCGTCTTTAATAAATGGAAAAAATATTAAATCATTACCTTCTTGATGGCAAGAGTAACAGAGCTCCTCTTGTGACCCTTGTCATCTTCGCTGTCAGCCACATAAGTTCGTACGCAGTATTCAACGCCCATAGGCTTGCCCTGGTCATCGTCAGATGGTTGAAGGGTTACCTAGATTTAATAATGGACTATTAGATTTCTGCGAATTGGTCAAACAGAATAGCACTAATAAATTTTCATATGTTGTATTTTACCGAGCTTGGTGACATCTCGGGGAAAGAGAAGGTGAATGGGAATGCATTAGGTCCAAGTTTCTTGAGCAGCTTTTCCTGGACAGGTGTCAGTTCCATTTTCGCGTTGACCATCGGTACAACTTGCTCTTGGCCCACGACCATTTCCTTGGAGAATTTGACTCCCATGACCTCATCTTCCTCCCTACCGAAGCGGTAAGTCGTAACCAGCTGTATGCAGGCAAAAGGATAATTATTTATACACACTTCATATTTAAAACACAAAACACACTGATCATGTTCTGATATCACATCACTTTATACCTGGCTGTAAACTTTTCGTCCTTTCAGGTACTCGGTATCGACCACCACGACTCCATCGATCGGATCGCAGTAATCTATATGATCAATGAAGTCCCGCTTGCCCAGGTAAACCGTAACCTTTCCATTAGGAGTAGTTTTCTTAAAAACTTTAACAGCAACCACGAAAGCCAAAGCCAGGTAGTCAAGCATTTTGAGTGATTTTAGTAAGCGCCAGGAAAGTTAAAGGAATTTAAAACAATTATATGGAGTATTGGTAAGGATTGTGTGAGTTTTGAAGCGCTCACCAGAAATGTCGAATGGTGCCCATGTCCCTTTATATATATTTCACATGCGAGGTTTCCTTTAGCGTGGAATGATCTAATAGGATTTGGATCGTGGGAGTGCAAATTGGATTAAAATCGTGTGATGGTAATATGTAACCGAATCGATATATTGCGTATTCCAACACTATTTGATGTTTTAAATCCGGTCAAGGGAATGTCAATTGTCAAGTTGTGTTTTGACAGCTAGAAAAGGGTTATGTTGAATTTTGTTATCGTGTTTAGTTGTTTAAAAGAAAATGTAGTACTCTAATTGGATTCTTAGTAGATTATAATTCGGATTATCAGGTTCTAATGCTTATAATAAGCAGATAATGTAATTGGAATTAACTTTGAATTTGCACAGTAAGGATATCTTTGTTTCATTTGCATTTGAACTCTGTTTAAAAGAAATCTTTTGTAGTACAATCCTATCTAAGTTATATTAAATACACAAAAATGCTCTACTTTTATAGCTTATAATTGTTTTGTTAAGAAGTTTATAGTTTTTTTGTCTTATAGAAGAGGCAAAGATCAATCATCATACAGCCTTATTGGTTATAACTTATCTTACAGGTTTTATAACCAAGAATTACTTTATAATTTTAAATTTGTTTAAAAAAAATGCAATAATTTTTGAATTAAATAGAATTTTTTTGTATATCTTATTTTTACATATTTTAGTTACACAATCAGCATGCCTACATTCCTGACACCGGGCCGGCATGGCTACAGTGTAAGGTTTTCCCGAACTAGACCTGATGCTCTTGCAGTTGCTACAAGCCAGTACTATGGTCTTGCTGGAGGAGGCACACTATTCTTTCTAGAATTATCTCCAGAAGGGACTTCTATAGTAGAGTTACAGAAATTGGAATGGAGTGATGGATTATTTGATGTGGTAAATATGACTATTATGAAATAATTTCTTTTGTGTGAATTACAGTAAAGGTTACTCACTTACTTACTGTAATGTCTCAGTAGTATCAATATACTGTTAAATATGGGTTAAGCAATAAATGCAGACCTACAGTATCAAGGCTTTGTGATTAAAATTACTCCTGAGGGTTATACAATAATCATGATTTTGGTCATGGCAGCATATTCATTTGGTTAACTCTATCTTTTCAATTGTCTCATTTCATACTGATTCAATTGTGCCACCTGTAAAATGCTACTCATTGTAATTTTTTTTTAAATACTAGGAGAATGACATACTACTAGTATTCCTTAACCCCTCCAAGTAAGCTAAAATGCTTGTGTTAGGCGTGGGCCACGCCAGTAGTCTAATGACTGGGATTTGAACCCACAACCTATCAATTGTCTAACACCTCAACCACTGAGCTGAGTATTCTCTTATTTAACTTGTCATGAAACAAAAGATAAACAAAGATATCAATGACACCTATAGATAATAGATTTGAATCCTTATGTTCTTCATAGACTAAGACAAAGAACCTTTTCATGATTGGTTTACATTTTATCTCACTTTAGACTACTGACACTTTAAATTTGCTTGAATGCACTAATCTAAGGAACTACTGGTCCGATTTAAAAATTGCTTCAGTGTTAGATAGCCCATTTATTGAGAAAGGCTATAATCATCATGCTAAGACTAATTGGAGCAGATGATTACGGGCACAAAGTCACAAGGGTTGGCTAGTAAACTATAGACACTCTTGTATTGTTCATTTCCACCCTTTCCATAGTTATAAAACAGATATAAGTTTCTAGAAAAAGTAACAGCTTATATGTGATACTTTTGTACGAGTTTACATATTAAAACATGGGTGTGTCATGTAAAGTTTTAGAGCATGTACTTTAATCCCTTATTTCTCATAAATAATCTTATAATGTATATTTTCCATAAGGTAACTAACATTGAAGCCTCAGTAGTGCAGTTATGTGAGCACTGACGAAAGCTAAGCTGGCTTTGTAGTTATTTATAGATTTTACTTGACTCATCTATGTCTACAGTAACAGTAATAATAAAACAAATTATACAATTTCCTCTTTAAAGGTTCCTAAACTTAATTGGAGGTAGTTCAGTTGGAATGTTCATCGCTTGTAGATAAATACATTTCCTTCCAAATTTTTCTCATCTAAATTATATACACAATTTCAAAGCCCCCCCAAAAAAAGATAGTTGTATCTATAGATAGTTGCAATGAATTAATTACAGAAGTCTGAAATTTTATCTCGACTGGATTATGAGTTACAGACTCTTTTTTACATCACTCATCGAGTCATTATCAACCCATTGGCATAGAGGTTGATATAAACCATTTTAGGAATCATTGATCTATACTAATAAAGTTTTTAAAATTAGATTATTAACTATATTAAATATTATTTAGAATGTTGTAATTTCAAATTTCATGCTCAATACTATAGTAAATTATTTTCTGTAAAAACTTTAAAGTTTTGAAACATTTGATAATTGGAATAATTTATTTATATTTATTAAATATAGTAAAATATATTTGTATTATATTATTTTTATGTTTGTTTAATATTGCTGATTGATATTCAAAGATATTTTTGGGGTACTTTTGTAACAGAGTTTAGTATAGAGTTTGACCACAGATAATTAAAGGTGAATTTATATTTATCTGATGTGTTGTGACCTGTTATGTTGTGATGGCTAGTTTTCACATTTATATGTCGTGATTTGACGTCTTGTGACAATATTTTGAATCAATACAGCTCTACGAAAGGTAATATGTTTTCAATGATCTCCCATGAGTTATCTGATTCTGATTCAAATTATGAAGAAGATATTAAATTTATGATGCTGGCAACTTTGTCTCATAAATCACATTATATTATAATACAATTTCACTTAAGTCGTCCATACTTGAAAATGATACATGGGACTATGACTCGTCACAACACGCCACTGGCGCTTGCACATTTGTCTGACGTATCATGACGACGCCATTCCCCCGACCCTCTGCTCTGACTGATTATTTTTTTTTTTTCTAGACATGGTCAGGCACTGCGGATGGTGTTGCTGCATGTGGAGCTGGTGATGGCGCTGTGGTAATCTGGAGAGGGGGATGCGCAGCACCATTGAGAGTGTTACGAGCTCATCATAGTGAAGTTTGTTCTGTCGACTGGCCGAGGGCGCATCTATTAAGTGCTAGTTGGGATACTACTGTTAAGTTGGTAAGTTTTTCCATTAATATAAACTGTGATTCTAACAGAAAGTGTAATTGTTGCCAGAAATGTGCAAAATAGTTTATAAAAAGTATTCAAATATTAAATGCAAAAATTTTTGTATTTTTTATTTTAAGTACAAAATATGAAATACTTTTTCATTTGGTATTTAAAATACCAAATGCAAAATACATATTGCCAAAATACTTTATTCAAACAAAATACTTTTATGGCTTTAAAAGAATTTGCCTTTATTTATTACTAAGTTTTTTTTGACATAATCACGTTCTTTTTCAAGTCATGTAATGTCAAGTACATAAATTAGACATAATTAATGGACTAATTAAGACATAATCAGGGGGCCTGATAACTTATGATTATGTCAAAGCAATAATGAAAATATAATAAACTCTGATATTAGTCTACTCTTTGTTTGTTCCTTATCCATAACTGGTTCCACTATTACATTTGTACATACGAAAAACAAAGATTACTTGTGTTGTCAAACGGAAGCATCATAGAAGCCAGTTAAAAGTTGTATCATCGGCTTTTCTATTACCCATCCGTTCAGTGTTGCCATAGTGAAAAAAGGTTTATAACATTCATTTATTGATGATGACAAAATTTATTGTTAACAAATGTATTTTGCATTTTACAAATACAAAACATGTCTTAAAGGGTATTTCAAATAAAATACAAAATGTTTTTAAAACTAAACTATTTAAATACAAAATGGAAATAGGTATTTTGTATTTCAAGTTTTTGAAAAATGTCACATCACTGACTAGAAATATTAAAACATATTGGAGTCATATTAAGACTAATATATAACTATGTAGTGTATAACATAATAGCATACAATTTTATATAACAGTCAGCTACATAAATGATAATATGATAAATCTGAAATTGAATTAATATCATTATTTTTATTGTAATTATTAAGATTTACTCCTTCAATGGTCAAAATCGGGTGATGGTCATTTAAAAAAAAAAGATGAATTAATGCCACAGTTAATTGTTTGTTTACTAAAGACATCATTAAATTGTGATCTCAGTGAACAAGCAGTAATATGGTTTTGATGGAGAAATCTCAGGCGTAAAGGTTTCATCACGATATTTTGACTGAACACTGAAGCGTTAGTGGCACAGTGGATCAGGCGTTGGATCCACGGTCGTGGATTCAAATTCCAGTTGTTACATTACTGACGTGGCCCACTCCTAACACAAGCATTTAAGCTTAGTTGGAGGGGTTAAGGAATACTAGTAGTATGTGATCCATACTACTAGTATTCTTTTCAAGCTTTTCCACTAATGCGGGATATTAATATTGTTTTATAGTGGGATCCAGAATCGGAAGTATGTCTCAGTACATTTGCGGGTCACTCGCAGCTGGTCTACACAGCAACATTCTCCCCACATTCCCCAGCAACTTTCGCCTCAGTATCTGGCGACGGTCATCTCAAGTTATGGACATGTACGGAACCTTCTAGACCTGCAGCTGTTATAAAGGCACATGATGCTGAGGTAATTAATTTGAAAAATTATTGATATATTCAAATAATATGTAGATGAAAACGAGACATTTTGTGTGTATAAATATTAATTAAACAAGCATTATTTATATAATAAAAAGCATAGTTATGAACAAAATGACGTTTACTAAATCGTGACGTCACTTCATGCATTTAATCTTATAAAGACTAAAATATAGCACCATGCATCACTCATTGATTCCTATGAACATATTTAGAATATTAAATAGACAGAAAAAGATAGAAAATTAATGCGTGTGTGCTAAACAGTATATAAGTAAATGCGTATTTTATAATCTATGTATATTTTTCTATACTTAGATTTTTTAATATATAAATTCTAATTATAAATAATCAGGAATTTGTTTCTGTTTTACGTTGTATATTTAAGTTTCAAAGTTCTTAGCAGATAATAAAAATGGCGTTAAATGACGTAATCTGTTTAGGCGTTTTAGTATGTTACTGAGTTAGAAAATGGCGTCCTACCATTACTACGAGTTTTCTAGAACTATTTGTAGTATATCTTATAGTTTCTAATTATAAATGAAGATACGTAGGTAAGACAAAAAAAGTCTATTTCTTTAAACAGTTAAATATTATTCATATTTTTAGAAAATAAATTCGAATAAAAGAGGCATTAAGTCACGTGACAGCGTACACCGATCAGAAAGTGTTACGTCACGCCACGCAAAACATCATTATTGTTCATATGCAGTTGACACTTGACACAGATGTTAACAATTTTATTTCGCAGACTGCAACGTTATTCAGGACGCCATGACTCTATTCAGCGTTTTCGAGGGAAATCTAAATTGCTTTTTCTTTAAAATATAGGTTTTTTGGGATAAAATAGATATTAAAGTATATAATTAAGCATGTTTTTTATTTAGTCAACTAACCCATTGTTATACTCATAGAGTCTAGATTCGAATAACCGATTTTACGATTTATACTGTTTAAGCAATTTTACACTCTATGTCTTATAAAATAAAGTTTATTTTAATAGGTTTTGTCATGTGATTGGAGTAGACTGGAAACCCACGCCCTAGCCACTGCTGGCTCAGATGGACTCGTTAGAGGTTGGGACTTGAGAAGATTGACTTCACCTATGTTTACTTTAAAAGGTACATTTTTTTAAATATTAAATAATAAGTATTTCTATTAACTCTAGGACACTTTTTAATTTTTTTTAATAGAATAATAAAAACGTATTTTTATTATATATTTTTACTACAGAAATGATGCGTGATTAAATAATTATTTTTAATTTTATATCTTCTTTAATTTATTTTTATTCTTCTTTAAATTATTCTTCTATTTTATTGATTGGACGAAAATAAACGTTTCTCGCTTATTACCATTATTATAAGTTTTTAAACATTTTTTATTTTGATGTTGTAAAGTCTATGGAAGTTATATAATTATAATAAAACCTTAAAATTATATAAGTAAAGAAATATATTTCTTTACATGTATTAAAGCGCTGTTATATTGAAGAGTCACTGTCATAGAAAAAAATATTGTATGCCATTAAATTCTGGTATTTAATATTAATGTTTTGTAGGTTGTGAGTGTGCAGTTCGGCGGGTGCAGTTCTCTCCTCACGCGCCATCAGTTATTGCTGCAGTTTCATATGACTTTACTACTAGGTAAGTTAAGTTTTAAAAAAGTTAAAAAATAGATATTCATGTCTCCTATCGTGCCGAGATTAACGTTTTTACAGCTAAAATAAACGGTTACTTGGTTATACTTGTTAAAGATCAAGCATGTAAAGAAACCGAAATCAAGAAGTAACTAATCGAGTGCGAAATTAAATTTCATACAATTTTTCTTTTGATATGAGAGTAATTTCGCACTGATGCCAGAAAAGAAAACTAGCTATACTTCTTGAACATAACTTGGCGGGTACTTTTAGACTTTGTAAAAATATAGAAAAAAAATACTATTAGACTATGGAAGAGAAAGATTGAGAGAATGAGAATCACTATTACATAAAAAAATACATCGCCCTTTGTAAAATATACATACATATGGCAACACTGTCAACAAATCATTTCTATCAGTCGGTTAATATAACTTTTTGACAGTGAAAGAATTTTAAAGTCGGTTTAGTAGTTCCTGAGATTATTTCCTTTATTCAAAATGGCCATTTAATGTCTGCTTTTTATTGGCCACATCATTTTAATTATAAAATGTATGACAAAACTACACGAATTATATTACTCTCTTACTTAAAACTACAAAATGGCCACTTTATGGCACTTTAAGTGGACATATCTTTTTAATTATGCTATACAATACCATACAGTCTATGTTACCCGGAAGGGATTTAGCCCTCTGCCGCTGGGAGAGCATCTCGTAAGAGGTGAGTAACCCAGGCACCCCTCGGGGGTAGGGGATCTGTTCCCTGACTATCTTGCGACGCCAAGTGTCTCTGACGGGTTCCGGTCGAGCCGCATGTGGGCCAGATCTACCCCTCCCTCTCCCATCCCATTACTGCTGCGGTTCTAACGAACACCGAGTTCTTGCTCGGGGTCTATTGAAACCGCAGTATTCTTCTCTTCTCTCTCCCTCTTCACTTTATCTTCGAGGCGCATGGGCGACGGTGGCCACTTTCCATCAGGTGGACCGTCTGCTCGTTTGTCCCTTATGTATCATTAAAAAAATTCGGTTCTCTAGTTTTTAAACCTATTCGCAACAAATAAACCTACAAAAATCAAATCTTTCCTCTTTATATAATTAGTGTTGAAGTGCATTAACTTTTTTGTCTAATAGGATATGGGACTTAAAAAGAGGTTGCGATCCTCTGGAAACTATACGACATCACTCAGAGTTTACGTATGGCCTGGACTGGAACTCCCTGAGGCCGCATCAGATAGCTGACTGTGGGTGGGACTCACTGCTGCATGTCTTCACGCCACGGTCCCTCGTTTGAAGTAAGTTCTTACTAAAGTTCTTGTAAATGCCAATTTAGCTATTACTACTTTTTAAAACTTTCTACTCTCAGACCTGCACCTGTATCAATATATAATACAGTGCAACCTTAATATAACAAACTTCTGTATAACGATTGTAAAATATACCTTTACATTGCGAACAACCTGTTTGTAACGAATTTTCAACCATCAAATAAAGTGTAAATATTTCTAATTAACCTTGATATAACCTTTATATATCGTTCCCACCAATATTAGACTCATAATCCCATACTATGTGATTCGTAATACTATTTTTTTAGAGCAACATAACCTCAATATAACAAACCTCAAATCAAAACATTTATTCGCTGCGAACATAGGTTACAAGATGTTTGGTTTAAAATATATTGTGTACAGCTATATTCCGCCTTACGGCATGCAACATTTACATATTATTACTATATTTATTCATTTATTTATTTATTTATTTTATTTATTTATTTATTTATTTAAGGACCATCAGTAGTTACAATTCTAAAAACTTATCAATAACAACATCTTATTTTACCATATTTGTAAGAACGCAACTTTTTAAGACGGCCTCAACATTTAAAAATAATACATAAAACTCAGCATACTTTTGAACAAAACTACAAATACAAGCAAATAAAATAAAAAAATGTATGTAATGTAAAAGTCCACTTAATTTAAATTTTTTAGAAAATAAATGTAAATTACTAAAAAACACAATAATGCATTATTTAAAATTAAAAATGCTATAAAAATAATTTAATTCGCATGCCTCAACAGTTCCTTAATTTTTTTACGTAAAATATTATAAGATTCTCCAAAAATATCTATTTCAGTCAAATAAATATTACACAACCTCAACAGTCGTTTTAATGGCGCGTTTTGTCCATATTTTGTTCTAGATCTTCTAATGTTAAAAGTTGCTATTGGTGTACGAGGTAATCTTAATGGAACAGTGTATTATATTTCGTTTAGGAGTCTCTCACAGTCGATCTTTCCTCTGACAACTTTGTACACAAAGCAAAGATCCAGTACTTTCCTGCGATTAAGAAGACTGAGCATCTTAAAGTGTCCCAGTTTTTCGGTATAACTCGGAAAGTCTCGACTCTTTGTTTTGCAAAAATACATAAGATGTTTTAAAAATCTTTTTTGTATCCTTTCTATCCTATTTTGTTTTGTTTGATAGTAAAGAGACCACACCACGGAACAGTACTCTAAAATGCATCGGAGCTCAAGCTGAAAGAATTCGAACCAGTAGTTCCTGAGATTAGCACGTTCAAACAAACTTTAGCTTTATATTTTAGTGTAAAAAACCAACGAAAGACCAACGTTTTCACATTCATAGAAAGAGATACAGGGTTGCCAGATCTAAATTAAATAATTCCCTACCAACAGTCAAATACTACACTACAGACCAAAAGTCACATTCTATTCTCTCTCGCTCTCTATTTATTTTTATTTCGCACATCTGTTTAATTAAAAAGAAATTACATAAAAAAAGTATACAAAAATTAATATACGCATTTTTTGTAAAATAATATTTTTTTTATAGGATTTGGAAATGACGATGAGCGACAGACAAATGAAAAAAGAGGTATTACTGAAGTTCTGGACTGTTCTATAAATATGTTTATGTTAATATAGATTCAATTAATAGGTTTCATACTCTATAGCTCAAAAATGTATCTGGTTGTTACTTAAAACTTTTTTTAAATATATTTGTTCATACATTTGATGGATGAGTGGGAATGTGCATGTTACGGTTAAAGTTTGCGCCGAACTTGTTTATACGATTTTCTAAATGCTTTGATTTATACTTATCACAAAATAAAAGGCCCGTTTTGACAGTTCACGCCCACGAAGTTCCCTTTTTTTACTGACCAAAAATGTTCTGAAGGTAATTATTGATGGGTACCGCCCACTCGGCTAAGTGCTGTGCATAATGTTTTTTTCTAGTTGGGTAGTTCGCGAACGACCTAGTTCAAAAGAGCGCTCCTTTAGGTGAACTATACGAACTAGTTCGTCGATTATCTCGCTTTTAGTTCTTTTTATTTCATATATTTTTTTAAATTGAGTTAATTACTTTTAGGGATGCTTATGTTTCATTCATACTTTACTTGTTTTCTATAGAAATAAATGTGTAATAAATAAAAATAGTGGATTATTTCTAATAAAACATCGATAAATACTTACATATTTAAATGGTGATAGAAATATCAATATAATGTTCATAAACATCGATGTTTCAGTTTTGAGAATATCGATGTTTTTTTTTCTTTATTTATTATTTTTACAAAATTATTTAAAAATAACGAACTAAAAGAAAGAACTAGTTCACCATTGGATTGCGTACCTACTAAAAAGAACACTCTCATTGGTGAGTGACTAGGCCCGAAACTAAAAAATATGATTTTATTCGTAGGTTCGAACTCACGAACTAAAAGACCGAACTATTTCGCCTAGGTGACCTACTAGACCCACGAGTATTTTTTTCATATTGTCCATCAGCTAAGAAAAAAATAAATCGATCAAGATATTTTTTTAAGGCCGACTCGCAATTGGCTGGTTCTATTTATTTAAATACATACTAGTGTTTAGACCAATTAATTACTGATTTTCACCAGCTGTGTAGTGATTTGAAAATTATGAGCTTGCAGCTCAAAGCCGTTAATAATGGCAACATTGATTTCTATGGAATGACTTGTCAGAGCGGTTCGCAGTCTTTCCTGTATATAATCTTTGGTCTTTCATTCGCCATCTTGTGAAGTTGACTGTGCGCCCGTTTATATTTGATAATTTATCTCGACTCGGATTTGTTTTTGAATTATTTCTGTTTGCTATCACGTTGACCTCGACTTTTCTATTTTGGACGTTGATTTAAGCATGTGATCTGGACTCGATTTCAATGTTTGTTGTTATATCGTAGGAACACGTATTTGAAAATCTAAAGAAAAAGATTGACTGAAGATTCACTTTTTCTCGATTTTTTTGTTGTGATTGAGTTAATGTTATTGTAACAAAAATATTCAACGAAAGAAAATTGACCGTTAGTAATATTGTATCATTTCAAAGTACCTATAATATCAAAGTTTAAGTTACACTTTACAATACGTATTTAAATCGATCGTAGATAGAGAATCCTATAGACTGCTGCTAGGCGTTGCGACATGAGATAGATATATTAAGTGACGTCTGAAATGGTTGTTGCTATACAAAAACATTTTGCCCACATTTAAGGAAAAACGCTAAATATAAAAAACATTTCAAGCTAAAACATTACAAATACTATATGTAATTTTTTTTGGTAATTTTATGTTTTAAAAAATTATGCTATACTTTTCCGAATTTTTGAGACTCTTTATTGCTTACTAGCTTTTAGTTTACTTATATTAGCCTACAGTAGATCGTCTGTAAACATATTTAATAATTTTATGAGGTACTCATACTAACATTTCATTCAAATAACTTCAAAAACGACAAAGTTTCATATTAACTTTGCACCCCCGTTTTACTCCCATTAGGTGGTGAATTTTGAAAAATCCTTTCGTTATAAAAGGAACCCCTGTGCAAAATTTCAAGTTACTACCGTTATTGTTTAGGCCCTGCGTTGATATGTCAGTCAGTCAGCTTCTCCTTTTATATATATATATAGATTTAATTTAAACCTTAGACGTACGACGTAGACCTTCTGATATACTAAAAAATTGTATATGTATATATGTCGGAGAATAGTAAAAGGTTATCGATTAAATCGAATCATCATCGGTGTCTATGGCGTTGGAGTAAGGTAGTAGTCACTTCCGTTGTTTTGACAGTCTCAACCATCGACCCTTTATATGCCATCGACAATCTGACTGAAGTCTTAGTCGTGCGCGGTCTCTCAAGAAGTGAAGTAGTGTCTAAATAGTGATAGTGTTGTGTTAGTGCTAGGAGTGCTGTCCGATCAAGGTCACGTGAGTACCTTACAATGTAATTACTTCGTCTTGTGTTAGGTTAGGTTTATGTGCGTTTAACCTTCACGTGAGTACCTTACAATGTAATTACTTCGTCTTGTGTTAGGTTAGGTTTATGTCCTAGCAGTGGAGGCGAGTGTTGTAATTACTTAAAGGAGCTCCGTAAGCCTACACCTTGGTCACAAGTCTAAGGCACTGCTTAGGTTTCTCTCGTAATTGTTAGAGATCATATTTAATAATTTATCGGTTCAGTAGAAGTATCTACGTCGCGTTTACCCAATATTCCACTCATTACCATCACCCCCTGTTAGTGTTCCCCAATATTACCCATCTACCTCTTTCCATTTCTTTCTCATCGTTTAAAATCCCCGACATATATATAATAGAATAGGGTAGATAATAAATAATAATAAAAAGTTAATAAATATAAAATACGAAAATTGTTATATTGGCAAAATAGCAGTTCACGTCTGACCACACGTTGGAAACAGATTACAAATGTCAAAGTTTGTTTAGCAAGATATGCTGCTGACCTTGAAAAAATCAGCACGCACTAAGAGATGCCAATCGTATAGTCTTGTCCTTGTTTGCTCTTAATTATTCTAATAAGCACATCTCTTTTATGTGGGAAGGAGAAAGCATTATCAAGCAGTCTATGGTTTTAATCTGTCTACGACAGAGTCGTATGGTTACATCACTAGTTACGTCGCGCAGACAAACGTCAAAACGGGCCTTTTATTTTGTGATAAGGTTTAAGTAATTCTAAAGCAATAATTTTGAAAAATATATAATTTCACTAACTAGCATTAAATATTTGAGAAATTCACAAAGTACTTGTGAAACTTCAATAGTAGATAATTCGTTTTATCTGAATAAAAATCGTTACTTATTGGAACGAAGTTCCTTATGGGACGATGCGGAGGGGTACCCTAACCGGGAAGAAACGTCCGTAACGTAAGATTATTTTATTGAAGCAGATATCTTCAACCAATTGAGCTGAAATTTTGTATACAAGTTTAATTTGGATGACTTTGTGACGTCATCCTAAATCCAACATTATTATTTTATTTTTAATTATTTTTAATGCACTTCTACAATATGGGTATCAAATAAAGGGCTTGCTAACAATAATATATTTTATGCCTAACTATTTTTTTTATAATATTATATTTCATATTGGTCCGGTAGGTGGCGCTGATTGGTGATAGTCGAGTGATTTCATATATTCAACATTTTTAAAATTAGTGTGTACAAGTGATTTGACACAGTCAACATTGTTTAAAGCAGTGCAAGTGTAATGTACGTCTTATTTATTATAATAAGGAACTTCGTTTCTATCTGGTGTTCCACGACACCATTTTTTTTAATCAGAATATTCATTTTTGACTTAAATAGTTTGATTTTGTATGTTTTACGACCTTAAATGATAAAACTTTAACCATAACATGACATAGGTAAAACAGGGAATATTGTAGACTGAGGCGAAAGTTGTATAGAACGTTTAATAGAAGTTATTTTAGTTTACGTTTACTCTTACTAGTCTAATAGATATGATTATGGGAATATGTAATAAGTGTATGTACGCCGCTTATAACGTTTATTGAGAAATATTTAATGGTAACATCAGAACTAACACTGTAATAAACTAAAGTATTAAAGGGGGGCAAGGTGATCCTTGCTTTGCTTATTTTTGAAGACATACGGGTCTGCATGGTGCAGAATGAGGAGGGAGAAAATGCATGCATGTTTACGTAAGAACGGAGCGTGGGGTGGGGGCAAAAATCTGCTTGCGTAATACTTGAAAAAAAAATTACAAGAATTACAAGTAAATATATTTATCACTATCCCGTAGGAACTATGAATTTTTCCGGGATAAAAAGAAGCCTTTGTGTTAGTCCAAGTTATAAAGTATTTATGTGCCAAGTTTCATTTAAATCTGTTCAGCCGTTTTCGCGTGATGGTAACAAAACATATAAACATCCAAATTTTCACATTTATAATATTATTTAAAGATGGCGTCCACGCCACCGATACGACTTGGCTAGAGTGTCATAGATTAAATATAGATATTGTATCACTTTTGATTTTGACAATTTATAATTTTTTTATTCTGTTTTCATTCCATAATGGAAAAGGCAAAGGTATTCACTGTACAGCCTTGACAATTTATAATGCGATAATTTATTATAGATCTGTGTTGCCAATATGGCAAAAATTGTGACTGAACGAGAACAGTAAAATCGGGTAAATTTTTTGGGGAAAATGGGTAATTCAAAATCCATTTATCGGCAACACATGTTATAGATTCCTTTTTTTAAAATAAACTATATCAAATACTAATAGTTAAGAGTTTTAAAAAAGAAATGAATGTTATGTGATAGTGGTTGTTAAACTAAATATTTCTCATGAAACAAACTACAGCTTGAATTTATTAATTTTTAAAGGGTATAAAAGGTGCGTAGACATGCTTTGTAAATATACTTAAGAATTATTCCGTATTATTCGTTGTATAGAAAGCTTATATTATTGTTATTGTATTTGTAATGTAAATATATGTATATAATATTTGTTTAGTAAGCTTTTAAACTGCATTTTTTTATTTTTTGTTTAGTTAAAATTACAAATACACATATCGTTTTTTTACAATTTTTTTTATCTTGTGACAGATTATTTTATTATATAATAGTTATAAGTTTTTCTTGGAATAATGTTAGAAAAAATTTAAAATTAATAATTGTATATAAGTATTTATTTATTCCAACCATACATGTACTTAATTAATAAATATAATAATATAAATATATAAGAACATAACATGACCGTTTAATGCATTTTGTTTGAATAAAGTGTAATAATTTAGATTCTGACTGTATTATTATATTAAGCTGAAAATGATTTCTAATTAAATTAATAAATTTAAATATTCATTGGTTTAATTTCACCCTTTTATCATTCTTTTAGAAGTACAATAATATACATACAATTTAAAAATTCCAACCTCCATCCTTACAATATGAAAAATTAATTTATTATGTACAGCGCCATCTATTTACTAACCTATGAACCTCTATATAATTCTGCATAAATCGCTCTGTAATAACACGAAAGTAAATTATTGTAAACGTATAGAGCGCCCTTTGTTAGTACGATGTTAAAACTTTTGTATTACGAAAGTAAATGGTTGGGGAACAGCGCCATCTATTTACTAACTATTGAACCTCTATTTAATTATCAAAGATGCACTTTATTAATAAGTTTTTATTAGTGTACAGCGCCATCTATTTACTAACTATTGAACCTTTATTTAATTTTGTCAAACATGCACTTTGTTTTTTTAATTATATGGCTATGATTGAAAAATACACTTTATTAATAAGAAGAAATATTTACTAACTATGGAACCTCTATTAAATTCTGTCAAGGTTGTACTTTATTAATAAGAAAGTTTTTATTAGTGTACAGCGCCATCTATTTAATAACTTATGAATCTTTATTGAACAAAATCTAATATATGCTAATGCTAGCTCATTGACAATTGATTGTTGTAGAGGTCGCTCAGGCTGAAATATTAATAGCACTCCTTTTCTTTCAAAGCAATGCATATTATTATTACTTTCAGTTTGAATTAGCCTACTGCTACACATCCTCTAAAATAGCATGCTAAAAATGCTATAAGTATGCTTATTATGAGTTTTAAGTGTGTTCCTGAATAAGCATGCTCAAAGCAAACACTAATACATATGCCATTTGATAGCATGCTCTCTGCCAATTCAAACTAAAATATGGAAAACTAAACAGCCATCCGCATGGATTTGAATAAAAGTATACTTTTACTGAGCATGCAATGCATCAAAAAACTTCTCTCAGCTAGGAAGAGGAAAAAAAGGAATAGGAAGCGCGTGCACCTTGCAAAGAATATCGATTCTAGCATGCTCATTAAGTAAACGCGTTCACACTTGCTATTTCCTTACCCCCTTCCAACACTGCATCAACTAACATGCTTAAAGATAGCACGGCGTGCTATTATCCAGCATGCCACTAAAAAGCATGATTAATAGTAGCATGTTCTGTACACACACGCTATTTGCTCAATAATAGCATCATGCTTTCATGCTAGTAATTAGCATGTGTAACAGTAGCCTTACTGTAATTATTAATAAAAAAAACTCACGAAGAATAGAAAAGATGATTATAATTACGTCACATGTTAAAACGAATTTTAAATTAAACTTGCAAATTATTCTTTAACCTCCGCACCCTCCCTTCAATGGCGGTTAAAATATAATAAACGGCTTTTAAATCATTTTTATCTTGACTTTTCCTCACATCAATTAAACTTAGCACTTGCGATACGTCACAACTTTGGTTTTTGAAATTAATCTCTTGTGGGATGAATATTTGTTGATCTACTAAAATCTTTTCTTTTTGAGGTGATTTTGTTTGGCACTTTTCATCTTTTTTTCCACTTGGCTTCATAGTGCAGGCTTCAATGAAAAGGTCGGCCATTGATGCTGATAGTGCAATCTTGTCAATAGATGGCGTTAGCTGCTTTTTAACTGGAAAAATCATTTAGGTGCCGATGCCGATGTTATATAGGAAAAATTAGGTACTCACAAGTGTGTCAAATGTCAGCTGTCAGCATGTCATTATAGTAATAAAAGTTAAAACATTTTGCTTGTTAATACCAAAACAGATTAGTAACTATATAAGATAGATAAAATAGAGCACACCCTCTATTTTTATGATTTTTTCGACAATAGCAATAATTTTAAATGTATCTAAGGTGTAATGAGAACACCTATTTTTTTAATATTTTTTTTGATAATATTAAGAATATAATTCAGAAATACACTTAGGATTTAGAAATATATTTACATCTAAATCAAACGCTCTATAAATGAAAGACCTGTTGAGGATATCGTTAATTTAAAGTGAAGTAACTTAATTTCAGTGATAATAACACGCACACAGAATAGCATTTCATACTCTAAAGCTAAATTGGATACTTTAGTAATGTCAAACTCGATTTTAGCTGACACATGTCATTTTAGAAAATTTCGTAAGAGAATTTTAGTTTATAGAACCGACATCCGAATTAGCACCAATGTGTATTCAAATAGTTCACTCTAACACTCAAACCCGTTAAATTACTATTCTATAATGCGTAATCTTTGAGTTACAGTGGACACTACCATCTCGCTGACTGTCTTCTGTCTCACTCACTTTTCTTTTATACAAACCTTGTATACACAATAACTAACTCAACAACAAAATAATTATCGAATTTGGTACAGTCAGTTTTAGACAAAGTAAATAATTAAAATAATAATACTATTTAGTGCTTACAATTCTCTTTAATCTGTTCCAGTTTCAGACTCAGAACTTTCGTATACCGACGACAATAAGTTTCTATCTGTGATTTAACATACTCATCTAATACTGCTTCTGAAATAAAAAAAAACAAAACAAAATCACGTTCATAGGGAACGTAAATTTTCAACTTAATTTTACAAAACTGCGATTTAATCTACTACTTACGCCATCTATCGACGAATAGATGGCGTCTGTCTGTTAGTTACACAGTCACGCTTAAATGACAGAACCGATATTGATGAAATATGATACAGAGATAAACTAGAGCTTGAGGAAGGACATAGGCTATGTTTTATTATGAAAAAAAAACTTAAGAATGTAAAGTAAACAAATAAGTGTGCAACTACGCCATCTATCGACGTGGTGATTAAGTGCATGTCGAGCAGTGTGGCCGTTGCCTTGGGATTTACGTTGAAAATTAAATTGTAAACAGAGATATAGTTGTTATTATTAATAGAAGTTATTAAATATTTCTTACCATGATCACCTCGAGGTAAGTCAGGACTTCTGTCAATATAATTAGGTAAACAAATGATTTGGTTCATAGCTTCTAGACACTGTTCGTCTGTTTGATCTTAACGTTTACATATTATTAAATTAAAAATTTCAACAAATTAAATAATAAAAAAAAAATTGAGTAACATACCTGATTTATTAGAAATTTCTTTGTTTTTATATTTAGATATTTTTGATTCTGGTTTATTGCTTGTAGATTTTGTGATTCGATATTTGCAATCTAAAAACATTGTGAAACTTAAGTCATAATATATATTTTATGGGAATCTGTTTTGCTATTTGGCAACATTAAATCATTTGCTACCTTTTGGTGAAGATGTTTCAGCTTTCATATTAGAATTTATGTTTTGTCCAATTGCTTTACTAGCTTTATGTGAAGGATACTCTAAAATAATAAAAAATATGGGTTAAGTATATAAAATAACCCTCCAATTTTTATAAAAATCGGCGCACGAATTGTTCCGTACCAATATTTGGCAAAAAAATCACATTTGTTGTATGGGAGCCCCCCTAAAATATTCATTTTATTCTGTTTTTAGTATTTGTTGTTATAGGGGCAATAGAAATACATCAAATTTCAACTGTCTAGCTATCACGGCTCTTGAGATACAGCATGATGACAGACAGACGGAAAGCGAAGTCTTAGTAATAGGGTCCTGTTTATAACCCTTGGGTACAGAACACTAAAAAAATGCATTGAGATGGTGAACGAGTGACAATGATGAGGTGCTGTCTCGTTTAAGTAACCTTTTAATAATATTAATCCCTTGTTGTACGTGCCTTGGGGAAAGGCCCCCCTTAATGCGATGCGATGTAAGATCCAGAAACTCTGTAAGTACACTTTTTTATATTTATCGCCAAACAGACAACAATAATTTAAATAATAAGTGCATAAATCAAGCCCAGCAAGCTTCCACTTGTAAGCAGTTTTGTCCATACAAACTTACATGTCTATTCCATGACTGAAGCAATTTTAGAGAATTTAGGTACAAAGTTAAGATAAAAAAGAAGAGATTGCAATGCTACTTTGTCTTACAAAAGTTAGGCACAAAAGTGGGAAATAGGAGATAAAAATATGTATGAGGAATATTGCTGATGAAATAAATGAAAAATGAATATGTAGTCGAAGTCGTGGACACTAGCTAGTAATTGTTCTCATATCTTACCAATATTTTTACAAGAAAATTGCCATTGTACTGCTGCATCAACTTTATAGTTGTGTATAACGCATCGCGGTCGATCGTACACAAATACACAATCTAAAACATCAATATAACATAATAATAAATTTCTCATATAAATTAATTAATTCCAACTGCAATTTTTTCCATGGATTTATAATCAATCGTGTCTTACGTATGTATCTAAAATAATAAATAAATAAATAATGTTTTAAAAATATGAACGAAAAGTGATTTTTTGTATTTTATAACCTTTGATTAGTATCAGCCTTTACTACAAATTGATAAATTCATTCAAAAGGACGTAAAGATATGATAAAAGAATCTAAATTTAGATTGCAAGTTTGAAATTTTCCTTTCATTCATTGCACAAATCTTTCAAAAATTACTAATTTATTTTTAAACTAAGTAATCAATTTTTAGAAACTGACAGACACTCCAGGATAAGAAATACTAATTATAATTTCCTCTAAACCAAACACCATTTAAATCTATGATATTGTCAATGTTGCCAAGAATGTAGTAATACACCCAATAAAACAAGTGTATTATGCTACTCTATTGATGTTCAAATAGATAATACGAGCATTTTGCATCGTAAAATATTTGATTCGCTAATTGTTAAAAGAAAACTCTTTAAAAGCTCGTTAAAGCACAAAACTCACAGAGTGCATTTTTTCGGCGAATGCCGTGAGTACAATGGGGGCTATATTACAGCCTTGGCAACATTGATCATGTTTTGATTTAGAGGAAATTGTAATTCTTAAAATGTGTGCAAAATACTGGAGTGTCCGTCAGTTTATGAAAAATGATTCATAAGTTGAAAAATGAATTCCGTTTGTAAGTCAGTTTGAATATTGTTCTTTCAAGAATGCGCAATATTATTGTATCTGTACTGCTAAGGGAAGCGAGGGCAACTCGCTTTCGTAACTTTTTAATTAACGGTTAAGCTAGCCAAAGTTTATCTAATACCTTTAAGCTACCTGACGTGTAGCTTTTATGACATAGTTTACCAATTTTGTATCAGATACGAGACTTTGATAAGTTTAGCGGCAGATTATACGATAGCTGCTCGTGCATGTCACACTAATTGCCAATCACACCAACAATATAAGCTTAGCACACTTCAAGGCTACTCGGATATTGTACAAGATTTCTATTAAGCTCGACATTTCCTCATAGTTCCTGGCTCTCAGGTCATTTGAAATATTATATGAAATTTCATTTCGTATCTTGCGCCTTAAACTAGGCAAAATATTAATTAGCGATTTTTTATCATAAAATATGGATGACAGCGTCGCTGTCGTTTCCAATCTCATCCTTGTCGTAAATTGTATATAGATAGATAAATATTATTTTCTAGCCCGCCCTCGCTTCGCTGAGGTATATATCTCAAAAGAACAGTGTTTGTAAACTCCAAGGCGGTTTGATTTCTCTGTCATTTTTAAAAATGATCATCACATTTCAACAATTACCAAAAAAACTTTAACAAATTATACACCTAAACCTTCCGCATGAATTACTTTGGCCACTGGTGAAAACAGTTCATACGTTTCTGAATTTTTCCGAACAAACAGACGTGGCGTTGGACTTTGTTTTATAATATGTTCATCGTCACCCTTTACTGGCCCACTGCTGAGACGGGTCTCCTCCTCAGAATTAGGAGGGATTAAGCCATAGCTCACCACGATGGCCAAGTGCATGTTGGCAGACTTCACACACCATTGAGAACATGGAGAACTCTCAGGAGTGCAGGTTTCCTCACGATGTTTACCTTCACTGTTTAAGCAAGTGATATTTAATTGCTTAAAACACACATAACTCACAAAATTCAAAGGTGCCCAGGATCGAAAATCTTAACCACTGGGCTACACTGCTTTTATAAAATGTAGTGGTAGCAAAGTATAATAACATATTGGTCGGAAGTATACATTAGCATTAGGTTAGGTTAGCCTTGTGTTTTGGTTAGGTTTATGTGAGTTTAACCTTAGGTTTAAACAGAAAGCCTTGGGCAGTGGAGTCGAGTGTTGTAATTACTTAAAGGATGTCCTTAAGCGTACACCTTGGTCATAAGTCCAAAGCACTGCTTGGGTTCCTGTCAGAATAGTACGAGATCGTATTGTTATCTCATGACCGTATTGCGCCCTTAGCTTTCAAGGTAGGCTATCCAATTGTGCACATACGATTCTAATAGAAAGATTGTATATTCTCTTACAACTAACTCTCCTCCTCTTCATTTCAAATAATTTCTCCGACATATTTATTTTTTTAACATATTTACAAAGTATAATCGCTAGGCTATGGATCACGTAATATCAATATGACACAAATATTCACAACATCAACATGGATGGATGGAGTCAGTATCCTATAGAACAAACGTTTTTTTTAAAAAAAATAATAGTCTAAATATATAGTAAATACTACAAAAGCAATTATCCCAGTGACATTTTGGAGGTTCTCGCTTAAAAATACTTTACGAGTAAATAACTCATGTGATTGCTTTTAACCGCCCGCCATTTCGATTACTGACGAAATGCACATACCTATAAAATTTTATAAATTTCAGTTTCAGGTAGAATTATGGGATGCCAATTATATATATGTCGAAAACTAAAAAAAGGATACACAATCATTTATAAGCATCGTATGTTTACAATGGATGGCCTACCTATAATATAAGCTATACGGGTGCATACGGTCAGGATTACGATCTCTAAGTATTCTGAAAGGAACCCAAGCAGTGTCTTGGACTTGTGACCAAGTATAGGCTTAAGGAGCTCCTTTTAAGTGAACACCTAAAATTAGACTAACATAAACCTAACCTAACATAAGGTTAACCTAAACCTAACTTACACTTCCGACATATATTTTTTTTTGTTATTTTAGGTTATTTTTGGAGATACATTAATACATAAAGCAATAGTTTCAGAACCATATTTTACTTTTTATATGCTTATACCTCTGTGGAAGTAAAAATTGCTTAATTATAGATATTTTTGTAACTTTCTGTTCAATTGATATGTTTTAAAGGAATAAATCAAAATTTACAATCCAAATCTAGTTGACTCAGTAAGACAGATAGCTGATATTTTAGTATTCTGTTAGGACTTTCTCACACCATACTGTGTTCCCGCGACATTCATCTCATTAATTCATTCCATAATGAATACAATATCTTCACAGAAATATCCTGGAGAAATTAAGAATTGAGCGAATCCAAAATAGATTTTTGTGGGACTTGGCGTTTACTGACGGAGCTAGTAATAAAAAAATAGTTATGCTGATGTACTTCAGCGTTACGGCAAGACTAGTCTAGAAAGTCGCAGAAACATTTATGACCTAATTTTTTATATAAAATTGTAAAAAACAAAATAGATTGTCCACAATTGGCGAGTTCCATCAGTCGAACTGTCTTTGGTGTCAACTCTCGACTGTCCAACTTGCTGAATAGCATATCAGATCGTGTCGACATTTACTCTAACACACTTTATTTGATTAAACAAAAAAATGTTACATTGATATAATTGTAACCTAGAATTTTTAAACCTAAAACCTTAGACTCTTATACATTGCATGTGGTGTTTACTTTTAAGTAATCATTACACTTAGTTATAGACCTAGAATATTATATTGTTAAATGTAGTATTATATTGTTAAATGTAGTCCCGCTGAGTTTCTTGCGCCCATTCTTCTCAGGTCTGGGTCAGTCAGATTCCGACGTTCAATAAGAGAATGTAAATTTCAATATTGAATAAAAAAATTTGACTTTTGACTTATTAGTGAAAGTGATCGTAAAATATTAAAATCAAATTATTTAATTAAATAATACTTTCCGTTTACTACAGCTAATGAGAGATAATAAATCCGCTTTATAATTGGTGGGGAATTTTTACCACATTTATAAAAACTTAAATAATCAGTGGACTGTATTGAATTGCGATAAATTATGTATAATATTTTAATTGTAACTTGCTCACTAACTTTATTAAAGATGGCGGTTGGTGAAGGAATGCACTCACTCACCTTAGTGTCGCGCGTATCCTTTTTCTGGAGCCGGCCGGCCTCCTCTTCTCTTTGATGATGAGATTCTTCTCTTTCTGGTCCTTAATTGCGGTGCGGTTTACATAATAGCGGATAAAAGAACAATTAGCTCATTAGCGGCGCGTGACCATACGCGCGGGCGAGTAGAACGCGAATGGAGCCCGAGGTTTCACGACGGAGTGAGTGCGGGAAGAAAGAGATGGAAAGATTAGTGAGCAATATCAAAAAATATCCGTTTAATTTCCAAACATCCCCCCGGCCGTGAAGGAACTCCTTTACAAAAATTATAAAAGATTAAATGCGAACAAACCAAAATAACTAATTATAATCAAATGCGTAATAACAAAAAATAAAAGATAACAAAATAATTAATTAAGATAAGAACTAAATAATTTATTACTGCATTGGCAATGGGCAAAGA
Source organism: Limenitis camilla (assembly GCA_905147385.1). NCBI lineage: Eukaryota > Metazoa > Arthropoda > Insecta > Lepidoptera > Nymphalidae > Limenitis > Limenitis camilla. Next base: position 11,760,346 of record LR990230.1, on the reverse strand, counting down.
CGGGTAGTCGGTCTGGTATATATACCATCTTTAGTTTTTACTTCGACAACACGAATTCTACCATCCCTACCAGGAAACACTCGGCTCACGATACCAAGTGGCCATTGCAGCGGCGGTGCGTTTGCGACAGTTATTAAAACGATCGTTCCTATCGTGATAGGATTTGAAGGTGTATTCCATTTCTCGCGGGTTTGCAATTCGTTAAAATACGCCTTAGATGAGACGAAATTTGTGCCGTTATCACTATAAAGAAACTGACAGGGACCACGTCTAGAGATAAATCTTTTAAACGCGTCCAGAAACGATGCGGAACTTAAACCGGAAGCAAGTTCTAAGTGAATTGCTTTAGTTACTAAACATATGAATAGGCACAAATAAGATTTCTGACTACGAACGCCACGTTTCCTAGTCATTGTTATATACAGGGGACCTGCGTAGTCCACACCGGTATGCGTAAAAGCGTTGCATGATTCTAAGCGACACGGTGGTAAATCAGCCATCGGAGGAAAGGTAGGTTTAGGATTTAGGCGGTAACATTTAATGCATTTATGAATTCGTTGTTTAATTATTCTACGTGCGGATAAAATCCAATATTTTTGTCTAATAATTGAAAGCAATAACTGCGGTCCTGCGTGAAAATGTTTGCGGTGATAATAATCAATCAGTAAATCAATAATATGACCTTTGCGCGGCAACAATATTGGATGTTTATGGCAAAAATCTAAAGAAGAGTAACTTAAGCGACCACCAACGTGTAATAAGTTTTCTTTAACAAAAGGATACAATTTTTGAACAGCTGGTGAACAAGATAATTTATTATTTAATTTTTTAATATCATTAGCGAAACTAATTTCTTGTAGCGCGTGTATGATGTTTATTTCTGCGGTATCTATATCTGAAGCGGTAATTACATTATTTTTAGGTAATTTTTTAATAAATCTAAGAACGTATACTACTGAGCGAACATATTTGGACCAAGAAGAAAATTTTAAACTAAGTGAAATAAGGAGATTTTCATCAACGGACTGAGCGATACAAGAGATAGTTTTCTCCTCGGGAAGATTTATACTATTTTTAGGCGAAAAGCATTTTATAGGCCATTCTTTAACAGGCAATGAGACCCATGGAGGTCCATTGAACCAGAGTTTGTGGTTAATTATTTGCGATGGTAAGAGACCGCGTGATATACAATCAGCTGGGTTTTCTACACCAGCAATATGATATAAGCAACTAGGCGATAAAAGTGTTTGAAATTGAGATATTCGATTAGCGACATATGTATGAAATCTGTGTGGTGATGACGTCACCCAACACAGCGCGACGGTGGAATCAGAAAATGCAAAAACATTATCTATCGGATGGCGGTGAGACAGCGTTTCATAAACAGCGTTAACTAATTTTGCAAGTAAAATTAAAGCATTTAATTCTAATCTAGCCAATGTGACCATTTTAGAAGGCGAAGAAACGCGGGATTTTGAACAAACTAAATTAATTATTGGTTTTTTAGAACCATTAGCGACGTGAATATAAATAACACAACCGTATGCCTTTTCACTGGCATCGGCAAATGCGAGTAAAGAAACTTTAGACGTTTTTTCAACACCTAAGTGACGCGGTATCTGAAGTTGCGAGAGACGTGGCAACTCGTTGACATAAGTTTGCCATTTTACGATTATATGCGACGGAAGAGTTTCATCCCATGATAATTTTAATATCCATAATTCCTTAATAATTAGCTTTGCGTAAAGAATTACAGGTCCTACTAAACCCAAAACATCGTACAATCTAGCGGTTGCGGATAAGATTCCACGTTTAGTGTATACTTGCGGCATGTCAGAAACTAGAAAATTTAAAGTATCAGAAGCGGGAAGCCAACGTAATCCTAAAATTTTAAAAATACTTTCTTCATCGAGAGTAACACCTTCGGCCTGTCGGTGCGATTCAGGAATATGACGAAGCAGTTCGGGAGAATTACTAGTCCACTTAACCAAATCGAACCCTCCAGATTTAAATAACTGGATCAGCTGCTCAGCTGTCTCAACTGCTTCCGAAGCGGAAGAAGTAGAAGAAGCCAAGTCGTCCATGTATATATCTGTTTCTAGCACTTTCGCAGCTAACGGCCATTTATTTTTATCTTGCTTTGCTAATTCGCGTAAAGTACGAAGAGCTAAAAAGGGAGACGAACGTAATCCGAAGGTAACGCGATTGAATTGATATGTTTCTAGAGATTGATCATTTGAAAATCTGTATAAAATTCTTTGAAATTTGCGGTGCGATGGAAAAACATTAATACTTAAATACATCTGTTTTACGTCAGCGAAAAACGCGATAAAAAATAAACGAACATTTAAAAGTATATGAAAAATATCTAATTGCAAATTACAACCAGTGTGCAAAATATCATTTAGGGATAGGCCAGTATCTGTCCTAGCACTACCGTCTAAAACTATTCTTAAGCGTGTTGATGTTTTATCGTTTCGTAAGATAGGATGATGTGGTAAATAAAAACCTAGCGACATACATTCTTCAGGAGAAACCTTAGATAAAATATTTTTATTTAAATAATCTTGTATCACCTCATTATACCTCTCTCGCAACTCAGGAGATTTATTAAATTTATTTTCAAGCGATAGATATCGACGTTTAGCGGTTATATAAGAATTACCCAATTTTTCTGGATTATCTTTAAATAATAAACCAACAGAAAAACTGCCATCACGATTACGAACAGTAGTGGAAGTGTAAATATCCTCACACTCCTGCTCAGCGGGACTCAAAAATTTCTGAACGGGAACCTCTTCCACTGTCCAGAATTTTTCTATGATGTTATCTAAAGGTTCGCGCGTGAAAGCACAGAAAGAAGCGGTTGATAGCGGCTGAGAAACAGTAGGGGCATCACCCATTATTACATAGCCTAAAGCGGTTTCTATAGCGGCGGGTAAGTTATTGTTACTAATAATTTTATTAAAAAGCAATATTTCACAATATAGTTTAACTCCTAACAACAAATCAATTGGACCAGGTTCAGAAAATTCATCATCGGCTAGCGGTATATTTTTTATCATACTCTGCATTGCTGTGACGTCAACGCTAGAGTGCGGAAGATGCGAGGTAATACATTCAACAATTAATGGTTGAATATTGTATTCCTTATTTAAATCAAAGCGCGAGGTAAATTTAAAATTAGATGTGCCAATTATTTTTTGAGCGGTGCCTCCGATACCTTGTACCTCAGCGAAGCGGGATTGCGAATTAATAGGTAGCGATAAGCGTTTACAACATTCTAATGTAATATAGTCACTCTGAGAGCCAGGGTCTATAAGGCATCTGAGAGTGTGCGGGCGGTTATATTTATCATAAATATTAATTTTAGCGGTACCTAATAAGGTCGTAACAGCGGTGCGGTTGTGATAATCACGAGACATAGTACAAATAGAAGCGGTAACATTAGCAGAAGAATCGGTAACAATATGCGAAGAAGTATCATTTTTGTGAGTATCAGTGGCGGGTACGGTCATAGTATCTGTCTGGTGACAGTGCGGCGAATAGCGGTGAGAAGAATGACAACAAGCGGGAGCGGATCTATAAGTAGATAGAGGGGCGCGCGCCCTACGCGCGTTAACAGTTACATTACAACTAGATTTATTTGTATTATTATTATTAAAATGAAGTAGCGAGTGATGGCGGGAAGAACAATAGTTACATGTGCGCTGAGAAGTGCAGGCAAAAGTTTTATGTTTAGTGCTTAAGCAATTTGTACAACAAAAATTATTTTTAATAAATGAGAATCTGTTATGCGGAGTCAATTTCATAAATTGCGCACACTTATACAAATGTTCATGCTTATCATTATTACATAATGTGCATTTAATATTTAAGTTGTCGGTATTGATAAAAGATTTAGTAAAAGGTTTGGGAAGCGGTGTACTTTTATAACAAACTTTACTTTGAGATGACTGGTGCGATGATTTTAAATGACTATTATTTAAAACTTTACTTTGTTCTTTAATGAATTTAATGAGATTTTCATAAGTAGGTATTTTTTCTATACGATATGTAATTTCAAATAATTTTATTGTATCTGAGTCAAGTTTCTGTAGTGCGAGATGTAAAAACATGAAATCTGTTAAATCAATATTTAAACTTTTAAGCGCCTCAATAGAAGAATTAAAAATATTTATAAAGGCGTCGAGCCCTGCGGCGCTATTATTAGTAAGCGGTTTAAATTCTAACAAACGATTAAAATAAGAAGACGCGAGTGAACGAGGATCGTCATATTTTTCTATAAGCGCATTCCATATAATAGGATAATTTTCTGCGGTGGGTGACAACCCTGAACATATGTTTTTTGCCTTGTCGGTTAATTTACCTATTAAATAATAAATCCTCTCACTGTTCGTTAATGATGAATTATCGTGAACTACACTTTTAAATTGATGATAAAAAAGAGGCCAGTTATTTATATCACCATTAAATGACATAAGATCGATCGGTGGTAAATGTGGTTTCGAGCTTTGTATATGTTGCGACGAAACATTATTAGAATATTTATCTGACGTTCCCTGTTCTAACTGTGCAATAACTCGTTTTACAAAACAATACATATTTTCAAAGTCATTCCAAGCGGTATAATCAATAGAAATCTCAGGATTTAACTTTAACTGTAACTCACTATATTTATCTAAAATATGTTCAAATTCTTTACGCATCTCATCAATATTAGAGCAGTCAAACAATAAGGCCTGACCACTACCTCCACTAAAATGTACGCTATGGGCGGCATCATGAATACTGTGCATTCGATTATAAATAGCGTCTCGCTTTGCCTGCAATACAGCGAGCTGTGCAGTTTGTCCAGTCACAATTACGTTACTCTTAACTTCAGGTTCCATTATGAAAACAAATTATTATTAGCGAATAAATAAATAAAAATAGCGATGTTATAATCCGACAACTATACAGCAACAATCCGTATTAATATATTGTGCAAATAAAACTTTTAAATAATAATACCATGCGATATAATATAACAAGTAAGAAGTAACGAAGCTAGCGGTGTGCGGGTGCGGTGCGGAGGAGGGGGCGGCGTACCGCGTACGACACGACGCTGCGATAATAATATGAAGCGGGAAGGTAGATGTTAGCGGAATTCTTAGAACATTAACTATTCTTAATATTATTAAAGGCGAGTGAATGCAATTGAGATTATAATTTACAAATATACGTTTGTATAACTTAACCAACGCGGAAATATAATAAAGAAATACCAAACTTGCCAATGCGGGAATAAATTAATAATAATATATAGAACAAACTTAGTATTTAGTTGGTATAAGTAACAAATTACGCTATTTGAATGAAATATCTTGCGGTTTAAATATGTGTTGAATAATATACTCTTATATTGACTTAGCGTTAGTGAACTATTGTTATTAAATATTGTAATGAAGTTCGTTACACGGCTTCTTTTTGAATTTATATGAAATTTACGTTATTATATAAAATGATTGAGACATTAATAAATTAATTAATAAACAATAAAGCGAAACATTAACAATTTAAACTAACTGAAACTTTTGAATTTAGAATATTATAACCCCAAGCGTTAATTTATATTAATCCAACGAGTAATTCCAAATGGATTAATTAATCCGGCTCGAAGGACCAACAAATGTGGTGGGGAATTTTTACCACATTTATAAAAACTTAAATAATCAGTGGACTGTATTGAATTGCGATAAATTATGTATAATATTTTAATTGTAACTTGCTCACTAACTTTATTAAAGATGGCGGTTGGTGAAGGAATGCACTCACTCACCTTAGTGTCGCGCGTATCCTTTTTCTGGAGCCGGCCGGCCTCCTCTTCTCTTTGATGATGAGATTCTTCTCTTTCTGGTCCTTAATTGCGGTGCGGTTTACATAATAGCGGATAAAAGAACAATTAGCTCATTAGCGGCGCGTGACCATACGCGCGGGCGAGTAGAACGCGAATGGAGCCCGAGGTTTCACGACGGAGTGAGTGCGGGAAGAAAGAGATGGAAAGATTAGTGAGCAATATCAAAAAATATCCGTTTAATTTCCAAACAATAATGAAGACAGCAAAATTTTTGTTTACTTAACTATTCAGGCACTGATTTCCGCCCCAACCCACCCTCTCATTCACTCACTTGCTTATACACCCATTTACTCATCCATGCACTCATTAATTAATTCATACGCTCATACAAATCGCAGGCCATGCATTATTTAAAAAAAAAATTTCTACGTCCCACAGGTGCATGGCGAACCTTTGGGTATTTGTAAGATTTTAGAAAAAAAATGTGGATCGTAAAGATATTTTCGATACATCGGATACTCTTTTGTGTCATGTGAGAAAACTTAAAACTTAATAGTTGGTTTGAAACGTATAATATATCAATCGCATTCACAAGGGTGAACAGATAGCTCACAAAGCACATTTTTAATAAAATCTATAAGTAAAATTAATGCGTGTTTGGCGTTTGTGAATGTAAAACGAAAAAGTTTTCAAAAATTTTTATGAGAGCGTGTTTTTTAATATTAAAAGATTGATATAAACAAGAAATAAAATAATTTGTAATAAAAATAATTGACTTGTCTCTCTCGTATTAAAATTATATTATATAGTAAATAAATATTAATCTGTATCTGAAGTGCAAAAAATATCGGTACCTAATTTTTTTTATAAATGAATCTATTTTTATTGCAACTGTAAATACCAAAAAAGGAAGACATAAGAATCCCTAAACCCTTTAAAGTGTTACTGACGATAAATTAGATAGTAATATTTTTGATCATAAAAAATAGCACGTAAATTTCTCAGTGGGTGTGACAAAATTATTGAAGTTAAGATGTTTAGTTTTCATGAAAAAGATCCTATATTAGTATTTTTAATATTTACCAAGTTTTATTTTCTAACCTGTATTTCTGAACCCACAACACGGCGCATGAGGAAGTATGTGACGTGAAGTTAAAGCAAAATTAGATTTAAGTACACGCCTTTTTTCTTCTGAGCAATTTGTTCCTGAAAATTTAATTGCCATATATAAAGAAATATACAAAAATCTAAAAATAAATAACTCGTAATGTATAAAAAAGGATTCAGATATATATATGGATTTATTAATTAATAAAAATTGGCGCCATAAATCAGACTGAATATAAATAATAAATTACAGAGACAAAAAAGATTTGACAGTTACCACAGACTAAAAAAGTAGCTGACACTAAGTTTAGTCTATAAACAACTAAATGTTTATATATTTTATTTTTATTAACTGAACGAGAACAAATATATTATATTTTCTAAAAATAAAGATATAAAGGAAAATAAATTGACTTAATTTTTTTTTATAATACTAAAATGTTGCTACTCTATTGCTATTATTATTAATTTAGAACATTTAAATACTTCTTAATTCTATCTCGCTCAGTACAATTCAGTACTTATGGACAACCTCGTTCTAAAACTCTTTAACCACAGATAATATTTAAGATTTCATAAATTATTTTAGTCGATGGAATAAATATTAGTATAAACAATTTTTGCTCTGCATCATTTTTATACAATACGTTTTACGTAAATAAATAGCTACATTGCCTACCTATTTTTTTCTAGATTTAGTTTCAATATTTATGGTAATCAGGCAATTACTTTGGTCATTTGGGTCCAATTTAACAACTATACCGATTTTCGAACTGCGCTTTTTCATTGTTTTTGACGGCGCTAGAGAAAATTAATATTTAGGTAAGAATTTCAATTCGTTATTAATAAAAAATGACTATAATTTTCAATAATTTACGTTATATATTAACTAAAAAGGATATTATTGCTTAGTTTTTGGTTATCATTGAATTTATTTACCTGTGTCTTGTAAGTCAGGAAGTACTTGCACTACTGATTCTTTTATATCTTTTGTTACTTCATCTGGAATATAAATTAACCAGAAATATACAAATATATTAGAGGCTTTAGTATACATTTTTATTAGATTTTATGAATATGCTGCCTTAACATTCAAAGATTTAATCTGTGAATTTAACTACTCATATTCACAAACAGGGTTGCCAGAAATTCCGAGTGAAAAGAAGCGAGTTCTTGCGGGAATAAATGTAGACTAATAAAAAAAACAGCCCAAGGTTTGATAAATCATTTTTTTAAAATAATCGACCAAAAAATAATGTCTCCACAACTTAGCTCTAAATTTTAGGGGTTTTTTATTAAATAATATGAAGTGATCAAATGATATTTAAGTTAATTTTAAAAATAACACGACCATGGTTTTTTGGTAGCAATTTCATTATATTTTTGTAATTTTTTTGGTAGAATTTTCAAGAAATTATGGTGATTTTTGGGGTATTTGATTCAAGTTTTAGGGGAAAATATTTTTGTTAGTTGGTAACACTGTCTCCACAATCTAGGATTCCAGGAATGGAATGAAGCCAACGACGTCTAATATAATGTTATAAAATTATGAAGCTTAGAAATGAGATCAAGAGCAAACTAAAAAAAATATTGCGGAAAATCGCCTGTATGTCTGGCAACCCTGTTCACAAATGTAATTTATATTTACCTGACGTGATTTTATCAGTGACAAGAACCTCCGGTTCATTAACTATGAACGATTTTTCAATTGGCTCACTTATGTCTTTGGTAGGTTCATTATCTGTATTTGTATTAGACAATGATTTCTTAACTTCTGAAAACATAAGTTTAAAAAAAATTTTTTTTTATACAGTATTAGGACTATGAACGCTATTTAGTGGCAAATTGCAACTAAGGTGACATTATCTTACTTACCTTCATTACCATTAGTAATGGTTATAGTAGAGGATGTTTTAACTCCAAGAGGTTTTCCAGTTACTGCAAAAAAAGGGTTATGTATTATATTATAAAAAAAAATGTTTGATTGACTAAATTAGGGACTCATAATTATTATTATTTGTAAGCTACACGGTAAATTAACTGCATAATAACACTCAAAAGACTACAACAAGTGCCTGGGGCTTGCGACCCAAGTGCAGAATTAAAAACCCTTTTTATTACCAGTAAACTCTGCAAACAGCAATTACACTAGTTATGTATATATTCAGCAAAATTTCTCTAAATACACAACACTGAAGTTACAAAAGTTCCGAGAACAACCTCTTACCTATTCTCGCTAAAATGACAGGTGGGGTCGTAGACCTGTGTTGCCAAGTCAATATTTAAAACCCCCCTTTAAATAATTTAATAACGCTCACTCGATCAAATTCTTCTAATTATATTTAATATCGTCATTTTATAGTATTAATATTTTAATAAAACCTAACATATTATTAATATTTTTTTTTTAATAAAATACTAATAGTAAGAAGAGGCAAACATGAATAATATCAAAAGATTGGAGACGGAAAAAGAAATATATGACTCAGACACTTTTTTCGCGAAATTTGTATGAGAAACATCTGTACTTTATTAAATAAACGCTAACCGAAGAGTTTATGAAATTGTTTCGTCATAATTAATAATATTATTAATAAAATTATATTATAATTAAGTTTCGAAACGCGAACGGCATCTTGTAGCTTATAAAATTATAACTTTACCCGTTTTAGCAAACTTTGCTTAATCAAAGGCTCTACACGCTTCAGCTTTTACATCAAAGATATTACAATATTTAAATATTAGTATAACTTGTATTGGTTTACGAAATAGATTAAACCGATGAAAACCAAGAAATTTAATACAAGTCATTCCATATGAAATCGTCTGAAAATTAAAAAAATCGTTGTCGATCCATTTTAGATTTTGATTTAACTTTGAAGGGTCCTAAAGAACATAATTTACGCAAAATTTAATTTTTGGAATTATTACGCCTTTTAAAGGCGCATACTGGCTCTAAAAAAAATCCCGCTGTCAATACCTTTGAATAATGGTAGCTTGCTAAACCTAAATATATGCGTTATTGACACGTTTTTTTTAAATTACTTTTTTTTGTCGAAACTGGCGTATTACCCGACTTTTTTGAAAAAAAACATTTCGTTAAAAAAACATTTATTATATCACATTTGTTATATTCATAATCAGGACATACAAAAACTTCCTTCTTTTTCTTTATTGACTCACGAAACAACAATAAAAATCGAGCTTATAATCATTAAAAAAAAAACAAGTGATCCGCCCCGGCTTCGCACGAGTAGTACAGAGAGCGATTATACATTGTTTTTTTTATATATCAAAAAGCAATGTTCTATTTCAATGTCATATTTTAAGCAATTTACACAAAACCTTAACAAATCATACATTTATACCTTCCACAAGAAACACTGTTGATTTATAAATACCATATGAACATCAGTTTAGTACTTTTTGATTTTATCGCGAACAGACAAACAGAGATGTGTTTTATAAGATGTAGATTTTCTTTTTTCCAGTTTTTTTATTCTTTCTACAAATCTAATATATAAAATTCGTGGTGTTTGATACCGAACTCCTCCGATACGGCTCCACCGATTTTTATGAAATTTTGTGTGCATCGTGCTATCGTGTAGGTCTGAGAATCTGTCAACATCTATTATTTATACCCCTAAGTGATAAGGGTCCACCCCAATTTTTTAAAAATTTATATGGCGAAACAACGTTTGCCGGGCAAGCTAGTAAATCTTATACATTCTTATATATAAAAATGAATCCCTATTTCCCTTGGTCACGGCATCACGTGTCAATGGCTGGACCGATTCCGCTAATTCTTTTTTTGTCGTGTTTATTAATGTCGGGAGAAGGTTCTTATGTAAGAAAAAATTAAAAAAGTTGCTCGAAAAAATAAAGAATTTACAAAAACTTAACGACCATTGACTTTTCTAATGTAACGTTAATGACATAACTGTCAGTCATTTCAGCAATACTCATAGTTAAGACAGGACAACGACTGCCGGGTCAGCTAGTACTAAATATATAGAATGCGGGTTCATATAATACCACAATTAACAGCAGGTTGTTGGTTGTTCAAAGCCTTCGACAGCCTTCTGATATCATCAATTATCTTGTACTTAGAATGTGTTATGATAAACGAAGCTCGTTCCAATGATTCTTTTACAGTTGTCTCGCTTATATCTATTATTGATTGGACATCTGAAATTAAAATAAAATAAAATAAATCAGAGTTCACTTTAGAGCTTTAAGATTTATCATCTATCCTCCTTAGAGAAGCAATATGCATTTATATTTTAGTCAGTTAGTTTTAGTCAGGCTTTCTCAAGTTTTAGGTATAGCTACCGGCACGTAAGTATAGGTTTGACCTTCAATTTGCAGTAGTCACTATTAGAGCGTTTTTAGTGTAGAGCGTGGGACGAGAGTAGCGCGTCACATACGATTGGCTCTTATGCGACGTTTCAGTTCCCGTGCGTCTGCTATTTGTCAAAATAGCAAACGTCACGGATGAAACTGAAATTTAGGCACTCAGCACGCTCACAATGCGCAACTTTCCCCTACTATTTTTTCTCAAACCTAAAGTTAGATGCCGGCTAGTTGGCGCACTCAAGCGCAGCGCCCGCCACCTATCGGACGACGGAGGAAGCGTCTTATAAAAATTAACGTTAAACGTATTAGTTAAAGAGTAGTAGCGCCATCTAGTTTATATGTTATAAGTTCATATGCGGATCTGGCCGTTTCCGGTCGTTCATTCGAATTCTAAACGGATACCAAGCAAGACCTTTGTCTTTGTAGTATACGAATTTTGTAAACGAATATAAAGAAGCTGGTTAACGAACTACTTCACGCACAGAAACTACAAACATGACGAATGAACAGTAATTTCTTTTTATCACGTCGAGACTCAGTAAAACCCTCAGTAAAACAGTTTTCTTCGTTCTATCTTATCTCAACTAATAATATCAATGTGAAATAATATATAAATTTTATCTTATATTAGTACAATCTTATATATTAAAATGAATCCCTATTTCCCTTGGTCACGGCATCACGCGCAAACGGCTGGACCGATTTCGCTAATTATTTTTTTGTCGTGTTTGTTAATGTCAGGAGAAAGTTCCTATGTAAGAAAAAATTAAGAAAGTTGCGCGGAAAAATAGAAATTTTTAGGAAACTTAATCATATAAACTTATCTAATGTAATGTTTATAGCGTTTGACATAACTGTCACTCATTTGACCAATATACATAGTTAAAACAGCACAACGTCTGTCGGGTCAACTAGTCTTATATATAAAAATGAATCCCTATATCCCTTGGTCACGGCATCACGCGTACACGGCTGGACCGATTTCGCTAATTTCTTATTTGCAGAGTTGTGAAAAATAGTTTATAAAAAGTTTTTGTATTTTTACTTTTTGTATTTTTTATTTTAATTACTAAATGCAAAATATATTTGGAAAATAATAATAATAATAATAATAATTTATTTCACAAAAAATATACATACTGTTTTACATATAACTTTTACATCTGTTTATTATTAGGACCCCAATATAGAATAATAGAAGTGCTTTGACACCCGCACTAAGATACCTTGTGTTGCGGATGTCGCTGCATTCCTTCGGACCTTTATTTGAATTTGTAAGAAATATGTCATAACATGCAAATGAATGAGATGCAATGAAATATTAATTTTTATATGAAAAAGAGAATGAAGAATGTGTGTTTGTGCGAGTGAGTTGCGTGCCCGGGTGCGTGCGTGTGTTGTGCATGTATGTTGTAAGTGTACTTGCGTGTTAAGTGAGTCCTATGCAGTTATTTTTAATAGAGCTTCAGTGTCCTGATAATTTAGGTTTAGCAACCAAGAGACGAGTTTCTGTTCACAATCATGCTTAGTTATGTTCCTGATTTGTAAATTTTTATTTATTTTATTGTAAAGCCAAGGACCCATGACATCACTTATGCGGCCAGTTTTTACCAGTCTGTAACGGTTGATTTCAAATACATCCCTAACAGTGCGTTTACGTACCTGTTCAGTAGGAGAATCAGTAGGAACAGCTGCATGACTCCGAAGAACGACATTAAGAAGGTAAAGCTGTCTTACTGTTAGAACAGAACATTCCCTATAAAGTAAGGCGGTTGGGTACCATAGTGGTTTACGAGTCATCACCTTGAGAAGGGCCCTTTGTGCACGTTCCAGACCAATCAGATTTGACGAGTAAATGCCACCCCAGGCCGGTATGCCATAGTTTAAAAGTGATTGCCCTAATGCGTAATAAGTCGACTTTAGTATGTCTTTGTCAGCTATGGAGTTTATTTTTTTAAATATATATGTGATTTTCCTCATTCTTTGCACCAATAGCTTGATATGATTTTTCCATGAATTATCATCAATTATAACACCTAGATATTTTATATCAGACTCTCTGGTTATAAAGGGGCAGCTACAGTTGCAGTCACAGTTTAGATTTCTATGTATTCTGATTGGGAAGGATTCATTTGGTTGTGTTGATGTAGAAGTCGAGAAGGCCAAGAATTTTGTCTTGCTTAAGTTTAGGGTAAGAAGACTATTATTTGTCCATTCATTGACTAGTTTAATAGCTTGTTCTGCATGGAAGTGTGTAGTGTAGGACCTAGCACGCTTCCCTGCGGCACGCCATAGCAGATAGATTGCTCAGAACTGGTGTAAGGACCTATTTTGACACACTGTGTGCGTAAAGACAGGTAGTCCCTAAACAGTTCCAGAACCGTACCTCGAATACCGCAATCTTCCATCCTATCTAGAAGAACGGGGATCGAGAAAGTGTCAAAAGCTTTTTTGAGATCAATAAATATTCCAATGACTCTGTTCTTCGATTCTATTTTCATAGAAATCACATTTATCAGAGTGATAATGGCGTCTTCTGTGGAGAGTCCTTTCCTGAAGCCATACTGGTTATTTGATATAATGTTGTAAAATAATTTATTCAAATAAAATACTTTCATGGGTTCAAAAGAATTTGCCTTTATTAAGTAAGTTTTTTGACACAATCATGTTCTTTTTCACGTCATATAGTATCAAATATATTATATCACATAATTAATGGATGACCTCTGATTAAATAGAAATAGGACCAATAAATTATGATTATGTAAATATGAAATTATAATAAACACTGATATTCGTCCTAATTCTACAATTTGTTTGTAACTGGTCCATCACTGGTTCCAATACTATATTTGTATGTATGTAGCAATGATTACTTGTGATATCAAACGAAAGCACCATAGAAGCTAGCTAGCATGGTTAAGATGTTCCGTATTTTCGCGCTATTTTGGACGGACTATAAAATATTAAATTAACAAACATCTATTACCCATTAATTCAGTGTTGCCAGAGTGAGAATTGTTTATCATATTCATTTATTGATGATGATAAAATTGATTGATGTCAAAATGTATTTTGCATTTTGAAAATACAAAATATGTCTCAAAAAGTATTTCAAATAAAATACAAAATGTTTTTAAAACAAAAGTATTTCAATACAAAATGGAAATACATATTTTATATTTAGTATCTTGTATTTCAAATACTAGTATTTGAAAAATGTCACATCTCTGCTTATTTGTTATATTTGTTATTGTCAGGAGAAGGTTCTTATGTAAGAAAAAATTAAGAAAATTGCGCGGAAGATTATTAAATTTAAGAAAAGTTAACGACGAATTCTGCACACAGGTACTTTATAACCTGGATTATCTCATAGGCTACTTTTTATCCCGGAAAAGTTCAGTTCAGGATTGTTCCCGCGGGATAATAATATAGAGAAAATTATGTTTTTTTGTTAAATCAACATATACGTGTCAAGCCGGGGCAGTTGACTAGTACTATATATTTATTATTTGTGTTACATTTGTGTATGTAGAAGTATTATTTCAGCACTATTCTGCTATTCTTTAAACAAGTACTATTACCAAGGTTTTCTGGGAGCGATTGCTTGTCTATCTCTCCCAGAAGATTGAAGACTATCATTGCATGCCCTCTTTACTCATTATAAAAATCATTACAATACAAACTTTTACAACTACTAATGCTACTACTAAATATTGTAATTGTGAATACGATACCCCTATCATCTTCTTTCGCGTAACCTTTCATCCACTTGGCAGCGTTCAGATTGCTTGATATAACAAAGTTGGGTTCGTTTGCAACTGGTAGACTTGATCCTATTATATTTTGCGACGTGCGATTATTCGTACCTGTATACATAAATAAATTAAATATTTATGTATATAACCTTAATAATTATTAATAATAAACTGAACAAAAGTCGATCATAGCGTCAAAATATCTTGTAGGATGTGAAACCTTCATATCTTATTTATTTAGATATCTGTAGTGAAATTGATTGGATTTAATACAAAAAGTTTTATACGATAGCGTAAATGTTTGAGGATGTTAGTTTACAAGTACCTCCTAATTAACAAGTTGGTTTTACAACAGAAAATGTGCCAAGAAGAGTTGGATCCTCCAGGATAATATACGAAATACATTACTGATGAAGATTTTTAAACAATAATGAGAATATTATACACCTTTTCCTTTTTCCAAAATAAGTATGGCAAAAAACAAATAATCATTCATATGTATTTATTAATTAATAAAAGAAAAGATTTTTATTATAATATAATGTTACAATTTACTTGAACACTAAGTCCTATAAGAAAAGAAATTCTTAACCATCTACAGAATTTAACTCGTTTTGTAAATCGGTTTAAAAATGATGTATAAAAATAACCCCTATTCTTGAAGTAATGGTTTAAACAAGTAATCTAAACAGTATTTTTACGATACATTAACATTTTTCACAGACGGTCTCCCCAAACATAAACCACTTCATAAATAGTTATGGGAATTAAGTGTGCACTTAAAATGCGGTAAACCAAATAGTGAACAACGAAAATAAAATAACTTTATAGTCTCTTACATTTTTTGTTCAGTTTCAACATCACTAACAGACTGTTTATTTATATGTCTATATGTTTGTATATTCTTATTTTTACAATTAAACTTAGATCTAAGATAGATTTCACCTAATATTTAATTGACGAATAAAACGGAAAATATTTATCTATATATTATAGATGGATGGATATTTTTAGACCTCTACTAGCTACACGCCCTTGCTCTACGTTGGTTTTAACCTATAATTCGGTTGCAGTTTCAATATTCAGGTTCAGTCAGGAATCTAATCCAGACAGAGACCCCATAACAAAATGAATATTTTGGCCGAAAAAAGTAATCATTACATATATGTTGTTTTTTTGGAAGGTGGGATTAAAAATATTAAATTAATATTTTCAAAAGATTTTTAATTTTTTTAAAGATAATTTAAACTTTCAAAGTAAAATACAATGACTTTCGATTATTTATTTTTAAGTTGATCAGCCAACTAAGCAAAGATAGTTCTTTAAATTCTTTAAGTTAAGTTAACTTTCGCTTTAAAAGAATTATGCTAACTCTAGAATAAATTATAAATAGTTTTAGAGATGTGCGAAAAAACTAAATTCTTTGTCTTATCGTCCTCTCTTAATTTCTAGGTTCTACATTAATTATTATATATAGAAAAGATATATAAAAGACAACACTTAAGTAAAAACAGTAAAAAATAACGACGCTACCTGACTTCACGGTAATCTGTACTGCCGAGTCATTACACGCTTTACCTAAAGTGGAATTTTGACTATTTGCCGCTATTTGTATTCAATATTTATGATGTATTGGAATTTTTATTGTTATTGCTAATATATTATCGTATGAACATGAAAATAACTACAACCTTACTTACCTTAAATGGTTAGAAACATTCAGAGGTCTAATTTACAGCTTTTATCTAACACTTCAATATATTGACGCTAAATAAAAATATTTAGGCGCTTATTACAGTAAACTAATTTTATTATTATTCCGCAGGAACTCTGAATTTTCCGGGATAGAAAATAGCCTATATGACAATTTAGGTTACAAAGCATATGTATGCCAATTTTCAACGAAATCCATTCAGCCATTTTTGCGTGATTGAGCAACAAACATTCAAACATATTTGTATCTTGAGCTACTGACACGTAAGTATAGGTTTGACTTTTTAGCGGGGAACGCGGGGCAAGAGCAGCGTGCACACGCGATTGGATCTTATGTGACGTATCAGTTCCCGCGCGTACGGTAGGAACTGCCAACTGCCAATGCAGCACGATTACAATGCGCAACTTTCCTCCATTATTTTTTCTCAAACCTAAAGTTGGTTGTCGGCTATTATACGTATGTTTTGGTGAAATGTTAAAACTGAATTCTAGAGCAATTACAACGGATTGAGATGACATTTTACGTACGTTTAGATCGAATAACAGCGCATAGATAAGTTGATGATATTCTACATCCAATAATATGGCAGACGGTCCAAGAAAGCAGACTAGGTATTACTTATGAACGTCCAAGATATAGTAGGTAAAAAAGCAGTAAAAGCATTTATTTCTTTTTTAATGATTCTGAATTAATATTTCTATTTCACATAAAATAAATGTTGTTTTCATAAAATAAATACGTCATTGAAACAGATAAGAAAGACAAGAAGCCTGATGATGTGATTTACTCGTCTCTTTATTCTAATTTTCTGATTGGAAAATTTTTGTGAACACAATAGAAGCAAATATTATATTTGAAGCAGTAAAAAATATACTCACATTAAACTACGAAATAAAATTGAAATTATTCAGATTTTTACATGTTTCTATACTAAGGGACAAACCTATATGAGATTGATGGTAAGAACTATATATAGTGTAGGTACACAATATATAGTTTTGTCTATTAAAATGCAGTGAGAGAGAGTAGACGTTGATGTCTACTCGGGAGATCCAAATTCGATCCTAGGCACACACTTCTATCTTTTCTGAGATGTGTGTTTTAAAGAAATTATGTTGCTTTAACGGTGAAGGAAAACATCTTAAGAAAATCTGCACCCCTGAGAGTTCTCATTGTTCTCAAGGGTGTGTAGCCTGCCAACTCGCACTTGGCCAGCGCGGTGGACTATGGCCTAATCCCTCCTCATTCTGAGGAGGAGATCCGGCTCAGCCGTGGGCCATTAACGGTTAATAATGATGATGATTTTGTCTATTTAGTTAAAATTTTTGAATTTGCATGTTTTATCACGTTCACTCCATTCCATTCATTCCATAATATCAAATACCTTTATTGGTAAAACAAGTGGATTTTTGAGTAGCTGCTTCAGCGTTCATGAGGGCCCGAACTGATAGTAGTCGACTGCGTCCAATTCGAGCCATGTTGTGGGTACTTTCTGCTATTACAAATATTACAACAATAAATATGAAATTTATTACAAGTTTGTGTGTATGTAATAATTTATTTTATAGAAAGGCACTGGTTTTTATCTACCATTTCCTAAGAGTCTTTAGTAGGTAGACACGTTTCTGGAGTTCTTTAAACCTTGATTATTCGATGAATTTTATATAATTCTATTTCATCGATCCTGTCTTTACTGAGCATCAAAAGATAGTAAAAAGATCTTAAAATATTAACAATTTTTAAATGATACAAAACCTATATTTTGTTTCAAGATAATAAATAAACTGGATCGTTGATTAATCTCAGAATTGATAAACTAAAATTCGCCATTTTCGGTTTTACCACGTTGCTCTAAACACATTCACATTCTAAAGTATACCTCAATAAACAGACACAGTAGTATCTGCCAATTCCAGTACGTATTTTCGTATATTAATATCTCGCTTAAAGTTATGTGCCAATAGGTAATTCTAGAAGGTTTGGATATATATTGATTTATTTATAAAACGGAGTATTCTAATATAAAATGACATCAGATAATATTAGTCTAACCTTTGCTAAAATTACTGTACTGTACGAAACAATCGGCTTTGATCTTTTCACTTGTATTTTCAATTTGACGGTCAAAGGAATTCCTCGTTTCGGTCGACTTTGATATCAATTCAGTGTCCGTATTGATGCACATGGATCGACAGTCTGGGGGACATCCTTAAACATATTCAATATAATAATATACAGTATTCACATGAATAAATAATGGCAACTATGTATTAAACACTTTATGTTTTCTTTTTTCATTAATTTTAATTATGAATATTTTATTTATGATTGGGGGAAATAAACGGGAGAAACTGTCCTTGTATTGAAGAAAATACTTATTAAATAAAATATTAAGGATTACATTTTATTATTGTGAATGGAAACATGCAAAAAATAAATTAAATTTTAAAAAGTAAATTAAATTTTTTCGATTAAAAAACAAATTAAATTTAACGAAATTAATATGTTGTTATTATTTATATAGTCTAATGTTATACTTTCCGTTTATTTTTGTATATTACGCCTTGTACGTTCAAAGTCTGACATTATTTAATTCAGTAAGTAACTAATAACTATATATTAGATGTGTAATAGGTACGTATGTGCACAGACATTTAATACACCCTACGTTGGAAACTTGATACAATTAAGATAAAGTTGAAATAAATCCTACTGTTTTTTAATTTATTGCAAACGTCGAGATAAGTGGCTTAGTCGGCTGCTGTATTCTTTGTAAATATACTTTTACAATATCTTTTCTAATAAAAATCGTATAATAGCAAATAATACGTTGCATATTATTATTTTTTATTTGTAATCTAATACAGTAGGTTTAATTATTTTTTAAGACACTAAATACAAGCCATAAGATACATTATAGCATAAAAATATAAATTAAATCTGATGTTGAAAGAAATAAGTCTCTAAGTTATTTTGCGTTGATCTACAGCATTACTCACGACGTAATAATAATGATGTCTGTCATGGCGGCGTAATTATTTGGTTACCTTTTATCCTTGTTGGCATAACTGATACAGTGTGTGATTGTCAAATTAACAATTAATTCATTGCTACCAATTTCATAACTAATATGATGCTACTCAAGTTAGTGTACTAACATCATAATTAACACTACTTTAAACAAAAGAAAAAGCTTCAAAGGGCTGTTAAAGGAAAGGGTGAAACTATTTGTTTTATACTTAAAATACAGTAGGGATATACAGTAAATAAATTAAAAAGAAAAGAAATAGCGATGTAAAATTCTTAACGTCTTTAGACATTTAAATATTAAAATAAAGGTTTATTTTTAGTTTAACAAAGATATTACGACTGATTTAAAAACAAATAAAATTTCTGTCGAACAACTTTAGTACTACATATAAATAAAATTTGAATTACCTGTACTACAACTGCATTGAGTACTTTGAGATCCACCAGTTAAAGAATTTTGTTTCAAAGTTATGGCAGACAAACCTAAATATTTATACGTTAAATAATTTACTTCTTAAATTATAATTTTAGTCTAGGACTAAACTAAATATTATTTTGTTTATTAAAACAAACGTTTTCAAATTTCAAACTGAAGTGGAGTTAGAATAAATATTTTAAAAGCATATTTACCAATATTTTCAAAACTTTTGAGTAGAGGGCAAGTTGATTTTTCACTCGTTTCAGCTTTCAAATCAATTGTACCTACAGTAAAAAAAATATAATTATACATTGAAGGAGGCGAGGTGATCTTTGTTTTGCATATTTTTGCAACAAATCTACTACCGTTATACTTGAACGGTCCTAAGTGCTCTTTGGACAATTTTGCAGAAGATGTTAGAAAACACAAGTATATAACTCAGGCATGTATAAACTATTTAAATTGTTAGAAGACAAACACACAAAAGATTTTTTTTGGCTACAAGAAACTAGCAAGAATGCGAAAAACAATTCCCCAATAGAACAACAATCAATCACAGCGGTAAAATACACCACCATGACCACCCTCCATACACAGTTGGCCTACGAACGGAATAACATGTCATCTTAACGAAAATTACTCATTTATTTTTAACCTTAAGAATCAATCTTCAGTAACTGACGGACACTCGGAGCATTTTGCAACGCGTTCCGGTCGAGCCGCATGTTGGCCAGACTTACCCCCTCCTTCTCCCATCCCATTAATGCAGTGGACTCTGGGCTCTTGCTCAGGGTCAGCTAAAACCGCAGCATTTTTTTCTTCACTCCCCCTCCATACTCTATCTCCGGGATGCAAGCATCGTCAAAACAGGAGAGTATCTCTTGTTTTGACGATGTCCATGGGTGATGATGGTACCATCAGGTGGACCACCATAAAAAAAATGTAGTCAAGGCTGTAATAATTTGCATCAATGAATTAGCATAATAAATATGTTTTATGTATGGCCGCAACTAAAAATAAATTAATACGCAAAACACAACGATTTTGCTGGTGACTACCATGAGTAAAATGGAGGGTATTATTAAAGCCTTGGCAACATTAATGATATATTTGGTAGCACTGAACCGTCTCTAATAGTTCTCAAGAAATACTGGACACGTATCATAAAAATATATGGTCAATCAATGCATTACCCAAAGAAGTATCTTGAAGATTTCGTTGATACAAAGATGCGGCGGTAAGGCAATCCATGTCTCTGGTCTCGAAATTGGTCGATGTAGCTGAAATATTACATAGAATAACCATAATGTCCATAAACCTCTTATTTATTATTATTTTTGTATTGTTATTTGATTGCTATAGAAATTCTGCTATTGATATAACTTATTTATTGATTTAGTGAACTATCATCTATACTTTAATATATAAAGCTGAAGAGTTTGTTTGCTTGAACGCGCTAATCTCAGGAACTACTAGTCCGATTTGAAAAATCCTTTTAGTGGCAGATAGCCCATTTATCGAGGAAGGCTATAGTCTATATATCACCACGCTAAGACCAATAGGAGCGGATGATCACGGGCACGAATCCCCAAGGGTCGGCTAGTGTACTTATGAATGATGTGTGCTTGTTTTTTGCTTAAAATATATGATGATATGAATATTTTAATTTTTTTTAGGAATTGTTAAATTAAAATCATGGATAAGTAATAGAAATAATAAAACAAGAACTTCTCAAGACTGCCATTAAGATATTTGATAATTTAAGTATCAAACCTGAGCCTTATAACATTCCTAAGGCAGCGTTTCCACTAGGGATCTCTAGTGAAGCCTTATTCAGCTTTAGAGAATAGGAATTAAAGAAAACCGATAGAACGACGCACTTTTGATTATTTAATATAATATTGCGATTATTTATATTTGAAAAATCGAAAAACAACAGAGTAAAAAGTATATCCTATAGCTTCATAAATTCATCAGGCATCTTAAAAGCTCTAATAATTCAATGTCAGTTTAAGGCAACGCCAACAATTTTACAGCAACTTTATCAGCGTTTTTTATTATCAGATTTTTAGTAAAATTTTACATAGTTCAGCAGTAACTTTAAGAAGTCTGTATATAATGGATAAATTGGATATTCGCTATTTATTATAGCTACATGTTTACATAATTTAAGGGTTAGTTGAAAAAGCGTGAAGTTCAATATAAAATTTTTGTGGTCTAACGCAAATGACAGAAAATATCTTGATTTTTTATTAATAGATATTAGGTTAGACGACGACCTATTGGCCGGAATTTTATCATAATCGATTTAATTTCTAAGTAAGAACCTGTATAGGTAGTTTGTTTGGTGAATTACAGTAAACAGCGAGTGTAATTATATTCTTTATTGCAAGGAAATATAAAATAGTATACAAAATGTTCAAAAGATTGTTGAGAGTTGTAAAAGAGATCTCTTCCAGTTAAGCTACGAAACTGACAGCTGGTGTCATACAGCGGAAGACGTTAGTGAAAAAAAATACATACACATATAAATAAATACTTGCTTACATATACATATATTATGATAGAAATAAATGATATTTATTAATAATAATACATAAATTATCGACGATTACGTATGTAGTACGAGAAACTTGTTCGAAATAATGTTGTTTTAATTTTCCTTTGAATTAGACAATTCAGCGATTTTCCTGAGTCCTCTGGAGGTTTACTCCAACGTACCGAAAACGAATTCAGCAGAAAAATCGTGTTCCTCCTTGTCACATGAAGCGTTGAGGTGTTGCAGGGCCGTCTAGAACGTATTGAATCGCGAGCGAAGATAAGACGGAGATTTCATGTTTAATTTAAATAGTTTAATGTATTAATTTTATTATTTTTATTTATTTATTTATAACAGTTTCACAAAAAATGGACTTAAAACTAACACTTTTGTATTCTGCCAAACTGCACATCAGTTTGTCGGCATTTAATGCTCTCATTCTTAATTTTTTTTTAAATAAAATAAAATATAGAAACAAAACCAAAAAAACAAAAAAATGAGCAAAAATTAAAAATCAAAATAAACTAAATATAAAAAAAGAAATAAACTAATTTAGTAACGTGTACATGTTCTTTAGTTTATGTGTAGGTAGGTAGTGTAGGTTGGTGCGTGTATATTTTGTACATGTATATACTTATAATGGCACATCATGCGTCTATTCTGTATGTAATGTATGTGTAGTATGTGTACTAATTTTCGTCGTCATATAATAATATGGCGATTCTTAATGAAATGAGTCGTTATTTGTATAATCATTTTTTAGGAAATATTTCTTTAACCTGCGCTTTAATGTAAGTAGTTCACAACTTTGGGAGATCTTTGTCGGCAGTTCATTGTAAATTTTTATAATGCATGTTATATACAAATATTAGCTGATTATAAGTGTTTTTATATTTTACCTGTGTGTAAAGCTTTGGCAATCCTTGATGAGATGGAAGCTGTTCTTATATTATCTGAGGAAACTGATGTGATTTTTGTACCTGAACAGTTTAAGATATTTTTTAATTTTACACAAATGCAATGGATACATGATGTTGTAAGTCTAATCTTTGAATCGACTTTAATCACATTTACAGAGTTCAGTACTTTAAAACGAAAAAAAGAGTCTTTATAGGATAACTTCGTTGTCTGTCTGTCTGTCATGAGCCGTTTGAAAATATTAAATACTCAAGTCTGTGCTTGACTTTTTCAAAAAAATCAACTTCTAAGTCCACGCATATAAAAGATATGACGACTGTCTCGCAAGACTCTTTTTATCAGAAAAACGTGAAGATATAAAGTTGACATTTTTATCAATTATTTAAATCTCTAGTCAAGAGAATATATAAAAAAATCAAACTTCTAAGTCAATTTCTTGAAAAGATACAGTCGCTTTTATCTCATGTATTGTAATTTTTATTCTTAGAATTTTTATTTTAAGGAACATGATTTTTTAATTAATATAAAAAACTAACTAGGTATATATCATATTATAAAAATATTTATTTTAAAGGATGAATTTTGCTCGGTATTAATTGAAATAAGTGAAACTTCACCTGTACACGACAAAATTGTTCCTTTTCTTGTTACTAGTGTTTTATCGAATCTTCTACAAGGAACTACAGTATCTAAAAACAAAATATAACTTAGTAAAGTACTTGATATTACTAGATATAATGTATGTATAATACTGTATAATATTATATGTAAAATAATATTTTTACCAGTAACAACATTTGATTTGGCATCTGGTATTAATTCCTCTTGGACGAACACGCCAGTTGATATTTTCTCTATAATTGATGGTGGCGATACTTGAGTTTCTGTAATTATTATTATTACATATTTCCAGCCTTCAAAATCTGTGTATAAAGATAGATATATAATATATACTAGCGGCCCATCCCGGCTTCGCGCGGGTGGAATATTATTTTTAAAAATATATTGGCCCTCCCGCATTTCGGTGCCCCCTCTCTTGCCGCTTTACTCGCTGCGCTGCGTCGCTATACTGGCCCGTCGCGTCGTCGTGTATTTTTTGTTTATATTGATATTTTTAATTTCGTAATATCTTTTGAATGGAAAGTCCGATTTTAATAATTCAAAAAGTAATTTACAGGTATTGAAATAGTCTTGAATACGAAATAATTTATTTGGATAAGGATTAATACAAAGTTATAGAAAACATGGTCTGATTTTGATAGGCATTTTTATCAACTTTTAAAATGTAAAAAAGTAGTTATAGTGACGTAACTATAATAGTTGAACATATGGTCTCGCGGACTTTTTTGTAGATATTGATACGTTCTATAATATTGTAGAACATTTTTTTGTTCTATCATCAATACTTTTTGCAGCGCATGCGATGAAAGATATTTTATGGCTAATTTTTTGGCACCTTGGGTTGGTTTTCGTGAGATTTCCTAAGGATCTCTAATTTTTTCTTGTAATAAATATAGCCTATGTTACTCAGGGATAATGTAGCTTTCTAATGGTGAAAGAATTTTTGAAATCGGTCCAGTAGTTTTTATGTTTATTCGTTACATACAAAAATACAAAAATACAAAATTACAAAAATACAAATCTTTCCTCTTTATAATATTAGTATAGATATAGATTTAAGTTACCTCTATCAGCTTTTTCTAGCACAATTCCTTTAGATGTCATGATATTCATCGAGCGTAATGAACTTTGATCGAGGGTTATAGGTTCAGTCGCTAAAATATAAGTGAAATAAATATGAGACTAAAATAATGGGAAAGCAATACCAATATAAACGATATTAGGGTAAACCCATACACCTGTAATAATATGGATGGCGGGTTGCCACACAAATATCATGATAATGTAAGTCGAATTTGTCTCTTTCTAACTATTTAGTTAAAGTACATTAATGTTTAAATATGATAACTACATTTTTTCAACGACATATTAGTAGAAGGTCGCGAACTCACTAAAACGGAATAGAATTATCATTGCGTTTTGGAACTGGCTTATCTAGGACAATTTTAAACGCTGATTGTGATATTAATTTTAATACTATACCCACCTGTATGAACCATATATGAAAACATAGAGCGTTGAACACATTTTGAATCCTTTGTACAAAAATTTGGTGTTTTCTCATTTGTAGCTACAAAATATATTAGTAGGTTATTATTATTATTTAGTATAATTATTAATACATTATTTTCTTTATTTATGTTGCCTTAAAAATTAGGATTTTATTTTTACTTAATATAAATAAAATCAAATAAATTTCTACGACAAACCTTATTCGTAAAAATTTTAATATTATATCATTTTTATACGAATAAAATATATTTTCTATATTTATACTAATGTATAATACACTCTATGTATAGTTATACCTGTGTAACTTTCTTTAACATTCCTCTCTACAGTTATAGGTTTACTCCCAGTAAAAGACGCTCCTAAAATAATCATGAAATTTAAAAGCTTTGAATTATATCACTGAAAACTATAAATAAGGAATAATTTTACCATTTAATAAATTATTTTGTTTGAAACTTAAGTAATTCACATTTCCAATCTCCTTTGATTTTGCTTCGTTATTGTATAGACTTTGAGCATAATATGATGTTGTCTTAGATTGGTTCAAGGATTTTCTAGTCAGCATTGCTATAACAAACAGATAGTTAGGAAATGTTAAAAGTACTCTTAATACTTAGCACTCGTATGGAGTGCTAAGTTTTTTTGACGAATAACAGGCACCTCGAATATTAGCCAGACTTTTTGCTACGAATACGAGTGACGTTTGAAAAGAAACGTTTAATAGCCTTTTTATGTTGAAAGAGATATTCTGACGTACGATACGAAGACAACGATTAGTAAAGAGTATTTTTAGAATATTCCTTGAGAATCGCAAATTAATATGCGCGTTAAAAATGCATTGAATTTAATAAACATTAAAACAAGATGGTCTAACTAATTTTAAGCAGTCAAGTTATTTCCATCTATATATAATAATTAATTAAAATGAATTATTTGCCATATTTAAAACTTTTAGACAAATCGATTGACGTTACAATCATCAATTTTTTTGGTCTCTATTTTTTTGATTTAAACATATAAAATGTAAACTAATAACCACGTTATGTTCCTTCGCATCGCGTAGTTAGTTAAATATTAAATGTAATAACATTTTAAAATATTTTTCTCGTTGTTAGAGTAGCACTTAAAGAAAGTGGGAAAAATAATCCGTAGTGTCAACAGCATGCATGAAGATAAGTAGTTTTAAGCTTCATATTTTAATCTAAGCCTCTGTTCTCTCCAACGTGCACTTGCATAAAGCATTTACGTTTGCGCTAATGGAGAAATATTTATTTTACATTTTAAATATTTTTATATAATTCAAGTGCTACGCTTGTTTTTTAAAATGAAGCGTGCTTGATTTAGTTGTTGTTTAAACACACAAAACTGCTATAAAAGTACTACATAATTTAAATATTATGTAGTACTTTTATAGCAGTCTATAGATAGGATATAACTATGTACAAAATATAAAAAAATCATTATTTGTTTAAGTCGCTAAACAACAACATAAGATACAAGTTTCTCTTTAGTTTCTTGCGAGGATTTTTGAAATGCAAACAAATCCCTTGAATAGCTCAAAAAATATATTCAAAATGTATATCATATCACTGTAGTAATAGACAGGATATTTTAATAATAAATAACAACATTTTGCAGATATTAATTTCCAAGTGAATTGTGATACGTTTTAAAATGATTTTAAATAATTCAAAATGAATCAGTGATTTTTGCGGAAAAGACATCTGCGAAGGAGAAACATACAAACAAGCAGATTCTTTTGGAAGATATTATAAAATATATACACTAGAGACTTACAGGCATTAACAAAAGTGAACAAGGAGGGTCCAACATTGGCGTGCTTGAAACTAGATTTAATACTTCTCGTTAATGTTGCTGGTTGACCTAGAAACATGAAGTCAAAATTAAAATCATTATCATTGTCAAGCCATCACGATGTATAGTAAGATATTTTTAATAATATTTACGTAAAGAAACTTAGATTTCAATATCCGTAAAGTAAACAGAACAATTGATAACACTAGTCAACAGTGGTTTTGTTGTCCTTGATATGAAGGTAGTTCCGAATAACTTTATGTCTGCTCTTTATGAAACAATAGACGGTTTTAGCTTTACTTTTTTTAATATGTATTTCCATATCACTACGAAAATCGTACTCACTTTTATAAAAACATTATTTTACTTTTCTTCTATATTATATATTTGTCTTTAAAATCATAAAAACTAGAGTTAGTCCAGAGTGACACAAAAATATATTTTTTTGTTTAGCTGTTTAAAACGTAACCAGTTTAACAATAAATAATATCTTAATCTCAACTTTTTCTGAAGGTAGCAACAAACGGAAATTTAATTTCTTCAATTAAACCCTTACTCATTAACGTCCATGAACGGAAAAAACGCCATTTATATCAAAAGGATCTTTCTTTTAATAAGATATTTATTTTTATCAGACTAATGAATGTTTTATTAAGAGTTTATCAAAATGATGTATTGATAGATGTATGGTGGGCTATCATAGAAACTTTTTCTGTGTCCATCTTGATTTTATATCCTACTAATATTATAAACGCGAAAGTTTGTAAGAATGTATGGATGTATGGATGTCTGGATATATGTTTTTGATGAAACTTTACAAAAATATAGCTTACACATCAGAATAACACATAGGCTATAATTTATAATGATATAATGTGAATTATCTAAATTATAACGGGTGAAACCGCGGGGCGCTGCTAGTTCTTATATAAAAAAGGCTGATGGTTCCACGATTTTTATAACATAATATGACTCGTTTTTCTTAAATATATATATTAATATGCATTCGCTCAGCTAAGAGAAAATTTCACCATCTCATAAGTATGAACATTGCTAGTTTGCTTCATTTCATTAAAATCGGTTGAGCGGTTTAGGAATAATCTGCTTTATAAATTACAATCCTATTATGGAAACATGTCTGTCTTTATAAGCTAAGAAAATTATAACTAGCTGCCCGGACAGACTTTGTTCTGTCAAAAGTTGTGTTTTTTATTATTATTAAAACCTTCCGTGGGTCTTAAGGAACATAAAAAAAAATTAGCCGAATTGTTCGAGCCATTCTCGAGTTATACGCTTAGCAACATATATTTTTATTTATATACATAGAAGATAAAAATAATATATTCTTCTCTCCTCTTTCTTAAACTTACAAGTTACACTTGTAAGTTCATTTGGCAAGGTCAAAAACACTTAGCAAGCCATGGACGTGTGAAAAGACGTAATGTAATATTAAGGGTCCATTTCGTTTGGATATGCTTCGCTTACAAATTAGCCTCATTCACTTTGAAAACAATTAAAACTTTTAAAATCTTTTTCAGTGAACGGTCGAAGGAACAAAACAACTGTTGTTAATTCGTTTGAGCCAAAAATAGAAGTTCAGAGTAATTTGTGTAATATTTTATATTAATTTCTTACTTGGTAAAGAAATTTAATACATTTCATTCATCTGTATCTATTTTTTTTGTTTCTTTTTTGAGCTAGTTTTAACGTAAGACAAATTGACTGACCCTTTTTGAGTGTGTTAGTAGTATCTTTGTAAAAAATCTAATTGAAATAAACTAGTTTGAGTTTGGTTTTTTATGTCCACTAATTTCTCCATCAATTATTGACCGATTTTAATTTGTTTTTTTTATATCAACAGTGATTTATTTACCAACAGATTGATTGATCTGTTTTTTTGGAGAGACATAACTTATGGATCAATATTTATTCTAAAAAATTATATTTCCTGCGAGATATAGACGGGATATAATATAAACTGTTTTAATACAATTAGATCAGTAAACATGAACACTGTTTTAGTTTAAAAAAAAATTAAAATTGTAATATTTAGTTTAAATACTTTATTGCTTTTATTGAAATTCTTCTTATTATTATTTTGTAAAAATATATTTTCCGAAAATACTAAGGGTCATGTATGAATATAGCCATACCATTAATAAATATTATAAAACTTCAATGAGGATACTATTTTTTTTGTTTTCTATAACTTCTAATTAAACATTGAATGTCTGAGAAGAAAATTGAGCTCTGTATTTAAAATTATATATATTTAAAATTACCATTATTATACCGAGACCACGAACTGAGTGCGGCAGTAATCTCCGCCGATTTTTGTTCTCTCTCCATTCCATTCGTTCCTAAAAAGTAAAAGCGTGTCATTGCAGAGAAAATAGCCGTCTTGAACGATTTATGTAAAAGCACCATTGTGATAATAAGAAGGAAAGTCCGACCGAAAAATAATATTAAGTTAATAAACCTGAGTTTCCTATATTAATAATATTATTTATAAGAATAATAAGATAAAATCAAGCTTAAGATTATCAAGTCTAATAAGTCTGAATAATCCTTTTTTGTATATTTCTTATGGATAATACGCAAAAACTACTACACATTTTTTTATTAAGTTTTTATTTACTCGAGACTCGAGTAGCAAATATTAAATATTTTGAGAATTCGTAAAAAGCGGAATATAAGTAATTTAATTTATTTTAATTTCACTGTTGGATGCTCATGTAACGTAAGAAAACTTTATTATGAAACAATTATTTAAGCAATTTAATTTCAATGATTGCAATTTGCGTCATAATTTTCTTCGCTCGTTATATACATTAAGGGAAAACTATCGATAAAATAAACTGACACCTTGTAGTCCCTATTTGCATATGTGTGCGTTGATTGATTGTAGGCATGCTGTGAACGCTCCGCCTTTATTATGAATGTGTGCTATTAAAAAATGTATTAGTGAGGCAGCTAGTTCATAATGTGCGCGAAAAATAATGAGCGTGTGTGTCATACTTATACCTTTTGTACATTTGTTAAATATTTAGGTGGGAGAAAAACGGTGATACTCGTTTTGTATACTAAAACGCAATGATGACATATCTCTAGATATCTATGGTTGGATTAGATAGTAAAGGTATAAATATTTTTCAGAACTGAATTTATCGTGAAACATCCCAAAACTTTAATATTAAGTAGTATAGCTACCGGCACGTAAGTATAGGTTAGACCTTGAAATGAAGAATGCACTAGGGAGCAGCGCGTCATTCGCGATTGGTTCTTATGGGTCGTTTCAGTTCCCGCGTGTTTGCTATTTGTCTAAATAGTAGCATCACAACGTCACAGATGGAATGGCCAGAAACTTTCCCCCATTATTTTTTCTCAGACCTAAATTTAGCTGCCGGCTACTATAGTAATAGATGGTCTACATTTTTACTTGTTTGTTGTTATCTAATCTCCTTTTAACATCTATTCCTAATAATGCAGCGTTTAATATATTTAAAATATAAAACAAATAGTATTTTTCTTTACCCATTTCATTGTAAAGATGTACAGTTGTTTGAACAGTGGCGTTATCCCAATTGATGGATTTCTGTATGTTCATAACACGAGCTGAAAAAAAAATTTATTAATATTAATAAAAAACAATATATCATCAAAAATAATTGACTTCTATTTAGGCCCTACAGATATAAATAAGATAAAAAATAAATTGATTCAATTGCAAAAAAACTTTTGCTTTCAAGACTTTTGCCAAAGACATTATCTTATTACGAATAAGTAATAAGTAGGTAAATATTGTTTTCCCAAATTGATAGGCAACTAAGATTTTTTTATCGATTTTATCTATCAATATGTCTGGATGAATGATGGGAATGTAAAGCTCGAACGTGCCCAAAAAACTTATTCAGCAGTTTCCTTATAGGGTGTAGAAATTTTGGAGGTCAAATTGGATAGGGAAATTGCTGAGCTATCTAATCCCTAGTTACTTAATGAAATTTTTGTTTCAGCCGTCAATTTGCTGACGTTAGGAAGAATATGACCTATAACATAAATTATCACCTAGATCTATCCAAAATGATTCTAAGGTTACGTTATCACACCTAAATACAATGTAAGGGCACATGATCTTTGGTTGGAGAAGACCAATATCCACAAGAAAACACTTATATGTTATATAACATATATAACCAAGAGACAACTTGACCAACTAAAGTTTACTGCATCAGTCATAGATTATAAAGGACAAGACAGGGGTAGTAATAACCACTGGTGCGGGCAGAAGTGAAATCAACTAATGGGAGTCGTCACCCAATCGGATGATATCAAAAATCGTTCAGTGTTGTAATGACCCAACGAAAGTGATACAAAATACAACCCACGCCGTCATATATATGATTCACTAATTTGGATACTAACATTTCCAAAATGTTGAATGCGATTTTGACCAATTACTCCATTTTTCTGTGGTCTTCTTCCACACTCGGTTCCATCGATGTCTGCAAATCCGACCAAAAGATATGTGCTTTTTAAAACCTTGAAATGGTCCCGGTACTGCTGATATTGTAAAGTTTCTAAGTACTCTGTAGTGCATGTGTTTATTTACTGAAAGTAATTAAAATGGTTTTATCTAATGTCACCTACCGGCTTAGGTAATTTTAAAATTAACTCTTACATTTTTTTCCAACATGTCTACTGTATCTATACTTTTGACATTTCTTGCATCTTCCCTTACAATCCCAGAGACCTTGTTCAGCATGATGTTTCTTGGCTACTTCCTTTCTCCAGCAATAGTGGTAGTAATAATCATGGTAGCTGGATTTATCTAAAAACAAAAATCTATTTAAAGGGAAATTTTTTAAATGTAGATTTTACAACGAAAAGGACCATACCAGGATATTTAAAGTGATAACTCTCACGCTTATCATAGCTCTTTGACCGCCAAGATTCAACTGTGATGTTTGATGTTTTAGAGGACTTCCCAATTGTTGTAGTGTCTTGAGACCTTTTTACTGCACACCATTCAGTATTACTATCAGCCACGTCTTCTTCAAATCTTTCATTTAAACTTGTCAGATAGTCATGTGATTCTAAATCTACTCCAGCCATTAAACTTAAAGTATCACAACCTGGAGTGGTATATTTTTGTATTAATAATATTTCGATTTTTTTCTCTCTGTGTTATGCTCTTAATTTCAAATTTTTAGGTATTAAATTATAAAATCCTACAATTCCTTTTAGGTGATAAGTAACGAAGACAGCCATATTCATATTTTACATACCTTGAGTTTCAAAGTTTGTAGTTTTCTGTAGGACCTCTGAAGGATACTCCACATATGAGGCAACATGAACACTTTGACTATTTACTCTTTTTCTCTTTAGAGGATTTGGTGTCGAAGGATATTTTAGAGGTTTATGAATATCTTCAAAAAAACAATTTATGAAATGGGTAGAAATTTTGACATTGGAATTATTTTTAATAGTATTAGATTTTCATTTAAATTTTTGTTAAATATAATACTCACCAGCTTTTAAATTTTTCGTAACTTTTACATCAGTGTTTATTTTTGGCATTCCAAAATGGGAGCTAATTTTTGAGGAATCAGTTTTTCTTTTACTATTCATTACAATATTACTTTGTTCTTCAATTAGAGTATCTAGTACAAACATTCTAAGATATTATTTCTATTTCTACTTTATACTTAGTTCAAATCACACACACAAATAGAATACATACTAGAACTGTTTGCTTTAACTAGTTTTAATCCCATTTTTGAGTTTTTGTTATTCGTTTGGAACATATTAAATTTATTCGCAACTTGGCTTGATTTTAGAATTTCTAAATTATTACTCTTAATATTAAAATTGGCTAGATTTTTTGAAAATGCGAGATGATAATCTGAAATGTTATTGTAATTAAGGTAGATAAAATCTTTTAAAGTTATATAACAATAATGATTAGGGACAAATATATTACCAGTTTCATTGTCTCTAATTGGGTGGTCTAATTCTAAAGATAACCAATCCTGTACATTTTCGTCTGTGGTTTTAAAGTTTTGTAATGTTGAAATCATCTTCGGAAGTAGCGGCGAAGTCAAATGATGAGATTCTGTCAATATAATTCTAATTAATAATGGTTTGCTTATTTAAGAATTATTTTGAATTCCAATTCAAATCACCATTTATTTTAGTCGTGGCACTTGTAGCTACACTAGATTTTTCTGTACTAAAATGTGTCGTTGTCATAGTTTCATTCGAATTTACATTATTTTCTTGTACTTCTCCGTAAATACTTGTTGTTTCTAAATACAAATCTGAAATATATTGATAACACATTTTTATTTCTTTAAATATTTCAGTAAGAATACTAAGAGAAGAGAACAGCAATTTTAGTTTTATGATGTTCCTACTAATAAAGTTTCTATTACCAGTCATGATTTCGTTACTTGAATTTTCGCCATATATATGGCCCAAAGCCGGAATAGGTCTTGAAGAAGCTACTGATTTTGATGTAGATTGACCATCGGGACAAAATTCTAAAATTAATATTATAATTAACAATATTTGTGGAACATTAGTTGAATAATATTTGGTACACTAATATATATAATATATATACCTTGATGAATATTGAGATGTTGTACTCTTTGCACATTTTTGTGTTCTACAATTGGATTTTCATTCTTGAATTCAGGTCTTTTTTTAATAGACGAAATAGACGACCCTTTAGATGATAATTCTCGGATGTTCGATTTAAGTCGAGGTATCAGACTAGGTTTTAATTTCTCTTCATAGGCTAAAAATTTTCAAAAAGTTTGAATGCCTTTTTGTCAGGACAAAAAGTACACAAGTCATTTTGTTTCAGGGATGTTACCGTTATTTTTATTTCTTGTTCCAAGTTCGGCTTGTTTACTTGTTGTAGCTACATATTTCGTGTCAACTGCTTTAATTTGGAAAAAATAACATTACATTTAATGGTTATATTATTACTAAGTTTACAAGTATTACGTATTTTCTACCTGCTGTATCTAATAACTTTGCAACATTAATATTCAATAATTCGTTACATTGTGCATTTCTTCGGGGTTTATTTATAAACTTTCTTCCATAATTTGGATCTTTATCTAAAATCACATTATACAGATTAACTTTATATCTAATATTCCTCTTTATTGGTTATTAATATTTACATTACCATTTTTACTCCTGTCTCTTATTAGTTTAAGATGCCCATAAGCTACTATGTAATCTTTTATTGGTCCTAATTTCAAATTTTCTGTATCAGAGAAGTCCATTTTTTCCCTACTGTTAGTTTAGTTTGATTAGTGTAAAAAAAGGTCATTAAGAATAAACAGTAAGTCAATCAAACACATATACTTTTTTATTACTCCTTAAACCAAATAGTAGTTGAATCATGATTAAACTGCCTATTAAGCAATGTCTCCCATATCACTATTGATTAAAAACACATAAAAATGTTGAAGTTGGCGTAACTTTTTTTATTTTAGATTTAGAAAATATTACAAATAATTTGAAATTGAAAAAGTTAATAATCTGACAGTTTTGATAAAATTGTCAGATATGGTTTATTTTTCTTTAGGTTATGTCAAGTTAACTTCTTTTGCTGTCACTGCTGTAAATTTCAAACAGGTTCATCTATAGAAAGATATTTCTCGGATTTTGAAGAAGAAGCCCTTTCAGCATGTATTTCTTCTAACTTTTTTATTAAATCTTCTTGAACGCTATCGACAATTTCCTTTAAGTTTTTAGCTGCAAAAAAATATTTAAAAATATTAGCAAAAGTTAAGGAATGTTTTTAAATATTTTAGATGATTTTTTGGACATGATTACCTGTTTTTTGGTTAAATTCTTCCGCAATGAGAGAAATTTTTTTTAATGTGCCCACGTGCTTAGCAATTTCATTCGCTACATCGTGATCGCAAGCAGTATTTACTGCAACATCTTCAGTCACTAGTTTAATTTTTTTAACTGGTGCTTTAAAGACGTCGCTGCTCACCAATGGCATTTTAGGTATTTTGAAACCAGGTTTATGTATCGGTGCTGTGTTAAGATTTGAACCACTAACAACTGGATGAGGAACTTCTATAGTATCATTTGGTAGTAATTCTGGAGCATACGTTTGTAACGTTTCAATTTTCATAGGCGAATCTTTTTTTACAGGTAATTTTTTAGAAAACTTCACTGGAAGGGCGTGGGTTATTGTTTCAATAATAGTTTCTGGAATTTTGCAAATGTAATTATTGCCTAAATACTTAGTTTTACATAACATAAAAATTTTGCCTTTTGACTTACGCACGATATTTTTTGGAGATTCCTCTTCTTGGCGTTTTTTATGAGTGAGTTTTCTTGACAAATCTGCGAGAAACATGGAACAGGTTGGTCCTAAACATCAAAAATATTTTATTAATACAATTTAAAATTAAACGGAACTCACAAAAAAAATGATTCTTACCATCACTGTTTCGTTTTTTATCAGTTTTGGACGAAGACTTTTTATTCTTTGGTTTATTAGTAGCAGGCTTTTCCATTACTTATACTAAAAATTAAAAATGTAGTTAATAAATAATATTATATTTAAATACTAGTCGACCCGCGAGACTTCGTCCACTTAGAGCGAAGTCTGTTCTATTCAGATGTATTTTAAGTGTCGTTTCATGATACAAACTATATACGTATACAAAATTTTATTTGTATTTTTTCAGCGATTATTGCATGAATAATAACTATTCAACCAGCAGGAACTATAGTTTTTTTCCTTGATAAAGTATTCTATACGTTTAATCAAGTTGCATTTTCTGTTTTAATATGAACGATATCCTTCAATCCCACAGGAACTGCGCGTTCTTCCGGGATATAAAATATCCTAATTATTAATCCAACTTATAAACTACCAGTGTACCAATTTTCAATCATATCGGTCCAGCCGTTTTAACATGAAGCGTGTACAAACAGACATACTAAACCGATAAACAGACAAAAACTGTTAAACTGTCTTTATAAGTTCTATTACTTACTTCGTGCGCCTTCCATTATTTTATTTGCAAAAACGGCATGTCTAAGATTTTATTGTAAGTAAAGAATAAATGATTAACGTTACGATTAAGTTTAAAAGAATTTGATCTATTTCAAAAAGAACAGGATCTTTAAACAATTTGAGACTTAAAACTAATTTAGGAAGTAGTAGAGGGTCTTTACTCAAAACA
Organism: Limenitis camilla; assembly: GCA_905147385.1. Lineage (NCBI taxonomy): Eukaryota > Metazoa > Arthropoda > Insecta > Lepidoptera > Nymphalidae > Limenitis > Limenitis camilla. The sequence goes on along the minus strand of LR990230.1, from coordinate 11,723,492 downwards.
TCTAAAACTGTAATTAATTCTAAGATGCCTATTTAAAAACTTTAGTAATTACCAAAGTAAAGGAATAAATAGCTTATATAGGTTTTTTATATAAGGTTAATGGATGTTTTAAATTAGTAGTTATTAATGTGTACTGTTAAAGAATACCTTAGAATTGTTATCCAGGAAGTCCCGATGTGGGACTTCCTTGAGTGATGATTCAAGACTTTACGAAAGAATATCAGACAAAGCGAATTTACTTGTATTTACTATATTAATATGTCATAATGAAATTGTCATTAGAATCAAGTAGGTGTTGACTATTCTTTAGTCTATGGTGCTTTTTGACCATTTTTTCTAAAAATCGTCACCCTTTAATGGCCCACTGCTGAGCCGGGTCTCCTCCTCAGAGTGAGGATGCCATAGTCCACGCTGGCCCAGTGCGTGTTGGCATACTTCACACACCGACAAAGGACTTTAAGGAAATCAGGAGTGCAGGTTTCCTCACGATGTTTGCCTTCACCGTTTATCTAAGTGATATTTAATTGCTTAAAACACACATAACTCAGAGTCTGAGGTGTGTGCCCAGAATCGAACTCGGACCTCTCGAGTAGACATCAACATCTAAACCACCGGGCTATCACTGCCAAAATATGTACGTATGTAGGCATTTAGATTTTCACGCTTCATATTCGGACTGTATTTCGCATAGTAAGGGTGCGTTTTCACCAGATATATGCGAGGATGTGGAGCGTCGGATGTTCGTAAAAACCAATAGAATCGCTTCGATTACCTTGCCTCGCTCAGTGTGTCGAATGAAGATTATATTGATTCTTAATAAACACATCCCTTGCTACACATTCACATACATTTTTGGTGACAATACAGCCATGGATGCTCATAGCTTTTCACTCTAAATGAAATGTTGTAATTAAAACAATTTTCGAACAAAGTAGGTACCTTATTTTATCGCGTTTTTTTTGTCAAACCATTGTTAAACCATAATGGCTATTTTGACCGTAAGCTTTAACTTTTATTGCATCAAAAAGTTAGAGATTTATTTTAAAATCACAATTTTTACAAAATAAGCTGTTCATCAGATATCTCTTATTTTTTTAAAAAACCTCAAATCAACTTATTCCTAGAATAATCTAATAGTGTAAAAATACTTCTATTTAATTTAATACACATTACGAGGAAAATAATTAAGAAATATTATTTATAATAAATTTTATTCGTTACATAAATTTAATTTTTAGCTTAGAATTTCTTTTCCGTTGGATTGCGAATCGGAATTTCACTCTTTTTATATCTCATTTAGGCTGTTGGACTGGTTTCTGAAAAACAAGCATTTTTTTTTTCAGACTCATTTATAGTGGGCGTTCGCAAATGTTTTTATAATTACAGTTGTTTTCTTTTACGTAACTGAAAAACTTACTGTTATAGTTTTAGATGGCTCACGAGGCGCGGCAGATGTAAGCTGAGTTTGAGTAGTTCCATTGGGAACTGATTTTGGGCCTTTTGTTTGATCGCTATGAACTTGCGCCAGCGTCGCAGTAGCCGCTGGTTTAGCTTGGCTGTCTTCTGAAATTAAGCTACCGTATATAGAAATTACACATAAATAATCCTCTCTAATAAATAATAATTATACAAAACCTGTTATTTCATGAAAGCTTCCATCAGCGTCATAGAATTCTTCTTTAGCATCAACTAATCGAGGTACTGAGTCAGAAGGAGCACTTATTGATGATGATGATCCACTTTTAACTTCTGTAGGTTTTTGACTACGCTTTCTCTTTTTCTTAACCTTAGATACTGGTGTTACAGTGTCAGTTACAGGATCATCTTTCTTTATCTCGTGAAGCTCTAGAACAAATGGCTTAGTTTCGAAAATGCCTGGATCCGAAGAAGAATCGCTGGTATCTGTTATGTCCAGAATATCATCTACATCTGCAATTTTAATTTTATTAACTTTATTTATTCTATTTGATTTTCCAATGTCTGAAACAGTTATCGTCGGATTTAATATTAAATTTACCCTGAACTGAACCCTAAACACTGAATATCTTACTGGAGGAAGTTAATTCGTAGTAGATCGTTGAGTTTAGATCTAGATAACTAGTTCAATATGTCATTTTCATTGTAGTTCAAGTTAAAGTTCGGAGCACGTGTTGGGAATAAAATGCATTCTGCATACGAATAACGCTGGTGTGGTTCAGATTTAAGCTCCATATTGAAAGCTATAAATTTCTGATATGGTTAAAGCTTTCTGTGGTTAGTGTTATTTGGATACTTAACATTTTATTATATGAGTATAACATAAAATTTAAATATTTAAATATATTGAACTGTTAATAATTTCTGATGACAGACAGACTTCTTTTGCACGTGAGGCGACGGTTTAGAATATAATTTCCCTCTGCCGCTGGGAGAGTATCTCGTAACAGGCGAGTAACTCAGCACCTGTTGGTGGTAGGGGGTCTTTTCCCCGACTGGCTTGCGACCAGCATGCGTATCCGACAACTGAATGCCATTGTCGCGTTCCGGTCGAGCTGCATGTGGTCCAAATTTAGCCCTCCCCCTCCTATTTCGTTGATGCTGCAGTTCTAGTTAACTCTGGGTTCTCGTTAATGGTCCTTACGATTAAAACCTCACGGTGGTTACTACTGTTATTCTCCGAGAGTATTGAGTAAGACTCTTATTTAATCTATCCCTCTAGTGAGATATAGTGTAAGTGTAACTAGATGGGTTTATAAATAATGAATGAGTGTTTAAATTCATTCTACATTCAATTTTAAAGTTTCCTTGGATGAAGTCGCGGGTTACTTTATGTATAAATGCAATGTGCGACAGTTTAATTATATTTTTTATTTTTTAAACCATATATCTATTGAATAAATAAGGTCATGAACAGGTCTTTTATAATGCAAATATCTTACCGTATTTATCCATGTCTGTACCCTCGTCCCTCGTTAATGAAAATGCTCTTTATCAATCACAACGTTGATGGATGTGAAATTTTAATTTAGGTGTACATATTTATCCAGTGATATGAAATTTTGTTTATTTTTCTTACTATAAATGCATTTACGGAGAATGAGCTGTTGGTTTTGAAATAATGATTGACAGTTTTCATGAATAAATTAATTTTGGAATCATTTCAAATATGTGACCAAGTGTTTATAAAGGAGATTTTATGTATTGAGAAAAAAATAAAATTTTATTAATCTATACTATTATATAAAGAGGAAAGATTTGATTGTTTGTATGTTTGTATATTTGTATGTTTGTATGTTTGTATGTTTGTTTGTTAGTTGTGAATAGGCTCTAAAAGTACTGAACCGATTTTAAAAATTCTTTCACCGATAGGAAGCTACATCCTTTCCGGGTAACATAGGCTATGTGATGTTGCCATAAATACTCTAATTAAAAAGATATGGCCATTTAAGTGCCATAAGGTGGCCTTTTTGTAATTGAAGAGTTTCTCAGGAACTACAAATCCGATTTAAAAAAATTTTTCACAGATAGAAAACTACACTATTCGTGAGTGACAAAAGTGATTAAGTGTTGCCATATACATTTTTTGATTAATAGAATATGGTCGTTTTGTTGTTACTAATTCGATTTTTAAAATTCTCTCACTGATAGGAAACTACACTATTCGTGAGTGACAAAAGTGATTAAGTGTTGCCATATACATTTTTTGATTAATAGAATATGGTCGTTTTGTTGTTACTAATTCGATTTTTAAAATTCTTTCACTGATGGGAAACTACACTATTCGTGAGTGACAAAAGTGATTAAGTGTTGCCATATACATTTTTTGATTAATAGAATATGGTCGTTTTGTTGTTACTAATTCGATTTTTAAAATTCTCTCACTGATAGGAAACTACACTATTTGTGAGTGACAAAAGTGATTAAGTGTTGCCATATACATTTTTTGATTAATAGAATATGGTCGTTTTGTTGTTACTAATTCGATTTTTAAAATTCACTAATCCGATTTTTAAAATTCTTTCACTGATAGAAAACTACACTATTCGTGAGTGACAAAAGTGATTAAGTGTTGCCATATACATTTTTTGATTAATAGAATATGGTCGTTTTGTTGTTACTAATTCGATTTTTAAAATTCTTTCACTGATGGGAAACTACACTATTCGTGAGTGACAAAAGTGATTAAGTGTTGCCATATACGTTTTTTGATTAATAGAATATGGTCGTTTTGTTGTTACTAATCCGATTTTTAAAATTCTTTCACTGATGGGAAACTACACTATTCGTGAGTGACAAAAGTGATTAAGTGTTGCCATATACATTTTTTGATTAATAGAATATGGTCGTTTTGTTGTTACTAATTCGATTTTTAAAATTCTTTCACTGATGGGAAACTACACTATTCGTGAGTGACAAAAGTGATTAAGTGTTGCCATATACATTTTTTGATTAATAGAATATGGTCGTTTTGTTGTTACTAATTCGATTTTTAAAATTCTTTCACTGATGGGAAACTACACTATTCGTGAGTGACAAAAGTGATTAAGTGTTGCCATATACGTTTTTTGATTAATAGAATATGGTCGTTTTGTTGTTACTAATCCGATTTTTAAAATTCTTTCACTGATAGAAAACTACACTATTCGTGAGTGACAAAACTGATTAAGTGTTGCCATATACATTTTTTGATTAATAGAATATGGTCGTTTTGTTGTTACTAATTCGATTTTTAAAATTCTTTCACTGATGGGAAACTACACTATTCGTGAGTGACAAAAGTGATTAAGTGTTGCCATATACGTTTTTTGATTAATAGAATATGGTCGTTTTGTTGTTACTAATCCGATTTTTAAAATTCTTTCACTGATAGAAAACTACACTATTCGTGAGTGACAAAAGTGATTTAGTGTTGCCATATAAATTTTTAATTAATAGAATATGGTCATTTTGTTGTTACTAATCCGATTTTTAAAATTCTTTCACTGATAGAAAACTACACTATTCGTGAGGGACAAAAGTGATTTAGTGTTGCCATATACGTTTTTTGATTAATAGAATATGGTCGTTTTGTTGTTACTAATCCGATTTTTAAAATTCTTTCACTGATAGAAAACTACACTATTCGTAAGTGACAAAAGTGATTTAGTGTTGCCATATAAATTTTTAATTAATAGAATATGGTCATTTTGTTGTTACTAATCCGATTTTTAAAATTCTTTCACTGATAGAAAACCACACTATTCGTGAGGGACAAAAGTGATTTAGTGTTGCCATATAAATTTTTAATTAATAGAATTTGGTCATTTTGTTGTTACTAATTCGAGTTTTAAAATTCTTTCACTGATAGAAAACTACACTATTCGTGAGTGACAAAAGTGATTTAGTATTGCCATATAAATTTTTAATTAATAGAATATGGTCATTTTGTTGTTACTAATCCGATTTTTAAAATTCTTTCACTGATAGAAAACTACACTATTCGTGAGGGACAAAGGTGATTTAGTGTTGCCATATACATTTTTAATTAATAGAATATGGTCATTTTGTTGCTACTGATCCGATTTTTAAAAATTCTTTCATTGAGAGAAGTCTATAGTATTTCCATCTCTTCCACTTATAATACTATCATTGTCTCTCATCCTCTCTCTTTTCTCTCTCTTTAATTCTTCTCTCTCTCTCTCCTTTACCTATTCAATTTTATATTGGCTCTGTCCAGAGGGACTCTTAGCATCTGTCGCTTTTCTTTTATTTTTGTTTCTATTAATTTTCTTTTTATAACTTTTTCTCACTGTCTCCCTTTTGTCAAATAATGAAAAACTACACAATTACAGAGTGACAATTTAAGGACATCAATTATAATATTGTTTTAAATACCCGGAGCGAAGCGAGGGCAGCCCTCTAGTCTATATATAAATTTTCTAACTTCAAGTATTCCATTTTCTAGAATATACCGATTAACAGTTATGAATTGCATAAACCACTTGAAGTTGAAAATTTGATTTTCATCGAATTTTATATATATGTTATTTTATATATATATGATATAATGATTTAATTTTGAAGCATTTTTGATTATTATTTAAATTTAAGTCATTTCCATTTAAATTTCTTCCTGAATTTTTATTGAGCTATAATGTTCAAGTAACAACTTCTTATGGGAGGGTAAACCCCTCCGTAACGTAACGCGTTACGGCGCCACTATGCCTGGCTTCCCTTTCTCTCACTCATACGGCAGCAGTAGGCAGGCTGCTCCTCTCTCACTTTAACCCACAGCGCTATCCGTATTTCGGACAGACGCTTCCCCCTCTCTCTACTCAGTGTTTAGTATGTCACATTATCATATTAATGTACATAAAATTTAAGTAATAAGCTAAGCTTTTCTCAAGTTTAACAATCTGTCGAGCGTCGCGAGACGCACACGTTTTTTTTATTCTATCTTTCTCTACTCAAGTTATTTTTATTTTATTTTATTTTATAATAACTTATAGTTTTATCATGATACTGTTAGCGTTTAATAAACATACATAGTGAACATATGACTTAATATATTAATTTAGACAAACATAGAGATTATGTGAACATGCGAGTTAGAATTTATTTTCTTCTTACATATACTTAATATTTTAGGTCGTTCCTTTTTACGATGTGATTGACAGTGACCTCCGCTTACGGACGGATCCCTTTGACCTTTTGTTTTATACTTTGATATATTTGTATTCATCTAAAGTGTTAAACTGCTAACTCCAATTCACACTTACAGAAGGATATATATTTTGGAAAACCTGCGAAAAAATGGCGACTGTTTGCGAGTATGGATTGATAGTTGGTCATTCCATGTCAAATCGACTAATGGTTGGAATCGATTCCCTTCTGATTTGGATTAATTTTGGTCAGAACTTTTCTTTTATCATTTAAAGGAGTTATGCCAAAAAAAGATTTTTTCGTAAGTTATGTAAAATTCAAATATTTTCCTCTTCTTTTGTTCTTATTTTACAAATATCTCGAATACATACTATTATAGTTACAAAAATGGTTCAAACTTTGCTTTAAAAGGAATACTTGAGGCTACAGAAAGAAAAATTTGTGAATGAAAATACTTTAAAAATGAACGCCAGACATTAATTGTTTTGCTATAATTTTTTTCTAGAGTACTTCTAACAGATCTTAAAAGACTGAAATTTTCAAGACATGGATTTTTCTTTCAAGATATAAATTTTTGAGTTTAGTTTTCATTAAAGTTGTTATCGTATTTTGCTAAAACTTATAGAAGATAAATATCTAAAAATTCGAACTTACGTTTTCTATGGGATTATTGTATGTGTGTGAGTGGGAGGTTAGATTATTGAGTGCGAGTCAAAGATTAAAAGGATTAAAAGTTTCGATGTCCTCTTAGCGACGCGAGGGCTAATCAGTTAGTTATTAATAAATATTAGTATTTATCTTTAAGTCAAAAATCTGAGATACAACAACAAAAATATTGTACGTGTAGTGCCAGTGATAGACAACGCAATGAACTACAATTTATTATATTTCTTTACAAAGAAGAAATATTAAATAATAACTGTCTGGAGAGGAATGACAAATGAGGGAATGTGGTAGAAAATAAACCCCAAGAGGTTTTGAGGGAGACTGTCATTTCTTGCTACATTCGGAATATTTCCCGGGATTTACATAGATTTACGAGCGACGCTTATCGTGCGATCCTTGCTAGTTTTATCCTTCTACTTTTATTAACTACTAATATGCTTCACAATACGTGAATTAAACATTGACGTATAAACGAAAAGTTTAAACAAAAGTCTGCTTATCAAAAAAAAGTGCACAAGTACGCTGTTTAGTGTAAGTCGATTTCGTTTAAACGAAATCCTTTCTATGGCCAGACCCAAGCTGTCTTGTGTATACTTTCGTTTAAACGATTTCTGCGTTTTATAAATAAAGCGTTAGTATGCTTTTCATTGTCGACGAGTGTGAAAGTAAATAGTTCATAAGTGCCGCGGGCGATTTCTGGACTCTTGACTAGTATAATAAAGTGATAATAAAGTTTTTTTGGCGCAGATGTAGAGTAGAGAGAGTGGAGGGTGATTGTTACTGAAGGATTTTTTTTTGGTTTGTTAGGTTTAGATTAAGACTGTGAATAATATAGCCCTTTTCATGAACAAGGTAGAAATAATTTGTGTTGTGTAAACAATTATATTGCTGTTTGCTACGGTTTGCTCAACGATTATAGATAATATACTTATATAACAAAAAGCGTTATAAGTGAAAAGCTCTTTTAATAGCACACTTATCAAATTAGGAAAACGTTTAAACGCGTTGTCAATTATATGCCGATTATACCATCATTATTGACGTATACCGACGGCGACGAGTCTTCATACGAACATCATGATAAAGGTGACTGAGTCCTGCATATGTTATAAATATGTATGTGTGCATGGCGGCGCGTAAGTTAGGCTTAGATTAATCTAATGTTAGGTTTAGGTTGTAAATGGTCATATCTTTTTCAAATATTACATTTTTGGACTTGTTCTATACGACGACATAAAACTCTATGACACTTTGACAGTTCTGTGTTTATTCGCGGTGATTTTAAAACGATACTTGGACCTCAATGATGGATTTTTGTTAAAGTGTTTTTTAGATAAAATAGATACAATACAATGAAGTATTAATAATTGAAAACTCGAAAAAAAATACAAAATTTGTAATATATGTGTAAAAAGGCTTCATAAAATCTTCTAGATTATACAAATCACGGTCTATTGTTTTGAATAATGATTCAGAATGATAAAGTACCAAACGATACAAGGTCAAGAAAGGCTCGAGACTCAATAAATCATCTCGGCCCCGATGGCCACTGACACTACCAAATTGCTTTCTTCCTCACTGCTGAACTAATATCGCGAATTATCGCTGCCGAGGGATCGAGTTGTCCGTACTTTGATAACTACTTGTATTTACAATTGAGTACAATCAGGCATTAAGAGGAAACCAGTCGATACTTTTTTCATACAAACGTAGTCCCCTGTTTCCTCCTAGGATAATCATGTTACAGAAGAAAAAAAAATACCATGCGATATATACGTACCTCTGCCATGACTGTACGTTTTGTTTTTTTACTTATTTGATTAATATAATAGAAAAAAAACTTTTAAAATAAAAAAAACGACTTTTTAATTTACATTTGCAAACATCCAGCAAACTAATTATTACTAACATAAACCAAAAAAGCAAAACGTACGGGCATAGCTTAGACCCTGTACTGCATTTTAACGAAATAAATATTAAAATCGGTCCAGATTTCGAGGAGGAAACAGGGGATTACGAAAGGACGTTTTTCTTAATTTTACGTAGGTAAAATCAGTTCGCGCTGTAGTTCTCTCTATCACACGGTAAGGGGTAAGCTTGGGGCTCAGGGCGACGGCAATATTTTTGGTAAAAATCTATTTTTCAAAAGTGTCGTTCGTACGAAGTCCTTTTAAAATGGTGTGTACCATTCAAACTGTAACTCAAAATCATATGTCGATTAGATTTTTTACAAAGTACTTTTAAAACAGACATTTTTAAAGTTCTAAGCATCTTTCATTGCAGACATACATTAACTGATATTTAACCCAGGATTTTTTTCTGGGCTGTCAGATGATTATTAAGTGTGTACTGTTATTTGGTCTCTTTGTTAGGGTTGGCATGATTAAAACAAGTTATTATTAAATTACATGTTTAAAACAGTTTGAATTAAAAGCGTGTTTTTATAAAGTATTTTAAAACAAAGATATGTCGGCACTCGGCTGTCGAAAGAAACCAATTAAATGGACTAGTGGGTATTCCCCTTATTTAGATATAAAAAATATAAATATTGGGTTTTCCCTTATTAAAAATAAACATTAAAACATAGAGGATGAATGTAAAGCGTTTAGTACGGATTAGAGGACGAATTAATATAGGTCTATTTGATTTTAAATAATTGTCCTAAACATAAAAAAACACTTTTTTAAAACAATTTGAAGTGTTTGTTCTATAAAATTAAAAAAAAATTTTTTTTCCCATCCTGCTCTTTGGTAAATTATTTATCATTAAAGTAGGTACTTACTAAAAAAAAAAAATTATTTCGAAAAAATTTGAACTAGTGTGAGTAGGACTATCGATGTTTCTGTACAATCTGGATAGAAGGACGAACTTAACTTACAATCATATGGGTTATGGTCAGTTTACTAGTTATCTATGAAAAATCTTTTTTGATATGTAACAAACGGGTGTGTTGCATTTTTTCTTTTATATTTTTAATATTATTTACAGTCTTTGAGGGATTGTAGGTCTAAGAATTTGACAAATTTTAATCCTGATAGACACCTTCTCGCGTCCCGGAAGAAAAGATTCTTGACAGACTGAACACGAAGAGTTCCTATAAAAGTTCCTTTTTCCATTTTTAGGAACGAAGCCAACTTTTTTAACTAATTATTACTTTAATTTTGTCTCTTTTCACTTAAATTTTAATAATTTTAAAAGTTATATCAACACTTTGGTCCAAGCTGAACCCATTTCAATTCTGGGCCATTCTCCACTCGACACATCTACAATATTTTCACGGACAATTCGACTTCCAACGATCCGAGTTAACGACACAAAACAACAACGACGTGTTATTGCCTGCAGTTTTATTCAAATTTGTGAGAGTACCCTTCTGTTTAGTTACTTTTTAGGAAAGTTTTGTTAACATCATCTATATATTTCTGATATGTAAGAGATTTAGTTTTGGATTAAATTCTTTTTAAGGTCAGCATTTTGTGGTCTAGTCGTTGCCAAAACAATACCGACCACTTCACGCCACGCCAAGTAACTATAAACCTAATAATTTGAGATTATTTAATTTGTCATAAGTTCAAGTATTACGTAAGCATTAAAGGAGGCGGTGGGACTTTGCTTTGCTTATTTGATGGTGATTACATCGGGGCGGGGGGTTGATAATTGCAAAACATCTGCTTACTGGAACGGTCCCTAAGATGGATTTGACAGCGGTTGTATTCAATCCCATCTCAGTCGCCGACTTTATACAGCAATTAAAAATAGTATAAGGTATCGCTAGTATTGTAATATCAGACGTTTTTTTTGGGAGGAATCAAGTATACTATTACTGGTATAGATATGTGTTTCATACGTTTATTTTCTATTCCATGCTGTGTTTTTATCTTGGCACTGATGAATTACCGTATCATTAAAATAGCACACCTAAATACAGTCAAACAAAATGGAAACAACAATATTCACCATTATACAGAATTTATAACATTTATATCATGATATACGAGTCGTACCTGTGAATCCTATAGTTTATTGGTCCGTAACTTTTGGATTTTGAGTGTAGATCCTCAGTATTATAAGTACATTTGAATTTTGCTTATAAGCAAAACGTATTTCTAAAAAATCAATTGGACTCTTAATGCCATAACAAGAACTTTGACAGTACTTGGTCCTCGTAACCCAGGTTCAGGTTTGCGAGAATTTTTTCAAGACAACACTCGCCTCCTATTTCACTATATTTACCTAACATCTAACAATAAAGTGAGATGAAACACAAAGTTCATTATTATATTTCCACTTGCACTACGATATTCGATATAGTGTAAATATTCGTAAAATTAGCTTATATCAGTAATCTCAAAGTGGTCTATATCGATCTCCAAGGATTAAATAAAGACTTACTTGGGGGTCCATGAGAGGTAAAAAGGTGTACTTTATTTTTGTACAAGTACAGCAAATTTTGGGGATCACTAATCTACTCGTATATGAATTACTAATCCAATCAGAGTGTATAAAAAGTAAAGCTGATACAATCATAAAAATGTTAAACATGGCATCATTCTCGTACTGAATAATTCAGCGTAATAAACACCTTGAATCTTTATTCATAGCTACCTTCGAAATTTATTAAGGTATTTGCATTTTATTGACTCCAAGAAAAATATATTCTCGATATATTCACTTCGATCGCTTTCTGTATGAAAGGATAAACCTATTGAAAACTTGCGGTGCGTAAATTGCGGTACAATTGATTAAACTTGGGACTGATACTTGACGCAAGTGTTCTTTATATTTTGAGAAGACAATAATGTTTTTCTGTATTTATTACATTAAAACAATTTATATTGAAATCAGAGTTAGTTATGAGAGATCAGACACATTAATGGAAATTCAGTATTCACTAGATAGTTACTGTATCTAAGGGAGATTTTATTCTATTATCAACACCTACCTACCCCCCCCTTCATGCCAGCAAAAGTAAGCAAAGAATAGATTAACATTGATGCATGCATATTTCTCACTCCTCATTCTGATTAGGGACATTTAGATGTGCGCGTTTACTATTTTACGGCTAATATAATCACCATGCAGATTCCCCATGTCATCAAAAATAAGCAAAGGACCTCCCGTTCCTCTTTAATACATCTAATAGGAAGGAAGAATGACAGTAGCATTTTAGTTTTAGATATATTATTATTCATATTATACTAAAATAGTTGAAGCACTATAAGGCTCAAAATGGATGGATTTTCTAGGTAGAAATAGCAAGCCTACTCAAATAGCATAATTTTATAAGAAAATAAACAACAGAAGTAGCTCAGGTCGAGATGTAATGTACCGCAAAAATACGACACCACAAATTCAGACTCATTTGTCACAGACAATAAACAAAACGAGTCGTTTGCTTATAAAAGTATCTGATTTCTGCCATTCAGTCTTATTATCTTGCAATAATAAAATTATGCTACATCTAGGAATATATTTTGTAGAATTTATTTTTGATCTGTACTCACTATATATCATCAACATAATTTATTCAATTTTCTCTAATTCCCAGATATATAAACGGTCCCACAGCACAACATGCACTTCATCCTTTATTTCAACCCCTTCTAGAGATTTTTTCGCAATAAAACATAGACTTTGTCTTTACCCAAGTTCTAGTCTATTTTTGTACAAAATTTCATTTAAATTAGTTCAGTGGTTTAAGCGTGAAAGCGTAACAATTAGACAGATAATTTATTCAGCTAAATTTCTATCACGTCACATAAAACACAATGTGATGTCACGTCGTGTTAATCGCTACTGTTTACTATTGACCTTTTTAATTTTTTTTGTATATATAATACTTTAATGCTTACCTTTTTAAAACAGCTACTACAACATTAGCTTATTCCAGTTTCTAGTCTAGATGCCCTTAAATAACAGACTGACATTAATCCATATTAATAACTAGTCGACTCGCGCGACTTTGTTCACGTGTAGCTCCGCTCCGATTAGTCGTAGCCTGATGATATATAGCCTCTAGCCTTCCTCAATAAATGGGCTCTATCTAATCTATATAACATTGAAAGAATATTTCAAATCGGACCAGTAATTCTTGAGAATAGCGCGTTCAAGCAAACAAACAAACTCTTCAGCTTTATATTATTAGCCCACCCTTACTACTTCGTCCGCGTGTAGCTCCGCTGCTATTGTTCTTATCGTAATGATATATAGTCTATAGGCTTCCTCGATAAATGGGCTATCTAACAATAAAAGAATTTTTCAAATCGGACTAGTAGTTCCTGAGATAAGCGCGTTCCAAACAAACTCTTCAGCTTTATATATATAGTAGCATGAGATTATTATCTCCAAGTGATACAGAACCTCTTTTAAATGTCAACAAGTCATAGGTATAGTAATTTATAGCACTGAAATAAAAATATAAGTTCCAAAAAGATAGACATTTTGAACATAACATTTTACTTATTTCTAAAGTTGCTTAATGTTTTAACCAATCAATCTCTGCAGAGCAATAAATGTCAGCTGCTGTTGTTAAAGGGATCTTTGGAAAAATCATTAATCGTGAATAAAATATATCGCCATTTTACTTCAATATTTTTTTATGATTCACTATTTTTTGTGAAAGCATTCGTTGAAAATTTGCACCTAGAAATCTATTGGATCCAGAAAGTATATCTGTCAATCCTTGGGATAGACTTATATCCTATAAGAAAGAAGATAAATGTCCTGAAGGAGTCATTGGACCTAGAAATCATATTTGTCCTTGAGAAAGCCTTTTTATTCTATAAAAAGATTGACAAAATACATAGAAGATACTTTAAGAAAGTTGTGGGAAGATATTAGACCTAGAAGTCTTTAGGATTTTTATTCTTAAGGACTTCTAGGCAAAAGAAGTGAGTTCCTATACACCCTTAACAATGAATTATGTATAAGAAGGAAGACTAATGACATAGAGAAAGTCATAGCTAGCCATTGGAATCATAAAACGTATATGTCAATCTTTGGGATAAACCTTTATCCTATTAGAAGGAAGAAAAACTACCTCGAGAAAGTTATGGGAAAAAATTGAATCCTGTCTGTAAAGCATATCTGTCAATCCTTCACCTCACATAGCTTATACGTATAAATCTTCTTTTTGAATTACTCTGTCTATTTTTGAGACAAATGACGTCTAGAAATTCAGAAAGTCATTGGATCCAGAAAGAATATTTGTTATTACTTGGGATAGGTTTAGCGAAAGTCAATCGTATCTGAATAAATATGCAACTAGAAAAAATTTTTAAAAAACTAAAATTTCAGTTTTTGAAGCATGTTAATCCAATTTATCCAGTGACATCAAAGAAAATTGGTTAGTACAATGGTCGCACTAAATGGCGCGATACATTGGTCACTACGAACGGATAGATAAGGAATTCTACGGATCCTCTTATTTCCCTTTCGTTAGATTGCTTTTCTTATTTTCGGTTTCGATGCTTCTACGATAAATGGGACAACTTTCTGTCTTGCTCTTATTGACATTGTGTAGATATTTTATACTAAGGGGCTGTTCTGGTCTTACGTAAGCATTAAAAGGGGGGCGGAGGGTCCTTGCGTTGCTTATTTTTGATGTATAGAGGGATGGGGGGAGGTTTGCATGGTTATTACGTCAGCGATAAAAAGTAAACACGCACATGCAAAATGCATCCATTAATGATTACGTAAGCAAAGGAAAAAGGATTTTTTTTACTTTTGCTGACATGGGGGCGGGGGGTTGATAATTTCAAATAATCTGCTTACGTAATGGATAAGCCATTGACTCACTGAGTATTATGAACTAACAGTCAGCGCTCAAAAGTGTCCGAGGTAAAAGAGATTCTATCGTTCAAATAATAGTACATTAAGATGATGATGATGAACATAGAAATTTTACTTTAGATTTTAACTGTCACGAAACGTCAGTAAGTTTTCATAAAAAATAACAAAACTCTATTATTAGCAGCCAAAGTATTAGCAGCAAATTATAAATGCGGATAAAATTAAAGATATGCTCCCTAAATTACATTTTATATCTATAATTGTTAGGCTTAAAGGAAGATAGTAAATAAGTAAAGTTGGTACAATCTATTTTTATCTAGATTCTCCCACAACCACAAATTGGTGTCAGTGGTCACGTCATAGGAACCATTTTGGCTTTCAATCGTTTCTGTTAAATGGAGCGACACATTGATCACAGTGTAGTCTTCAACCGGACGATAAATAATTGTTTGATTTGCTTGTATTTATTCCTTTTCAACTTATACATAAAACTTAAGCTCCCAAATAAACCTATATAAAGTATAAGAATAAAATTTATACTAATATTGTGAAGCTGAAGATTTTGTTTGTTTGATTGAACGTCCTAAACTCCTGATTCGAACGGAATAATTCATTATTTTAGAGTTGGATAGCCTCAATAGTATTTATCGAGGAATGGTATAGGCTATATATACAATAGGACACATCTTTCTTCTACACACTTAAGGAAGAAAGACAGAAATTTTGCTAGAATCGGTTCATTAATATATAACTACAAAATTCTTTAGATATTATGTAATAACTTCCTTAATAAGACAGTCCCAAATAGAGGAAATTTCAAGGCAGTTTAGTCATGGGGTTTGTATAGGAAAAAATCTTAAACACCATTGCAGTGCGTTAGTAGCGAATGTTGGAAATATATCTATAGTACAGTACCTTTCACTTGATTAAATTGATTATCGTATTAATTTTTTAAAAAGTTTTTTGACTAACATGTTTTTTGACCTTATGGATATTATTTGTTAAATTTTAGATCCAACGAGTGCGCCCCCTGGGCAACTACGGATATTAATTTTCCACTATTACTATCCGGATGCTAATATCCGCAGCTGAGGGGCGCGTAGACGCAGTGGACGGTGGCTGCGTTGCAGCGGAGAGTTCGGTGTGTCCCGCTGCGCCTCCGTTCGTGGGGTAGCCACTCTTGGCGCAACCGTGCTCCATGATCGGGGGGGCAGTTGAACATATCTGATGCTGAGGGGCGTGAAAGCGTCATGGTGGAGCGCGTAAGCGCGAGTGTCTTTTGCGCTGGATGTTTCGTCGCCGTCTCCAGTCTCGGTTTAGTAGCGTACTCCGGGATAGGGGGAGCGGTCGGGCGGCCAGCGCAGAGGTTTGCGCCAAGGTTGGGCGCGGAGGTCGCGGAGCGCCAGCGTGATGGGCGCGGGCCTTAAACTCCAACGTTCGTACCCTGGACATCGCAGCAGGCGGTTAAGTCCAGGGAGGTCCGGTGGCCGGAGGTATGCTTGGTAAAGCGAGCCCATGGGTGGGGTTGAACTGGGTGATTGTGCCGAGGCGTCCGCAGTAGTATGCTA
Source organism: Limenitis camilla (assembly GCA_905147385.1). Classification (NCBI taxonomy): domain Eukaryota; kingdom Metazoa; phylum Arthropoda; class Insecta; order Lepidoptera; family Nymphalidae; genus Limenitis; species Limenitis camilla. Next base: position 11,706,846 of record LR990230.1, on the reverse strand, counting down.
ACGCGTTCCTGCGGCGCCTATCATACGGCATGGACGGTGGTGGGTTTTAGTGCGGTAGTCCAGCGCTTATCGCTGGGAGTCCCACATAACCCCTTTTAAGGGGTATGCGTAAATGCATTTCCCACATTAAAAAAAAGGGTCTCTTTCTCAGAATGAGGAGGGCTTAGGCCATAGTCCATCACGCTGCCAGACTACACACACCTTTGAAAACATGGAGAACTCTGTGGAGTGCAGGTTTCCTCACGATGTTTTTCTTCACCGTTAAAACAAGTGATATTTAATTGCTTAAAACTCACGTAACTTAAGAAAGGAGTGTGTGCCTGTTGTGTGGGATGGAACGCGGATCTCCCTAGTAGACATCAACATTTTAATCACAATTTCATCAATGAAGTTAATAACAAACTTAAGTACAGAATTAATGTAATTATTTTATTACTAAATAAAATTAGGTTAGGCAGGTTGATAAAAAATTTCTTAGAAAAAATTCTAACTATTGCAATGAAATTAATAACTAGTGCTATGTAATTTTTGGTCCTCCATATTAAATTGTTACGTGAGTCGTTCACTTTCTTTCCTAGTTAGCCAGTTATGTGTTGAAGTGAAGCAGTGGAGGTCAGCTTGTAAACCGTTCAACCTTTGCATGTGTCATAGGTTCCAGACAGCGCTTGCTAATTGTTTTGTTTACTCGATGGCAAAAGTTTTGAGTTTTCGTAAATATAGGCATAAAATTCGAGAGAAATCAATTCTAATCAAATCTTAAGTCAAAGATTTGTTAAGGTGACTTAACAAACTTTAGGTACAAGTTGGTGTGGCCTGTCTCGTTAGTTCTGGGGCTGGCAACTCCATGTCAATCAGTCCAATAAAGCTTAACTGTGTTAGAGTGACCCAAATTGATTGAAACTGTATTAAACTCTAAATAGTACTTTTATGGGAGAAATTTATATACAAGAAAGATTCCACCCCAAAAAGTAATGGATTATGAAATCTTTTTGATCTAAGTCGTAGCTAAAATAAATGTTACTTCTTCACATTCTTATTAAACTATCCAATTAAGCTAGGTCGTGATAGTAGTTTGCTGTTATTAGATGATATTTTCGTTTAAACGAAGGACAATAATGTCCGGTTAATTATGTATTTAATATCTGTTTTTTTTGAGACTGATAGGGGAAAACGAGCAGACGATCCATATGATGGAAAGTAGCCATCGTCTTCCATAAACATCGGCAAAGCTATTGAGTATATCTTGTTTGCATATGCCTTGCCACCTCGAAACTTAAGTTAGGAGCGACGAGAAGAATGCTGCGGTTTCAGTGGACCCTGAGTTAGAACCTAAAGTTCACTGGAACCACATTAATGGGATGGCAGTGGGTAGATTTGGCACACATGCGGCACAAACGGAACGCGTCAGACACTTGGTGGACGGATTCGCATGCCGTCGGGGAACAGATCTCCTACCATCAATGGGGCTGCTGGATTACTCGCCTCTTACGATATTCTATCCCAGCGACAGGGAGGATATTTTTTTAATTGTAGTCTACCCCGAATCGAAATTAAAATGTATGAATTATATTCTTACCCGTCCCATCACGGGCGGAAACAGAATATTGAGATTTGGGAAATTGACACAAATATTTCCCACTATCTGATATTGATATGGGCATAACTTGTCTACTTATATAGCGTGTTTTATTTAAAAGTAAAGAACAGAGATCGAATGAATATAGTGGAAGCAAAACCTTTCAAAATCTATCCAACCTTTGAGACAAATCTAAGTCTGTTTGTAGACAATGTTATCAGTTTTTATTTTTTATTGTGTTTAAATCTTTGATACAAAATTTGAGTTGTGAACAAAATCAGGCAATATTCTCTCTTAATCTGTGCAAACTTTGGGATAGAGTTATAATTAATTATTCTTCGGAATTTTTTGGGTATGAATAAAAGTGTATTAAATTTTGATACATTTATTAATGTACACTTATAGTAAAAAATAAACTTACAGTTAAGACATTCTAATAAAATGAACATTTATGAGAATATACGAAATAAGAGTTTAACTCTGGACCATTTTGTCACAATTCATTTTATATACATTTATACATTAAACACTTTAATATACTACATTAAATGTGATAAAAGATTATTTACTGTAAGCGTAAATTATTTATTTATTAATAAAATCGTTACTTTTGAGCAAAAAACTCATAAATTTGAAAACGAGAGACTAGTTGACATCAGACCATGAAAGTATAATTTTAAATTAAAAAAACTCCAAAAATCAGTTATTAAAAAATAGTTTTCCTATCTTGCAATTGGGAAAAAAATTTGAATGCTGTCTACCTCTTAAATTCCCTAAAAATATATATTGGCTTTTAAAGAAATTAATGTTATTTTTTTTGGTTCATGAGATCCATTATTATATAAAATAGGTATTACAATAGAAATAAATTAAATAAATAGATTTTAATTTTTTTCCATTACTCCCTGTATTTTTGCTTACAATAAAATCTCGTTTTTTATATCTACTTACCTATTATAAACATTTAACACCAACTTCCTAATATTACAAACACTCAATATTTTTGAGTGAAATATATTACTCTTAAATATTTACATTAATTGGACATCAATTATTATTAATTCACGGACATTAAAAAAAATAGAATCATACACAATATTAAGTTTATATTATGCTAGCTAACCCGCTTCTCGCTTCGCAGAGGTATTGTTTGTATTGTTTCCAGTTTGCACAAAAAAATCTTTCTTACTATTGTAGTTGATTTATTCAGATATTTTAAATATATAAATTTATTAATAAAAGCATTTTATTCTCAAAAACAAAGCAAAATAAAGAATGCGTGGCAATGAAAAATAAATAATTTTATCTATCTAAGTATATATATAAAAATGAATTGCTGTTCATTTGTGTCGCTAATACTCGAGAATGTCTGGACCGATTTGGCTAATTTTGATCTTGAAATATTTGTGGAAGTTTAGGGAATATAATATAAATAATTTTGATAAACCCGTAGCCTAATATACCTTCGCGAAGCGAGGACCGGTCAGTTAGTTTCAGAATAAATATATACTAACTTTTGTTTGGTACAAATGACTAGAATACACTAGTTTTGACTATAAGAGATAAAGAGAGATCTTACTTTGATAAACTGATAAAGAAAAACATTGACATAATATTACAATAATCTAGATTACAAGAAAGTGTCAGCAGGTCTTGGTGTTTGATTATGACAATTATTATTCGTCTGGACTTGGTTTTCAGGAAGATGAAGACGAACCTTCCTGGAGTTGCTGTTGCATTGGTGAAGACGCTGTTTTGGGTTCTTGATGCTGTCATCTTTTACCTGGTAGAAAGTAAAAATATTATTAATTAAAAAGAAAAAATAATCCCTTTTCCTTTAGTAATGATGTCATTAATTGAGATAAAAACTATCCTATCTCTCAAGTTGGATCAAATTATACGGAGTGCAGTTTCATTAAGATTGGGTTTTAAAGTGTATGTCGCGATTAAAGTAAGGTAGTCGCGAAATAATCCTCACATTAATAAAAATATAATGTGATGTGGAGGTAGTACGGGAACGACGGGTAGTTTGACGGACATCAGAGCAGACCTGAGCGTAGCCGAGCACGAGTGACATCGTTTTGTCCCAAGTAAGTGAATTTTATTATCAGTTTAAATGTATTCAGTTTTAAGATACTGCAGATTATATATGTGTGATTTTAGTGCTTATAGATTCAGAGGTTATAATCAGATCAGTATAACGAGTAGTTATCAGTATATCAGAGCAGTACTAAGAGTAGATGAGTAATCAGTTGTGCGTGGTTCGGGGTGGCTGTAGGGGAGGTTGGAGGCCACTTGCGGGTCAGGTCCCGCATTACCAGTTTAGAACAGAGTGAGACGACGGGCGTGCCATCAGGTAGTATCAGACGATGGGCACGCACGCTCTCTCAAAACAGAACCAGACGATGGAATGCCATCGTAATTCAGTCAGTATCGTATAAGTAGCGGTTAAAGGTTTATGTATTTATTAGCAATTCGCTCGAGCACAGTGTACTCGGCGATAGTTAATCATGGATAAACATCTCAACTTGAAATTTATTATTGACTTTTGAGTTTATAGCATTATTCTAGCCGAACGCATTGTTAATCTGTTTGTTAAATCAATTTCTTCGATGGGCTAAAATATTTTAAAAATATTAAAATGTTTTTCTTCCTTTTATTGATTTCATAAAGATTAATTAACTTTAATTTTTCTTTAAATAAAAAAATACATGAGCAAGTTTAAGGAGATAAAATTAGATTTCCTAAACAATTTAATCAGATCCAAATTAATTCAGTTTAAATACCCTCAGATTCACAAGAGAATTGTAAACAATTAGGTTCCGGAGTCAAAACTAGGTTCGTTTGAGTTGTTCTATTGTTAGTTAATATTCAGGAGCTTTTGTTGAATAGACGGATTTGTTAAGGACTAAGTAGGGTTACCACTTTATAGTAAGTAATTAAAAAGTACTTACAGATGTGCGTAAATGTGTTAAAGGTTTTCTAAATAAGAAATATGCAGAACCGATATTGATTTAATATTTTTATTCGTCCTTAAAATTCAGCTCATCCGTCCGCGTTTCTCTGAGATATATTAGACTACAGGTAAAAGTATTACCAAAATGGTTTAGGCGTTTCTCACCATTTAAATTTTCCTGGTTCAACAAATATTTATAGCCATTCTCGAGTTTTAGTGAGAATAAGAAATGTTAATTCATTTTGATATATAAGAATAAAGACTATTTCTCATTTATAAATAATCATATGAAAAATTCATAAATATTGTGCGCCATTGGAAATTATTTGGGAGATTCTGGCTAGTTTTGTGCTTGCAACACTGAAGATCTTTTATTCGCGCATCTTTTATTTAACGCGCAGTAGAAAGGCTTTTAAAATTTGATCCTGGGTCTCAAGCCTCAGGCACCGCTCCGACTTCAATCAAAATTGTATAGTATTTAGTTTCTAGTTGAGGATCTAGTTTCGAGTTTTCTTGGATTATTTGCGTATATACTGCATTGTACCTAAGCAAAGCGAAGAACAGTTGCCAGTTTTTTTTAAGGCGAATAAAAAAATTGTTTTATAATTTAAAAAAAAGAGATTTTATATCTCTACAACATATTGAATATCTTTTGGTTTACAGTGAAAAATATATTAAAGTCAGACGAATGGAGGCTGAAAAATCCCTTTGACATAAAAAGAACAAAGGATCGTTCCCAAATATTTTAAATAAAAACTCGATATAGGTTTTTAAAAGGTTTTTTTTTTAAATGAAAAGAAGAGTAATAAAATTGATGTTATAATTTAAAATGACTCGGTACTCAATTTTGACTCAAAACTAAACGATAGATTTGTATGTAGAGAAAAATGGTTGTAAAAATTTGTAGCCATAGTTAATTTCTTCTTACTTCAATAAGCAATATCTTGACGCCATTTTGTGAGTTGGTCACAATCTATATACACTAGGTACTCGATTTTCCACCATTTTGTTATAAACTCGTTCTATATAGGTATACCTACTGAATAGAAACTTAATTTTAATAAAAATAATTAACTGTAATAAAGAATACCTACGTAACCTACTTTGTTAAGATAAAGAAAAAAGTTAACCATTATTTTGAACACTACCAAGTCAAATGAAGAGTTGTATGTTTAATGTTTTTTTTATTGATTCGAAATATTTATAGTGTATTTTTCTATTAAAATATTAATAAAATCTAAACTTTTCTACCTTTATTAGCTGTCGTAAGGTTAAAATAGCTTTTCAAAAACCAGACTAGATGATTCTATGATAAATAACGTGTCCTAGTTTCATTTACAAAATGACACACAACGAGCAATACAAACGTATAACAAACTATCGCGAATGAGTGTGAGTAGCGATTAATTAGAAGAGAGTGGTTTGTTTTGGTTTATTTTGAAATACGCATTGTTTTAAATACTGACTTTTATATATATCAAATAAAAGCTCATACAATTTTTCTTCATGATAAATAGGTAATATTCATACAAACTGTATGCAATATAATGAACTAAAATTCAACTTATGTTGCTAGTTTATATTTTTTTATCTGTATTTAAGAAAATATTTTTATATAACATCCACAAATATCAATTTTCTATAGCTTCAGCTATTTGTAAATAATTTTTACATTGCTATAGCTATAGGAATCAGTCTGATAACATCATTTGAGTTGATAAGAGAACGAACGATCGTACTTCTCAATATAGTAGGTAAGCAACAAGTTTAATAACTAAGTATTCGCAAGTAGTTCCTTTTAATATATTTCAATTGTATCCACACGTAGATAATATATAACCTTTCAAATAAAATCAAATCATTTATTCGCTGCGAATATAGGTAATAAGATGTTTGGTTTACAATATATTATGTACAGCTATATTCCGCCTTGCAGCATGCAACATTCAACTCTCATTATATTATTCATAATAACTTAATTTATAGAAACGCATAATAAAATAAATCAATATGTCAATTAAAACTTAAGATAATTAATTATAGATATACATGAAACACACTATAGAATATAAAATTACAGTATATAATATTGAGATGGTTAACATCTATTTTATTTTATTATTTCAATGCGTGAGAAACTGGCCAGTGTATGAACAATTGCTCGCAATAAATCGAAATAAAGGATGACAGATTGTAGGATCTTATACAAATATTTTAAGGGTAAAACAAAAAATAATAACAGAACTAACAATATACAAATTCAATGAAAAAAACTACTTGAGACTTATTGACGCTAAAGAAAGTATCATTAAAATTAAAGTTTATTTGAAACAAATAGGAGTATGGCTATTTTAGACAAATTATGGGTGACGTTAATTGCTTTGTGCAATCTTTTCTCAGAGTTAGAGTAACTAAATTGTTAACAGATGCTACGGGATTGGAATGTTGAAACAATTCACATTTTTTTGCAACAATAACGACGTTAAAACCAAGAAATTGGAGGCGAGGTCTGGGAAACATGAAAAAAAAGACCCGATCTTAACCAATGAGCTAAATACAGATTTACTCGTGCGCCGCCTTTTCTGTTACAGGGTGTGGCTAGAGAGAAATAGGGGGATTGTGCACAAAGGACGAGAGGAGTGGGACAAGGAGTAACAACGGGGGGTCTTCGTCCAGCGTCCACGGTGACAAGTCGCATCTTATTAATTCCCGGGTTCCGTGTCGATAGTTAATTATAATATTTTGTAATTGAAAGTACTAAAGTAAATAATCGAAAGTAATATTGTAAATAAATAATTTAACGATAGATTAAATTAGGAGTGGTACGAGTTTGGCGTGATTCCTGACTGGGTAATGTACACAGATTTATACACAAAACTAAGTCACGATAGATTCACAGCTTAAGAACAACAATTAACTTTCTAAACTTTATAATATTCTTAATAATAAAATTGGGTTTATTGCGCTAACATTGGGTTGGGAATGCTAAGAATGAGAAGTAATTAAAATAAAAGGGGTGAGCCTATTGTGAACTAGCTGTAAATTTATGCCTTAAATTGTATAAGAAGTTGTGTGTGTCTCTTATCCTTATTTAGTGATTCATGTAGAAAAACTTAGTAAATATATACAGACTGAATTTATATGATAATTAAGATTAAAATTGTATTTCCTGTATGCATGAGTATAAATATACAATAATGCCAGAGGGGTTTTTCGTTTGAGTGTACCATTTTCCCCTGATTAGTATGGCTAGTTTAGGAATGGAACACTCGATCTCTGATTAGCGTTAATCGCTTATCAAGATCTAAATAATAACACAGTTTCTTCTTTTTTTTAAATCAGTTAATAAATTTATTTTAAACTAATGCTTCTTTTACTTTTATCCCAATTAAAATTAGGCATACCTTAGGGTATTTGATATTGAAGATTTTCCCTAGATTCAGCAATAATGTACATAAATGTAGTTTAGCCCCGAGTTTTGGCATTAAGATTATTAGTATAACCAATTAGACCAAATCTTCAATACTGAGTTCCCCCTCATATAAGATCAATCACGATCTCTATACTCATGATTGGATATTAAATTAATAATTTGCTATGAACTTAACTTAGATCGATAAATCTAAACTTAACTAAGAGACAATAGTCAAGCTTGCACCAAAGTAGAGTAGAGTTCCTTCCGAACTAGATTCAGACATAAGAGAGTTTAATCATAATTACAGTTAAATAGATTTATTATTAATTATCATTCCGTTAACTATTTATCTAAATTTGAGGTGCATAAAATGATACTAGAAATGAGAGTGCAAATAACACTAGACTATAGCTAGTGTTATTCCGTTTAGTTGAATCGCTGATTTTGAAGGAGTTTGCTGAAGGGGGGGAAAGCTGTGAGGAGTCCTGAGTAGGTATTTTGAGCAAGGTAGGTAATATCACTATGTGCTAAGGCAAGCTTGGGAAACATTGCAGCGTATGAGACAGTGAGGTTTAAGACGAACTAATTCCATTTAAATTTAAATAAAATTAGTAAATATGCAATACATGACTCGACAGCATTCCGGCGGCGATAACTGGACACCCGATACACGCCATGTCTTACAGGTGACCTCCGACCTTGGTTTGGCCAAACCAAATAAAACCTATCACTTGAAATACAAATATATATAAAACCATGGTTCAGGGGGGGGCTTAAAGCCCAAAATAATAAAGTACTCGTCTTCGGACTAGAGGAATTGTAAATGCTTCGTAGCAAAAGGAGGTCATGCTGTCCCCCAATAACCTGATAACAGGGCCAGACACTGGCGTAGGGCTTCCCCGTGTCAGAGTGATATCGGTCGGTTAATGATGGAGCCAATTTGCCCATACATGTCACCATTCATTTAATCATTCTAGTATGATCACCCATCTTAATTTAACTTTGTTAATATTGTGAGAAAAGATTTAAACTTATTGTACAAACAACCGTAATAAAGCACGAAAGGTCGGGCTTCGGATAAGCAGGTAGAATGATTGCTTGAATGGCTCATTGTCTGTCCAGTGAAATGTATTCGCTACACAGTTAACTCTAAAATCAACAATAGTCATTGTTTAGACAGATGTGCTCTAACTGCAGTGTTTCTTAAAAGGGATGAAAGACGGGAGATTTCTCTAAAGTACTCGATTACTATAATGCATAATTAAATAGACGATCACATAGCCGTACCATCACAATATATGCGCCTATTTTATTTATATTATAATATAATTCATAGTTTAACTGCTGTTAATGAAAATAATGAACTTATATTTTGTCAGATAGATCCTTGATGTGATAATAGGCTTTATCCAATAATATTTTTTTAATTCTATTTTTGAATAGGTGTATGTCTTTTATTTCTAAGACAGACATACAGTTGTGGAGCCATGGAGAAAAAGCTTTTACTGATTAGGGAAAATTTGTTAAGTGGATGCCTTATCTTTTGAGCGAATCTCTTAGAAGTCATAGTCTCAAATAGTTCTTGACTTTGTCTGATAAAAAGTATGGATTCATAAATGTATAGACTCGGAAATGTAAGCATATATTATGTTTGACATGGAAATATTTGCAACTTTCAGAAGATTTTAACCCAAATATCGCCCTAACACATTTTTTTTGTTACTATTTTTCTCAATCTGTAGAGCGCGAAAGAAAATTGATTTAATTTTTTACAAATGTATGCAATTTGAGCTTTCCAATTTAAGTTACTGTCAATAAAAATACCTAAAAATTTTGTTTCATTTATGTCATGGATTTTGTTGTTATTATAGTATATAATAACAACAAAATTATAATAAAACTGTGTAACATATAATATATATCCAAATAGTGGTTGTGCTTCACGAAAGATCAGCTGTCTTGTGTCAAAATGATGACCCGCGGTGTAAAAGCGCGCCAAACCGAGGAACAGCTCCAGCTTGCCTTGCAGGAGTTAAAAAATTATAAGGAACAATGCCTTCAATTATTACACGAACGGGAAGACACGGAAAATGACATAATTCAACTGAATGCTAAAAATAGAGACTTAAAAAACGAATTGTGCAACCTAAACAATCAGTGTTTAAATTTACAAGAACATAATAATAGTTTACAACAAATAGTCAATGGGTTTGACCAGTGCAGAGAGGAATATGAGGAAGCCCTCAGGCTTACCACTACATTGCGATCTCAACTGCATGAGGCAAATAAACAAATTGAATCTTTTGAAATACATAACATTAGCATAAAGGCCTCTCAAACTCAGTGTCTGTTTGAGGAACTGGTTGAGAATGCACCAAGCTTAGTGTCACCAATCATCTCTAACAAAACTGTCAATATGACTGGTGAGGACTCAGTGCCATCTCAGCTAGTTCTAAGCAAAAACAAATTAAAAAAATATATTAAAATAAACAAGTTTATTAGAAAAACAAAAAAATTGTTAAAATCAAAAAAAATTATGTCATAAATATACAAAAGTGTGTAAAGAAAAATGTGAGTTAAGGTTACAACTAAATAAAATGTGTAATGAGTTAAATAATGTTAATAACAACTATGAGGTGGATGTTAGCTCTCTCCAGGCTGAGATGGTAAGTTTGCATAATAATTTACAAGCTATAACTCAGAAATATGAGACTTCTCAAAAAGAAATTGCAGAGCATATAAGTGCCATGAACGGTTTAGTAGAACTATGTCAGTATAACTCTGACTCACTTATAAAACAACAAAATTGTGAATGTCATTGTTCTCCAGGTCGTTCGGGGCAGTTTTATAAATCAGTCTCTCCGCCTGTTGAGGCTAACACTGACCTGATATCTTTGAACCCGGTTTGTACCCAGATTGCATCCAATTCTAATAAGGAATATATAAAAATTTATAGTGATGAGCTGGGTAAGAACATGGGTATCCTACTTAATGAATTCTGTAAAGATCAAAAAGTTTTAAATATGTGTATGCCCGGAGCTTCTTATTCTCAAATAATAGATGTAGTTCTACGTGAAACACATTGTCAAAACACAACCATTATTGTTATGATTGGGAGAAGAGGCAAATTAAACAAAAAAATTATACAAAGATATTTTACCCAATTAAATACTCTAAAAATTAATAAACTAATCATGTTTACTTTACCGTATATAGCAGACTTGCCACAGGAAAATCAAAATAGATATAAATTAAATAGTTTGTTAACACACTATTATAATTGCAATTATGTGACTCTAACACCAAATAACAATGATAATGTAAATAATAAATGTCACATTATTGACTTAAATAATATAATATCTAACAAATATCAATTACTTACTTGTGATAGGCTACATCTATCTAACTTTAGAAAAAGACAGGTAGCAAAATTGCTATCTTATTATATACTTTTTAACTCAGCCAATATGTTGGCTACCTCTAACACTGCTTCTATTGAGCAGTCAAATTGTGACTTGACTACCATTGCTTCTTTTGAGCAGGTAAATAACCCAAAAACTATAACTCCTATTGAGCAGATCAATAATTTGACATTTAATAACTTGGAAACCGTTCCAATTAATTTTACATAATAAGACAACAGAGAATTACTCTAGCATATTAAACCTAGACATTAATAAAAATAAAAATTGTTATAATCTTAATAATAATAATAAAATTGTAAACCTGGTGCACCAAAACTTACAAGGACTTTTAGGTAAAGAATTAGAACTGGAATTATTTATGAGATGTGAAAACATTCATTTTTTATGTATTACAGAGCATTGGCTTCGTAATTATGAACTCATATTTAATTTCAGTGGTCACCAGGTAGCAAGTGCGTTCTGCAGAGAAAAATCGTTACGTGGGGGCTCCTTAATAATTTTAAGTAAATTTTTTAAATTTAAAGAACGCAAAGACATTGTGAGCCTCTCTGTAGAACGTACTATTGAGATAGCCTGTGCAGAACTTGAGCGCTTCATTGTTGTGAGCATATACAGTCCCCCTGGAGCGTTATATGAATTATTTGAAAATGTGTTAGAAGAAATACTATTAAAATTATCTGAGTCTAAAAAATATATTATAATATGTGGTGATTTTAACATTAATCTATTAGAAAACTCCACCACAAGTGTTAGATTCAGATCCCTGTTAAATTCATATAACCTAGTAAATATATTTTTAGAGCCAACTAGAGTAACTGCAACCTCAGCAACATGTATTGATAATATATTTACCAACTTTAAACCCAATTCATATTCAATTATTAAAAAGTTGAGTTCGGATCATTTTGGGCAATTAATCTCCTTTAACTGTGAGTTAAAAAAAGGAAATAAAAATAAAAAGATTGTGTTTGTTCCTACGAACTCCAAACGTATGGAGAAATTTAAAGGTAGTATTATAGCAAAACTCACATACTTAAATTTTGACAACAATAACCCTGATATGTTATATAACACACTATTTAAATTAATAAAATCAGAGTTTACTGCTATATTCACTACCAAGACAGTCAATTCGGGTGGTCTCTTGTCATTTAATGATTGGGCAACTGTTGGTATTCATCGAAGTAGAGAAAAACTATATCAACTTTATAATGAGAGATCATACAACCATTCAGAGTCCTTTATAGCCTTTGTTAAAGCATATTCAAAGTTATTTAAAAAAGTGTGTTCCATGGCAAAGTCGTTACATATTAAACAAAAAATTTATAATGCACAAGACAAAATAAAAATGACATGGAATATTATCAATTGGGAAACTGGAAGAGTCAGAGATCGTAACTTCAAGTATAATCTCATTTATAATAACATTAATATCAAAACTGATCAGGAAGTTGCATCCACGTTTGAAAAATATTTCTCTGACATTCCAATCTCAACAACTTGTTCTCTCATTTCATCTGCCAGCGTTGCTGAATCATTATTGCTAGAAAATGTTAAAAAATGTGATGTACTGTTCGAATTTAGTACTGTCAACAGTAAAGATATAATTAAAACATTTAAAACCCTAGATATGAAGAAAACAGCTGATATTTGGGGTATTTCTGTTAAAATAATTAACTCCATAATTGATGCCATTGCACCGTATCTAGCTACTATTTTCAATACTTGTATTAAACGTGGCGTGTTTCCTGACCTGATGAAGCATAGTAAAGTAACGCCTATATTTAAATCTGGATGTATAACTGATCCAAATAATTTTCGACCCATCTCAGTATTGCCAACGCTTAGTAAAATTTTTGAAAAACTAATTTTAAACCAAATGTCGATTCATTTTAATTCACAGAGACTTCTCCATGTGAAACAATTTGGTTTTACTAAGGGTTGTTCAACAACGGATGCCGGTGTCGAATTAATTAAGAATATCTTCGAGGCCTGGGAGGAATCACAGAATGCACTTGGAATATTCTGTGACTTATCTAAGGCCTTCGATTGTGTACAACATGCGACTCTGGTCAGAAAGCTGCGCCACTATGGCATCAAAGGAACTGCGCTCGACCTTATGAACTCCTATCTAAACAATAGGGTTCAAAGGGTTGACGTGAATGGCAAGAGATCTCCTGGGGCTCGTCTGGATATGGGGGTCCCCCAGGGTTCTATTCTTGGACCATTTCTCTTCCTCATTTATATAAACGACCTGCCAAACCTTGTAGAAAAAAAGAACAAGATAGTATTGTTTGCTGATGACACTTCATTAATATTTAAAGTGAAACGCTATCAAACTGAATATGACGATGTAAACAATGCTCTCTCTGATATTGTACATTGGTTCAGTGCTAATAATCTAATGTTAAATAGTAAGAAAACTAAATATATAAAATTTACGACACCCAATGTTAAGAAAATAGAGAGTGGTGTATTTATAAATGGAGAGGAGTTGGAACCGGTGGAATCTACCGTATTTTTGAGCATCACTGTCGACTCTAAATTGCAATGGGGCCCCCATATTGAGAGGTTGGCCAATAGACTCAGCTCTGCAGCATACGCGGTTAAAAAAATACGCCAATTAACTGATATAGACACGGCTCGTTTAGTTTACTTTAGCTACTTCCATAGTATAATGTCTTACGGCATTCTACTTTGGGGTAACGCAGCCGACATAAACACGATTTTCATACTGCAGAAGAGGGCTATTCGCGCAATCTATGGTCTCGGCCCTAAAATATCTTTAAGAGATAAATTCAAAGAAATTAATATATTGACTGTTGCTTCACAATATATTTTTGAAAATGTTATGTATGTGCGTAAAAATATTAATGATTTTATTAGAAATAGTGACTTGCATGACATCAATACTAGGAACAAACACAAACTTGTTACTCCTTCTACTCGATTGAGTAGAATTAGTAATTCTTTTGTTGGGCGATGTGTATGCTTTTACAACAGGATCCCAGAAAACGTTCAAAATTGTTCTATAGGAAAATTTAAAAAGTTAGTTAAAAAACGTTTGTGTGACAAAGGCTATTATAACATTAAAGATTTTTTGGAAGATGTCACGCCTTGGGAATGATGGGTTCGCTCCAGGCTTTCTCAATGTATAAATATACTTGTTATAAAAATTGGCGTTTAAAAAATCAAAGATAAAAAATATCCAAAAGAAACAGTCCCGCTGAGTTTCTTGCGCCCATTCTTCTCAGGTCTGGGTTAGGTCGTTTCCGAAAGGGTGGTAGATTCCGACGTTCAATAAGAGAATGTAAATTCCAACATTGAATAAAAAATTTTGACTTTGACTTTTGACTTTGACTTTGACTTTGACTTATGTCAAAGTTATCTTTTTTTATTTGACGTCCAAAAGGCATTATTTTTGTTTTGTCTAAATTAATGACAAATTTGTTATGATTTAACCAATTTACAACATTATCTAGATCATATATTATGTCATTCTTTAAAATATTTATGTCTTTGTTTGCAAATATGACGGTGCTATCATTGGCAAATAAAACCGTCTCTTGAGATGTTATTTTCGGTAAATCGTTAATGTATATTAAAAAAAGTAGAGGACCTAAAATACTTCCTTGAGGGACGCCATATTGAATTGTTCTTGGATTCGAAACATACTTGATTAATTTAAAGTTTTTACCTTCAGCGCAAATTTTGGGTATTCCAGTAATTTGTTTTCTATTTGTTAGGTAACACTTGAAAAGATCTAATACATTTCCTCGAACACCGTATGTTTCAAGTTTACCTAAAAGTATTTTGAGATCAACAAAATCAAACGCCTTTGTCAGGTCCATAAGCAGGGCACATACAGGACGTTTGTTATTTAAATTTTGCATAACTGCGTTTAAAAATTTATAAACTGCCATATTTACATTTTTATTTTTTCGAAAGCCCATTTGCTCTTTCGCAAATATGTCCTTTTTTTTCAAAATAAGTGTACACTTTTTCGTAAATGGATTTTTCAAATATTTTTGACAGGGAAGAAGTAATCGCTATAGGTTTATAATTGTTCATGTTTTCTTTGTCTTCTTTTTTGAATAGTGGTTTTACAATAACTGTTTTTAGTTTTTCGGGAAAAACACCTTGAGAAATGCACAAATTAACTATGTGACTTAATACGGGAGATATAATGTTTGAAACATGTTTTAAAACTTTAATTGATATCTCATCATAACCTGTACTGTTTGTTTGTTTAAGCGTTTTAATTATTCGATAAATGTCAAAAGCTGTAGTGGGACTTAAACATATTGAATTAGAATGATAAGTAGTTTATTCTAATCGGCACTGTTACTGGGGTACTGTGGACAAATTTGTTGCTAACCAAATCAGTGAAAAAATTGTTAAATGAGTTAGCTATTTCTTTTGTGTCACTAATAATTTGTGAATTAATTTTAATTTGCTGATAGATTTGTCCTTTGTTCTGATAGATTTGATTAATGAATTATTGTTTGATATTGCTCGGTTTCCGACTAAAGTATATATTATCATTGTCTTTTACGTGTAGATAATATTATGTAGAATCAGTTTATGGGTTAACCTGAACCCAGACTAGTAATGATAATATATCCTAATTTGTTCTACATCTGGTGTGAAGCACTACTATATAATTTCCAAAGCTCTATGATACTTGAACATATCTTGGCTTGACGTTTAGAGCCCGTTTTGGTAAGGGCCGTCTATTGTTTAGTTATACAATACAAAAGTTTTGATGAAACCTGAATTGTTCTTTACTAATTGAAAGCAGAATTGTTTTATTAAATTAACTATATAGATAAATTTATTACTTTAAACTTATAGAAATAATGCGAAAATAGCTGAATTGATTTTATTTATATTTCTTCTCAAATGTCTTTCACTAACATATTCGATTACTTAAGAATCTAATTTTCAGGCTCCAGTGTGAAATATTAAATATAATATATAAAATTTCTATAACAACAAATATGTGTCGGAGAATAGTAAAAGATTTACGAATCTAAAGAATATCAAAATCGAATAATCGAATCGTTGGAGTAGGGTAGTAGTCACTTTGTCGTTTTGACAGTCTCGACCCTTGAAATGCCATCGACAATCTGATTGTAGTCTTAGTCGTGCCCGGTCTCTCAAGGAGTGAAATAGTCCCTGGATAGTGTTAGTGTTGGAAGTGCTGACCAATTAAGGTCACGTGAGTACCTTACAATGTAATTGCCATGTCTTGTGTTAGGTTAGGTTTATGTGAATTTAACCTTGGGTTTAAACAGAGAGCCTGAGCAGTTGAGGTGAGTGTCTCGATCGAATAAAAAGAATTTATCGGTTCAGTAGAAGTATCTACGTTGCGTTTACCCAATAGTCCTTTCAATATCATCACTCACTCCCCTTGTAGTGTTTTCCAATATTCCCTTCCTCTTCTCCCTTCTCATCATTAAAATCCCCGACATATATATATTTTTAATTTTTTTTTCTATATATAAAAACCGGCACACTAAAAATCCTACTACGATATCTCCATAATGGGGGAATAATTTCTGAGTTAGGATCACTGGGGAGAAATAAACTTCGCTAAAAATCGAAATATAGGTACTCATTAACATGACTGATTTTCTACATTTGCGATAATATTACACAAAAGCTAGTGTTAAACAAAAAAGAAATGGCTAAGACGTTAGCTTAGCGATAATGGTGGTAATCATAACATAATGAAAAAGCCCATGAATATAAAAGTAGGTCTGTAAATATTCATTAAGGTTTGTAATTTCGGTCCCATCCTGGCATTTTACCAAAGATTTTATGTCTATGGTCGTCCGGGAAAAGAGTATTATGGTGGAAGCTAATTTTGAATAAGTAAATATTTGGACTCATCATCATCATTACCATGAATAAAATATTTTGTAATTTGAAAATTAATGAATTTTTTACAATAATTTTATGATTTACAGGTAAAATTAACATAAACTATTTGTTTTGCCCATGTTTTAAATTATAAATAATGTTCTTGACCTGTAATAATATGGACGTCGTCTTTATACAAACATTACGAAAGAAGAGTTTGTTTTTTTATGATAGATAAGGGACAAACGAGCAGACTGTCGAACTGATGGAAAGTGGCCACCGTCGCCCACGGACATCGACAAAACTATAGGGTATCTCTTGTCTCTCGGAGCGAAGAGAATAATGCTGAGTTTTCAATGGACTCTGAGCAAGAACCCGGTGTTCATAAGAACCGCAGCAGTAATGAGAGGGGGTAGATCTGGCCTACACGCCTCAGAGATACTTGGCGGTCGGATTCGCATGTTCATACCCTATTGCCAATGGCACCCCCATTGGGTTACTCGGCTCTTACGAGACCAGCGGCAGAGGGGAATTGTATTCTAACCCGTCGCTTCACGGGTAGGTAGGACGCGGTCCGTCTCGTATATTAATAAATATTTATGTGTGCGGTTATATAAACGAAGCGTCAGTAGCTCAACGGTTCAGGCGTTGGATTCACGATCGATCAATCGATCGGATCGGTCGTGTGTTCAAATCCCAGTCATTGCACTACTAACGTGGCCCACTCCTAACACAAGCATTTTTAGATTAACTTGGCGGGGTTAAGAATACTAGTAGTTTGCAATTTTATCTAATTTAAACTCTATATTTTTCGTGGACGTTCTTTGGCTTCTCCAAAGGAACAATAAAGTTTGACAAGGAAAAATAAAGTTTCATTTGTTTTCACAAGTAAAATATGATTTTTCTGAAAGTAAAAATATTTTAGAATTATAAATTACAAATCCACCTTATATATTTTTTTTAAATATTTAAAGAACAGTATTTATATTTATTATATTTATAACAAATGGTAACAAAAAAAAAAAAAAAATGATAGTATCAATGTATTATCAAGTAAGGGAATGAGTGTGACTATGTGAGGAAGTGAGTGAGTGAGTCGACTTGTATATTATTATATTAAAAACTTACCCTAATAGTAAGATCATGCCTGGTCCGTCTGTGCGATGACGTCAGAAGTTCGGTGTGAGCCTTCGATTCATTTGCATTCAAATTGTCGCCAGTCTTCATCCAACACCACAGCCATTTGTATGGTGGAATGTTCCTGTGAAGAGAATCTATTTAGAATTGTAAAGTATGGGACCTATATCAAATATTTTTCAGATAAGTTTGATTTTTGTGCATTCAAAAGATTATTTAGAGAATTATATGAAATTGAAATAAGGATTAAACTCGAAAATAATATTAAAAAATATATGGGAAATGATAAACTATAAAAAGTATATTGGTATTATAGAATGTGACGTCACTGTATACAATACAACAAGTGATAGTTTTCATGTCACTGGGGGTTGTTGTTAAACGGAGACTAGTATTATCTAAAAATTTAAAGGACTTTATCGCTAAATTTGTAGATGTATATGTCACCGTAAAATTGCCAACCCCGCTAGATTAGAATTTATCTCGCGATATTGTGAACTGTCGATAGATTGTGAACCGTGAGACACTGCTGTCCGAAGACGGTCCCGGATCGGTTACGCCTGTTCTGTGTCCGCAGAGTTAGGAATGAAACACATTTGTTAGCTTTTATTTATCCCAACCTTTACGTAGAGTAGACAAGTATGTCTGTCCTACTTCTAGAGTGAATATAATAAGCGGAGGCGCGGAACGAGGGGAATCCCCGTCTGCTGTAACTTAGCCTTTGCGTAACACAGTGAGAAAACATGTGGTACGGGAGCCAATGACAGATTTTCATGACCAAGTCCCTCCCAAGCGATAATTCGTGAAATGCATAAGGGGTTATTATTATGATTACTCGTGACCGTCAGCTGCGATTCCGTGGGTGAGGCTAGCAGTGGCAGCCACGTCGTAAACACGTCTCGCATCTTGAAGGAAAAACAAAGTGAGCCGATAACGTGGTGGAATATACGTCAGCTGGCTGCTTGACCATGTAAAATTTTGATACTAAGTGCATAATACTAAAAAAAATTACTTGAAATATTTTCGACTTCGACTCCGTTCATTAATTCGCAAATCTCCTGTTTGTAAAAAGCTACTTAAATGGTAACTGTGATTTTGCTATAAAAAATCAAAATATTACATGGTTAATGTTTTGTAACTCTATGGTAAATTTACCCCTATTCACGATTTGCCGTTTTAATTACGACCGTAATAATCTATCACCAGTTCACAATATCGCGAGATAGATTATAATCTAACGGTGCTGACAATTTTACGGTGACATATATAAGTTATTACAACAGTCTTAAAAATCGGCAATATTGTATATGTTTATGTAGTAAAACTGTAAAAAACAGTTCTTTTTAATATAGACAGAACCTTATTCCACCGTATAATATAAATCAATTTGCGTTCTTTTAAAAGCAGGGATTTAATATTGTAAGGCAATCTATAACAGCCTTCGTACACGCTTTGTACATTACGAAACGTAATTTTTTAAGCCTTCACAGAAAGAGAGGGTTAAATATTTGTAATAACTTTAAATTACACGACAAAACGAAATTATCCTATTTTTATATTTTCTAATTTCACCTCTTTCATATAACTTTATAATGAACTAGTCAAACCTTCCCGGATTTGCATGGGCGCAATCAACATTGTATAATTAGATCTAACAAAAAACAAATTTTATTGTTATCCCACAGGCACTATGATTATTTCCGGGATAAAAAGAAGTCTGTTATTTCATGTTATAAAGTATTTGTGTACCAAATTTCATTGTAATCCGTTCAGTCGTTTTTGCGTGATTGAGCAAAAATCATCTAAACATTTAAACAATGTAATAGAATAGAATATTATTAATATAATATTGAAGAATTAGAATATAATAGAATAGAATAGAAGATTGGCTAATCTTATACTATATCTATACTAATATATAAAGCTCAAGAACTACTAGTCTGATTTGAAAAATTATTTTAGTGTTAGATAGCCCATTTATCGAGAAAGACTATAGGCCAAATATCATCACGCTAAGACCAATAGGAATTTAATAATAACACAGACATCAGACCCATTAATGTTAGAAGGCAACAAATAATGACAATTTAGAAAATAACAGTGAAATTTCTATTTAATTTAGAATGCAAATATATTTACTTGGGAGAGTTTTAGTTGAATTTAGTTCTTCGAAAGCAATTTCCAATTACATGAACTAAAAGTTGCTCTTTGTTATGTTTTATAGCTTTAAAATGGTGGCATCATATTTTACAGGCATCTCTAGAGTACTACAAATTATGTTATAAATTTTTATAACTTTTTAGCTCGTAAAAACTTAGTGTTCTTCTATGGTATGGAATAAAAAACTTTTGCAAATTTATTACGCATGTATCTCAGTTATGCTCAAATGAGCATATTTTTCTTTTTGTAAATATAGTTTAAAAAAAGAAAAATATGAAATCATCACGACCCGTCAATGGCCCACTGCTGAGCCGGGTCCCCTTAGAATGAGAAGGGGGTTAGGCCATAGTCCACCACGCTGGCCCAGTGCGGGTTGGCAGACTTCACACACCTTTGAGAACTTTAGGGAACTCTCAGGAGTGCAGGTTTCCTCACGATGTTTTCCTTCACCGTTAAAGCAAATGACATTTAATTACTTAAAACACACATAACTCGAGGATAAGGATCGAACTCGGATCAAACTCGGACCGACATTGATGTCTCAAAATTTATCAATAAAACAAAATTAATTGATAAATTCTTACCAACCTTATTTTTTAAATAAATATAATTTATGAGCTAGATAAACTATTGTTAATTATGACAATGGCAACACTTATAATTTGAATAGCATCCTGTTATTTGATGTTGGTAGGATTGATATGAGTAGCATTATTACTTGATGTTGGTAGTACATTTACTCGATGTTAGTAGTAGTTTTAATTGAGGTGGGTAGCATATTTACTTTCTTGAATGTTGGACAACTGATAAACACAAATCAAGGTAGTGGGGATTGCAAAATAAATACGCCGTCACGACTGAAGAAGCTCTGATTCTAAAGTATATCCTCAGGAAGTAACTAACTGAGGTAGGGCACAGCAGGAAATTTCCTGCTCAAATATGGTACCTCGACCTTACAGAAGATCACAGCTAAATAACACTACTCTAAAGCAGTGTTGTGTTCCTGTTGGTGAGTAACGTGACCAAAGCTCCTGGGGGGAATTGGGGATAGGGTCGGCAACGCGCTTGCGATGCTTCTGGTGTTGCAGACGTCTATAAGCTACGGTAATCGCTTACCATCAGGTGAGCCGTACGTTTGTTTACCGACCTAGTTACATATAAAAAGAAAAAAAGGAAGATATTCTAGTCAAGCCGACGTACAACTTCTCTCTCTATTCTTTTTTTAATTAACACTATATATGAGCTAAGAAACCAATCAACCTGGGGCTTTAGAACAATTAGGTGTTGCACAGTTTAGTTACCCAACATTTAACTAATTAACATTTAACTTAGTTCAGCAACAATCATAATGTCTTACATAATCCTCAATAAGGGTACACTATTTAGAAACGACTTGTCAAACAGCCGCTAAACTAATAAATTGACAGACCATTGGATAAAAACTACAGGTAACCAATCAAACATGAGCTACAAATCGCTAGCAATGATTTTTTTAAAAAGATTACTAGCAGTATGGATGACATACTACTGGTATTCCCTTTACCCCTCCTAGTAAGCTTGCATGCTTGTGTCAGGAATGGGCCACACCAGTAGTCCAATGTCTGGGATTTAAACTTGACTTATCGATCATTAGTCCAACGCCCGCACCACTGAAGCTTTTTTCCGTACCCAAAGGGTAAAAACGGGACTCTATTACTAAGACTCCGCTGTCCGTCTGTCTGTCACCAGGCTGTATATCATGAAACGTGGTAGCTAGACAGTTGAAAATTTCACAAATAGTGTATTTCTCTTGCTCCGATAACAACAAATACTAAACACAAAATAAAATACATATTTAAGGGGGGTCTCCTATAAAACAAACGTGATTTTTTCGGCAAATATTAGTACGGATCCTTTGTGTGAGAGTCCGACTCGCACTTGGTTGGTTTTTCTTTTATTTTCTAATGTCGGTCGTGCTACAAAGTCATATTCAAATGTCTAGCATATGTTTAACGAACGAACAATTGTGTACACAAGAATTATCAACACGAGAATATTTCGTTTGTATATAAAGAAATTTCACTGTTTTTATGTTCAATACAGTTATGGTATTCGAACAATTTTTGGTGTATTTGTAAAGTTTAGTATTTCTCGTAAATCATGTTCAGTATCACCAAAGTGTAGCAAACTTCAACGTCTTGGAGGAAGTATTGTAATTAAGAGCAGTCCAACAAGATGTATGGCTGTGGGTCGGGTAATTGGTTTGTTTATAAACGACTTAGATGTTTAACTACCGTTAGATAATTTATCGTTTTAATATTATAGTTTTATGCAACAGTTTAGAAGATAGCTAGAAATAACGTTAATCTTAAGTGTTCTATAGTATAAAACCTAATTTTAGAAAAAAAAGTCCAATGAATTCGAAACTGTTTTTTCAATATCATATTATTTCATTAAATCCCAGATTTTAGTGTATTAATTAAAAATCTTGACTAGTGATTACCGAAAATTAAGAATCTTAGAATCCACGCTATGACAAGGGCTTTACTTGTTTGCTTTGTTCGACCTCTGCGGAGGAGAGGTACTTGTTAGGAGGATATTTTTAAAATAAATATAACTAAGTTCAATTTTTGCAATATATACTAGAAATCTTACAACGAAATCCAGTGATATTGTAACTGTATATTGAAATTTAACTGCAAACGTAATTATGATCTTGTTATTAGATCTAGATATTACATCAAAAATAGCTTACAAATATTTCAAAATCAATAATAACGATTTTGTGAGCGTGCTAAAGGCTACTGAAGTTAACTTCAAACCTATAATTTTCGTAATGTCCATTATATTTTACCCCCTATTGTTATTCCGGCCATATTACAATTGAGGCTTTTAGTTAAAATTTATTGAGATTGTGACACGAATAAAATATTTATATTAGACTCAAAAGTAAATAAAAAAGCGTTAAATAAATATATTACAAGATGTCCACTCACAAGTGATATTAATTAAAATATTTCTACCCTAAATAACTTTCTTATCAGACAGATTTACTTTACCAAATTTATTTTTTCACATTAGTGCTAATAAGATCTCAGCAATACCTTCATTTCAACTTTTTACACTATCTACAATTTTCCGGAAATTAAATTTATATTATACAATATATAATAAAATAGGAGATACTTTATGACATAAAATAGTTCTCATATTTGTTTGCTCTCAATAAAATACTTTTAGAATCCCTGGGGTATTAAAATTCACATCTGTTTGTCACGGAAACGTTTGAACGAATATCCGAATAGCGGAATATAGATTATTTACTTAGGTGAGTTATTCAAATAGAGTTGTCGTTTTAAGCCTGAATATTGATTTCAAGTAGGTAGTTTACAGAAACGAAACTAAAAGTGGTAATTTACAGAGCATCTATAACGAAAGTTTAGTCATAATAAAAGCTTAATAAAATAGAGATGAAATGAAAATATAAAATCAATCTACTTGCTTACCGCCGTTTATGATAATATATGTTGTGATAAATTTGATATACTTGAAAAACATATTTTGAAGTATATTACCGATGTCCCAATCATTTAAAAAACGATATAGATCCGAATAAATAAATAACTGCTCAATTAGAGGGCATGCAAGATCTGAATATTGTAGTTTTTAAACAAAAATAAAAATCAATGTGAGGGCAGATATCCTTCGGAATCGGAAATACAGTAGTCCTGAAAATAGAGGTTATTGAAATAAAATAACTCGTAATACCACATACCTAAGACTGATGAAGATCCTGTTTGAAAAAATGAAGTAAATCACTGGATTAGCCGCTGAATTCAAAGGTGCAAGACTTTGTATGAGTGAAGCGATTGCTATATTCGCTTGAGTGTCTGGCACGTAGCCGTATACTTGGAGCAGATCGAAGATCATGTACGGAGACCAGCACAGGACGAATACTGAAAAGAAAAACTAAGTTTATATCCATAGACTGAGAAATATCTATTTCATTCCTTGTTAAACAATTATAAATGTTTAACTTGTTGACTGACATAATGAAACCGACCTTCACAATGAAATCTTTGACTGTAATAAGCTGTGAGATCTCGTGTAAAACCATGTCAGTTTGTTAACATTAATCTTAGCACCTATTTAACACCTTTTATCCGCATCCTCGTGTAACTCGCTCTTGCTCGACTTGGGGAGGATACCGTGACTCTTGTTATTTGTTAGTAGTTCATAAGGACAGTACTATGACTTTATACTTCAGTAAAGATACAACTAGATCCTCATCATCTGGATGCGTGGCGTGCCTCAACAGTGCGTTTTTCCAGAACTTTTATTCCACGCACAATCAACTTATGGAATGATCTACCTTCGGCGGTGTATCCGAAACATTACGACATGGGGACCTTTAAAACTCGCGTATATTTCCACCTTAAAGGCCGGCAACGCTCCTGTAACTCCCCAATTGTTACACGAGTCCGTGGGCAGCGGTGATTACCTAACACCAGGTAACCCGACTGCTCGTTTGCCTTCCTATTTTATAAAAAAAAAAAAACTAAAGCTTATACTATTAATACATTATAATAGTGCAGTTATCAAAATATTTCACGTTCACAACATTAAGCATTATTCTTAAATGTGTCATAATAAATGCTTCCCGTTCACGAATTGCCCATTTATTCAGTTATGCCTCATTAAATTTTGTCTATGAATCATAATATTATTGAAATTGATAATTTACAATTTCAAACCTGATTTTAAAATGATTACACAAGTCAACAAAAAAAAAAACTTTTTTTTGTGTCTGTTATTTAATGACTATTGTCTGAGTGTTTACATTGAAAAATAACCAAAAACTTAATTTATGAAGAAATAAGTTTGCTATTGTATGTTTTATATTGATAATTAAGTTTTAAAGTTCTTAGTGGAGAGTAAAATAATAATTGGTAATACTTTAAAACAAAATGGCGACAAGTCGCGCATTCTACTGTATTGAGTGTATGTATGTCTATTACAAACTGTAGCAACTACTTTTGTATATGACTGAGTCGCAGAATAGCATACAGACTTTACTTGTCGAAATAATATGAAATTTTCTTTGAAAACGAAATTTCTATAAAAGCAAACTTTATTCAAAAAACCTATTTTACCCATTATAAGTAAGGTAAAAGAAATCAAAATTTGACATTTTGTTGCCAGACTCAAAATCCGTGTTGACCGGTGTTATTAACAATAATAATAAAGTATAACGAGTTAACTTGTAAACTGAGTTAAAATCAGTACTAAGACGAAATATTATTTCGAGGTTGGGTTCAAGGATTTAAATATAAAAATTCCATTGGTTAAATTGGAGTTTATTCCTTCCATGACAGGAAATATACATGTAGGTACTGATATTTACGGATTTTTCATTGAAAAATTGCTTCTTACATATTCACTCTTCTTAAATGCTTCACTTCTTTTCAATTTTACAATTTCTTCTACTTATTTGTAGAAATTTCATTTTTATGTTGTTCAATAATGTCGTTGCATCATTAACATGATATATCTTCGCTTTAGGTTCTTGTCTAAAATTGAAATCTATTGAATTAATTAAAGTTTGTGAGTATGTATGGATGTTTGTTACGCTTTCACGCAAAAACCACTGAACGGATTTCAATGAAATGTGGCACACATATACTTTATGACCTACAATAACATATAGGCTCGGAAAAATTCAGAGCTCCTATGGGATATTAATAAAATATGTTTACTGTTGTAAGTTGTCAATATGTAATGACAATAAGTACATACACGTGGTAAATTTTACGCGTGCGAAGCCGGTGCGGGTCGACTAGTGTAATTTATTTCTCTCGTATTGAGCTTGAGTTTAATTTGAAATAATAAACGTAAACGAGTACAGGTTGGAAATATTTTTGCGTTTCTCAATTCGTGACAAATCTGTTAAAAATAAGAGTTTATTTAAAGGCGCCCGTCGGGGAATATAAAATAAGAAAATGCTAAAACAGTTTTAATCTACGCTATCGTTGGTTGGTCTCGTAAAAGTAATAATGTCGCACTCCTAAGTTTAAATATTTCTCGTAAGCGGCTCGGAGTCGGAGTCGGGTCACGATTCAAATAGTAAATTTATAAGATTCCACACTCCACCTATGGGTATGAATACGTGAGGATTGGTACATTGAAAAACGTACAGTTTATTGAGATATATGGAAAACTTAATAAAACTAAAATGTTTTACATACAAAGATGTTAATAAAACTTTTATCTTTTCATTGTCAGGTAGTTCGCATAGATTTATAATATGAATACCTCACTTCTTTTGATAATATAGGAGAACTGTTGTAGAGCCCACAGTGTGTTATACAGCCAATAATATGTGTTATGTGTAACGTTGTACACACATATGTGGTAATACAGTTCACATCATTGTATAGGGTTGTAATGCTTCTTGAATATCACGTGGGTTTACTAAGTAACCTATTGCAGTCAGAGGCCGGGTATCGGAGGGGAGCCAAACTCAAACGCAAACTAAAAATAGTTTATTTCAATTAGACTTTTTAGAGTACTTTTAACAGGTCAAAATTAGTCAGTCAGTCAGTTCGTCTGAAGCTACCACCAGTCTTTGGATGAGAAGAACTGGCAAGAAACTCAATAGATGCTCTTTTCAAATCGCCATTGTTTACATGAATTTGTTTTACAATTGTATTATCATTCAGCTGAGTATCAATGTTACTTTGAATTGGATTTAGAGTGTTGTTTATCTTCTAAATATCATGTTTATACGTATTGTTGTAAAACAATATTCTTAAAAATAACTAATTCATTAGTGTTTTTTGCTATTTGTACGTACTTATGTGCGCGGAAATCTGCACAGTAGTTATCATACTACGGGCGTTCTTATTAATGTTTTGAGGTAAACATCGACTAAACATTATGGTCATTTGGTTTTTAAACAGACTATAAATTTCGAAACTTCATAAAAATTGTCAAGAGGAAAATCACTATTTTATAATTTTCCGAAAGATCTGACCTAAAAACACACCCAAATTAGATGAAAATAAATATTTATTCACAAAATCAACACATCGTATTGACATAGGTCAATCGACAAGTTGAAAATGGTGTGATAGGATAGCTCATTGGATCCGGAATGACGCCTAGAAAAATGTGCTAAAAGTGTGTATATGTGTGTGTGCATAAAAAAATGCAACAGCTATAAATAAATAAAGATAAAAAAAGACATTTCGTTTTGTCAATATTTCTTAGACTAAGTATTAAAAATTCCTAATTGCAATTTTAAATCGGGATCAGAAAGTTTTATTTCCGAAACTAATTTTGGATACATATTGTTATAAAACGAAGATGTTAAGATTTTGGAAGATTTATTACTTTTAACAAGTATTTTTATAAATCTAATATAATGATAAAATGTTTTTATAATATGATATTATAAGAATAACAATTTTGTCCACTTAGACATAATGGACGTGACCATAAAATGTTTTATCTTCGGTTAGCTCTTCATCCAACTTAGTTTTAAAGTATATCATTTTAAGAGGGTAGTTTTAAAGGAAAATTAAATATTATAAATACATATTTTTTCGATATATTTCGTCTCACTCTTAATAGTATATGTAGTAGTATATGTATGTCGCGGAGAAATAGTTATAATGGTGGTAATTTAATTTATTTGAATAGCAACACTGTCATGTCACAGATTAATAGAAAGTACAGTGTTAGATTCAGTGTCATTGACAGATGGTTGATTGTCGATGGCACGACTTTGACAGTTTGTGTCAGTCTGTTGCAAGTCAGTTCAGTCGATCACTTTTTCCTTCGGCTGGCGGAGGCGCAAGACGTGCGTACTGACAGTTAAATATCGGCAACATGGCGGACACGGATAAGCCCAAGAAATCGAATCCATTTGAATCCGCGATAGCAGCGGTGGGATATCATCCAATAAACATCCCACGAGCCTAACGCGATGTCAGCTACCCAACATTGGTAATATTTCGTGTTATAGTGGACAGTAAGTGCTTGATAAGTCGGCGCTGATAGATCGACTGGAAATGGAGTAAGTCGTATAAAAATTAAGATAACTGATCGCCATTGTGGAAATTCAGGTATGTTCAGTGTTAATTAAAAATACTTTGAGAAGTTATGTCGCACTCCGTTTAAGTGAGTAATATTTTCGTTTTGTATAACATGGATTACTATTTGTGTAACATTTGTTACAATTAAAAAAAATATTATTATTATACGCGGTAAAGGCCATATTATTGGCCTATTATTCTAAGCGGGATTACTTGAATTAAAATTGAATTGTTACGAATGTAGTGACGTTCGCAATCGATTACGATTATTACAAATTAAAATATTCGAGATGGTTGAACTTTTCGGTATTATGCCGGTTTTACGGGCGTTTTAGACAAATAGACTTACTGACTTATTTATGTAAAAATTGTGATTATGTAAAAGAGAGTTTGGTTGGGATAAATTATTTTGAATATAAATAGTACACTTCTACATTAAATGAAAGTCATAAAACATTGATGTCGATGGATTTGTATCGATTAGTGTCGATCTGTTGGTATAGATTTAGACTATTATCGATATCGATATGATATTAATATCGTAATGATGACTTGTGTTTCTATTTTGTTTGTGTTCCATTTGGTAGGTACTTCGATATTTACCGGTAGGTACCCTCGAGTAACAATATTTGTTTGTTAACCTAATTATTATGATTTGTTTTATTCTAAATATCGTTTTAAAAGCTATGCTTTTGCTATAAGCTTAATTTGAAAAGAAATTTCGTGTATACGGATCTGCAATTATTGACAAATTCTCCATTATCACAGCAGAAATTTGTATTCGTGTAAAAAAAAATGGTGATTTATGGGTTATAATAATTTAATCAATATTTTAATTTCTTAATATGACTGTTAAGTTGTTTGATGTTGGTTTGATGACCTTACACCCCTGTGACAGTGATAACATAATTGGTCACTTCAATATTAATGTTTGCTTTATCTAGAGGTGGAGTTCGATTTAAAATAGTACAGGTACAGATTTGATGCCGAGTAATCAGTGAAATACCGATAGACTAAAATAAAAATTGAAAAGAAAATGCTAAATATTGATGAATTCCTTAGAAATTGTGATATTTATGATATTATAAACGAAATATTTGACCGCTCGTTTCGATCGAATAATTTATTTTGTGTGTGAGTTGCTGTGTCGTGTCCAGTAAGATACCAGAAAATGTTTAGAATCTTTCTAAAACCGGCTTTTAAAAAAAGGGGTTAATAATAATGTTTGTGTTATGTGATCGTATCATTAATGGAAACACTTGGAGGAAATGTGGCAATTGATATAATTTTTCAAATGCTAAATAATTTACCTTATTCGTCCTGGTTATTAAAAAAAAAAAAAAAAAATATTAATGATTTTCTTGAGTGCGAGTGAAAATTCGTATTTTGAATTAAGCTAATTTGATTTTGTATTTTGCTGTTATTACGAGTAAGATGCTAGCCAAACTTCTGATTTGATTTAATTCTCGATAATATCGCACAATAACATCTGTTTCTCTCGTTTCGAAATAGTCGAATTATGATGTATGTGTGAGTTTTCATATTTTTGGAATTAATTTAAAATAAAGTTATTTCATTAGGATGGACGAGCAGAACTGTAGATGATTTCTTTTTTTTATTATTGATTAATTTTAACAGTTTATCAGTCTGACCGAGTCAGCACGTTTTAATCATAAACATGACTGACTAGCGAAAAATAGAACAAAAAGTTACGTTGTGAATTTGATGTGAAAACATCAGAAAGGAATTTCACAGACATTTTTGCGTTACAATTATTTGTTTGATATTATGTGCAAGAATAAATTAGTTAATTGGTGATATGGTTCCATTTCATGAACGTCTCGAATATAGTAAAATATTCGCGAATAGTTTTTATTGTTGTCAAGAATCAATTTTATAATAATAAATTTGAAGGAGTAGTAGTGAGGGTAGTAAAGAGAAATTTTATTACATACTAGCGGACCGTCCCGGCTTGGCTCTCTTATTATTCGGACCTTTGGCGGAGCAGTAGGTCGCTATGGGTCCCTGAGTGTATATTAATGTTCGCAGAATCAGTTATTTAGGTTTATTAGTATCATTGTTGTAGAAGCAGTATAGTAGTGTTTAGTGTGAATGAGATATAACTTATAGAGGTTATTTTTCTCCATGCGCGTTAGCTTGTTAGACCAGTTTGTAATTCAGTATCAGTTAGTGAGCGTGGCATCTGAGAGCAGTATCAGTGCTAGTTAGATCGGATGTGTTTCAGTGTCAGTTAATAAGCGTGGCATCTGAAAGTAGTATCAGATAATGAGCACGCCGTAGTAAATCAGTGCCTGTTATATCAGTTCAGTTTCAGTAGAATGAGTGATGCTAATAGACTAGTATTATCAGTTGTTCAGACCAGTACTCAGATTAAATTAGTAGTCAGTTGTGCGAGGTTTGGGGTCCCGCGTTAACAGTTAATAGTTTCGGTAGCGGGTGTCAGGCCCGCGTTACCAGTTGTAGTGTATAATTCAGTATCAGTACAGTGTGGTACACGTTTGATTAGTTTTCATCTACTTATTCGCTCGGGCACCGAGTATATTAAGAAGGTGCTCGGCGACAATGAATGAGGATTATCATAAAAGCGTTAAAATAGGTGAATTAGGTGACTTGTTCAATGCAATAAAATTTGAACAATTTATGACTGTTAGAAGTTACGCATTGGCATTACGTAATGGTTGACGTAATGGTACATTGATGATATCTTTATATTTAATATAAACTTCACTTCTTATCATGTTGATAATGAACTCTATTTTGACGTTTGGTAATTATTACTGATCCACATCTATTAATGGACTGGTGACTTTTTACTTTGTTTGAGAGGGAGTGAAAGCATTGTCGCTTTGTCCTTATTGAGCCGTTGAAAGCTTCTACGTTTTGCGGAATTAATGCTGAAAGCCTGAACGCTTTGCGGAATGGTTGTTGAAAGCTTCTACGCTTTGCGGAATTAATTTTGAAAACTTCTACGCTTTGCAGAATGAACGTTGAAAGCTTCTATGCTTTGCAGAATTAGTGCTGAAAGCTTTAACGCTTTGCGGAATGGTTGTTGAAAGCTTCTACGCTTTGCGGAATTAATGCTGAAAGCCTGAACGCTTTGCGGAATAGTTGTTGAAAGCTTCTACGCTTTGCGGAATTAATGTTGAAAGCTTCTACGCTTTGCAGAATGAACGTTGAAAGGCTGAACGCTTTGCGGAATGATTGTTAAAAGCTGCTACGCTTTGCATAATAAATGCTGAAAGCTGCTACGCTTTGCGGAATTATTGCTGAAAGCCTCTACGCTTTGCGGATTGAACGCTGAAAGCTTCTACGCTTTGCAGAATGAATACTGAAAGCTTACACGCTTTGTGACGATATTGAGATGATTTCTGTACTTATGTTAATAGCTCTTCATTGTGTTTAACTAATGATAAAAAAATCTTAGTTAAGTAATGCTAAAGCTGTTACGCTTTGTGGCACTGGTGACGATAGTTCTTATGGTTCTTTGAAACTCTTACGTGTAATTCTTAAACACAACGCGAGAGCGCGTTGCTTGTCAGAATGGCCGTGTCGCGGAGAAATAGTTATAATGGTGGTAATTTAATTTATTTGAATAGCAACACTGTCATGTCACAGATTAATAGAAAGTACAGTGTTAGATTCAGTGTCATTGACAGATGGTTGATTGTCGATGGCACGACTTTGACAGTTTGTGTCAGTCTGTTGCAAGTCAGTTCAGTCGATCACTTTTTCCTTCGGCTGGCGGAGGCGCAAGACGTGCGTACTGACAGTTAAATATCGGCAACATGGCGGACACGGATAAGCCCAAGAAATCGAATCCATTTGAATCCGCGATATGTATAATAGTATTGCGTGCACATTCACACACATGTTGGGGAACACTTTGCTGGACTATGTGTGTGTTGACCTTCCATTCTTCCTTGTGTAACTAATCATTTCAGTAAGCTTTCGTTGCGGATAACAAAAACATTTTATCTTCTCAAAGATTTACCAAAAGCTTTTAAAAGTTAGCGCAAAATCCAATTCCGCGATCGTTTTTATCTTTAAAGGCTCCAATGAATGTGTATGTACTAATCTACAATGGGTGTAAAACACTCGTATTTTTATATTTAAAATAAATAAAAAAATATTATGCTATTTTTAGGGTTCCGTACCTTGAAACGAAAAAGGAACCCTTATAGGATCATTTCGTTGTCCGCCTATCTGTCTCTCAAGACTCTTATTCTCAGGATTGCGTGAAGGTATCAAGTCGAAATTAATATCAAATACTTTAGCCTGTGGCCCTTTGCTCTGTCAAATTTGCTGTCTCATCGCACTAGTAAAGGATAGAATTAACTTAAAAACTGTATTTTTTTTTCTACATCACTAGAATATTAACCACCACGCAAGGCCCTTTTTCTCAGAAGACTTGAAGATATCAAGTTGAAATTTATATCAAATATTTAAGTCTCTAATGTCTTAGATAAGTCAATTTAATGAAAAGATAAGCCGCTTTTATCTCATGTATTTTAATTTTGATTTTCGAGATAAATCAAAATTCCCAGGTTTTGTCTTTTGACCTAGGAACATGATTTTTGGCAATAAGCAAGGTCTTGTAGCACTTGTATGGGGTATCCGAAAAATGGCAATTTGTTGCTACATCATGAAAAAAAAAGATCTTTTATAGATTTAGGTTTTGATGCATTATTTGAAGAATAC
The DNA here is from genome assembly GCA_905147385.1 of Limenitis camilla. Lineage (NCBI taxonomy): Eukaryota > Metazoa > Arthropoda > Insecta > Lepidoptera > Nymphalidae > Limenitis > Limenitis camilla. The sequence continues at coordinate 11,673,515 of LR990230.1, read as the reverse complement.
GTGAAGTTATCAAGTTGAAATGAATATTAAATATTATGTAAGTCTATAGTGTCTTAAAACTGTGAAAATATCAAACTTCTAAGCATAAGCAATCAATAAATATGGAAATTGCCATATCCAACACTCCTTTAATTAATTTTTTTTTAGACCGGTCAATTGGTTTAAAGTAACGCACCTCTTCCAGATACTCAAATTTTCAAAGCCTGCTAGCTTAACATTCATGAAGAGTTAAATCCTTACCGAAGACGTGTATATGTATAACATATTCAAATGTTAGTAAAATCGCAAAAATCGACGTTTTTGTTTTTCTATTTTAGTGAATATCCTAGCAACGACTGTTGACGACATGACATGTTGTAAAATGACAACATGTAAAATATTTTAATCGACTCCAAAAAAGAAGAGGGTTTTATATATTTTATTGATATATGTTCACTGACTTTAAAATTATTTTAATGTAATTATTATTGAAGTGAAAACTTCTTATGGGAGGGTAAACTGATTCGTAACGTAACGCGTTACGGCTCCACAGTCTCTGGGTTCCCTTTCTCTCACTCATACGGCAGCAGTAGGCAGGCTGCTCCTCTCTCACTTTAACCCACAGTGCTTGCCGTATTTCGGATAGACGCTTCTCCTTCTCTCTAGTTAGTGTATTTTTATAATTATTTTTGTAATTTTCAGAGTTTTAAGTCGGTTAATTATTTTTGTTAAATGTTTTCTTAAATACACATTACTTATGTCGGGAGTAAACTTCCCACACTACTACTTTTGATGATTTTACTACTATTGACCCGTACACGAAAATCAAAATTTGATAGTGTTAGTCAATAAAGGTATTGAAGTTGTACGGAACCCTCAGTGCGTGAGTTCGACACTCACACTTGGCCGAATTATTATTATGTTTAATTAAATTAATGGATCATGTTCGTTGATTTTTTGAGTAACTGGTTTCATTTTTGAAAACTATATTATTTAAAAACATCTAAAAGGCAGAACAAATCTAACGAATATTAGCAAATATTTGTCCCTGAAATTATTATGAACATTTACGAAATATAGGAAGATGAAAAAAAATACTAATCGTGTGCGTCGAGAACTCGTACGATTTTTCATGATATTTTTATGTCCCGGCGTCCATATTATAATAAGTCAAGTTGGAGTTCTTTTTTAAACGAAGACAATCTGTAATAATCTCGTTTGCTATTTATTTCTTACAGTCCAATATTTCACTCAATACTGAATGTCAACAAATCAAGTTTCTAGACCAAAGAGAGTGAAAATATACGTTATTGCTTGTCGAGTATAATGTAGAAAAACAAGATGTTTTGTAAACGTCAACACCGCTTTGACATTCCCAATAAATAAGCCCTATTGGAACAAATTAATATAATTCAACGACATATATCACTAAAGAAAAATATTGAATGAAAAAATCAACCATCTTGACCTTGAGTTTTCAGTCAAGATTTTTTTTATAATACGATACCTAATTGTTTAAAAAAATATCAATTTCTATTTTAGTTAACGTAATGAAAATTAAACACAAATAAATTTGTAGAAAAAAAAGTGCAGCTCAAATAAAATTCATGAATTGTTTTTTTTTTCGAAGTTTGAGTTTAGTATAACTAAACGTAACTTTTTTTTAAATCGAATACTAAAAGGGAAGCTCCAATGTACAATGCAAAATGGATATCATGAAAGTTTTATGTGCAATACTGTCAGGAAACTAAACATTACCATTTCGTACTACTATTCTGACAGGAACCCAATCAGTGTCTTGGACTTGTGACCAAGTGTGTATAACCAAGGGCTGCTCTGGCAGATATGTGAACACTCACCTCCACCGCCTAGGCTCTCCGTCTAACCTTAACATTAGGCATAGATAAGGCTAACCTGACACAAGGCTAACTTAACAATAACCACCAAGCCTAACGCTTACGCTTTCGACATATTAAATACTAGTTGCGCCCCGTGCTTTTACCAGCTATATTTTGGATAATTCACACTATATCAATATAAATTATAGCCTATATGTTATTCTGATGTGTAAGCTATATTATTGTAAAGTTTCATCAAAATCCATTCAGTAGTTTTTACGTGAAAGAGTAACAAACATACATCCATACATTCTTACAAACTTTCGCGTTTATAATATTAGTAGGATTCGGGTGCAAACAACACTAAACATATTTTATTATTATCCCACAGGAACTCTGATTTTTTTCCGGTATAAAAAAGTTGCCTATATATTTATTTAGGCTATAATGTATATGTGTGCCAGATTTCATTAATATCCTTTTTTCGTGATTGAGTAACAAACATCCAAAACAAGTAACAAGCAAGATAAAATCTCAGTGAAGCGAGGACAAGAATTTACAAATGTCTGTATTTTTTCTCAAAATACTTCAGACGTTAAAAATGTCGCAGACATTTGAAATGAATAAAAATATTTGTGTTATCAGAAATGGATAGATGAACTCATAATTTTTTAGCTTTTTTTTTTGTTATTATACTTCTATTAGACCTCTGTCAGGTTTTTCAGTTAAAGTCTAATTTAGTACAAATGTCATAAATTTGAATCATAAACGAAAACAAGGTTATGACTTGAATTACCAAACAGGATAATTTTTATCCCTATCATTTATTCCCAAAAACATAAAAAAATGTTGACCTCTAGGAGACGATGAAGAGTTTAAGTAAGTCCACTTGAATAGAAAATAGAATTGGGGGTCAATTACATGGTTCACAATAGATTCCGAATTTTCTTTTCTGTGCAGAAAGTATTTTAGAAAGTAGGACGTGATTAAAAACGCATAATGTAGTTAAGGGTCTATCACATTTCGAGACCTCTGCTATACACGAATGATTGTTAGGAATCCTATTTTTCCCTACTGCTCTCGCAATTTGCATCAACATCACTCGTTGTGTGTAAATCTGAATAAAAACATTCAAACGTTTCTGCCGCTCTGGTACATCTTGAGCGTGTTGCGAATATTGTCTATTTTGTTTCCATATTTTTCTGATATCGCCGATTACGCAAGGAATTCCTCAAGCTGTATGTACGTCTGCGAAATGATAATGCCTGTTCTAAGGACTCTAAGCCGCAGCTAATCTATGATTTCTAATGTTCTACTAGAAGTAGATTGGACAGTAAGGTGGCCCAAAAAATGATTTCTTTTCTCTCCAAACCTGCGATTTTTGAATATTAAAATTTCAGGATCTTTATCATTTTTCTTGTAGAAAAAAATGAAATTAAACTTTTGACGATTTTAGAAATTTTTAAAAATTTAAGAGACCCTTAAAATTTTTTTTTTCACCTGCCGTTTGGAGGGGACTCTTAAAACATTATAAATTTATATATTTTGGTACGAGACTCGAAAAAAAAATTTCTTTTTTTGTCCACCCTATTAGACAGCATTGACTTTGAATTTAATATAATTAGAAGAGTTAAGATAAGACTTGATAGCCAAACTACTGATTTGTCTTGCGTTGTATATCGAAAAAATATCGAAAATTCTTTTGCATAAATGAACATTGTTTGATTATGCCGAAATATGATTGCTTTGTTTGAATATTCAAAATTGAATGTTACGAATCGTTCGGTTGTTGATTGATAACTGAAAACGTACACGTATTCAATTATATTACTGCATTGTCTGTATTGTTATTGTATTCGTTAATTCGTTTTATGAACTGTTGTATTTTTTATTTTCATAGCAATAATATTGTTTTTATTGCTGTTCAAATTTAAAAAATTATTGCGATAATTATAGTTGTACAATTTTATAGTTTTGTGAACATTCCTCAGAAACACTAAAAAAATGATTTTTTTATTACCTACATAATTAGGACTTAGTTGATAGATGTTAAGGCTTACTTATACATGAAGTCCAAACTCGATGGGATTGCGTTGTTTTATTACTGAGTTTCCATGGCTACCTTACCACTCTACCATTTCAAATGCTCGATATAATAATAATATTGCATAATTAACATTCAATCAACAATCGTAAACCGAAAAATGGGTCAAATTTAAATCACAAGACGAAAAGACTGACACTTTGTGTTGTCGAGTGTATGATCGATCAGCTTAGAGGCCGTTTAAGTATTACGTACGCAGATTTTTTTTGCAATTATCGACGCCCCGCTCTCCATGTCAGCAAAACTACGCAAAGCCCTAACGTGTTAACGTAAACTTTGCTTGCATTTTTCTCCCCCCTCATTTTTATTCAAACTCAAACTCAAAATATTTTATTCAAATAGACTTTTTACAAAGTACTTTTGACACGTCAAAAATTGGTCAGTCAGTTAGTTTGTCTGAAGTTACCACCAGTTCGGAAAGCAGTTTCCTGATGAGAAGAACTGGCAAGAAACTCAACAGTTGCTCTTTTCAAAATGCCATTGTTTACATCAGTCTGTTTTACAAAAGTATAATCATTCAGCTGAGCATCAACGTCATTTTGAATCCAAGCTTTGTCATCGTTCAAGTAATCTTGTACAGAGTAGTAAGCTTTATTGCTGACGTAATCACCATGTACGTCTCAATATTCATATTATTTTGCAACTTATATTGTGTTGGGACAACAATTTTCTTTTTATTTCATTTTTATATTTTCGTACGCCACCTACCTTTTTATTTATTTTCTCCTCACTTATAAGGTTGCCTGGAAGAAATCGCTTCAAGCGATAAGACCTGTTGTACATATCTCTTACTTTACTGTTAATTTTTTTACTCTTCATAAATTTGGTGTACAGTTAAGTATATTTCATTCATTCATTTATTCATTCATGAAGACCCCTATCCCCCATATTATCAATAATGTTTACATAATATTTGAATGGCACCATTAATCAAATATATTATAAGTAACAAAGTTATCGTATTTAACTCTCTACATAATACTCATTGCAATTGCATTATTTGATTTTAGCTTGATCTTCACAAAATGGTCAGCCTTTTAATGAAATAACAGTAGATTGAGTTTATCCGAATTTATCCGCTTATAAATAAAATAATTTCTATGTTGATATAATTTAATAAGAAAGTTTTACGAACTTCAAAACCAACCAACACTACACGTGTTTATTGTTGTTCGAAGTTTTGTAAAAAAAAATCAGCGGAACGAAAGATAAAACCTACAGGAACCGCAACATTAATGGGGGAAATCTTACATGGGCACAGCTAGAAACTGATGCTACTGGTATAAAGCCACTCTGAAAACAGATCCACTACCACACTACACAAACGATGGCTGATACAATGCAAAGAAGAATTGTAGTCCAACCGGTTCATGAACCTTTGATACCTAAGATGAACCAGGAAATCCCTCAAAATTAATAAGAAAATTTATAGTGATTGAAATATTATATTTACTTACCAAATACAATCACAAAAGTCATCTTGACTGTCTTTATTTTTGCTTTTGGTATGATACCGCGACTGCTTGCACGCCGACTATCCAAGTCATCACTATCTGTAAATTAGATTTTGGTTAATATTTTGAAATGTATATCTATTGTTATTAACACAGAAATTAATTTTTGTTTACATTTTTTGGATGATGTACAGAATTTTAATAACATCCTAAATAAATATGCGATAAGTTGTTTTTGAAAGCAATGTTTAAATTCAAAATACGATTGTTTAGGAAAGGTATCGGTACTCGTGTTATTATAATTAATAGCTTAAATAGATTTAAAAAATAATAAACAGAAACATTTTTCCCAATAAAAACATAAACTGTAAAAGAAACCAATTCCCGTAATGCAGTCTGTTCATTGTAAAAAGTTGTGAGATTTTATGTAAAACCAAGTCAGTAATTTTAGTTAGTATCTATAGAACCATCTAATTAACAACTTTGACTGTATCAATATTAATCATATTTATTTCTATAATAAGGATAATTACTTAATATTTGGTTTGGTTATCATATACTCCTCTAATTATATAAAATTACTTTGTAAGCAATCATACTTCTACTCAGTAACCTCTAAACATCTTGCGTATATGTTACAAACCAACTACCAGTAATCATGATTCCCAAACTATTCTGTCATCTAGATTAATCCTAGACTTCAAACTTTTAAATATTTTCAAGTTAAATAAGAGTATTAAGTAAAGAATGATATAATCTTTATTACGAAATCTCTCTTAATTACATAGCAGTATATAATATATACGAAAGTAAGTTGCCCTGAGCTAAGAGTCCCTTATGAGTAATAAAAATTTTCACGACTTATTTACGGACTCGTACCCTTGTCGACTTAATTTGGGGCTCTTATTAACTTATTAATAATATTATCTTTATACAAAAAAATATTATCAACTTATTGAATTGTTTTTACATATAATAAAATTGAAAAATAGAAAATGGTTAAGAAAATGTATTATAATACTAGTAGACCCTCCATAGCTTCGCTTGACCAAAACATTTTTACTTGGCAATCACTTTTATCTTGACATCCGATTTAAATGAAACAGATCTATATTTTATGTTAGACCTGAACCAATAGAATTGTGAATTACATCAATTTCGTGCAGAAGTTTTTGAGTGATGCATATATATGTATATATATACAACTAGCGGCCCATCCCGGCTTCGCACGGGTGGAATATTTAGTTTAAAACATTTTGGCTCTCCCGCATTTCGGTGCCCCTCTACCTCGGCGTTACTCGCTACCACTCGCTGCACTTCGAGTATCACCGAGATAGAACTACACTGGCCCGTCGCGTCGGCGTGTATTTTTTGTTTATATTGATATTTTTAATTTCGTAATATCTTTTGAATGGAAGGTCCGATTTTAATAATTCAAAAAGTAATTTACAGGTATTGAAACAGTCTTGAATATGAAATAATTTATTTGGATAAGGATTAATACAAAGGTATGGAAAACATGGTCTGATTTTGATAGACATTTTTATCAACTTTTAAAATATAAAAAAGTTGTTATAGTGACATAACTACAATAGTTGCACACATGGTCTCGCGAGGTTTTTTGTAGATATTGATACGTTCTATAATATTGTAGAACATTTTTTTGTTCTATCATTAATACTTTTCGCAGCGCATGCGATGAAAGATATTTTATGGCTATTTTTTTCGCACCTTGGGTTGGTTTTAGTGAGAATTTCTGGGGATCTCTAATTTTTTCTTATAATAAATATAGCCTATGTTACTCAGGGATAATGTAGCTTTCTAATGGTGAAAGAATTTTTGAAATCGGTTCAGTAGTTTTTATGTTTATTCGTTACATACAAAAATACAAAAATACAATAATACAAATCTTACTTCTTTATAATATTAGTATAGACTAGCGGCCCATCCCGGCTTCGCGCGGGTGGAATATTATTTTTAAAAATATATTGGCCCTCCCGCATTTCGGTGCCCCCTCTCTTGCCGCTTTACTCGCTGCGCTGCGTCGCTATACTGGCCCGTAGCGTCGTCGTGTATTTTTTGTTTATATTGATATTTTTAATTTCGTAATATCTTTTGAATGGAAAGTCCGATTTTAATAATTCAAAAAGTAATTTACAGGTATTGAAATAGTCTTGAATACGAAATAATTTATTTGGATAAGGATTAATACAAAGTTATAGAAAACATGGTCTGATTTTGATAGGCATTTTTATCAACTTTTAAAATGTAAAAAAGTAGTTATAGTGACGTAACTATAATAGTTGGACATATGGTCTCGCGGACTTTTTTGTAAATATTGATACGTTCTATAATATTGTACAACATTTTTTTGTTCTATCATCAATACTTTTTGCAGCGCATGCGATGAAAGATATTTTATGGCAAATTTTTTGGCACCTTGGGTTGGTTTTCGTGAGATTTCCTAAGGATCTCTAATTTTTTCTTGTAACAAATATAGCCTATGTTACTCAGGGATAATGTAGCTTCCTAATGGTGAAAGAATTTTTGAAATCGGTCCAGTAGTTTTTATGTCTATTCGTTACATACAAAAATACAAAAATACAAAAATACAAATCTTACTTCTTTATAATATTAGTATAGATAAGTCAGTATTGTATGGGGTAGTTAGATAATAATTACTTACATTGACGTGTCGCGGCAGCTCGTTTTCCCAAAACCCTACGACTTTTTTGTCGTATCGTAACAACAATCACTCCATAGCAAGCTGATATCGTGAGAGCTGGTGCTACGAAGAGGGAAAGGAAGACGCTCGTCATCCATATCCTCCATTGAGTTTGATTGATACTGGACCAGCATTGTAGAGTACCTTATGTTAATAAAAACAATACATTAATATCTTGAGACTCAATCATTTTTGCCAAACTTTCTGCCAGCTAAGTTAATATCAAGGTTCTATAGTAGCCAACGAGAGTATTACGTATATTCAGGACTATTACCTTCAATATCAGCTTCATCAAATAAAAACAACATAGGAACACAGAAGAGAAAACTCAGCAGCCACGCACCAATTATGAGAGCTCGTGCTCTACGCCCTGGAAATAAATTTATTTTTAAAACTTACATACAAGCTGGGTCAGTTTTCATCAAAATTTCTTAATACTGTTTAAAATATATATTACTTTTTATTTTATTACAATCCAAATTTCTTTGTATTGTGTTATGTGACTAGTCTCTAGGTTATTAAATATTAAGCTTTATAATGCGACTGATTTCTAGCTTATCAAATATTAAGCTTTATAATATGACTGGTCTCTAGGTTATCAGATATTAAGCTTTAGAATGTGACTTGACTCTAGTTTATCAATTATTAAGTTGTATAATATGACTGGTCTCTAGGTTATCAGATATTAAGCTTTATAATGTGACTGATTTCTAGCTTATCAAATATTAAGCTTTATAATATGACTGGTGTCTAGGTTATCAGATATTAAGCTTTAGTATGTGACTTGACTCTAGCTTATCAATTATTAAGCTTTATAATATGACTGGTCTCTAGGTTATCAGATATTAAGCTTTAAAATTGACTTGTCACTAGGTTAATAAATATCAAGCTTTATAATGTGACTGGTCTCTAGCTTATAAAATGACTTAGCTTATAAAATGTTTCTAGCTCATCAAATATTAAGCTTTATAATCTTTAGTAATACTTACAACTTCCAGTAAAGTTCATAGGATGCGTAATCGCATCACACCGGTCCACGCTAAGCGCGACCAGTACGTATGTCGATGAATATGTAACTACACCCTATAAATATAATTTCATTAAATGTACAGACAAAAATAACTTCGAATCATTGTTGGAAAATATTTTATAAAAAATCCGAACACTCAGGTGTTACAAGTTGTATAGCAAAAATATAAAAGAGTAATAATAGAAATTTGTTTCTAATTTCTTAGTGCTTTAGCAAATCAGTTTAATATTTTTTAACAAATATTTTTTAAAAAGTCAGCAAAAAGACAGTTTACTTCAATAAAATCGTGAATGTTTTTTTTATTATAATAATTTTTTATTATTTTATGTCAAAACTGCTATAAATATTTAGTTGAAGCATTTTATTAATAGAAGCACTGAAGTGCAGTGAGAGCAATATTAATATTTGTGTTTATTTAGATTTATCACAAAATTCTTACATTCATTCAATTTATAAATGGACTAAATTGTATATTATAATAAGAATATAGTTGTGATCAAAGCTATTAAGAGCATTAAAGTAATACCTGTAAATATTTCATCAATTTGCACGCCAAGGAGCCAGCGAACCACGAAATCGTTATACGCTGTATTAAATCTGGCAACACGCTTATTAGACCCACCCACAAATCTGGAAATAATAAATAAAGTAAATAACCAAATAAACCTTTGATCTTAATTGAAGAACAACGGAGGCGACCAAGCTTTGCTCGGTGTTTTTTTATATTCGATGGCGTTATAAAAATTGCAACATTTTAACAGGTTTTTCATGACAGCTATATTGATAATCTTAAAAGTATAACCTCATCCAAATCCAAAATTTAATCCAAATTAGAGCTTTTTTTAATTTTACTTTCAATAATTTTAATATTGACCATTTGCTGAAGCCCAGCCACTTTAAGGCATCTGCCCACTATACCGCATCATACCATGACCGTGCTATGAACGTATCCGGAACGGAAAACAACACGATACGCTCTTCTATGCCAACTAGATCGTCGTCCGTACGTCGCGCGTCGCCGTCCGTACGCAACGTTTCGGCAGCGGCAACGGTTCGTTCATGGCACGCGACGTTGCTAATCGGAGACGGAACGGTCTGGAGGGCATATTTATTTATTTTATTTAGTATCCAATTGAAAAAAGCATACAGCATTAATTATCCAACTAACAATACAAAAATATTTTATATTAGCTAACATAGCTTCCACTTGTATTTAAAGTAATGGAGTGAATTTACAATAATAGATATACCTAAGGATTGAATATAAAAAAGCGAACAAAATAAAAAAATTGAATAATTATCGTTGCATTATTAAATACTTTTTTATATCTTTTTCATTTTTATAATTTTACTCTGATTAATAAATATATAAATACTATGTAATCCCAAAATTTTCAATACAAAGAATATTTTTTACGTGACACGTTCCTATTACGGTCATAGTATGACACGGTATAGTGGATAGACTCCTCTAATTGTAAATACCAATAGTATGGACCTTAAAATACGTATCATTTGCTCATTGTCCATCTCTTTCACTGCCACACCGAATATATTGATTCCAATATAATGTAAATTATTTCTCATTATGTTTGATGTGGTATGTCATAAATTTTCATATTAGAGGCTTGTTATAAGTTATTACACATGTATACAGGCTGGATTTTTGAGACGGGTCAGTAAGGGCAGGTACCTTAACCGTTATAGTTACAGGAAAACTTTCCTAGAAGACCATTCATAACTTTTAAAGATATTTTGAACTGCATTCACAGATTTTTGTGAAAATGTACGGTTAGCGAAAGAAGTGCTAAAATCCAAAAAAATATTTTTTTATTCCTATCGATCCCACTTCGCATGGGGATCAAAAGACTCTATGGGACCATTTAAGGTAAGAGTACTAGAAATGTCAGAAATCGCTAAAAACATTTTCCATACATTTTGTACTGAAAAACGATAAAGCAACTCGTAATTTTATTATTGCCAAACAATCCTATTTTTTACAGTAATTAAAATATTATTTAAGACTCATTGAATTTTAAATACAAAAACTACGGTAAAACACAACATGTCACACAAACTTAAAATTAGGTGATCTTACTATATAAGAAATTCAATCAATTAGGGTATGTTAGATACGGCCTTTAAAATATCAATAAAGAGATGGATAGGTTTTTTAAGGATATAATACCTGCAATAGCAAGTTGCATGATGAAGAAGCTCATCCGACTCTTCCTTGACTTGGTGAGAAATAGAGCCAGCACCACCGTCGCGTTTCCCACCACAATCGCCCCCAGGAGTATCCATAGTACAGCCAGTTGGGCATTCTGGGTACAGAAAGAATATATTAAAGACTAGAAAATCACGAAACATAAATATGTCTAAAATTATAAGGAACTAGTCGACCTGTCCCGGTTACAATTACCATGTGAACGTAAGTTTAACTTCACCACACTATTTCAACCGTTTTAAGCCTTTTTTCGATCTCTAGCCTATCTCTATTCTAAATTTCATTTCAATGGGATCTGTAACCGACAGACAAACAGATATTAACATTTAATTTTTCCACTAGGAAGGAACTCTATTGAAAAAGCGTTGTCTTAAGTTGAATTAATTATAATAACTAGCAATTTTGAAATAATTTATTATAAACTTGTTTAGGTAGTCTATGCCTGCAATTCCCAAGGAAACTCATTTAAGTCTAAAATTATAGTCCGAAACAATATTACCCAGGTCTATTAAAGTGTATTTTTAGTGATAGACTTATAAAATAATCTTCATCTTATGTACCTGTAAAGCAAGCATATTACAAAGATTATATTTCGTGTTCAGAAAATACAATCATTATATTGTATTAGTTTATCCTATTTAATAAAACCTAAGTTTCTTATATTTCAGAGACATTAGGCTGCGTTTTTCTCGCTCGGTGTGTCCAATGAAAAATAATTATTTTGGCTCGCTCATCTCTGGATAAAACGAAGCCTTAGCCCTCGTTTTAATGTTGCTAAGCATAAAATCTTATGCAGGTGTTATAAATTATGACCTGTACTTGGCATTTTTAACAAAATAATATTATAAATAAGGTCGATACTGTTCCGAGCGATTAACAAAGTATTTTAATAACCTAGACCGTTAATGGGTTTCTGTTGTAAATTTAAAGAGCGTCGCGTTTCGCATAATAAGAATCAACGACTTGTATATGGTTTGTAGCAGCTTGAAGCTTTTATAATATAATGTATGGAGATCGCATTATTTTTTATACAATATTTTACAATGTATTTTATATTACTAAGTACCCGCTCCTGCTTCGCACGGGTTGATAAAATTTAATTCTCAATATACTGTTGCTGAATAAAAATATCTAGTCGCGTTTACAACAGTAAACATGTTTTAAAATTATTCCACAGGAACTCTAAATTTTTCCGGGATAAAAAGTAGCCTGTATATTAATCTATTGAGTAACATATTCGTACGTACTTTTACATTTATAATATTAAGTAAGATTGTCTACAGTCATATTTTAATATTTTTTTTAACAAGCATCAGTGGATAAAGTTAACAATTCAATGATAATCTAAACTTTAGCTTTGCGGTTGTTTACTTATATTTTTGTACCTAACTGCTAATATGAGATATCGATATTAGTCACTTTGACAAATCAGGCAAAACTAATATGAGGATATTGAATCTCTATTGAAAAATACTTGTTCACTAAGCCAGAATAGAGCACTAATTTAGAATCGCATTTATTTTTTAAAGTACGTACGTACTTTAAAAAATTAATGCGATTACGTACGTTACGTAGTGATAATTTTCATAAAGGCGACGGCCATTGACGCGGTGTCACTGTAAGCGAAATTCATCAGACCTATGATTTATTCGTACGAGTTCTGGCCGATGCTCTTGTTATTTTGTTTAGAAAAAAAATGAGAATTAAATACTCTGTTTCAAACATACTTATTCACCTTTATCCACTTATCGCTACAATTTATGAAAGCTGTTACGTCGATATTACTCTTGAAGTACGAAATTCTTAAATAACAATTTAGCTTTAAAGTAATGAATATCACGTCGTTTTATGTTACAATTAACGTGAGATTAGAATACAGAGTCTAGACTCATACATTAGCTTTAGGTCTTGAACAGGTGCCATGGTATTGCAACTATCCAGGGGTTTGTTTAATTCTATTTTCGGTATAGAACTATCTTTTTTTTAAACAATTTTTACCTATTTAACTCGTACTGAATTTCAGCAAAATATTGCAGTATAAAAATATTCAGGCGTTCAGTAAATATTTACTTCTTATCCCAGAGGTACTATGATTTTTTCCGGGATAAAAAGTAGACTATGTGTGATTTTAGATTATAAAGTATCAATGTACCAAATTTCATCGAAATCTTTTTAGACGTTTTTGTGTGATTGTTAACCAATATCCAAACATAAAATATGAAGTGACGTCATGCTTGATCATATGATCAGTATCAATAACCATAAGCGTGCGTAGGTGGAGCGCCTGAGGGATAACAAACGCGCATATTACGCCACATTTTAAGCCAAGTTAATTGTATTGAATCTTAATTATATATTTTAACAATATGTATTTTAATAAAAAATAAAAAAAAAACAACAAAATGATATGATAGTCTGAGCGTAATTGGCCATTTCGTGGTGGAGGCCATCTTGGAATATGTCATATTATTCTACTAGTCAAGCTCTTTCATTTGACACCCATTTTGAAGTAGTTGTGAAAAAAAATGTAATTCGCCATTTTGTGGCGGCGGCCATCATGTACCGATATTCATAAAATATAGCTAAGAACACTCTGGACTAATTCACCTTTCAAACAAAAAAATATATCAAAATTGGTTCATCCGTTCGGGAGCTATGATGCACGTCTGTCCGTGAGACACGTCTATTTATAGTATTCTTCTTTGCATCGGGGGTTAACAAACGTCTCATCTTACTAATTTTTCTGATATTAGTCAAGTCTGTGCTCCTGCTGCTATCGTTATCATCTCCAACACATATAATACCAAAGTTTCAGATCAATATGACAATTGGGATTAGGTTAAAATTGATTTTCAAGACTTCAGTACATTGGTTCATAACTACATACACGTAGTAATATAAACATGTTTATATGTCTTTACGTAGATGTTATTTATGAACAGTTTTATTAAAATAAAATGTCTCTCACGCTTTAAACTTGGAGACAAAATTAATTTAGTATCGTCCCATTACCTTCTTGGCAATATTTTACTTTAAATTACATTCTTGATGTCAAATAAAATTAGTTTTATGTTAACTATGTTTTATAAAAACTACTTCTATTTAACTATGCATTATACAAGATATACAACAACAATAATTTATAGTCCGAGTGGGGAACACAAAAAAAAATAGTGACCAAAATTCAGAAATATATACAAAATTAAATATATTTAATATAGTTTTCCTAAAAGTTGAACAAGAAATATGTATAGCAGTTTTGATTTCAGTTTCTTCAAATGAAACTATCACTACAAAAAATACTTACGTCTTCTGCATATTTGTTTACATTTTTTTTACAAATTAAATAAAAAATATTTAAGTGACAGACTATATCAATCATCAAACTCAATTATATAGAAAAAAGTGTAATCAACTTTTATGTATATTTTTTTAGTTTTTTTACAGATTAAATTAACTTTAAAAAATATCATTACACACTATTTAATTGGTGAATTATTATTTAGTGCACATTCATGATTGCCATACTTTTTTGCGTTTGCCACTTGGACTACTAATTTTTTTAGTTCTTATAATGTTACCTGATAAAAATAGAACTTGTTGATGAGCGTGACATTTCTCGTAAAATTTCCGTAAAAGCTGGCGTTCAGCTCCAAGCTGCAATTGTCACAACTCACTTCCATGACCGTGCTCTTCACATTTTGCTTCTAATTTTACTGTTGAGAAAAATATTATTTTTAAGAACATATTATTGTAGACATTGGTATAGATATTAGAAAGCACATAAGACTTTTAAATTGCTTTGAAACTTTTACTGTTTTTATAATTTGTAACATCACGCGAAGTGCGGCAAAATGACGGACGTTAAATATCTCGTTGTGTTTTTATTTGTTTAACTACCTGTACCTCCATCGGCTTACTGATGTTTCAGGTGGAAAAAACTGAAATTTCAGATGCACATAGTGCTCATCCATTTCATTAATTTAATCTTTATCTACATTCATTCCATTGACATACGTTCCCATTCACTACCCCATCCACTTTATTTACAACTCATTCTCATAGCTGTACTTCCCAAACTTCACTAAACTCGTTTTTGCGTCAACAATGTTTTATTTTTATTGGTCTCAATGTAGTACAAAATTCTCAAAAAAAAGTATGTTCAGTTTAAATGGTTTTTAGGATTTTTTTCACATTTATGTCTTCACAAGAACCTTCCTAAGTGTTAAATGAAAAAAAAACTTGAATAATTTTAATAAATGTTTAGTTTTTATAGCGTGATAATACATAATGATATTTCAAGTAAATTTACAGACGTACTTACACTCATACTTTTTTGTTTATTGGTAAAAAAGACATTAATGTATATCTTTTTAGTCATAAAACAGCAATTTTTGTACTTTGCAGCCTCCGTTTCTGTAGGCGAGACTCCATTATACATAATGAACATGCTGAGATTCTTATCTGCCTGAGATTTGCAATAAAAATATATTATCTTCCCTTATTATAGCATTTATTATATGTCGTAATTGTTAAGAGGATATATTTTGTATACATATATGTTTTTTAAATCAAATGTTTGGGGTATTTTAACATTTTTTACTGTTTCGAATAATCTTCAAAAGTTTGTATTGAACATTTAAACCAAATTATTTTCAACGAAAGCCAAAAAAATCTGTTTTAAGTTTAAATTTTTTTGTCTATCTGTCTGTTTGTACGCATCGTGGCTTTATTTCATCGAAATAGAATGTCAAGACAAAAGTCAAATATTTATAGACATCAATCCGATGAGTATTGTACTTATACGAGTATGTATAAGAGCTTTTAAAAGGATCTTTGTAATTTTATTTAAGTACCCACTGAAAGAGGCTTATTTACAAATTGGCCTCAATAAAGTTTCAAATAACGAGGGCAATGTAAAAATAAATAAATATAAAAGCAAGTGCTGTCGCCTATTTATTTATTTTTGTATTAATTATAAGAAAGTTTGGAGTACAACTTGGCAAATTGTATTTATGTTATGAAATCATAAAATAAGTTATATACGTTAACTGCTAGCAACACTACTGAAAGAGTATATTTTAAAAAACCAAACCCTCAACAATTTGATAAGTTTTATAGATACCATACCTAAGTGTGAGTAAGAGAAACCTTATTGAGAAACACGTGACTTCTGTTTTAATTTTTTTGGCTTATTTTATGTAAGACTAGCTTCCCACTCCGGCTTTACACAGTTACTTTCTCTATTATTATATGCATGTATTATATATACAAAGCTTCCTCTTGAATCACTCGATCTATTAAAAAAACCGCATCAAAATTATTTGCGAGAGTTTACGTGTAGTAAAAGAATTGTTTAAAGCTTGATACCCAAGAGGTATTTACCATCTCTAAATTGCATGTTACTATTTTTTCGCGTAAATTAACTAGTTAGCTGGGATAATTTTCTAGAAATTAACTACTAACACTTCGAAAACAATAAGATGTCGTCTCAAGAAGTAATAAAGTGTTGCACAAAAGCGTAACAATCATGCAATTATATCCCGTAGACCTGCTACGGATGTACGCTACGTTCTACAAAGCTACGGCTTTACTCCTGTCAAGTGCTACGACACAACCCACCGACCTTGTTACCGGGTATCTTGTACCCCTACAGTGTTCAAAAGACGAGTATAACATTAGGATAAATCACACGAGGTATTTTAGCTTACAGTAGCTCTCCTTTTGACAAAAAATTTATAACAAATGCACGGCTTGATTTTTACTCATATTTATAATATATATTTTCATATCTAAATCACTGTCTATGGGTCAAAATTATATGAAAATCCGTTCAGTACTTTTACCCAGTATATTAATATAACTACAATAAATAAGCGTTGTTGTAAATCATTATTAACTTTATTTTTGATTGCTAAAAACTATAATGATTTTTTATATATTTTTATTTTCGGGGGAAACAAACGTTAATTTTATTGGATATACATTCATGCTGTATTTTAAAATTGTTTCATTTTCAAATATTATTTACAATTAATTATTAACATAGAATGTTAATAATTATTTACAATTAATTATTAACATAGAATGTTAATATGGACAAAAATGATTGAGGGTATAATAATGAGGGTGAAATTTACCCGATTTAAACGTCCATGTAATATTTGGTCATCACCGCTACGACGGGTTATACTTTAAAAACCGCTGCAATTATTATAGATTCTATTTAGCTAAGAATAAGGTTGAGAATAGCTTAATAAATTTCAAATTAATGCAATGTTTCCATAGCATCCGATTTGATCACACTAGACATTGTTAGATGGGTTCAGTTGTAAGTTTCAAATAATAATTGAAGTATTTTCGTGGTTTTGTACTTTTATTTAAAGCTTATGGACCTATTTATTCTTTCAGCTGTTTTGAGACCATGCTAAGTATAAAATAATTACTCTATTACAGTTGTCTCTCTTTTAAAATTTTCTTTTCCACCTCTTTTCCTTTTTTAAAATTATATTTTAAATACATATTTTGTGATAAAAATCTGTATTGGCTTCCGAGTTTTTATATATATATAAAAGAGGGTTGTAAAAAAAAGTGAAGGAACTGACTAATATGTTGACAGACATCGTTATAAACAAAATCGCCAAAACTTACTTAAAAAAGTACATATTTCGAAAGTTTGGTTCACATTGTTCTCCAAGAAATTTATAAAATCTGTTTATCTAAACCAAATTACTGTCTAACATGAATAAAATACTAAATAATGTTTACTTTTAATATTCATCAATAAATTAATACGCACTCAGAACCGTAAATAAAAAGGAATGTCCGTATATTTTACCTTAGAAAAGTACTTATAAGGGTAATTTTCCCTTGAATGGTTCATAAAACAATCACTGGTGCTATCAATCAATGTGACAGCTCCTCAATGGGCAATTTACAAAGCGATCTTATCAATTTTCATCCTCAAGGGTTTCGGAACAGGTGCTCAGAGTACCCAATACCCATAATTTATGGGATAGGTATTAGAATAATGTATGTTTGGGATCTTGGTTAGATCTACCGGAAAATCTAGTAAAGTTACTAGAGTAAAGTAAGTAAAAGTAAAGTTACTTTTTTATTTTAAGTTTACTCTCCTGTAGACAGTATTTACAAACGTTTAATCGATGATTTAAGGCAGTCAGTCATGTGATTTCACACAGCAAAAATTGGCTAAAGTTGTGCAAATAGCGTAATTCAGTAACGTGGTGCAAGCTTTCCCTTATCGCAGATCATGTAAGTTATGTTTTATTAAACTGAATTGCAAGGTCGAGTAGTGCAGGTTAGAGTTTACTCTTTAAATCTATTCATGGGTCTTAAGCCCTAGGTCTGTACCTTGCGCATAAAGTGGATTTTTATAACTTTTTTGACTTTACTATGTAGTGTATTTAGTCCCATAGTGATTGTGGTAAATATTTGGGATTACACGTGGAAACAACATATCAAGACCAAAAGAGATGAGACCTCAATGAGACACCGAAACCTACTCGTTGGGACGGAACTCAAGGCGGTCTCTCGACAACAAGCTTCTTATATATAATATCATATTGAATATAGTAGCCTCCATAGTCTACTGGTGAGCTCGGGCACGTCGCTACGCCACGCCACGCCGGTGGTCGTAGGTTCAAATCCCGCGAGGACAACAACTTTAAAAAATTTTGTTTCTACTGGTTAGGACAATGCAGGCTGATCACCCGATTATCCGATAAGAAAGATGATTCATGCGTCGGATGGGCATATAAAAAGTTGATCCTGTGCTTAAGCTCTCACTGGTCGTGTCAGTCCACCGTCCCATTGGACTTAGAGAGTAAAGGAACAGAGAGTGCTCCAGTAAGGCTTTGCCTGCTGTACGCGCAAGCAAAGCCTTAAGCAGTATAATACTTAAGCGTGTGTGGCTGATCTCTCAAAACGGGATTGGCTGCTGTGGTCGATATCGGTCAGCAGCGGCATATTGAAACCGATCTAGAAGTATGGTATCCAATTATTGGGCAATGCAAAAGACTCCAATATTAATATCATACAAAGAGTACAAAACAAGATCCTGAGATTTAATAGCAAATGTATCTTAGTATGTCACTAGTTCTGAGCAACATCAACAATTGACAGTCCTACCAAATATGAGTAGATTCTCTCTCAGTAGATGCTTCTAGGACTGATTGCCGATTATAACACATAAAAAAGTTAGGTAAGCCTCCAAAAGATGGCGCTATGTTAAGCTATTAGCTAGGTTGTAGGAATTGTAGAGAAATAAAAATTATAATATTTTGATATTATAGTGTGTACATTTTTAATTTTCATCAAGTAATTACTAGTTTGTGTGGTAAAATGATTCGAGCGGTAATATCGTCTGATTAGGTTTAATTAGTTAATGTCACGTGACTCCATTAGCAGTACATTAGATCTAATTCCATCGACATCAAACATCTATTAGGTATAAAAAGTTAATCACTAATGGAAGAAAAAAATTCATGAAAAAAAAACTTACAGTTTGATCTAGTTTTCGTTTTCGAATTGGTCGAATTTCTTAATAACTTTTAAGTTTGATTAGAAAAAATGACCTGAATACAAAATATGTTAGATATTAAAACATATCTATAATTTTCGGTAAATATTCTGCGTCTTCTAAAACCGATACGAAACTACATCGAAAACTTTTTTATCAGTTCATGGTGTCTTGAGTAACGTCACTTCGAGTGGGAGAATCTTTGCATATTGCTATCATATAGGCTTTATGAAAATGTCGACAACAATGGCATTCCATGCCATTCCATCTATTTTAACTATAATGTTTTTTTATTAATTATAAGAAGCTACCCTCCTTTAATTTATTCTTAGTGAAAACTACCCTTTTTTCAACGACGTCGTTATAGAGCAGTGATCTCTTAAGTGGTCTACGTCTAACTCCATAGATTGATGACTACGTACAAAGTACTACGGCAAGTTGTGAATATTATGTTTATACCCAATGAGATAAAATTAGGATATGATTTTAGAAAGCCTTTTCATCATATAATGTAGCAATGACGTAGCTTACTTGTATAAATATACCTCAGTTGTGTGATTTCTGAATCAACAAAAAACGTTACATTTCAGTCTATGAAATGAAGCTGAATTCATTTTAAATCCAGATATATATATAATATATTTTAGGTCTGACCAAAAATAATGGGAAAATTTTGGATTTGTGAAGGTGCTGCGTGGTTGTACTGGCATGGCAGTTCCATCCGTGACGTTTACTATTTTGACAAATAATAGATGCGCGGAAATTGAGACGTCGCATAGGAACGTATGACGCGCCGCCGCTAAAAAGAAGCTTATAGACTACAGCATATGCAAGGTCAAACCTATACTTACGTGTCGGTAGCTTTACCAGTAGTCAAAAGGAAATAATTGCTCCTTTTTCTGCCTAGTATTGTATTTGTAAGTAAATATAAACCAACCATGTTTCTAAAATAGCAATAAATAATACAAACAGAAACCTTGTAAAAATACTTTTTATTGTAATTGTCAATGTCAAAATTGCCTGTTGATACATCCGGACATATCATCTCTAGCGAGAAGACTCAGCTCAGCTGCCTACGCAGTAAGAAAAGTCAGACAAATGACCGATATCAATACTGCTAGGCTAGTTTACTTCAGTTACTTTCACAGTATTATGTCTTATGGCATTTTACTGTGGGGTAGGGCCGCGGACATTGAATCCATTTCTATTTTTCAAAAGAGAGCTGTTCGGGCCATTTATAACTTAAGAGCGCGGGATTCCCTTAGAGATGTATATAAAAAATAGACGTTCTTACAGTCCCATCTCAATGCATATATTATAATATTTTGTTCATTTACCAGAATATCCATTTGTATTCAAAACATAATGTTAATACTAGAAACAGAAATAAACTTGTAACGCCTTACTATCGTCTCCACAAAGTCAGTAATAGCTTCATGGGGCTTGGTGTTCGCATCTATAATAAGATTCCACAGCCTATATTAGACTTGCCACTTCTACAATTTAAAACTCGAATCAAGAAGAGATTAATATATAAAGCATACTATAATATACAGGATTATTTAAATGATGAGAATGCTTGGAATCTAAGTGACGTTGACTCTCAAGTTGAACAGATTATGTAAACATGGCTTTTGGAAAAGAGCGACTGTTGAGTTTCTGGCCGGGTCTTCTCAACAGAAAACTGCATTCCGAGCTGATGGTAGCTTCAGACAAACTAACTGACCGACCAATTTTTGACGTTTCAAAAGTACTTTTGAAAAAAGTCTAATTGAAATAAACAATTTTAATTTGATTTGTAAAAAGTGTTATTTTTACAGAACGAACTTTTGGGCAACTACGCCATTCTTACGTGTGACGACAGTATTTACAAAATGTAGATTTATGTTTTTAAATAATATCAGAAATGCTATAAATCTTGTCTCATCTCGCTAATTCAATTTGAGGATCTCATTTCATCAAAGCGACTGCTTTGTTCAAATCATCTGAACAAGGATTGCGAGGAATTATGAGTTGTATTACCACAGTTATCACTTGCATTTACTGGTTACGATAAAACTTTAACTATTTGAAAACTTTGCTTTTATTGATTTAGTGTTAGATGTGTATACTGTATATAGATTGTTATGAATATCGTTCCGACTCTCAGAACAGTTTGAAATAACATATGACATTTCATCTCGTACTTTTTGATGTAAATTTGTTTAAACACTCGAAATTATCGTAGTTGGTTTGATACCAGCTACTTCGCTTCTACTGATAAGAAAAGTTTTGTGTGAAAGTGAAGTGAAACGAGAAATGTGGAACGAACTGAAAGGCTGTTTCAGTTCATGACGAAACTGGCTTTTTCCTTTTTGTTTGTACATGTCACAAAATATACTATTATAGCATTGATAACACGTGTGCATGTCACTAAATCACAAAAACCTTTTACCAAAAAAAATTTGAGTAATCCAAAATTGTCATCTCAAATGACAAATTTGGATTATCTTGAGGGACAATGTTAATTCATAAAAATTGTATAAAAACTTACTAAACTATTTCTTAAACCTTTCTCCAATATGTAACAAATAGAAATCAAATATAAATAGCAAGTATCCAAGACCTGAAATAAGCTAAGGTCACATCGCAAAGCCCCTGAAGCCCATCGACGAGAGCAACGCTTCCTCTATCGCAAGTTAATTCAATTTGGATAAGCTTTTATGTTCGACCGCAGTAAGCTGGATTCGATCTGAAGTCTAATTGAGAATTATTACAACTACATGAATACAAGGTAACGACTATTTTAAAAATTAATGGAAAAGACAACCGATACCGCTCAGTAAAACGGAAAACCGATTAACCTTAAAAAGTTACTCCAAAACTTAGTAATGGAGACAGCATCACGACACCACACCATTGCATAGCCATAATCTGTTCGTTTGATAACTGGCTCAAGTCTACAGGAACAGAGGTTATATACAATACGGTAGGAAAAGTCGAGTCCGATAAGTCCGATACGTCCTGAATTGTAAAAGGATGAGAGAGATAAATATTACTATACATTATTCAGTAATAACCACTACTAAGAAATCGACTTCAAGAAGAGAACAGAACTACCAGACTACCTGGGGCTTGTGTCAGGCACTGGTTTTAACTAAACTAACTTTCTTGATATGACCTCGATACACGACATCAAAATAACAAACAAAGCACGTACTCACGAGATCCACGATAAGGAAGACTAGCACCATGATACTAATTACACTACTTTAGACAATATTTATTATGTTAAATCACTTTACAGACTTCCTCTGATTTATCGGCATAATGGAATCGGTTACATATTATCGAGGCAGTGGGTATTCTTAAAATAAAACTAAATAAACTAATGCTGCTACAAAATTATCAATAGTGTTACTAACTGTTCTGCATGACTTAATTATAAATAAACAAAAGTTCTTATAAATGCCCAAACGATAAGAACATCATATGTAGTTAAATTAAAACCTACCATATATATACTTACCATACCAGAATGGTGGGTACAAATATTTATGTCAAGATGCTCTGTTAGTGACATAGGCATTAAGACAGAACTGTCAATTTTGACATTTTTGAAATTTTATTTGTAATGTGTAGGAACTAAACAAACAATCCTCCTTTTACTGGTACATATAAAATAAAGCGTGGAGGAGTAAAGCTTATTTTTAAACGTTTATACAGTGTTACAGTGTTACTTATATTTTATGTGCCTATAAAAAGTGAGCAGATTATTCTTTATTATTCTGTGTAAAGTTGTTTACATGTGGATTTTCCTGAATATACCTCATGGCCACATGTTGATATGTATTTAAAAATCTTCTATAATCACAACTTAAAACGGTTTAAAATGAACTAGGTCAATGTACAGTATCTCAAAGAATCTATAGAAATCATTTAAATGATTACAAAATAATTCATTTAAATGATTACATTTTTTGTAATTTATTTATCTATTACTTTTATCAATTTTCAAAATAGCGTCTCAGTTATATATAGATACTGTTAGGGAACTTGATCTTATATGTAATACACGATACACAGCCTGGCAATACACGACACGACTGGTGGGAGCTATGATAGAGCTCGAATCGATCTGTCACATCTGACATCAAATTCAATCACATAATTGAATATATTACTTTTAATAAATGATTTTTTTAAAATATTGCTGTAAAATTATGATTTCAATCATTTATATAATAATTGAAGTTCCTTACAATGATATAGATATTAAAATAACCCTCTTTATGGACCGCCATGACCGTCGTGACGGATTTAGTTTAGCAATTTAAAGTATAAATTCTTATCTTTTACAAACAAACATGTTATTTTAAAGTACCTCATTGATTTTGTGAAAACTATATTATAAGTACTTTTTTAATGCAATATAACCTAACCTAAACTAAAAAATAACCTACCTGGACTTCGCATATTTTAAATTTTATATAATTTTCTCGATCTCGATTCGCAACCATATGGTTTATTAGTAGTTACTAGTTGATTATTTAAAGGTAGAGAAAATAGAATTTGGGTTGTAAAACATTGGATTATCGGGGACAAGGACAAGACTATAAATAAAAAGGGCACGTATAAATTATTTAACACTGTTTGACCAAGGCGCTTCTATGTTTTGTTATTTGATATATTTTGTTGACATTGAATCATTGTTATGAATGAAGTAATCGATTTTTTAATGGAATCCTAATAAAATATTGAATTTGAACTGTTTTATGTTCAGGAATGTTAACTACAGATATTTAACCGACTTCCAAATGGAAGAGGTTCTC
Source organism: Limenitis camilla (assembly GCA_905147385.1). Taxonomy (NCBI): domain Eukaryota; kingdom Metazoa; phylum Arthropoda; class Insecta; order Lepidoptera; family Nymphalidae; genus Limenitis; species Limenitis camilla. Next base: position 11,648,808 of record LR990230.1, on the reverse strand, counting down.
AATTCGATTGGTATATTTTTTTTATGTATGTATACCGATTACGCTGAGATTTATGATCCGATTTACGTGATTCTACTTTTGTTTGATGCGGAATCGTTGCCATTTTGTCCCATAAAAATTTAAAATAGTTTGGCTCAGTAGTTTTTATTTTAAGAAATTTTTTTCCGTTCCGTGTCTTGGGATCTGTGTTGTTTATTTAGGTATGTACAGCGATTATGCTGAGATTTATGATCCGATTTACGTGATTCTTCTTTAGTTTGATGTGGAATAGTTGCCATTTAGTCCTATGAAAATTTAAAATAATTTGGCCCAGTAGTTTTCATTTTATGAACATTTTTTCCGTTCCCGTTTCTTGGGAACTATATCGTCACACGCGATTGGTTCTTATGCGACGTCACAGTTCCCGCACGTCTGCTATTTGTTAAAATAGCAAACGTCACGAATGAAACTGAAAATACAGGCATCACGCTCACAATGCGCAACTTTCCCCCACTAGTTTTTCTCAGACCTAAAGTTTGCTGCCAACTACTACACAATATAGAACGGAATTCTAAAATCTATTATAAAATACATTTTATTTGACTCAGACAGATGACTTTAAAATGAGTGAGTTGGTTTATAAGCTAATGTTGAATAACTGCAAGAATAGATGAGTGAGTTTGTGAGTGATTGAGCTGATGTTACAATAAGTGAGTGTCGCAATGTGGTCGAATTAGCAAGAACGTTATAAAAAAAATTATATAAAACTCTTTTATTCTGTCTAAAAATATAAATAATTAATGACTAACTGTCTCGCTTATAAAGAAGAGAAAAACAAAGGCAATTGTTTCTTGGAATCACATGATATTTTCTGAGAAAATCCCCTTCAGAGATAAGATTATTTAGATTAGGCTTTTATTTTGACATAAACTGCTAAAACGGTTTATTTGGAATCTTTAATCTATAGAATGCTATACATGTTGTAATAAAATTGTTTATAAGTGCATCACATAAATTCGGCTGAACAGATTTAAATTAAGTTTGGCACACAGATACCAAACAAATCAAATTAAAATATAGAATACTTTTATCCAATAAAAGTACTGTTTCTGTGGGATAGAACAGTATTTTTAGCTGTATAGATTTGTTTGAAATTTTGTAAACGTAGGTATCTAATAAAAAATATATAAACGGATAAGAGTACTTAGAAGTCACAAAAAAATAACAAGATGGATTTGAATTTAATTTGAAGAAAAGTAAAGATATACCTTATAAGAAACTACGTAAATAAAACTAAACTTTACGCAGCACTATATAATATAAAACTCACTACATAGTATGAATCGCTTTTTGCGCTTATATTGTAAACGCTGGCTGAACCCTACGAGATAGGTCAAAATAATGTACTACAGTATTGTACACCTTAAAAAGGTCTACAAAAAAGTCCGCGATGGTATATGTCTATCTCTTAGGGATAGCCCACAATAAACATTTTTTATCCTTTAGGAGGAGAAATAATGGCTTATTTACGAAGCGATTTAAGCAATTACAGCATTAATCCTTATCCAATTTAGTATCGTCAATATATTGTGCATTTAATATAGATCAATATGGCCCTTTACAGTATGAAACTTAAATGAATATTTTCGAAGATATTACAGATGCTAGCAGGGACATAGCGGTTACGGATAAATACACGTGTTACGGCGAATCCGTGACGGATCGTCTAGTCTAGTATAAAATAATATTATTTTCACCTTAGCAGCTCAAACATACTGGCTTCCCTGCTTAATAAGAGTGAAGGAAACGCGTTTTCCCTGCGAGAGTGAGGGAAAGTGATTTGAATTTAGAATGCTGCGAATTATCATTATGTACGAAACACGTCATTCGAAGTTCGATTTATCAAATTTCAGAACACCCAAACAATAAAACGTTCGGAAACTAATAAACCTTTAAAATGAAAATTATTTGGTAACGTTGTAATTAAATATCTAATTAAATAATAAAATATAATGAATACACTGAAAAAAGAAAAAAATAAAGAAAATGTTTTAGAAAAAATACGAAGTAGTTATGCACAAATAATTTATAGTTTTAAAAATCTTTATTGGTATAACAGAATACTACGGGTGCAGTTTTAGAACGTAACTTTAAAAATAGCGGGAAACAAAAATCAATATTATTTCTTCTTCTTTTGTTTTTCGGTAGGTAACTACTTACAATTAGTGTTGCATATCACAAATTCACAAAATATGAGTGAGTCTAGTGACGAAAACAGCAATTTAACACCTGAAGCGAACGAACGAAGCAATTTTAAATTTTAGTATATTGTATCTTTTTATCTCTAATAATGTTCTCGCTGCTAAGGTGAAAAGTTGTATGTGTCACGCGAGAGAAAAGTTATTTCCATCTCGTACCTTGGAATCCCTCGCGACGCTCAGGATTCTAATGTAGAATCACTCGCTAACGCTCGTGATTCAATTATTAGAATCCTTCGCTTACTCGGGATTCAAAATTAACACTCGCTTGGAAAACCAACTTTCCTCTCTAGTTGAACAAATAACTATTTCACCTTAGCAGCTCAAACATACTGGCTTCCCTGCTTAATAAGAGTGAGGGAAACGCGTTTTCCCTGCGAGAGTGAGGGAAAGTGATTTGAATTTAGAATGCTGCGAATTATCATTATATACGAAACACGTCATTCGAAGTTCGATTTATCAAATTTCAGAACACCCAAACAATAAAACGTTCGGAAACTAATAAACCTTTAAAATGAAAATTATTTGGTAACGTTGTAATTAAATATCTAATTAAATAATAAAATATAATGAATACACTGAAAAAAGAAAAAAATAAAGAAAATGTTTTAGAAAAAATACGAAGTAGTTATGCACAAATAATTTATAGTTTTAAAAATCTTTATTGGTACAACAGAATACTACGGGTGCAGTTTCAGAACGTAACTTTAAAAATAGCGGGAAACAAAAATCAATATTATTTCTTCTTCTTTTGTTTTTCGGTAGGTAACTACTTACAATTAGTGTTGCATATCACAAATTCACAAAATATGAGTGAGTCTAGTGACGAAAACAGCAATTTAACACCTGAAGCGAACGAACGAAGCAATTTTAAATTTTAGTATATTGTATCTTTTTATCTCTAATAATGTTCTCGCTGCTAAGGTGAAAAGTTGTATGTGTCACGCGAGAGAAAAGTTATTTCCATCTCGTACCTTGGAATCCCTCGCGACGCTCAGGATTCTAATGTAGAATCACTCGCTAACGCTCGTGATTCAATTATTAGAATCCTTCGCTTACTCGGGATTCAAAATTAACACTCGCTTGGAAAACCAACTTTCCTCTCTAGTTGAACAAATAACTATTTCACCTTAGCAGCTCAAACATACTGGCTTCCCTGCTTAATAAGAGTGAGGGAAACGCGTTTTCCCTGCGAGAGTGAGGGAAAGTGATTTGAATTTAGAATGCTGCGAATTATCATTATATACGAAACACGTCATTCGAAGTTCGATTTATCAAATTTCAGAACACCCAAACAATAAAACGTTCGGAAACTAATAAACCTTTAAAATGAAAATTATTTGGTAACGTTGTAATTAAATATCTAATTAAATAATAAAATATAATGAATACACTGAAAAAAGAAAAAAATAAAGAAAATGTTTTAGAAAAAATACGAAGTAGTTATGCACAAATAATTTATAGTTTTAAAAATCTTTATTGATACAACAGAATACTACGGGTGCAGTTTCAGAACGTAACTTTAAAAATAGCGGGAAACAAAAATCAATATTATTTCTTCTTCTTTTGTTTTTCGGTAGGTAACTACTTACAATTAGTGTTGCATATCACAAATTCACAAAATATGAGTGAGTCTAGTGACGAAAACAGCAATTTAACACCTGAAGCGAACGAACGAAGCAATTTTAAATTTTAGTAGATACTTATTGTTTGCAAATATATGTGGTTTCATTTTTATTCATATTGTATCTTTTTATCTCTAATAATGTTCTCGCTGCTAAGGTGAAAAGTTGTATGTGTCACGCGAGAGAAAAGTTATTTCCATCTCGTACCTTGGAATCCCTCGCGACGCTCAGGATTCTAATGTAGAATCACTCGCTAACGCTCGTGATTCAATTATTAGAATCCTTCGCTTACTCGGGATTCAAAATTAACACTCGCTTGGAAAACCAACTTTCCTCTCTAGTTGAACAAATAACTATTTCACCTTAGCAGCTCAAACATACTGGCTTCCCTGCTTAATAAGAGTGAGGGAAACGCGTTTTCCCTGCGAGAGTGAGGGAAAGTGATTTGAATTTAGAATGCTGCGAATTATCATTATATACGAAACACGTCATTCGAAGTTCGATTTATCAAATTTCAGAACACCCAAACAATAAAACGTTCGGAAACTAATAAACCTTTAAAATGAAAATTATTTGGTAACGTTGTAATTAAATATCTAATTAAATAATAAAATATAATGAATACACTGAAAAAAGAAAAAAATAAAGAAAATGTTTTAGAAAAAATACGAAGTAGTTATGCACAAATAATTTATAGTTTTAAAAATCTTTATTGGTACAACAGAATACTACGGGTGCAGTTTCAGAACGTAACTTTAAAAATAGCGGGAAACAAAAATCAATATTATTTCTTCTTCTTTTGTTTTTCGGTAGGTAACTACTTACAATTAGTGTTGCATATCACAAATTCACAAAATATGAGTGAGTCTAGTGACGAAAACAGCAATTTAACACCTGAAGCGAACGAACGAAGCAATTTTAAATTTTAGTAGATACTTATTGTTTGCAAATATATGTGGTTTCATTTTTATTCATATTGTATCTTTTTATCTCTAATAATGTTCTCGCTGCTAAGGTGAAAAGTTGTATGTGTCACGCGAGAGAAAAGTTATTTCCATCTCGTACCTTGGAATCCCTCGCGACGCTCAGGATTCTAATGTAGAATCACTCGCTAACGCTCGTGATTCAATTATTAGAATCCTTCTCTTACTCGGGATTCAAAATTAGCACTCGCTTGGAAAACCAACTTTCCTCTCTAGTTGAACAAATAACTATTGTATTAGAATTTATATGAGTTAGCAACACCGTATAACTTAGTATTCGCGAGTATTTCCTTTTATTTTATTTCAATTATACCCGCGTAACAATTTATAACAAGACAATATTTAACTTCTGTTCCAATAGGTTTGTGCCAGTTGTCAAATGAAGCTCCATTGTGACCATAAAGGCTGTAGAACTTATGTGGTGTTGTTATGCGGGAACTCTATTGTAAAGGATTTTGTGACTGTTTAGGATTATATTTCTCGGGTTCCGTATAAAGTGAATTACGAAGGTCACAGTCGGAGGATTAAAAAAGGTACTTTCTAACTTATAATAAAAAACACATCTTTAATCGATGTGAGATTGAAAAATGGGAATCAGCTTACAGTCTAGGAATAAAATAAAAAGTACTACCCGCGAATACAATGATATGAACGGTGTTGCTAACTCTATGTAGTATAGTTTCTATATAGATAATCTATTATATTATAGAAAACGCTTTATAAAATAGAATAAAAGAAGATGTTTTAAGTTTGAAGTTTAATCGATGTAGCACCGATACAAAACAAGAGGCTCTTAAATCCGAACTAGTAGGATCGAAAACGCAAAGTTTTAAGTGGTATTCAACGTTTGAGTTTACTTTTGTTATTTAATACGATCATTTATTTGAAGGATTTAGTTAATTAACGAATAGCTCTGATTTAAAACTACTTTTCGTAACCAAAAACAGGAACTCCTAAAGTGTTAGCAACACCGTTTATATATTAGTGTTTGTGGATAAGTGTGGAGAAGTATATCGACGTGTACACAATATTTATCCTTTAGTGCGATAGATTGGAGTCAGTCTTTCTGGTGTTTTCGCGCAGTGTTCAAGGAAGTTAGTAAAAGGGGTTAAATTATGAAATTGCCGTTTTATTGTAATAGGTACTTCGATTTGACATAGAACCTTTGAAGATTTTTGTTTGAATCTTTTTTCACATGGTACCTATGTAGTTCTTCTCTTAAAAAATGTACAACTTCTAAATGTAAAATGTACAAATTCAACTTAGGAAAGAAAGATGGACACTTCGAAAATTCGAGTGATTTTGAAAACGAGTTCCGACGCGGAACTAACGCGGCAGAGACAGCTCGCAATATCGATGTTGCTCTGATGAGGGGACTGCTAATGAACGCACCGTGCGATTTTGGTTTAAATGATTTTGTGATGGAAACTTTAATTTGAAGAACGAACCACGTGGAAGACCGCCCACACTGGTGAATAACAATGAACTGAAAGAGATGGTGGAAGCCGATCCGAGCCAGGAATTAGCGGCATGGTTTAACGTTACCTTACCAACAATATTGACTCATTTGCGTCAAATCAATAAAATAAAAAAAATATGAAAATTGTGCGCCTCATGATTTGACTGATCTGCAGAAAGAAACGCGTGTTGAAACTTGTGTTGCCTCGTTGAACCGATACAGATGTGATGAAAAATGGATTCTTTACGATAACCGTAAGCGAAAAATGCAATGACTGACCCCAGGTCAAACGGGACAATAGTGTCCTAAAGCAAAGCTTAAAAATAAAAAGGTACGGTAACTGATTGGTGGTCTCAGCATGGTGTTATTCACTATAGCTTTGTCCGATCTGGTCAAGCAATAACGGCAGATGTCTACTGTGCTGAACTCCGAACAATGATAGCAAAACTAGCAGTGAATCAGCCCCGAGTCACGAATCGATCTTCACCATTATTGCTCCATGATAACGCGGGACCTCATAAACCACGAGAAACCGTTTTCACTCTACAGGAACTGCAATTAGAAACCATTCTTCACCCCTCCGTATTCGTCAGACCTTGCTCCAACGGACTACCATTTTTTTCGTGATTTGGACAATTTTCTACGTGATAAAAAGTTTTCTTCTCAGGAGGCAGTACCCCAAGTGGGATGCGTAATGCATTTTCCATCGATAAAAAAAAAAAAAAAAGTACTAAATGCTTTTACACAGTTTGGCGAATCTAGATCACCGGAGTTCTATCGCAAAGGCATAAATGACCTTCCTATTAGATGGCAGCAAAGGTCACCCTCTGGAGGACCACGTAAGTTAGCTTTATTATCTACTGTATTTAGAGTTCGGGCAACGTTATAATAATATAAAAGGCCGAACCTAACCTAACCCTACACCTTGGTCACAAGTCCAAGATACTGCCAGGCTTCCTATCTATATTGCATGTGTATACATATTGCTGTACAGTAATGGGTATCATTCCTCTCTCATTCCTTGGTGGTGGGGGATCTGTTCGCCGACATGTAGGCCAGACTTAACCCCTCCCTCTCCTATTCCATTAATGCTGCGGATCTGGTGGACTCTGGGCTTTTGCTCAGGTTCCTCTAAATCGCAGCATTTTTTACTTCACTCCCCCTCCCACTCTATCTTCGAGGATGCAACGCATTGACTAAACAAGAGGGTATCTCTTGTATTGCCAATGTCCATGGGCGATGGTGGCGTAAGAACTGGCGGAGTTAGTTAAAATTCAAGTCAAGCGAGAGCTAGATTTAATGTCTAGGGTGATTTAATAATATTAGCTTTAATGTTGATAACTGTGCGGGTTGTATCCCTTACAGATGTTTTTTAAATACATATTGTTAATTAAAAAAGGATTTGTAGTCTATAGGCAGACCAACAGTATGACGGCTTGACTACTCTTATCCTCTTGGAGTTTATAATTTAGACCTTCAGAGCTACGACTAACGATAATGATTTCTGTCACGACGGGCGTATATGTTTTGTTAGATTTTATGTTTACGTTGGTCACAATCGTGAGTAGAGCTCGTTTTATTAGAACCCAAGCCTAATTTAATTCATTTTAATAATATATAAAAGAAATATATCCTCCTGTATTGTAAGTACGTGACCAGACAGTGTTAAAAGTAACAAATCGAATTATGTGAGTTATACAATCCCTCGTATAGCGAGCGCAGTATTTCCTTACTAGTCTAATCCCTACGGAGCTTGGTACTGGACACGATTGCTTAAAGGTTTTCCTACACTAAAGCTAACGTCATATTTTCTGTCTATTGCCCGTACTCGCTTCCTTCAGGTATATATAGATCAGATTTTAGATACAAGCAATCCCTCGCATGGTTTCCAAAAGACTTTTTTGATGTTTGACTCATATAAATATGAGATAAAAAAAACTAGGTGTTTTCGCTGGTTTGGAGAAGTATTTATTGGGAGCACAAATCAATCTCTTTAAAATAACACCCTAAACTGGTGCGAGCATATTATAAATAAATTTTAAACCCTGATCAGTTTGGTGTAACAAATAGAAATTTACTTATATAAGTTTTTGTTGCGATTAAAAATGCTTTAGATGGCTAATGGTCAAATATCCTTAATCCCGGAAAATAAATCGTTTGATTATTATTGAATTAATAAATATATTTATATGTTTAAACGTTATTCATTTAGTTGTTGTAAAAATAAATTCATCCAATATAAATATCGTACAGTTGTTATAAAATTAAAGGATTGACAATTATTAACGTGAATTTTTATTATAATTACAAATCATATTTTATTATTGTAATAAACAATTACTACAAAATTAAACATATAGAAAAAAATTCTCATTTGAACCAGAAAAAAAATATCCGTGACGGGACGGGTTAGAATACAATTCCCCTCTGCCTCTGGGAGAGCATCTCGTTAGAAGCGAATAACTCAGTATCCCTTGGTGGTAGGGGTTCTGTTCCCCGACCATGTGGGCCCGACTCACCCCTCCCCCTCCCATCCCGTCAATTCGGCGGTTCTAGTCTGGGGTTTCGTTCAGGGTCCGCTTAAACCTCTCTTCACTCCCCTTCCTCACTCTATCTTTAAGGAGTCACTCTCTAGTTTTGTCGATGTCCATGGGCGACGGTGGCCACTTACCATCAGGTGGGTTTTTACTGTGGGCAGGTCAACTCGTTTACTCCTTAACTGCCATAAAAAAATTAAACAAATAATAAGAAATTAAACTGTCTCTTAAAGTTTCGATGTGAAAATCTATTTTCACTTCGTCATAAATTAAAATCTTGTAACCAATATAAATTCCTGCAGTAGCAATAAAAGAGGAAACAGCTATTAACTACTGCCAAACAAACAACTAAAATAGTTTTATTTTCGCCGCAGATATCGACAGTTAGACAATACCGTACTAAAGATATGTCCTGAAATAACTTTTAACTTTTGTCTATATAAGAGTTAAGTAATATTGCCGGCCAATTACATCCAAATATTTGGAAAATACCCTGAGTTGGAATAATTGGAACCAGTGTATTCAGGCGTATGTTTAATGGCCCACTGCCAGCCTCTCAGCCTTCTCCTCAGGGTCTCCTCCAGTGCGGTTTCGGAGACTACACACACTTTTGTTAACATGGAGAACTCTCAGGAGTGCAGGTTTCTTCACGATGTTTACCTTCACTGTTAAAGCAAGTGATATTGAATTTCTTCAAATACACATAACTCAGAAAAGAGGTGTGTCTGTCTAGGGGATCGAACTCGTACCTCCAGAGTAGACATCAACGTCTTAACCACTAGGCTATCACTTCTATTACTTCACTATATCTTCCGCAGATATCGACAGTTAAGACTAATAACTTTTGACTTTTACCTATACAAGACCCAAGGTATATTGCTGGATAATCGTATCAAACAATTAAGTAGTGTATTTAAGTGTCTTTTCAAAAGACAACTGTAACTGAACTGGTGGTAGTTTCAGACAAACTGACTGACCTTTGACGTCTCATAATTAGGCACATTGTAAAAATTCTTAATCAAATAAACTATTTTGAGTTTCATTTTGAATGTTTACAGTTTCACACCAACGTTCCTAAAGTGTTTAAACAGTTTAAAAAGCAAAAGAAAACGCAATTATCTGTCAGATTTTCTTTTTGAATTAGCTGCATTCCACGAGACAAGAGCTTGAGAAAGGATACAGGCTACGTTTTATCAAAAAAAAAACGCTATAAGGTGTTGAAATAGGGGATGAAGTGCATGCCGAGTTGTGTGATCGTTTATGTCTTTGGAAGTTAGATATAAATATGTTTATGATGAAAAACGGTTCGACTAGTTATCTTATAAAGCCACAGGTATAAGTTTGAAAAAGGAAAAGCTATAGATAAAATAAAGGGGATAAAATGGCACAAAACATTTTTTTTTAAATAGATTTTAAAACTTATGTACATAAACATAGTACTTTATGATTAATATGGCAGATGTAATACTGCAACGATGCAACTATAGTTGAAGCGAATCAACCAAGTATAAGATTGATGTCTCTATAAATGTCTTCATACTCCGTAAAACATATTTAAATTAAAGTGTAAAGTTTGGAAACAATAGACATTTAACACTGTCATTGGAAATTATTTTTGTAAAATAACTGTATGTTATATATGGGTGAGTGATCATGCAAATAAGCTTAAATTTATATGAACATACACTTTAGGTAAGAAACCAAGTGGTACCTGGGGCTGGTGACCCAGGCACAAATTTATCTAACTGTAACGCCATCCACTGCCCGACCGCTGCCACTTTACATTTAAATGTAAAGTTAAGTAAACTCAATTGGTCTTTTGATACTATTTGTACTACTTTAATCAATGTCTACTATATGAAATTACTTGTCAGACTGTATCAATCTTATCAGGATAGAGATGACATATTTTAAATGAAAAAAAAAATTGTATTAATATGAAAGGATCTATAGTATTTATTACTAGCGGATCCGCGCGAATTCCTTCGCGTGTTGTTCCGCTCCTATGGGTCGTAGCGAGATGTTAAATAGCCTAAGTTACACCTTGTTACATCAGCTATCTACCAGTGAAAGTCCCGTCCAAATCGTTCCAACCATTTCAGAGATTAGCCGGAACAAACAGACAGATAGACAAAAATTGTATAAAAAAAAAAAAAAATCTTGTTGTGTATACATCCATCTGCACTTAGTATAAAGTGGTTATTTTAAAATAACAAACAGACACTCCAATTTTATTTATTTGTACGTATTAAACACTTATAATATAGTATGTTGACAATATTAGTTTCAATGTGAAGACGTGGCTTTACATATTCTGTCTATTAATCAAGTTAATAGTATTCATGATCACGAATCCTAATTGATAGAATCGTCTACGCAAATGCAATGTTAACCTTTATTCATCTAAATGACGAACATACGCGCCAACTTATTAACCCATAGACAACATTTCATATTTTCAACGTATCTATATATCATTATGTTGTATGAAAGTAGAAGAAAAATAAATGGACGCATTTTTTATTTTTTCAAAATATGAGCCAGTTCAAGGTTAAAATCAATTTTGAAATGTAATCTATTCTAAAAAGACGTAAACGCCAAATGACGTCATATATGAGGTTGAATAGCGATACGTGTTTGCTTTAACACATAAGGCGAAGGCTCTTATTCCGCCGTATATGTGACGACATCACGTTTAAGTTTTTTTTTCAGAAACAAGTAATCAAAAAAATCATAGGTTATTTTTTAAAGAAACGGTATTTTTGTTTTAAGTACTTAATATGTTGTCAATTTTGTATTCAAAATGAGGCATTGGTTTTCAGTCGTCCACTTTGTTCGTCAAAGAAAATATTTTTTCTACTGGAACATTTGTAACAGGTAGAATACAATGACGATGAAAGAAAGGTCTCACGTCACCTTAAACTTTTATCCTCCAGAAAAATAAACAACTAAGCAATAAAGGAACAATTTTTGGGGACAACGGGACAGATAACCGAAAAAGAAATACTCTCTTTTAAAACGAGACGTAAGTTTGTTACGTTACCCATAGTATGGTGGTTGAGCAAATTAATTTGTCAGTCAGTTTTTCCAATTCCCTAATGTGTCGAACATATCCATAATTTTGTGCAACTTGTGCCAAATAACTTAAAGTAATTTATTTACATTCCATATTTCGTAATAATACAATCATGTCATGTCTAGTTCAGACAGAAATATTCTAAAAAATTAGTGTTTGGCATTGCAAATGTTATTCAAACTATCCTTCACATTGTTGCACCTACCGTCATCCCATTTATATTTTCCTCAAAAATATGCGGGTACCTAAAAAAAGTGTTAACTAACGCTGACACTAAGTACAACGCTCACTCGCGATTCCGCTACGAATACGGTCAGTCGATGCTCCTGTATTGCGTCTCGAAACATCATCTAAAAGGCGGTCGTGAGTGTGAAATAAACTAAAGTGCATCAGCTGGGTTGAATCAAGTGAGAGACAATAGCAGCCACAACATCTCGCTGCCCTTCGCCGCGTTACGATCGAACCAGGTAACCGCATTCCCTCCACCGCCTGATTTATCCCACACAATTAGAAAATAAATTCGGTTGTAAAAAAGTCGAATAAAAAGCTTGAAATATAGTTCGCATTTAAGTTCAGTTTAAATTTGAATGAGTAGAGCATGTCAGCCCTGTGTTATTAGTTTTATTATATTCATAGATCACTAAGTCCAAAACCAGTCTATGAAAGTCCAAAATATTATTTCAGGTTTCTAATAGAGTTGGAAAGGTTAGAGTAACTGAATCGACTCGATTGTCTTAGTAAATGGTGCGGGCTATTCCGGCAAATGAACCAATTCGTCTTGCGGAGCGGTGTGCGTAATTCTGATTGCTTGGTAGATTCACATTTGTATGAGAATGCTAATATTTTTGTCTACTTTATAAAAGGAAGGTTCTATATTCGACTATATCGATCTTCTGTACCTTATCCATTTATTTAGGGTCGAATCTACTCGTTTTTAATCACCAAGTTTTTCTATCTTGAGTTGTCTATTACATTGAACGCCCTTTTCCTCTAGTTCCTAACCTTAGTTACAAATGACAATATTAACATATCATTATGACCCGATTTAAAGACTAGCTGTAGCTTCACAAGACAAAACTATCGTACTACTACTAGAAATAATAAAGACAATGTTTTCTCTATAAAACCATTTGTCAGACTGCCTAAGATTTGTCGTGACAGAGAATATTTTAGAATGAATCTGGCATTTCTAAAATAAACTAACAGGAACTACTATTCAATCACAGGTTATCTTAATTACTTGATTGTTAACTAGTCACAATCGGCTTGATATTAAGTATTATTATCATCACGACCCGTCAGTGGCCCATTGCTGAGCCGGGTCTTAGGCCATAATCCACCATGCTGACCCAGTGCGGGTTGGCAGACTTCACACATTTTTGAGAACTTTAGGGAACTCTCAGGAGTGCAGGTTTCCTCACGATGTTTTCCGTTACAGCAAGTGATATTTAATTGCTTAAAACACACATAACTTAGAGAAGTCAGAGGTGTGTGCTAAGTAAGACTTGAAGTTTTAACCACTGGGCCATCACACCTTATAAACCTGGACCTACGTTACAAGCCCCAGGCACTTTTTATATTCCAATCGCAATAATGCATTATTAGTACACAAAACATCAATCTTATTCAAAGAATTGAAGATCATAAAGAGGGATTTAATTATTTTTTAAAACATAAAACTCAACGAGTAATTGAGTTTAAATTGTATTTCATTTAGGTGCCAAAGATGTTTTAAAAACAAAGCCAAAAAGATTTTTTGGAATGTAACCCTAATTGAATGAAATCTTAATTGAGGTTTATTATCTGTATTTTGGCACAAGGAAATCCACCATTATCTCAGTAAAAGCTGTCTACACCATCTCCTTCAATTTTGCTGGTTTACTCAGATCTGTATAACGTTTCGTTACTTACATCCCCTATTACTCTAATACTTCATTATCTAAATGTCATAAGAGGAATCGGACCTGGGGCTTGTGACTCTGGCAAAGGAGCTCTTTTACATTAATCACACCTCACCTTCTAATACTTAGTTTAATTCTTTGACCACATTCTTAATTACGTAACTTTTTACTCTAATACTTAATTATATTATTGTAATAACTGGAAGTCGACCCGGGGCTTGTGGCTCAGGTGTAGGAGCTTTTTTACAATGATTACAATACTAATAATTTAGCACAGTTTGAGTAATGCTTATAACTTCTAGAGGTCCTAATAGAGCCAAAGTGGCAGTCGACCCTCCGCTGCTCACACTTTTCTTGAGATATCTTTATAAACTTCTAGTCTATAAAATGCTCAGTTATTTTGTTGTATAATATTTTATTTAATATTGTATTTTACAAATAAAAAGATCAAAGCTATTTATTTAGACTATGGGTAAACATAATAACGGTATTACAGCTTTTAATACTCCACTTTCCTTTGTCGGAAACGGGTCAGCGGGGACGTATTTATTAAATCTTACTTCTATAGAATATCCGAGTCACGATATCACAATTATGTCGTTATATAAAACATTTAAGAGGAATTTAGTTGGAGACAAAGTTTGATATTATTAATTGTTACTCATTTTAGATTAAGTTAATCATAAATTTTATTAAACTAAAGAGAAATGCGACATTATTTAATACAGTCACTTACATCGATTTAGAAGAATCGGTATTTACTTGTATAAGTGGATCCTTTTTTATTGTTGAAAACAGTTCATAAAATGGAATAAAAAAGAAATCTTGGCGTCGAGAAATACAGTTTCATCTCTACTCAGTGTAAGCAATGTCAGTGTGTTACCATGGTTACAAGATTGTTATAATTGTCAATATATTAATATTGTCATGCAGCTCTTAAGTTAGAAATGAGTCGCCAAGCGGCTGACCGATTGAATTTACTTTCAAATAAATAAAACTTCATCACAATCGGTGCAATATATTGGGCGCTACAATGCCACAGGCATACTGATAAATATGTTAACACCCCGTCATTGTAGCGTCGGGGGTTCAAAAGATTCTGTATCATTGTCAAAAGATTGAATATAATATATTAATTTTCAAAATACATTTTTTCAATTTTTATTTAATAGAGTTTTTTATTTAATAGAGTTTAAAACAACATTCTTTGTCATGATTCTCTTTTTTAGACGATTTGGTTCAAAGGAGAAGAATAAAATATAATCTGAATTTTTATATAATTTTACTGTAAATATTATGATCATTGGATTTAGTTTTCATTTTAGAAAATAATTACTATATTTTAAAATTAATTTTAACAGAAAAATTATAAAAATGTTGGTACATTGGATACTATCTCTAATTTAATTAATAACTCTAGGCTATTTTTGTTAGCTGTCCTCTTAAATGATATATGTATGAACAAACAATATTACAAGAGTAATGTTGTATAATATATCATTTAAGAAAGACATTCTGACACTACTTGGGTCTACCTAGATGCACTGTAATTACGATTAAGACCTTCGTTGCCTACGTTAGTTGATTTGGCTAATTAGTAGGTAATATAAGAGGTCCTGAAAACCTGCTCTTGGGTTACAAGTCACAGAAAGTACCTGAGTTCCACTGCCACAGAATTAATGAAATAAGTTTTAGATACTTTACATGAAGTCTAGCTTACTTTAGAGGAGGATATACATAGGAAGAGTTTTAAACTTTAATTTTATTTATACTAATATTTAATTTTATTATTAACATGATTTTTTACTAAATGATATTTTTAGTAACTGGGTATAAAATTTATATTTTTTTCTGAATATTTGTACGCTATCTATCGGCAGAATATGCGATCTAAACATCTTATATTTTGACATACACTGTAACCATAATTTATTAAATTTTGTGAATATGTGACTACAGTTATTTTAAAAAGAAATAGAAGTAAAAGGGAAAAGGAAGGGAAAACAAAAAATTAAAATGTAGTAAAAGAAAATAAACAGAACAAATACAATTATTATATTTAGCTTGCATTATAGATATTTAAAGTTATGAATCATATAAGTAAATATAATAAATTATGCATGATATGGAAGAGGAAAAATGAAAGAATAGAAAGTGAATTAGAAAATAAAAAAAGGGACTGTTACGAGGGAAGACAGCACTTATTATATAAAATAAATAAAACCATATTCATGGAAATAAATTATTTGATTTGATAACTTCTCAATTTGACTCCGTTATATTTTTATCAAGAGATTTAAATGATTTTCTCTTCATGGGAAGTGGATAGCTTAAGCCACCTTAGTAGAAAATTAATTATATTGACATTGGATCCTAAACTTCAAGGTATACCAAGTGGCTTTTAAAAGTCTTTAAAAAAGATAGCTAGATAATTTTTTCATTACATTCTTAAAGTATTAAGAAAGTAAGGTGTAGGGAAATTTTCTTAACCAAAAAAATGTTAAAGAAAAGTTTACTGAATAAAGAATTTAAGTAAAAACAATATAGAATATAAATAGAAATAATGTTATATCTTATCCTGATACAAGTTCTATTCAAATCCGGTACGAAATAGTATTTTGCTGAAATCTGTATTCACAGAGATAATACAGTGCCAAAAACCGAGTTCGCACTTCTAGAATGCTTAATTTTATATGCTAAATTGTTTTTTGTTCTTTATTAATGTTATAACTGTCATAATAAAAAGTAATGTGTACTAAAATGTTGAACCCATGATAGAGTTAAATTAGAGGCACGGTAGTGCACAAACCAAGTCGAGCAAATAAACTAATCAATAGTATAGGCTCTCCTTTCCATTTTGTACGTCCTTTAACTTTGACATCGGGAGTTTGAACTATGGTAAAAACTTTTTTTGTCTCCGAACTTTATATCCGTTTGATGTTCATATGTATTCTATTATCTATATGAGAGCTTTACTGTACAGTAACACTTAAAAGATAATAATAATATACACTTCAAACGGAAACCAAGTTAATAATATCAAACACATAAATGAATCCTAGCAGCACAACACACAATTTTGATTGTCACTAGGGAAGATCACTAACAATTGGCTCGAAATTATCGGAACTGATGTTATATATTATTATCAGGTCTGGAATATAAAGTTATGAACGGTGTTGCTAACTATTATAAAATAACTGACATTACAGCGTTTTACAGTTAAAAGTCGAACTTCTCAAACGACTTCATTGCGAGAGTTGGCTTCTTTTACTGTTTATACTTTTATAGAATATAGTGTATCTCTTAAAGTACTAATAACGGAAAGGATTTCGTTATTACTATTAAAGATATGAATTAGATCAATACAGTATCCATAAACTGTATCTTATTATTAAATGGACTTCCCTCATGATTTATGTATGTGATGATAGGACAGTGAAATCCAGACGGATGGAACAGACTTAGTTATTGCCTGAAACATAGCTCAGCTTATATTTAAAATCGTCGATCTAAGTTGTTATCCTTCAATGAATCACGTATTGGTTAGCAGTACTATTGATAATTTTGTATTCGCGAGTTCCTTTGCTTTTATGTTAAGTATACCCACATAGATAATATATAACATCTATCTCGATAGATTTGAGACAGTCTGTCAAGAGCTTTATTTTTTGGAGCAGTAAACATTATCTAAAATGGTCAATGACATCCTATACCATGGTTACAAGTTAATAAGCGTCAGTAGCTCAGTGGTGCAGGCATCGTATTCACGATCGATAGGTTGTAGGTTCATACTCCAGTCATTGGACTACGTGGCTACAAGCATTTTAGCTTAGTTGGATCATCACGACCCTTCAATGGCGCACTGCTGAGCCGGGTCAATGAGGAGGGTATTAGGCCATAGTCCACCACGCTGGCCCAGTGCGGATTGGCAGACACACCTTTGAGAAAATTTTGGGAACTCTCAGGAGTGCAGGTTTCCTCACGATGTTTTCCTTCACCGTTAAAACGAGTGATATTTAATTGCTTAAAACGCATAACTCAGAGTCAGAAGTGTGTGCCCAGGATCGAACCTCGGACCTCCCGAGTAAGACTTGAAGTCTCAAGCACTGGGCCATCACTGCTTAGTTGGATGGATTAAGAATACTATTTGTTTGTAATCCAAACTAATAGTCTAGAGTAATCTTAAAAAAAATAGTTTATGGCACGGCTAGAGGTCCAGTCTCTGTGTCTTCTGTCTTATAAAAAATTATATTATGAAAAGTTTTACTATATGAATTTTTAATCCAAAAGCTTAGTACCTGTGGAAAAGAATTGTCTGCGTCATAGAGGCTGTAAAGAATGATTAAGACTTTTAGTGGAAGAGTGATTGAGTGAGTGTCTTAATTCACCCTGAAATCAACAAAAAAGGCAGCTACTAGTCTTCTATAATGAGTCACTTATAGGTAAAATCTTAGGCATTCAGCGTAAATTGCGGCATTCGAAACAAATCAAGGATACAAATTGGCCGCGCTGTCTGACGGAGACAGATATTAATGGTGTCATGGATTTACTTACAGGCTGCTTAAACAGTAGGATTTGTTGACGAAATCTTTGTTTAATTGTTGTAAAATTAACTGAACAAAGTGTCATTTGTATGGTTTAGCAGCTTTGTTACTAAGTCTGCTGTCAGGACAGATGTATCCTACAAATAAATATTTTTCAAACTGTAATAGGACTAAGCAAAGCTTTAAAAAGCATACCATAAATAAAAAATATTTAAAATACTAGTCATAACTTTCGTATCTTTTTGTGATAAAAAAATATAATATTCATATTATTCAAATTGATTTGATTATCTCTCTGTAACATATAAAATTTAAATATAATTTTTTCCTGAATTAAAAGCTACAAATTAATTTTTCACCTATTTACGTTAGACCGATAACTGTTGCTTAATAGGAAATTTATTTAAAACATAGTTAAAATTAACTTAAAAATAATTAAAAATAATAATAATAATGATATATTATTTTTAATAAAATACAATTGGCAAAAAATTATAAATATTTTTTAATTAATGAGAGAAAACAAGCAAAAGTTTTCCGCAAAAACAAGATTGGTAAAAATCTTTGGACTTGGGTGGGACTTACTTTTTTTTAAAAACTCCCTTAAAACAAAATCTTTTTAGGGAGCGTTGGAAAAAAAATTATAACCATTTTAATGTATATGTATATATATTCACTACATCATCTAGGCTAAAATAATATGAAGTATAAAAATATGGAGTATATTTGTGAATAAATATTTCTAATTTATTGTAGTTTAAAGGCCTTATAAAGTTATATAGTTATTAAAAACAAACAGCTGTTTGATACTTCGAAAGTTTAGCAAAAACTTTACTTAATGTTTTCCAGCTTTAACTCTCGTTATGATTTATTTTGCTAGAAAGTTGATTTTAACAGCCATTTCCAAACAATTTAAGACTCGTAATAAATTAACGAAATTGTTTTATAATTACAAACTTACCTCAAAATGTTTTTCAAAGTTTATCACTTTTAACAATTATATTGTCCTTTAAGAAAAAAATGTCTTTATACACAGTTTTTATGAATAAAAGTCACTAATTCCAAATCACAAAACACACATTTACGAGTATATTTTACACATAAAATTGTTTATTGTAACGACAGACAAACTTTAATTCATATATATTTCGTAGAGGCGTGCGTCGCGTACGAAAGTTCTGTTCCGAATCGTTTCACGCTGAAACTGGGAGACAAGAGGTAAACCTATTTACTCATGAAACCGAAAAGAATACACTCTATTCTCATACCTATTCTATAGAGATAGAGCTCATATTGCTTTAAATGTAAATATCAATTGGTGATGTGGAATATTTAATACATAAAAAGTTAAGACGTTGAGAATAAACTTAAGAACTATTGAAGCGAATATGAAAATATCAATAGAGTTCTTTCATCAGTAAATTTGCTTATAAAATGTAGCTTTTTGTATAAATATATTTTTGCTATAATAATTGGGGTTTACGTGGGAAAGATGTCATTGATGTTATTGAAATTAGAATATAAGACATACTTTCTTTTTTTATAAAAACTTAAGGGACGTCCTCGGTTCATCCAAATATAGTATTAAATTACAAAAAAAGATAATCAAAATAGGTATATCAGGAGTAGGAGGAATTTAGCGACTAAAATGAAAAAAATATGTAATAGTAGTTATTGCTTAGAATGAAATTTTCTAAATAATTAAGTTTCATATTGAATAATTAAATACACGTAATCAAAATATAGTAATAACATATCAGTTATAATGTCAAAATAATTCCAAATATTAAGAAGTATTTAATATAAATTATAATAAAAATACGAAGTCAATAGGACTAGGAATTTTATTATTATGATACCTAGACTCTGTTTGAGAACTAAAGGTCTGTATATTTTATGTAAATCGTATCAATGAGCTACTTAAAATATTCACAAAACGTGAATTAATCTTACATATTTTTATATCAAATAGAATAACTTGTCTATACGCCCCGGCTTCGCACTAGTGCTATTTGCTACATGTATTGTTATATTTTTAATATTTAATTTATATCCGCAGTAATTATGATGTGTTAATCTTTAATATTAAATAGACTTTCACATTTAATATTTAATAGACTTTCACATTTATAATATTAGTAAGATAGTAAGATGTCCAGGGTTGCTAGTACATAATGTAATAATAACATGTAAATTATCTTCTTATCTCTTCCCATGAGTATTCCTCTGCAAACAATAGAGCTCTGTCTATCATGAGTAATTTATAGTAATGTCACGAAAACCGAAGTAAATAAGAAATAAGAACTGATAGGGATTCATTCGTTTGTGATAATTTGATTGAACTGGTCAAATGATGTATCCACTCTTGAAAATGAATGATTAAATACGATCGGATGATATTTATTAATTTTGATGATAATTTTCGATTATTTGTCGTAAGTCGCAGGAAGGTGTTTATGAAGAAAAGAATTGGAGAATAAAAACATAATTTTTCTATAAAAAAATGAACAGAATGAATTTTTCTGAGTGGGCTTATGAGATAGGTGGGTGAATGAGTGAAGGGGTGAGTCCTTTCGTTGCTTTAACTAGAGTTACTTGAAAACCTATTTTTATTTAATTCATGAGAAAAATAAATTCTTTTATTACGATATAACAAAAAAGCCTATTCATTTTATCAACTTAATGTTAATTTTACAAATTTTTAATAGTTTTTTTTTCATCCATAGGTCCATTATTACAAAAGTTTGACCTATTTCCAATCTTTTTTAGCCTGAAAGTGCTTCAATACCATTATTCTACATAATGTCTCTAGTGCAAGGCGGTCTCCAAGGAAATTATTAGAAATGAAGTTTGAAAGCGCACGTTTGGTTACAGTTTTGTTTTTTGTACATTAATACTCTCTACCGACTTTGTAAAATAATCAGGACCATTTCTTTTTGACGTTTAATAAAAATTTTTTTTTTCTATGCAAATAGGAATTAAATAAACCTTTGCATGTTAGAATCCTGAAACAAACGTAAAGAAATTGTGTATAAATTAAGTTGTCCCTGGGGCTTGTGACATATGAGAATGTTTAAGGACGTTCTTAAGATGATAGCAATAAAGTGTTATTAACTAAGAAAATTAATCAAATATAACCCTTTATTATTAAGTAAATCTGTACATTTAGCTACTATTTGAAGGCTATAAACCATCGTTTAACGTCCGTATTTAATTACGTGCATTATATATTACTGTTCCCTCACAAATTTAATACAAAATTTATGGGATTTGTCGATGTAAACACATTACGCTTCAGTATGGAGTAATAAAATAAGTTTTATTGACAATACATAAGATCAAATGGCAAGAAAATGATTGTAGACAAATATTTCTTTGTAATCTCATTTCATCTGCCAGCGTTGCTGAATCATTATTGCTAGAAAATGTTAAAAAATGTGATGTACTGTTCGAATTTAGTACTGTCAACAGTAAAGATATAATTAAAACATTTAAAACCCTAGATATGAAGAAAACAGCTGATATTTGGGGTATTTCTGTTAAAATAATTAACTCCATTATTGATGCCATTGCACCGTATCTAGCTACTATTTACAATACTTGTATTGAACGTGGCGTGTTTCCTGACCTGATGAAGCATAGTAAAGTAACGCCTATATTTAAATCTGGATGTATAACTGATCCAAATAATTTTCGACCCATCTCAGTATTGCCAACGCTTAATAAAATTTTTGAAAAACTAATTTTAAACCAAATGTTAATTCATTTTAATTCACAGAGACTTCTCCATGTGAAACAATTTGGTTTTACTAAGGGTTGTTCAACAACGGATGCCGGTGTCGAATTAATTTAGAATATCTTCGAGGCCTGGGAGGAATCACAGAATGCACTTGGAATATTCTGTAACTTATCTAATGCCTTCGATTGTGTACATCATGCGACTCTGGTCAGAAAGCTGCGCCACTATGGCATCAAAGGAACTGCGCTCGACCTTATGAACTCCTATCTAAACAATAGGGTTCAAAGGGTTGACGTGAATGGCAAGAGATCTCCTGGGGCTCGTCTGGATATGGGGGTACCCCAGGGTTCTATTCTTGGACCATTTCTCTTCCTCATTTATATAAACGACCTGCCAAACCTCGTAGAAAAGAACAAGATAGTATTGTTTGCTGATGACACTTCACTAATATTTAAAGTGAAACGCTATCAAACTGAATATGACGATTTAAACAATGCTCTCTCTGATATTGTACATTGGTTCAGTGCTAATAATCTAATGTTAAATAGTAAGAAAACTAAATATATAAAATTTACGACACCCAATATTAAGAAAATAGAGACTGGTGTATTTATTTTGGAAGATGTCACGCCTTGGGAATGATGCGTTCGCTCCAGGCTTTCTCAATGTATAAATATATTTGTTATAAAAATTGGCGTTTAAAAAATCAAAGATAAAAAAGTAAAATATCCAAAAAAAACAGTCCCGCTGAGTTTCTTGCGCCCATTCTTCTCAGGTCTGGGTTAGGTCGTTTCCGAAAGGGTGGTAGATTCCGACGTTCAATAAGAGAATGTAAATTCCAACATTGAATAAAAAAATTTGACTTTGACTTTGACTAAGCTTTGAAATTGGGAGTTTCAAATAAAATGTGTTATTTATGAGTCTATCATTATATACACATAAAAAGCGCCTATCTATTTATTCGCGATAAACTTAAAATCTACTGAACGGATTTTCATGCAGTTTTCATAAATAAATAGAATGACTTATTACGAAGGTTTAAGTATATAATTTGTAAAGGTTTTATGTAGATTGGTTAAAATATAATAAAATTTGTAAAAAAGATTTTAAGCTGATGCAACCCTCTGATAGAATAAAGCTGAAAGATTTGAAAAAAACAACAAATTTTAACATAAACAGGCAAAGCAGTATCTGGGGCTTAAGATCCAGGAGCGAGTTGACGGAGCTCCTTTCTCCTTAACCTAACATTTAACCCCGACATCGCAACAACCTAACAACCTTGTTACCTAACATTTAACCAAGCTTATAATAATATCAAACACCTCAAATCTTTCAATATTGATTGCATGAAATTACTTGTCAAACTGCCTTGGAACTATCGGATCTGATTTAGTCAACCCTGTGGGATTAATTGAAGAAAAATGGACATTACTAGATAATCAAAAGTTACCAACATTGTTGTTTTAGCTGGTATTACTTATAGTATACAAA
Organism: Limenitis camilla; assembly: GCA_905147385.1. NCBI lineage: Eukaryota > Metazoa > Arthropoda > Insecta > Lepidoptera > Nymphalidae > Limenitis > Limenitis camilla. The sequence continues at coordinate 11,625,213 of LR990230.1, read as the reverse complement.
AAAATATTGAATTCTTCAATAAAATGAAACGAAATAGAACAAAACTGAATTAGAGAGCTTTTAAAAATCTGTGCGATGATATCTCCCATACAAGACATTTACATAGCTGAGTGACGTCATTCTGAATCCAATTAAACGAGCGGTCCAAGATGGCGGACTAGTTATTTTATAATATGGGTATCAATTGAAAGGGGGTCCTTTCAATTGATACCAATATTATGAGTGTGCTTTTTTGAGAATAATAAAATGACTATATTCAATATTCAATATGGCGGTCGGTCCAAGATGGCGGACATACAATTGGATTTAAGCGAATGTATTTTATTATCATAAGTAGTATTACTATTTTATAGCTAATTATAATTATTTAATTTTTTAATTTCTGTATTATTTGTTTCCTAAATTTCCTTCTTCTAACAGGAAGTCAAACTTTCATTATATCAGATGGAATTGACGGTCAATGTTCTAATAAAGTTAAAGCTAGCATTAAAACTTATATAGTCTGTTAATATGAAGTTCTTTTTATGGTCACCACAGAATGAACAAAGTGGTTTACTAGATCTTATAAAATACTGTTTACTGATAAAACTGTTTGATATTTTTAATATTGATATTAAATTAATACGAATATGATTTTAATATCGTATTTATTTATATGTTAAAGTGAGTTATGTTTTTTTCAGATTCTTTGATTATTCTTATTTTATTAAAATATCTTAGTAACAATGTACAAGTAATGAATTATTTAAAAAAATTGCACAACATACGATCTAAAATATCTTTGAATCTTCTTTCTGATCAAATACCTGATATGTTGTTATATGTCTGTAGATAAAAGAGACGATATAGTCAATAGTGCGGTTATATACATTATTTCATTTAAATCTGATGAAAGCAAAAAGTTATTAAGTCCAATCAAACCAGGGTGAATCGACTAATAACCAAATATAAAGTAGAAGATAATGAGATTAAATTAAACAACAAATTCTGTCGCTCTAGAGATTATATTTCATGTTTTATTTGTCTGTAAATTAATATTTTTTAGATACCATTATGCTCGTCCTTTGTTATTTCAAGCCATCAACAAGAATATCTCGTTTCAGTGAAATCTACATTGAACTGAAATACTATAGACTCATAAATAGTACGTTATTCACTTCGTGACTTAAAAATAAATTCTAATTACTGCTCGAGTAACGTAAGAACAATTTAATGTATAGCATTTTAGGAAGTAGATTATTTTTAATAATTTTTGAGTATTTTCACTCTCAAAAAAATAACATTTTACTTATAACTGCCGACTTATTAATAATATATTGGCGCGTAAGTTTGGTTAAGGTTAACCTAACCTTAGGTTAAAACAAATAACCTGGGCAATGGAGGCGATTGTTTTAATTGAATAAAGGATTTCTTAAGCTTACACCTTTGTCACAAGTTCAAGGCACTGCTTAGGTTCCTAATGGAATTGTAAGAGATCATAATCCTCCTTCTCTTTCTTATTTCCTCCGAGTTATATATTTTATCAATTGCAAGGTCTGAATTGTAAGGTCTACTTACATGACTTAGATTTAGACAGCAGTGGTAGCCTGGACTTTGACGTCTTACTCGGAATACCCATGATCTTGAGCACAAAGCGCTTAGCTTAGCAATTAAATATCGCTTGCTATAACGGTGAAGGAAAAGATCTTGAGGGAACTTGCACTCCTGAGAGTTCCCTAAAGTTGTCAAAGGTGTCAGAAGTCAGCCAAGTCGTACTAGGCCAGCGTGGTGGACCTAACATAACATCTCCCTAATTCTAACCAGACTTAGCAGTGGGCAGTTAACGGGTTGTGATGACGATGATGCTGATAACTTTTTTTTTTTATGGTGGATAAGGTGCAAACGAGCAGATGGTCCACCTGATAAGTGGCCACCATCGCCCATGGACATCGACCAAATAAGAGATACCCTTGTTTTGTCAATGCGTTGCATCCTCGAAGATAGAGTCGGGAGGGGGAGTGAAGAAGAAAAAATGCTGTGGTCTTAACGGACCCAGTTAGATTCCAGAGTCCACTAGATACGCAACATTAATGGGATGGGAGTGGGGAGGGGGTAAGTCTGGCCCACATGCGGCTCGAACGGAACGTGTCTATGACACTTGGCGGTCGGATTCGTATGCTGGTGGTCGCAAGCCAGTCGGGGAACAGATCCCCTACAACCAAGAGTGTGCTGGGTTACTCGGCTTTTACGAGATGCTCTCCCAGCGGCAGAGGGGAATAGTATTCTATCCCGTCCCCTCACGGGTACGGTATAATGATCGATGAGATTAGATTTACAAATAAAAAGACCATATTATTATAAGTCAATGTCTATATACTGATTAGTTTTGATTCCGAGAAGTTTCCTAATATATGTTCCTTTGAAGTTCTGGTATCAATGATATTGTATCGCTATAATGAGATGAAAATAAAAAGTCTATATTAATTGACAATGAAGTTAGACTCGACGTCCATATTAAATTTCTGTTTCTTTTTGAAGTTCGACCATTATATTCAATTATTTATTTTTATGTTACTCATCATATACAAAGTGTCTTTATTATTTTTATATTTCATTTGCATGTGTTGATTAGGTATTTGTTTGTCTGAAAGTCTCGTAAAATAAACATAAAACTGTGCTTTATTCGTGAAACTTTGAAGTCAGTCAGTCAGAGAAGATACTAAACTTAAAAATAAGACGAATAAATTATAATATTAAGAGTATGGGAGCTATACTGACAGACTGACAAACTCACTCTCACTTCAGCCACACCTCTGCTAACAAATAATAAAGTACATTACTCACGTGATCCTCGATGACGGAGCCCTAACACCACGCCACTAAACAACATTACACTATTAGTCTCAATACTTTAATAGGTACTTCACTTGAATGAATGAATAAAATTAACATAAATGATATTTTAAATAAAATGCAGATTTTGGTAATTTTGATATACTAGAAGAGAAAATTTGATCTGAATATTAATTGAATTTTAGTCTAAGATTATAAATATTCACAGATGACAAATAAAAATTAACGTAATTTTGAAATTTACAAGTCAATGTTAACTAAGTGTAACTTTAGAATTAAGTATTACTAGGGGCCCGTCCCGGCTTCGCACGGGTGGATATTTTATTTAAACATTTTGGGTCTCCCGCATTTCGATGCCTCCTCTCTAGCCGCGTCGCTCGCTGCGCTGCGTGGCGCTCCACACTAGCCCGGCCCGTCGGCGTGTATTTTTTGTTTATATTGATATTTTTAATTTCATAATATCTTTTGAACGGAATGTCTGATTTCAATAATTCAAAAATTAAACAACAGATATTGAAACAGTCTTGTTTACGAAATAATTTATTTGGATAACACTAGATACGATAGATTTTGATAGGCATTTCTATCAACTTTTAATATGTAAAAAAGTAGTTATAGTGACATAACTACAATAGTTGGACACATGGTCTCGCGAAGTTTTTTGTAGATATTGTTACGTTCTATAATATTGTAGAACATTTTTTTGTTCTATCATCAATACTTTCTGCAGCGCTTGCGGTGAAAGGCATTTTATGGCTAAATATTTTACACCTTTGGTTATTCCAACCAAGTAAGAATTTCTGAGGATCTCTCATTTTTTATAGTAATAAATATAGCCTACGTTAATCAGTGATAATGTAGCTTTCTAACGGCAAAAGAATTTTTCAATAGTTTTTAAGTTTATTCGTTACATACAAATATACAAATCTTTCCTCTTTATAATATTAGTATAGAAATATAGATAACATTTTTATTAATATTGTTAATGGTTAAATAATACAAGTTTTTATTATATTAGTCCTTAGATAAGAAAATATAACTATTTCGTCCTTTTTATTACGAATGATTGATGCCGAGCGAATGATTTTTGAATAATATTTTTGTTTATATAAAAACCAGCAACTCGCCCCGGCTTCGCATGGTTTCTCTACTATAATATGCTTGTATTATACTCCTACATATAAATTTCCTCTTGAATCACTCTGTCTATAGATGAAAACCGCATTAAAATCTGTTGAGTAGTTAAAAAGATCTAAGGGAACGGACAGCGGAAGCGACTTTATTTTATACTATGTAAGAATATACATCTTATAAATAAAATGTGTGCGGTGTTTGTTACCAAACTCTTCCGAAACGGTTCGACCGATTTTTGTGAATTTTTTTTTGCATATCAGGTAGGTCTTTTTTTTTTTGTTTTCGCGGAGGACTGCATTTACGCATACCCGACCAGCCCTGTGGGGGCTAGTCAGGTTATCAGCCAAACTGCCTTGTTTTTGAGCATGGCCCCGACCACACTCGGTAAAGACAGGTCGTCACCTATAGATGACACCAGGGCATGGCGTTGGGGCCCCCAGGCAGCGCACTCGGCCAAGGTATGGTGCGATGTGTCTATAGCCGCCCCACACTCATGACAAGCCGGCGTCGGCTCCCTCCGTGCAATTCGATACAGATACCCCCCGAAACAACCGTGTTGATTTTTTAGGGTCAGATGACCTAGTGGTACTTGAATGTTTTACTCGAGATGTCCGAGTTCGATCCTGGGCACACCCCCACGATTCTTCGGAGTTATGTGTGTTTTAAGCAATTAAATTTCACTTGCTTTGATGGTGTAAGAAAACATCGTGAGGAAACCTGCACTCCTGAAAGTTCCCCAAAAGTTCTTAAAGGTGTGAGAAGTCTGCCAACTCGAACTGGGAAAGCGTGGTCATCGAACTATGGCCTAACATCCTCATTCTGTGGAGGGAACCCGACTCAGCAGTGGGCAATTAACGGGTTGTGATAATAATGAAGATGATGAGTGTCTTGTTGTATGTGTATAGATGTTACTTCTTAAAAGAATACACAGGTACTTGTGTTAGGATGTAAGCCCGTTATTAAAATCTTCAAAGTCTTAGAAAAATCTACGACCAATAGGATTAAAAGGCTTCAACAAAGCGAGAAAGGATCTCTGATACACTAACTAGACCGTATAGATTTCTGTGAACTTAACAGATTATTCTACTTATCCCTTTCGTTATTTGTTTAGGCTTCGAAATACTGAAATCCCAAATTATTGGTCTCAGATGGACGTAGGAATTAAAAAGCTCTTTATCCCTTTCTATGTTGGATTACTTGAATGTTTTTTAAGGTAATTTAAATAGTATCTTTAATATTTCATTGTAAGCTTTCAATGGTCTAGATTAAATGGGGCCAAAAAAAGAATCTTTTTGAATGGTATATTGTGATAATAATAAATATTAATATTAAGAGGTACATCACCTCAATTTTAGATTTTTGTTTACCGAACGTTTCTTAAACCTCTGTATCTGTGTATCTGTCGGTGTCATCGTAGCGCCCATGATAATGAACCGATTGTAATGATGTTTTATTTGTTTAAAAGATAATTTTATCGAGATAGTTATTAGCTATAAATTGTGTTAATCTGGTCAGCCTTTTGAAGACTATCAGATCATTTCTAACTTGAGAGTTGCGTGACAATATTAATATAACAATCTTGTAATCTGTTTATAAATTTTGTTTTCAACAAAAATATTGATTTATACAAGTTGATTGCATATTTTTGAATGTATCAGTCGGGGGTAATTTAATTTAATAGTTTTACCCAATGACTCCTCAACCATCAAGTTAAAAAAATGACTACAATATATTTTTACAGATAAACCGTTTTTTTGGTTAACACAATTTTTACAATTTTCATGTATTAAATAATTCATTTACGACTTCACAGAAAATCTTAACATTTTTGGTTTTCAAAATTGGTTTAAGTTAAAATTTTGAATATTTATTTTCTTTATCGTATGACAAAAATCCAAAGAAGTCGACGATAAACTCAGGGTCCACGTGAAAATACTAAAGAACGAGGTGCAAAGAGAGACTTTGTATTTGATTTAACGTTTATATGAATACATACAAAATCTTAGGCTTTATAGAATGAAATGTGGGTAATGTTTGTTTATTTCTCTAAGATTTATTTTGTTAAACCCTTATAAAATTATTCAACAGCTGAGTATCAAACGCTGACATGGAAGTCGTTAAAATCCCGGATCACGTTTTACAGCATTACGCTTTAACGGGACAATGAGAAAAGTTACCAACTTAGGATATTGTTTACCGACATACATTTTTACATTTTGTTTTATGTAGTTTTTATTGCGGAACTTTGTCAGCAGTATATAGACTGAACAGTACTAAGGTCAAACAGTTCATGGGACTATAACTACCTAATGCACAACTTAATTATGTTATACTCAAACTCATACTATTTTATTTCAATTAGACTTTTGTATAAAAGTACTTTTGATTCGTCAAAAATTTTTTCGGTCAGTCAGTTTGTCTGAAGCTACCAAACAGCTCGGAAAGCAGTTTTCTGTTAAGAAGAGCCGGCCAGAAACTCAACAGTCGCTCTTTTCAAAAAGCCATGTTTACATAGTCTGTTATACAAATCATTTAGCTTGAGAGTCAACGTCACTTAGATTCCAAGCATTCTCATCATTTAAGTAATCCTATACATTATAGTATGCTTTATTTATTAATGATTTCTTGATTCAAGTTTTAAATTGTTGAAGTGGCAAGTCTAATATAGGCTGTGGAATCTTATTATAGATGCGAACACCAACCCTCATGAAACTATTATTTTCTTTGTGGAGTCGATAGAAAGGCGTTACAAGTTTATTTCTGTTTCTAGTATTAACTTTATGTTTGTCACTGTGTTTTGAATACGAATCGATATTCTGGTATATGGATATAAAATTAACGACTCATGTAATCATGATTCACACTGTGAAATTACTTGTCAAACTGCTTTTAATGTATGGACCAAATGTTACTTCCTAGCCAGCAGATACTATTAAGTATTTTTAACAATTTATGTTTCTGTATCAAGAAATTTTAGAAACTTATACCCAAGTTAAATAGCTAAATATATAATATTTTAAAATACATACTAATATTATGAACGCAAAAGTTTGTCTATTGGTTTATCCTTCTTCAACGCTGTAGTAAATGGTTGACGTATTTTTTTACTTAGAGATAACTGAAAGTAACTTAAGCTTCTTATCACTTGCTTTTTATCACCAATAATCTGGTTAACCCACTGTTTGTGCGATAATAATATAATATGTTTAACAATAAGGAAGCACATAGATATATTTACATAATGAAAATGATATGTTTGAGTGAATACTTGCATCCATGCATAGTTGGGACGGATCCCTAGTAGTTCATATAATTCATAAAACGTTTCTTTAAACATTTATTTTAACATCTTTATGTGCATTTAGAGATTTTACGTTTTATTGTTCCATTGAAACTTAATCAAAAACGTTTAATAATATACTTATTATAAAATTTAAATACTAAAACTGATGATGGAGCTCGAGAATATCGAGATTTTGCTTTAAAAGTTTGTTATACTTTCAATTAAAAGAATAAATGCAGCAATTTGACACTTAATAACATTTTTATAAAGAAAATGAAATGTGAGTTATCATAATAAAGCCAGTGACTGTTATGGTCCAATGATATGAGCACTATCCGGAGTTTTTATAGTAATGTACTTTTATCTCGCGTAATGTTCGCCCTCGCCCTTGACTGACCTTCGTAATGTTCGACATAACATGTTCTGTCAAGCCACAAAGGAAATTGAGCTTTGGGTAAGATTTTCTTGATCATTTCTTTTGATTTAGGTTTTACCATAATGATGATTAAAAATGTATAATGTTTATATATTATGTTGTCTGTATGACGGGGTACTATAAATAAACTATGAGTTGTGTAGGGAAAGTTTTGAGAAAATAAAAAACTAACATCTAACATATAGATAAAATATTTTGATTAAATATTTTCAAAGATGTTTCCGCAAACCTCTGTACAAAGTTTCACGCGTCTGAAATATTTCTTTCAGTCCGCCGCAGACACCTCTTCCACGGCCTTCTTGAACGCTGCTATCTCGTCTTCCGGCGATGAAAACTGTATCCCTTTCAGCAGATTTTTTTATTTTAGGGAATTAAAAGAAGTCACACGGTGCCAGATCAGGACTGTAAGGAGGGTGAGCCAAGACCCTGACCGGTATCGTGTCTAGGAAGTCCCTAGTTTTGAGCCGCAACGGAGCCCGTTGTTCGGTCGCTTGTTGCTCATTGCTGACAAATCTTCTGGCAGGCAGATTTAAATTTTTGAATCATATCACGCCACTATGAGGCTCGTGTGGGGCACCACTCCATACGAGCCACATTTAAAATCCATTTTTAAATGAGACACAATAATTGAATTTGGCTGTCGAAAAAATGTGGAGAGAAATTCGTGATAGATCTATGATAGATTCCTGCTAGATCTGAGCTGGTAGTTTTATGTTAGCAACCCAACTACTGGTTAGGGCACGTTTAGCAAATCTACTATTGGGAAACAGTCTTCCCTATTGTAATATACAGTCAAGCCAGCCAATCAGTGAAGTACATATAAAAGTATGAAAGAGTTTTCAATGAGCATATTCTACTCATAGTTTTGCCATAAGATGGTGCCACGATAACCAAATATAATTTTTTTCAGGCTGTAAAAGTAAAATGGATATAAAAAAGCTTATAACAAAACGTAAAACTCATTCAAAAGTAATAAAAATCACTTAATTTATTACTTAACTTTTAATAACTTCAGCTTTATATTTATTGTCCAGGCTACAGTGTCAGGCGACGGCTAAAATGTTCTATATAAAAATGGACAACGCAAATGAAAGTTTACTTTATTGTCTTTTTATTGTTCTCTAAGAACGTGTCTTGCATTGATAATTTATAAATAGTAGGTTGTGCTATAGCTAGGGTGGTGTGAGTTGTTCATTGATATGATCTTTAGAAAGAAGGCAATTTAGAAATTAACGTCAGCTATTTGTCTCAACAGAATTAAGAAGATATGAAATTATGTTAGTGAAATGTCGGATTATAAAATAAACTCTATTTAATCTGTTCAATTCAATTCAATTAAATTTTTTTAATTCCTTAAGCAGGGTATTACAGTCATCATGTTAATAGCTTGGCCGCATGCTTTGCCTTTACAATGGCGTTTTACACTTTTACATTATATTTTACTTAAATTATAATACATTACTTTGCGCTACAGCGGACTATATTGAGCTACATTGCACTGTTATGCTTTACATTGTGCTACAATGCGTTACACTGCACTAAATCACCTATATTATGTGTATTGTTTGTTTATTGCGAATAGGCTCTAAAACTACTGAACCGATTTTGAAAATTCTTTTACCGATAGAAAGCTACATTCCTTCCGGGTTACATAGACTATGTGGTGTTGCCATAAATATTATAATTAAAAAGATATGGTCATTTAAGAACCATAACGTGGCCATTTTATAAAGTGATGGTTTTCTCTGAAACTGAACTAGGTACATACCCGATTTTAATAAGTCTTTTACCGCTAGAATATTCCTGCTATACACTATTCTTGGCCCTTTTGTTACCACGGATAAAATTTAAAAAAATCTTTCACTGATAGGAAACTACACTAATCCTGAGTGACATAGGTGATGTAATGCCATATACATTTTTTAATTAATAGAATATGGCCATTTTGTTGCTACTTTAATTCTGTGATCTGTGTATTACACTGTTTTAATTTTTTTTTTTTTTAAATTGCCTTATATTGCACTTAATCAGTTACATTACACTATTATGTTATACGTTGGGCTACAATGCCCTGCACTACACTAAATCTCATGGAATCATGTCTTATAATTCAATGATATTTGTATTATAATGCTTTAAATGGTCATATATTGAACAACATTGCGCTATATTATTTCATTACTGTATGCTATTCTGCATTGCGCTATATTACAATATATTTCATCGCGTCACATAGAATTGGTTCAAATCGCATTCGTGTAATTATATAAATAAAATTTTTTTTAACAATTAAATTACAGATATATTTGTCTGTAAGCAGTACTTATCTAAAATATATATTATTTTATTTTCAGAACTTACATTACTTCGCGCTACAGCGAGCTACATTGCACTACAATATTATAAAGAAGTTATTTACTTTTGTTTGCTTATAAGAAGTATTTAATATTACCTACAGCTATTTATTTATAATTCCATAAGGATTTTAATAATAAAAAATATTAGAACCATAGATTTGTAATTCATGCTAGTATTAAAATAGATATAGTTAAAGGACATTTGACCTTTCAACATATAGAATAGACACATACCAAGTGATACGCACAAAAACATCAGTGTGAATGCTCTCATTTACCGCTCATCGCACACAAATAGTCGTTAGATAAGTCTGGAATTAGTTGGGATAGTTATCTCGGTTTACCTTTACTTTTCTGGTGATCAAAACTGATAGTCATGTGTAAAAACAAGGTTTAAACGTTAACTTTGTAATTAATGATTAATTAAATTCAAATTATCCACGTTGTCGCGTTGTCGAAAACAAAACGCTTAAATTTTAATAATGTAACTATAATTTTATAACTGTAATTTTCAGTTTTGGAAAGAGGAAAAGAAACAAAACCTAAAATAAGCCATAGTTTAGAAAGAGTGGTTTGCTCTATAATTTTATTATGCGCTCTCCCTCACTCCTATATGTATATAAAACAATTTACACATCTACTTCCGTGTAAAATAAAACACAATAAAATCAAAATACTTATATTATATAACATTTATAGTTCTTACATATTGAATGAAACTTTTTCTTTATTTAACTGTTGACTATACCAGTATAATGATTGTTTAATATATATAGGGCAATGACCTCTTTTCTTCGTTATAGTAGCTCACTTTAGGTCTGAGCAAAAATAGTAGGGGAAAATTGCGCATTGTGTGTGACCTTTACTATTTTGACAAATAGCAGGTGCGCGGGAACTGAAACGTCGCATAAGAACCAATCGGGTGTGGTGCGGTTCTCTCGACTTTTGGGCATTCAAGGTCAAACCTATATTTACGTGCTGGTAGCCACTCTACCATGGGAACAGAGTTCAAGAGTACATTAAGAACTCTAGATATGGTGCTATGCTATAGATTATGTATATCTCAGAATCTGACCAATTTTAACAGCAATTTTAGAATCAAACTTACATTTTTTAATTTGAGTTAAAATAAACAAAAAACAAGCGAAGTAAATTTATTGACAAGCAATACCATCCATCACTGGTTCGCTACAAATTTTTTAATCCAAAGGTAATTGAATAGGAAGACGAAAGATTGATTAAGATTGATTTTTACTTAATAATATGTTGTAAGAGTTTTTTCGTCAAACGACAAAGTGTATGTAAATCGAAGTTTCTGGACCTGAGAGTATGAAAACACTTGGTTGGGTTGATTAGGCACTTTTAAGGTAGTTTTCTTCCGATCAACTTCCATCACAAAACTATTATAAGCTCGGTTCTGATAATTCAGCGCCAGTTTAACGATTTATTTTTGAAGTAAATACTGACATCGTGATATGTAAAGTTACTCTTGTTGTGATTTTTATTAATTTAATATTTTACATACCCGCTTTAATCAAAGCACCTACCAACTTCGTATTAATAATATAACATCTCCCTTACATTTAAAAAAAAATTAAGATGCTAATATATATTATACAGAGACTAAACATTTTTAAGAAATTTTACAATTTATTATGTACAATGTTTGTTATTATTATATAAAATATAATAGTAACAATGTCTTTATTTTTTTTTTAATATTATTATATGTTTAATATACGTAGTATGAATTATATCTGTTTATTATTAACATTATTATTAACTTACACTAAGCTGTTTAAATCTTCTACGGAGTCTCAAACGTATTAAAAGTATTTTCCTATGATACTAATATGATGATGTTTGTTACTAAATCACGCAAAAACGGCTGAATGGAATTCAACGAAATTTGGCACAAACATACTTTATAATCTGGATTACCATTTAGGTTACTTGTTTATCCCGGAAAAATCATAATTCCTGCGGGATAATAATAAAACATTTTCTGAATGCATGGATTATTTTTATATAACTTTATATTAAAAGTTATTATACTTTTAAATCAAAGTATATGTAATAAATTACACTAATGCAAAGCCGAGGCGGGTCGACTATATACTTAATAGGTCTTAGAAAATTACCATTTGGGAAACTGTACTAAGCGAAGATGGATCCGGTTCTGATATATTATTTATGAATATGTAAGGAATTCATGTCTATTTCAGCACGAACAAATTACGTTTTCCTAAGAAATCCAATCCGCTTCTCTTAATATAATTTTCTTGAAAGGAAGACATTTAAAATGACATCACAACAGAAGCTAATGCGTTTGCTTTCTCATGTTTATTTACTCTCATAATGCGGCGCTACTGGTATATTATTAAGTGTAGTGCTATACTACATAATATATTTCTCTATCTTTTTTTTAAAATATATTTTTTGAGTTTTTCATAAGTGATGAAAAAAACTTGTACAATAACTTTTTTCAAATGATAATTGTTTGATTATATACGTATTTTTTGAATGAAATAACTTAATTCAAAAAATACGATTATCAAGTGAGGAAAATATAAAACAAACTGACCCAAATAAATCAAATCAGATTGTGGAAAAGATGTGTTAGTTTTCTGGTTTCAAATTACTATTATAAATGTAAAAACTTTAGATGTTTGTTAAAAAAAAACGGTGATCAATGAAATTTAGCACGTAGATACTTCATGAGTTTTTACACATACTACTTTTTATTCCGAAATAAATGCAAAGATGGGAAGAATGGAGTTGTCACACAAAGACATATCAATAAATTCAAATGAATCATTTCATATAGTAATAATAGCGTCTACTATTATATACTTATCTATACTATTATATAAAGAGGAAAGATTTGATTGTTTGTATGTTTGTATATTTGTATGTTTGTATGTTTGTATGTTTGTTTGTTTGTTGCGAATAGGCTCTAAAAGTACTGAACTGATTTTGAAAATTCTTTCACTGATAGAAAACAACACTATTCGTGAGTGACAAAAGTGATTTAGTGTTGCCATATACATTTTTTAATTAATAGAATATGGTCATTTTGTTGTTACTAATTCGATTTTTAAAATTCTTTCACTGATAGAAAACAACACTATTCGTGAGTGACAAAAGTGATTTAGTGTTGCCATATACATTTTTTGATTAATAGAATATGGTCATTTTGTTGTTACTAATTCGATTTTTAAAATTCTTTCACTGATAGAAAACAACACTATTCGTGAGTGACAAAAGTGATTTAGTGTTGCCATATACATTTTTTGATTAATAGAATATGGTCATTTTGTTGCTACTGATCCGATTTTTAAAATTTTTCATTGAGAGAAGTCTATAGTATTTCCATCTCTTCCACTTATAACACTATCATTGTCTCTCATCCTCTCTCTTTAATTCTTCTCTCTCTCTCTCTCTCCATTACCTATTCAATTTTATTTTGGCTATGTCCTCCCTCTCTTAGCATCTGTCGCTTTTCTTTTATTTTTGTTTCTATTAATTTTCTTTTTATAACTTTTTCTCACTGTCTCCCTTTTGTCAAATAATGAAAAACTACACAATTACAGAGTGACAATTTAAGGACATCAATTGTAATATTGTTTTAAATGTCCGGAGCGAAGCGAGGGCAGCCTTCTAGTAATATTATAAATGCAAAAGTTTGTATGTTTACAACGTAAAAACGGCTTAACGAATTTCATTGACATTTGGGGCACAGATAGTTTATAACCTAGAATAAAATATTTTTACTTTTTTTTTGGAAACTTAAGGGATAAAATCAGAAATGATATTATCCGAAAAAGAACTGAAGTCACCGGCAGAGCTCGCAGAGTAAGTCAGCTGAAGTGGCAGTGAGCTGGTCAAGTTTGTCAGACGTCTTATGGACGTTGGAGCAGACGTGTCCTTGAGTGAAGACCATGTATCATATTTCGTAGCATAGGACCGTGCCTGTTGGGCAGATGACCTTAAGAAGATAGCCGTGGTAGACGTGGATGAGGGAGACGAAAGATAGAATAATGTGGCGCAAATTGTGAGAGATCTATGTCCAGCAGTGGACGACGAAAGGTTGAGTTCATTTATTATATTTTTATATTATACATTGATGATATAAATATAAATTTAGAGGCAAACCCATTTAAGAAACCGAAGCAGAACGCTTTTACATCACGTCAAAAAGACTGATTGTTTTTGAGACGGTAATTGATGAGTCCTGGCACACTCAGGTCAGTGCCGATAAAACGAAAATAAAAACGATATTTTTATATACATTACTGTTGATGTAAGGATAACAATGCAGTTGTAAATGTACTGAACTCGGTCAAGGGAGTAATTCTTTAAATCTTTCTTAAATGGTACAGATTTCAATGAATTTCCACTTCTTATTTTCTCAAAAAGACTGATGTTTAACTATATTTATTCAAAATGTTTTCCTAAATACTATTTAGCTATTCGTTTATGTCTTTGTACGTTTTTAATAAAGAGAAAAATTGGAAAATTATCAAGAGAGACATTTAAAAATATTTTTATCTATGAGATTTTATTATTAAAATAACGTGTACTCTTATAAAACTAAATAAAAAAAATACTTACACAAAAACCACTGAATGTTTTGCGAAATTTAACAAACGAGTTAAATTTCGCAGTAGAGGGAGTGAGATGAGAATGAGTGGATGAGTGATTGAATGGATGAATGGGATTTAAGAAATAAGAGAGATTGGGTAAGTCGTAGTTGAGTTAGGAAGGTAAATAAGGTAATAAATGAAGGAGTGAATGAGTGGCTAGGTTAGTGAGCAAGTAACTACAAAAATGAATCAATAAGCAGTAGATTCATTTGATTATAAAAATATGTTTGACAATAAGAATAAGACTTGTAAACAAAAATACAGTAATTTTAGTGTACTCTATGGATATTTTATTAGCAATGCGTATAGTAAGTGCGAGAGTGCTAGTAAATAATAAACAAACAAGACAGGCAAATAATAGGAGTATCGGATACGTTACTAGAAACGTATACGAGTAGTGTTGTGCTAAGAATTATGTATTTAATATCTTTTGCTTTTCGGAAGATACATTTTCACTATTTAGAAGTTATAACTGTTGAGTAATTGAGCGAGTCAGCTATTCAATGTGAGTTACTTAAATTTTAATAATTTATTAACATTGAGACATCAGACATTGTTTAAAATAAATGTTGCAAGACAGGAGGATGCCCATTTCTGTATAAAAGTCCAAGCAGTACCTGGGTCGTGGGTCGACCATCGACCCTCGGGTCGTGGGTGCACAGAGTGGGGGCTCGGCGTACTTTCGTTAGCGACCCTGTGGAGGACGGCAGCTGACATACCGCGAGCTGCCGTAGGCACCAACAGGTATCAGTGCATGTTTGCTCTTTCTAGACGAGCTTCACAAACCACGAGTGGAGCATGACATATGAGAAGAACAGCGGATGCATTTCAACCGATTTCCCGCGGTTCTTCGTCGTGTAGAGGGCGGAAGCAGCAGGGGTTTTAGTGGGTACAAATCCTACATAACCCGGCTCTTCCCCGGAACCGGGTATCTTAAGAAGATTTCCCCTGCGTGAACAAAAAAAAAAAAGGTTAGGTTAGCCTTGTGTTAGGTTAGGTTAATATTAGTCTAATCTTAGGATTAAACAGTGAAACTAAGCAGTGGAGGTGAGTGTCTCGATCGAATAAAGGAATTCCTTAAGCCTACACATTGGTCACAAGTCCAAGGCACTGCTTGGGTTCCTGTCATTAAAAGATCATAATGATTAATTATATCCTGACCATATTGCGCCCGTATAGCTTTTGAGATAGGCCATCCAACCGTTTCCTTTTTATTTTAATATCCGATATATGTTATTATATATAACGGTGATTACACTTATGAATGATTCAAAATGTTCATCCCTTGACACTACAACAGCGGGGTGTTATAGGTTTAACGTCTCGATACCTTTCTTTCGATGTCAAGTATCCATCAGACTCGATTATTAAACTTTTTAAAGTACGTAACGATAAGTATATACGATATCATTGCTTCATACCGTTTCCACAACATTATATATTATGTTGTACTGTCTCACATCATTCACTATGTTGGCGGCGAACTCTGAAACGATATTTATACCAACAAACCTCATAAAACACCTTCATTTGTAGAGTTATTTATGATTAACATTTGCTTGTGTTAACTATTACTATAATTTGTATTTGATAATTTAAATTTGTACTGACTAATTTATATTCTCTGGTATGTAACTAAATAGATTAATTAGATAATTATAGCTTGATCGATAGTATATATGATCATTTGTTACCTTTATGATTAAGAAATAAAAAAAAATAAAATAAAAAAAGAAGACTAAATATTTCAGTAACAAGACTGTTATTAGAAGCGTGATTGCAAAAATATTCACTATCTTATTTTTTAAAGCTAATTCTAGTGATATTAAACGCTTGAAGTTTGTATTTCATAGTTAGTAAAGTGTGGTAGCGTTAGTGATATCACTTTATAACTTACTCCGCAATAAGCTTGAGTTTGTTTGTTTAGGACTCATATTAAGTAAGTTTTGATTGGAGCTGCGAAGGAGTATGATAATAAGAAGTGTTTACCTTTCTTTGAAATACCACTTGTGTATCAAACAACTTTAGAATATTATGTTAACCTATCATATGTAATATACTGAATGGAATATGTGATATAAACATTTTACTATAATTACGCTAAAACGATTGAACGGATTACAATGAAATTTGGCACACAGATATTTTATGACCTGGATTAACATAGGTTACTTTTTATCCCGAAAAATTCAGAGTTACTGCGGTATAATAATAAAATATTACTTTACCATCGTAAGCACCTGAATATTTTTATTTAACATAGAGTTAGAGAGGAATGATAGCGATTGCTGTACAGCAATATGTATATACACATGCAATTTAGACAGGAAGCCGGAAAGCGCCTTGGACTTGCGACCAAGGTGTAGGATTATAGGCCTTTTATATTACTATAACGCTTCACTTCGGTTCCCGAACACTAACTACAGTAGATAATAAAGCTAACTTACGTGGACCTCAAGAAGAGTGACTTTGATCACGACACTATAATAACTTCATAACATAAAATACAGACTTTTGTTTTACTGACTTTTGTTTTGCATCCCCAATAACGATCTACTTTAGTCGATAAAAGTTAAGTAAAGTAGCTTTCCAGTTGTTATCTGCTGTCAGCCAAACCGCATTTATATTTGCTGTATGTATTATTGACAAATACATTTCTCTGCTGCATCCCGTCGCAAACATATTACAGTTTAAAACGCTGGACATATTAAGATGTGCAGAAAATGTACAAACAATAGCCACTGCAGTTGTAGAACACAGGCGTTCCGCGGAACAAAGGAGTGAAGATTTAATCAAATCAGCTGAAGAAATTGCTTCAGATTTAACTTTCAGCTGCGTTTACCTAGAACAGTAAGCCGCTCAGCGAGTATTTTCGTCATTCGTTATACGTGCCCTATTTGGATTCTTTATCTTCTTCATTAGATGCGAGATTCGATAAAGATTATTCATCAGCTTTTACATTTTCAGTGTTGTGGCGAGGAACTGTTAAAGTCAAATTAAGGAATGGTGTTATAAAAACAATCAGTGACGTTTACTATGTTCCTAATTTAACAGTTAATTTATTGTCAGTAAGTGCGATGGTCAGTAAGGGTTTTGAGGTTGTATTCTGCTCCAGTACTTGTCAAATTCTTGACAATGGGATATTTGCGGCTTATGCAATATTAAAAAATGGGTCTTATGTTCTAGACACTATTAAATTAAAATCTGGGGGGTGTAATTCTGAAGTTATTTTACAGGATTCATCAGCAGCACATACAGTTAACCTCAAAAGCTTGAGTGTATCAAGTGGTACTCCGGAGGACACTAATGTCACAGAAAAGGTATGGCATCGTCGACTCGGACATTTAAACCGAAGAAGCATGGAACTTCTTAAACAAGGTATGGTGACTGGCATTTCTTATGATAGCTCAAATTTTGAACCATGTGTTTCATGCATTAAAGGAAAGAAAAGTAAATTACCATTTCCAAATAAAACATATAATAGGGCAACAGATGTGTTAGGATGAACAAGGCATAGGTCCACATATAGATATATGTGGACCTATGCCTTGTTCATCTTTTAGCGGAGCAAGATATTTCTTACTCTTCATAGATGATTATACCCGAAAAAACTTTGTATACTTTTTAACAAAGAAAAGTGAGGTTTTTGATAAATTTAAACAGCTTAAGGCATTGGTGGAAAACCAAACAAATAAAAGGATACAAATCCTTCGAAGTGATAATGGTGGAGAGTATACTGGTTCTGTTTTTCAGGCATATTTGAAAACGAATGGTATTCGACATCAAACGACTGTGCCAGACTCTCCTCAGCAGAACGGGCCAACAGAATCATTCTAGAGGCAGCGAGGTGTATGCTGCAAGATGCTAGGCTAAGAAAAGAATTCTGGGCTGAAGCTGTTAATACAGCTGTGTACATCAGGAATCGTTGTCCCACCAAGACAGTCTTGGGGAGTACACCAGAGGAGAAATGGAGTGGCAAAAAGGTATCATTAGATCACTTTCGTGTTTTTGGTAGTATGGCCTATGCATTGAATCCAAAACGATCAAAACTAGATTCAAAATGCAAGATCTACATATTTGTTGGTTATTGTGATGAAACAAAAGGATATAGATTAATTGATCCAGATAATCCAACAAGATGTATTAAAGCCAGAGATGTATCATTTATGGAAAATAAAATTATTTCAAATGTATCACATGATGATAATGACCTTAATGATGGTTCAGTACATATATTTACACAAATTAATAATGATGTAGATATAGGTAATGAATCTACTCAATCTGACCCAAGATCTGTACATACAGAGTCATCTATTATAGGAGGTACGTCTGATGATACAAATTTAAATCAAAGAGATCAAGATCACAGACAGAGTACAATCATAATAGATGATTTTGATGGATCCAGCAGTGAGTACAGTAATCCTGCGGATGAACTTTATATTCCAGAGGAGGAGGAAACGGAGGGTTCTGATTCGTCCACACTGCAGTCCAGTTTCTTGACAAAGACATCAGAAGTAGATACTCCACAAACTGTACAAGAAGCATTCGCAGGGCCAGACGCTAACCATTGGAAACAAGCAATGGCTTGTGAGTACAACTCTTTTATAAAAAACAAATGTTGGACTTTAACTGAGAGACAGAAATCACAAACACCTGTTAAATGTAAGTGGGTTTTCAAGGTCAAACGTGGATTAAATGGTGAGGTAATAAAATATAAAGCACGATTAGTGGCTAAAAGTTGCTCACAACGTTATGGAATAGATTATGAAGAAACTTTCTCTCCTGTAGTAAGATACTCAAGTTTAAGAACTTTATTAGCCATAGGAATTCAATACACTATGGATATTGAACATCTAGATGTAAAAACAGCTTTTTTAAATGGGGACTTACATGAAACTGTGTTCATGGAGCAACCAGAGGGTTTTAAAATAAAAGGCAAGGAACATAAAGTATACAAATTACATAAAGCCATTTATGGCTTGAAACAGGCTTCAAAAGCCTGGTATGAAAAAATTAGCTATGTTCTATGTAAAAAAATGGAATTTAGCAGATCATAATAATTGCATTGTATGTTGATGATATAATATTATTTTCCCGGTGTAATGAACATGAAAAATTCAACATAAAAGACCAACTAAAGAAAGAATTTGAAATATCCGAGTTAGGGCCAGCTCACCAAGTCCTGGGTGTGAAATTATGTAAACAAGAGAATAAGATTACTCTTGATCAATCCAATTACATAAATATGTTGTTGCAAAAATACAAAATGGAAGATTGCAAAAGTTCGAATACCCCTATGGAAACAGGACTGAAACTTCCCAAAGGAAATCAAAAAGATGATAACTATGACTATAGAGGTCTCATCGGTTCTCTAATGTATATAGCCGTTTGTACTTGACCGGATATTGATTATGCAGTCAGTTACCTTAGCCAATTTAACGAGTCCTTTACTGAGATTCACTGGAAAGCAGCCAAGAGAGTCCTGCGATACTTGAAAGGTACATCGGATCTTCGCTTGACTTTTGAGAAGGGTGACCTAGATATTACTGCATATGCAGATGCTGGGGAAGCAATGAAATTGACCGCAGGTCATATACTGGCTATGTCTTCAAGGTAGGTAAATCAATAGTGTCTTGGGAAAGTCGCAAGCAAAAAACAGTAGCTCTTTCAAGTACTGAAGCGGAATATATATCTCTGTCAGATTCATGTAAAGAGGGTTTGTTTTTACATACTTTTTTAAAGGAAATTACAAATAAAGACTTGGGAATAATAATATATAATGACAACCAGTCTGCACAAAAATTATGTAAAAACTCATTACTTCATGCTAGAACAAAGCATATTGATGTTAGGCATCATTTTATTAGACAGTTGGTAAATAATAACACAGTTGTTATTAAGTATTTATGTAGTAGTGATATGTTAGCTGATATTTTAACTAAATCATTGTGTAAAGATAAACATAATAAGTTTGTAAAACAGCTGATGTTACTGTAACTTTAAATTATAAAAAAAAAAAAAATTGAATATGTTTTAATTTATGATTAAAACAACATGTTGAGTATTTATTGTTTATTAACATTATCTAATTATTTGTTGTTGTTTAAGATAAGTAAATTTGTACAACAGTAATTCAACATGATTGTATTTTATTTTTGTTTTGTTTTGTATTGGTTTAAGCGCCAGTGTTGGAATGTAAACACAATACAACTTAATGCAATTTGAGTGGTAACTTATAGTTTAAAGTGTGGCAACACTCTCTCTCGCTTCAGCTGTCATGTGCTTTGTACTGTGTGTGATCTCGACAAATTAAATCCTTGCTAAAAGAAGTACATCCTGTTTTCTTTTGCTCTTTTAATCCTTCAGGTAGTTCTTTTTCTGTTATTTAAGTATACCCTCGAGTAAAAAATATATAACCTTTTTTTGCGATAGATTAGAGTCAGTGTCAGTGTTTTAGCGTACATGAAAATAGTGAAATTAGTATTATATTGTCGTGGTTAAGGTCACCCTTCTTAAGTTTAGGAGGTATTATAGTTAGTGTTCGGGCAGCGAAAGGGAGCCTTTTTGACCAATTACAGTAATTGGTCAAAAAGGCCTTAAACCTTACACCCAGGTTGTAAGTCTAAACCGGCTTTCTGTCTAAATTGCATGTGTAATGCTGTACAGTAATGGGTATCATTCATCTCTCATTCCCTGACAGTATTTCAACACGGATTCGCTAAACATTTTCAAAGTTTCAAGCAAATGATGTTTATAAAGCGCCATAACTGGAAATATTTAATGAAAACAAAGGATCCTTATACTTAACAGATACATTTTAATATACTAAGTTTTATTTCATAAGGTTAGGAAGGAAACGGATATAACCATTAAGAGATTTGTGATCTGGTATATAATACTAGTCGACCCGGCCTAGTGCTACCCGGATGCAAATTATCACGTGTATTTAAGTATAATTTTGTCATTTTAATTTTCATCATAATATTGAACATGTAGATTCACGCGAGCCCAAACGTTATGCATAATTAAAAGTCCTGACCTCGTGATTATTGTTTCGCCCGCCCAAAGAACATAGTTTACGTACTTAGGGTTTTCCTCCAACTGCTTGAGGTACCACTCACAGAAGTTCCACCTGGGTGCAAAATCGGGGGGTATCAGCTCCTGTGTACGGCGATAGTGATAAGGGTGATACCGAATCTTATTCCGGCTCGACTTGTAGTTGTGGTCGGCTCTTCCTCAAAATGCTTTTTTTTTTTTTTATAAAGATTACTAGCAGTATGGATCACATACTACTATTCCCTTTACCCCTCCTAGTAAGCTAATAAATAGCTGTGACCGTGAAGCCAACGCCTGAACCACTGAGCTACTGACACTAAACACTAATTCATCCTCCCTGGCGTCGACTGTGCTTGGACGTCCACTTCCAGTAGACCGATGAAAAGAGCCGGTGGAATGTAGTCGTCTTGACATGTTCAGAAAACACTGGTACGAAGGCAGCCGTCGCTGTTCATTGGGGGTCTACCATCGATTAATCATTGCACGGTTTAAATTGCTATCTTTATGGCCTACGCATAAAATCATATCGTAATATTCAGAGATAGAAAGCATCGTTATTTTGCAAAAAAATTTTGAAAAAAAAAACTCGAAACAGTTGTAGGATATCTATTAGAAGATTTGAAATTGACAACATATTTTTTTTTCCTTTTTGAAGCTAGTACTTGAGACCTTGTATTGAGGTAGCAAACATATATGAATGAAAAATAGAAAAACTATTAAGAAAAGACAATTATTAGGTAAAACGTACCTAACGTAGGCCTTTCTGTTTAATTATCTTTGTTCCCTGACATGACAGCTTACTAGCGTTGACAATAGTTTTGGCTTAGATAAATAATTAATTATATTTTTAACGGGGTATTTTGTAACACGTTGTATATATGGCAAACTCCCATACAAACTTTCATCTTCTATTGCTATATCGATATATCGGAGACGCACCTCGACATACACTTCATCCCCTTTTTCAAGCCTTTTTTATTTTTCACAATGAAACGTAGCCTATTTCCATTACCAAGACTAACTTTGTATCAAATTTCATGAAAATCGGTTCAGTGGTTTAAGCGTGAAAGCGTAACATAGAGACAGAGCGAATTACTTTCGTATTTATAATATTAAGTAGGGATTTTTAGTTGCAATTACCAAATGTAATGATAGTTAAAGTTTTGGGGATTTTGAGGTTTTGCCTAGATTTTATTTTAAAGCTTAAAAAAATATAGTAAGATGTATATATAAAATGTACACGATCAAAATTTAAAGAGTTAAAATGTAGAACCTTTATAGAATAAACGATTTAAATAATTGAATTGAAAATCACAAAGAAAGTAAATCGTAACAACTTAGATTTTAACTTAATTTACAAGTCAGGATAAAAGTAAATAATTTCAATTATTTCTTTCTGGGTTTAACGAAGCAAAAACTTTCCTCAAACACTTTTTACCTCTTCTGATTGGACGTCTTTTAATTTTTCTCTGATTTCTCATTCTAATTACCAGTGATGTTTTTGAAGTGTTTTTAGCTTTCATTAATTTGAAAAAATATGAATAAAATTAAAATCTAATAACTTTAAAAAAGCTTTATATACATATAAATTTCTGCTTCTCTAAAACAGCTTTAGGGATTTGGATCAAATTTTGTATTTAGATTAGATTTCTCTTTTTAACTATATACACGGTAGCTTAAGTGCACAATAATACTTATAGATGGAAGGGCGAGCAGTCCTTGAAGTTTACGACCTAGGTGCAGGATTAATAGGCCTTTCTACTATGCATAAATACTCTCCCTCAACCTCCTGGTCCTAATATTTAACACTTCTTCAGCAAAACAGCAGTTACACAAAAATCATCCTTTTTATGATATTAATTAAAGATGAGGGATCTTTCCAGTAAGCAGTGATGGCCCAGTGGTTGAGACTTCAAGTCTTACTCGGGAGATCCGAGGTTCAATCCTGGGCACACACCTCTGACTCTGAGTTATGTGTGTTTTAAGCAATTAAATATCACTTGCTTTAACGGTGAAGGAAAACATCGTGAGGAAACCTGCACTACTGAGAGTTCCCAAAAAGTTCTCAAAGGTGTGTGAAGTCTGCCAACCCGCACTGGGCCAGCGTGGCGGACTATGGCTTAATACCCTCCTCATTCTGAGGAGGAGACCCGGCTCAGCAGTGGGCCATTGAAGGGTCGTGATGATGATCTTTCCACTATAATGACGACAGGTGGAGTCGTAGGCCTGTGTTAATAATTAAACCTCCCTTTAAATAATTTAATAAAGCTTACGTATTAGATAACTGTGCTAGTCAAATTCCCCAAGGTTTCTGTATAATAGGGATTTAGAGAAACACTACTTTGTCGTTGCAAAACTTATTTTCCCCATACATCGTATGCAGAAAAAAAATTATGACGTACTTACAAATTTTCATTTATCAAATATTTTTCTTCACTCATTCCTTTGGATTCCGATTTGAGTAACCACATAAAAGAAATTTTAAGTTTTCACATCTTCACATAACTTCAGGTTCACGCCTTTCTGAGCAAAAGGGACAGACAGTCCAATAGAGGTTCATTTTGAGGTACGAAACCCTTAAAAGCGAGTTAAAACTTAACGCTATCTTGAAAATCTTTAAACTACTAACATGCTATTGCATATAAAGAAAACTTGCAACTCAACATTTTGTGAGAATACCCTACATCATAAAACTATAAGGAAAAAGTTGTGTTTACCTATACAAATGAATGAAACTGGAGTAAATACATTACTTTATATGATAGGATGTAACAAACATAATTTTTAATTGTTTCCGATAAATGTAAAGAACGGAAACGTGCAATAATGTATTCTGAATTTATATGAACTTATTATGCTACTCTATAATATTTCCTTTCCTATATAAATCTATATAATTGAACAAAAGCAGCAATGATAGGACTCGCTGTACTGAAATGAAAAGACACGACTAAAACCACGAAGAAAAGCTAGTAAATAAATAAATCTAAGAATACCAAGTGATGGAGAAGCTAATAGAGTATAAGCCTATAATAAAACTAGAAGTTTAAAAGCCTTAGATAATTCACATCATTGCCGCAATCCAATTTCAGCTCTAATTCCACCGCGATCCAGTCAGGTAGTTAATCTCAGCAAATCGCTGACATACGTTTAAACTGAGATTGCTCTAAATTCTTGCTTACATATCTATATGATAAGTATGATCAATAGGTTTAACCTTTGAATAAATTATTTCAATTATCTTTTGTCTCCTATAAACTCAAATTTTTTTAACTTATTTAGAGATGAATCATCAAATATTATATACCATTGCTGTTAGCATTATATAAGGAATTATGTACTTAATCTAATCTTTCTAGACCCAGTAATTAATCATTAAAACCTTACAAATAATAATATATTTCATATCAAGAACAAAATAACGCTTTTCGGTACGCAACTCCATTTTATTATACTTCCAACGCACAATATTTTTTATTATAAGAACTTTCTTTTTCAAAATCTTCTTTAAAATAACTCTAATACCTAATGTAGTGTAAAAAGAAATTCCATAACCAACTAACCATTAAGTTATGAGGTGCTTTATAGTTACTTGGTATAAAGTGGCCAGAAGTTTTTTATCAACAAAAAGGCCGAAAACATCGTCGGCTGTCAATTTTTGTAAGTTATTTTTAAAATCATTAAAAATAACCTAACCTATAATATTTACTACCTAATTAAGTTCAAGTTTCAACTCCAATTTCGAGTATTATTTATCTTAAATCAATATCTATATTCTAAACAATTGTTTACATCGAAAAGTTAGTATTGTCGATCTGTTTTGATGTGAAAGATGGAGGAATCCAAATGACCTCGTAAAGTGCGCCGTAAAACCTGTTGGTACTTCAGGGGATTCTGTAAGTCAAGGGCGGCCAAGGTTACTCTTGTTTTTTGCTGACTTTTCCGCATATTTTTACCTCATTCATTGAATAAATTGCGTACATTTGGAGATACTTGCGTCATTTGCTAACATATTTTTTTGTTTGTACCATTCTGCTGAATAATATTTTTTCTTAACAACATGATATTGTAATAGCGTTGACAATTAAATGTTGCCAACAGTTCTGTATGTGGATAAAGCGTTGCTAACATTTGTAACAACAATTACTTAGAATGAATGTCTTATGAAATTATTCTCACTCACTAACTTATGTAGACAAGCGTCTGTTTTTTTCTATAATAGTTAAGTTCCAATTATACTATTTTCTTAAATTCTAATATTAATCCCATTTCAGAAATGAGACGGCTCTCAAAAAACTTATTTGATCTAAGGTTTAGTTCAGCAAATTATTTGGGTCTATCGAATCCTTTGAATGAAGAAGATTTTTTAGATCGGTAATAGTTTTTCTCGCTTCAATATAAAAGATTCAAAAAAGATTTTATATTTCTTACTATCAACAGCCATTTTTATGTGTACACTTTCCAAAAGTGCCTTTGTAGATTTTAGAAGCCTTAAATTATTACTATTTACAAAAAATCTATAATTCCTTTAAACAGTAGCGCCATCTATTTGAATTCGTATAAATTATGCATGAAAAGCATTAAATAGTTAAATCTGCGTATGGTGACGTTACTGGCCGTTGCCTCCGTAGCAAATTGTCGCTTTAATATCAATAAAAATGTTTATTAAATTTTTGTATGGCGAATGGTTATGTAGGTTTTTTAGGGTCCATTTAATGGAGACACTTATGTGCATTAGGCGTCCTTTAGCTAGTTCCTTAGGGCACTGATACATAAGTCAGTAAGGAATAAGCAATTTCCACAACGGAAATAATTTAATAAAGTCAAAAACTCAAAACAAAGCCCACAAAATCGTAAAATCACCAAGTGCGATGAACTTCGACAATTTATTTACGACGGAACATTTACGAGTCTATAAAAATTTTTACTCATTTCCTAGCAATTAGACGACGATCTGTAGGTAGTCTTAACAATAATGGCCACGCCTAACTATGCTCGTAGTTTGTGATTAATTTTAGGGACACAGTTTTACTACCTTGTAAAAATCCTATATGTGACTAAGATTAGTTTTAATTAATTAAGTTTACGTCCAGGCGTGATAAGAGACTTATACAATATTAGAATGACTCGCCCTCGCTTCCCTTTAGCATGTTTAAAGTAAAATTAGTATCCATTCATACTCTTAAACCGTCTCACTCGGGAATGTAGTAGAGATTATCACGAAAGAATTTAATTTTTTTTAAGAGAAGTGTAAGCAAAATGGCTATCATAATATTTAAGACCATCCTTCAGATTGCTAGCAGTATGGATCGCATACTACTAGTATTCTTAACCCCTCTAAGTAAGCTAAAGGCTTGTGTGAGGGGTGGGCCACATAAGTAGTCCAATGACTGGGATGGGATTTGAATCTAAGACTTATCGATCATGAATTCAACGCCTAAACCAATGAGCAATTAGCTGACAATTAGCTTTCTATATTGATATGAATTTATGATGAATTTTAAAAATTTTGCTAGGAAAACAAACTTTCTGATCAATGCGAAATATTATGTTAAATTTTATTTCGTACTTAATTAGGTTCTTTTTAATAGGCACTATATATTATCTTAGTCTACAAAATGATAGTGGCCTCTTAATCCCGTATCGAGATATTATAAAAGGCTACTAAAGGTGGTTTAAACTAAAAAGTTTGTACTAGCCCCTCTTTCGGATGAAAAATTGAGTTATTGCGTTCTGGAAAAAAATAGAAAATACTAAATTTTTTTTAATTCTAGATTTATTGACATTTAATAAAAGATTCGTAATGATTCCTTTTTTTCCTCTTTCCTTGTGTCAAATGATACTGAGCATAAATGACATTTTAATAATCCTATTTTGCGATTATCAGATCTTTCTTCACAAGAGATAATATTTAGCCATAAGTTGATCGCTTTTATTTACCTACTTGTAGAAAAAGTAGAAAATTATCGTTTGTAGTACAGTAGAATAAAACAGTAGTATATAAAAAGAATAATTTTTAAATAAATAAAGATGAAAATTTATATTATAAACAGAAAATTTAATAGTCCACTAAATATTTCAATCGTGTCTACAAAGAAAGAAGATAAAGTATCAAGTTGTTCAGTAAATTTTAAAATTATCTAGGAAATAGTTTTAAGTATTCGAAGTCAGAAGATTTGTTAGTCACATACTCCCGCTTAAACATTTCCCCTCAAGTGGAGAAGTTGGATTCAGGCCAGGCTTTAAATTTAAGGTAATATCTTTTAAGATAGCTTAAATAGACATTCTCAAGTTTCATTTATTTAAACAATGTAGTGCTTTTTTTGTTATATATCTCAAAAGGAACCCCTATTCGATTGATTTATCGATAGTCCTAAGTGTATCCAATTAAAATATAAGTCCGTTTATACGAATACGGCATCAAAACCTATAGGATACTCCCGAGTAATAAATGTTGTCTATATCTTTATTTATTTTATTCGGTAATCAAACAGCTATATAAATTTAAACATTTATCAACTAATAGTACTAGCAATTGTATGCCAATATAGGATTACACAGTTGGAGAAAAAAAAAATTATAAACCAAATATATTCACGGAAAGAGTAAAAATCGTCGTGAGTGTTTTAGCTAGTGTATGGGAACAAAATTAAAGAAATACAGCTGGTATTCTATCACTTCCAGCTCCCTTTTTTATCTAGTTTCTTAAGTGTACATAAAGTCTCATATTCGTCGAGTTTCAACCTATTAATAATTCTCTCATAGTTACTCTCATAGTCTGAAAGATGAATATTATTATAGTTTGATCCAGGTTCCTGTAATATACTTTTAAATCAGAGCGCAATGCTTTTAAATATGTCCACATCTTAACTACAAAAAGAGTAAATAACCCTTCCTTTTTGGATTTTCCGTAGTCGGGTAAAAAGCGAATTTAAATATTTATTAAATAAATAGGTACATTTAGGACACAAATTGAACTTCATTCTTCAGTAATATTACTTGGCACCACACTTATATTATTGGTAAACTCTTGGATGAACTCCAAAAAATACTACAGTTTGCTACAGAGCGTCAATTCCCAAAGTTTAGTCATAAAATACCCATGGATTTGTGCAACTTGGCGTACAATTGCTATTGTTACGACTTCAGGGGACTTTCTAAAATAGTACTGAAAAATTTTCAGTCACATTTGATTTTTGTCGTTATTAACATCGCTTAAAACTCTAATACTAATAATAATCCCTTTTGTCCCCTTTATTACCTCCATGGTTTCGAAAATGTTTCCTTATTGCTTAGTTAGATTTTAAAACCTTCGGTTTTAGATTCAAGATTATTTAAAGGTAGTGTTAGTAACACCGTTTATAAATTAGCATTCGCGGGTAGTTCCTTTTATATTATTTCAAGTATACCGGCGTGTAGACAATATAAAACCTTTAGTGAGATAGACTAGAGTCAATGTCTCTGATGTTTTCGCGCAATGTACATGAAAGTTATTGTTATAGTGTCGTGATTAAGATCACCCTTCTTGAGGTCCACGTAAGTGAGCTTTATTATCTACTGTAGTTAGTGTTCGGGCAGCGAAGGAGAGCGTTATAAAAATATAAAAGAACTTCAACCCTAAACCTTGGTCGCAAATCCAAGGTGCTACCCGGCTTCGTGTCTGAATTGCATGTATTTACGTATCGCTGTACAGAAATGGGTATCATTCCTCTCTCATTCTATGACATTAGAATAACAGCCAATTTTATACAGTAGTTTTTACATGATAAGCTTTGGAAGTTACAATCAAATTTTTTTTTAAATGATTGTTTTAGTTTCTATTGGTGTTAAGGTACTCCCTATTGCTACTTACTCCCTTTAAATTTTTTTAAATATCTTCTATAAGCAGACATTTGCTAAGTTACATTTTTAATATAATTTATGTATGTGTAATGTATATAGATAATTCTAATACAGATAATACAATAACACTTATCTTATCATACTGAGTGATTTCATATTGTTGATATTCTGTAGATAAACAATATCTCAACATAACCACTTAAATGTTGTATGGTTTGTTTGGATTTCTAAGTGGTTATGTTTTAAGAGTAATATTATTAGATACATTCGTTAGTTTTGATCACGATGATATATAGACGAAAATCCAATAAACATTGATATTGAATGGAAATATTTTATTTTACGTTTAGGTTGTTTAATTATGTAAAGAAGAGTTTAGGCTGGTTTTACTACTGCCTAATAAAGTCTATGCTGAGTTGTTCGGAAGATACCACTGAGTTGTGTCGGACAATTTTTTTTTATTTTAACTCTTTATTGCACACCACGTACAAGAATACTTACAATAAAAATCACAAAATAAACAGTGACACACACAAGACGGCCTTATGGCTTATTAGCCATCTCTTCCAGACTACCATTAGGTGAGGAAAATTATTTTGAGATGGGTAAAGGGTGGTGCAACTATAAACTACATACAAATAATTATAACCTAATACACGAACAATAAATTTTGTGTTTCATCTATCTACTTAAAATCATGTAATTAGTTTGCTCATCTGTCTCTTATTCACATTAAAAAAACATACAAATGACCAAGTCCCTCCCAAGCAAGAATTCGTGAAATGCATAATGGGGTGAGGCAGCCTCTCAAACATGTGGAATTTTTTTTTTGCAGTAATTTCTTCTCATTTGCAATTTTTTAAAAAGCTTTTTACAAACAAGAGTTTCGTGAGTTCAACTTCGATCAGTGACGAAACTCCTGTTTGTAAACAGCTACTTAAATAAACTGTGGTTTTGCTTTAAAAAAATTCAATACACAGTGTTATGGACAAGCAGCCAGCTGACGTTTTATCCACCACGTTATGGTCAGCTGACTTTATTTTTCCTTCAAGATACTAGGTAAACTATAATACGACAAATTTTCAAACGGGAGGAAATGACTGGAAAAAAAATTTTATACATGTTTGGAAGACTGCCACTGCTCGACCCAGCCACGGAATCGTAGCTGACGGTCACAAGTAATCATATTCTTTATACAATATAGGAATTTTCACTCGAGAAGAAATGATTGACCGAATTTGAATCTGACTCCCGTACCATAAACTTCATTATTCTTACACAAACATAAAATATTAGGAAAATAATTATTTTCAGCTATCTGTGAAATTCATTTAAACATAATTACCTGCAATTCTTCATAGTCTTTATAGTCTATATCAAAATAATAAGATGAAACAATGCCACAATTTAATCGACCCCTTCAATCAAAGTCAAGTACAGTACTGTTATTAAAACTAGTGGTTTCAACCCTTTGAGATTTTGTTACAAACAGATTATTAGGTAATATGAGTTTTGGTGACGTTTTCGATTTACTTCGCTTTTCTTGTCAAATATTATTTATTAATTTGAAGTCTTCTCAGGGTATAAGGAGGCTGGTAAAATTATTCATCAAATTACTGGAGCAACAAACATCTAATTTAACCCCTAAAGGCGTAACGAAAGGGAAAGTTTGGGTAAGGCAGACAAAAACCTATTAGGTTAAAATTTAGCATAAAAATATCTTATAAAAAAAATAAATAAAATCTATAAGTAATGAAAAAATAGTTTATCTCAGTGAAACGATCAGCAGGTAAGCTAGTTTAAATAATATTGCAAACTATCATAATTTTTCTATAAGATTAAAATAAAAATAGATTTTTTTTTGTATCTGGTACTATTTGGATTAATAATAATAATCTATAATATAAAAATGAATCCCTATTTCCCTTGGTCACAGCATCACGCGTAAACGGCTGGACCGATTTCGCTAATTCTTAATTTGTTGTGTTTGTTATGGTCAGGAGAAGGTTCTTATGAAAGAAAAAATTTAAAAAAGTGCGCGGAAAATTAGAAAATTTAAGAAAACTTAACAACCATATTAGCTTTTCTAATGTAAGCTTTTGACAGCCAATTCGAATTCAGTATTCATAGTTAAGACAAGACAACGTCTGTTGGATCAGCTAGTGTATTTAAAAAACGATGAAAGGTGGAAAATATCGGTATAAAGCATTATTTACACTATATTTAAAATATGTGACCTTTTAGTCCATCTTTAGGATCTACTAAAAATAAATAAAAGGGCGATCTATATTTACTGTGTTTTAAGTTTAAATGCCCTTTCGTTATTTTAATTGACCTTTCATATTATCAACATACAAATTGGGAAAAAGTGGGACACTGGTTACCTCCGTGAGACTTGATACAGTCATTTTACAAAGCTATGGTGACACTAGCAATATTTAAAACTAGCAACAATGGTAGTTTAAGTAGATTTTTTGTTATTAATATATTTATGTAGCTGAGCAGTTTAAATATGACGGGTGTGTGAATTTTTTGAGTAAATATCGTGATTTATTTATTTAAAAATACATTTTATTAAATAGTTTAAAAATACTTTAATTTTAAAATAGTAATGACTCAGTCAGTGAAACTTTAATGTGTCTACTTGGTATACTTTTGTATAAACTTCCTAGCCAAATAGAAAAATCATCTCCAAAGAGATTATAATTTTTGTTAAATCTTTACATAAGATTTAATATTAAATAGATACTTTTCGCACCTAAGAAGACTGCATTTTCTGTTTTGCTAATAATTTAAGGAAAAGTAATTAGATGTAATTGAGTTCAAATTAGCACTAAAGACAGTGAATATAGATTAAGGAGTACAAAATAACAATTAAATAAACTGACAATATTGTGGCTAGTTTTCACCAATTACATATGAAAATACTTGTCATACTTATGACTGTCCTGTTCCTGTCTATTTACCTAATGTTAATTATGATGTTGGTAGTTTGAGTAGCGTTATAGGAGATAGGAAAAGAGGGGGAGGGGCAGGTCAGGCCCACATGCGGCTCGACCGGAATGCATCAATGGCGGACTTGGCAGCCGGATTCACATGCCCAAGCCAGTCGGGGAACAGAACCCCTACTACCAAGGAGTGCTGGGTTACTCGCCTCTTACGAGATGCTCTCCCAACGGTAAAGGGGAATTGTTTTCTAACCCCCTTACGGACAAAAAAGTATTATCAGATAGCCGATAATATCACAGTTGATGTTTATCAGTTGTCATGTTGGACAATTAATAAACATCAACCGAAGAAGTAGGGATTGTAAAATAAATACGCCATCACGAAAGAAATCATTATTATTATATCGCGAGTAATCTAGGAGTAATGCTAAAGGACTGTGTCTAAAGTATAACCCACCGAAGGATATTCTGGTCAACAAGCCGTCTTTCTGCCTATATACTATAATTCTTTTTAATTAACATTATGTATTGTAATGATGATGATTTAAGTTTAGATTATGTTGTTAAGGGGGCGTTCATAAAATACATGAGATGTTTAAGGGAGGAGGGGGTCGCGTCAAATCTCATCTAATCTTACGTTGGAGAGAGGGGGGGTCTCGGCAAATATCACGAAATTTTTTTTTGATTGAAACAAAAAAAAATATACTATTTTGGTCCAGCTATTATACATTGCACCAGCTAGGCAAGCGCGTATGTTCCGCAAAGTGCGACCCTCACGGATTGTCACAAGACGAGCTAATGAGTTACTGTGCGCAAGCGCCAACGGCTTAGAGTGGCTAGATCAGAACGAAGTTGAAGGAGCTGATGATTTTACTGAAAATCATATGGACATGTTGGTTCCAACAGTCTCTCTTGAGACCGCGCATGATTGTCCATGGACTGAATTAGAGTAGATATTCTTTTTTTAATCACAGTAGTTACGATTTTAGTAATCTATTGTTTAATTTTTATTACACTTATAATTAAACTCTCAGCAATATTGATTACTAGTCTTAACTAGTCGTAAATAAAAGCACGAAGCAATTTTTTTTTCTTTTTACAATAACAATCCAACGCGTTTACGTAAGAAACCCACATTTTGAAAAATCTCACGTGAGATTAGGGAATGGGGGAGGGGGTTGAATAAAATCTCACGACATCTCACCAGGGGGGAGGGAGGTACAGAAAATTAAAAAAAACACCTCACGTAATTTATGGACGCCCCCTAAGTATTAATGCATAAAAAATTTAAAGCTTTGAAAAATGTTGTTTTTAAATACAATTTTTAAAACGATAATACCGGTAAAAGGTCGGTTGGACGCTCTAGCTGTATAAGGGCCCCGAAATAAGCCTTAAAAACAATACATTTCTCTTACAATTCCCTCTTAGTGTAAAAGCTTTTAAAATGTTAATAATAGAAATATTCAAGTGGTACTCAAGGACCGTGTAAGAGTATTCTTGTGTCGAGCCTACGTGTTGATGATGCAGTGCCTCCATTCTATATATAATACCCCATATAGTAAAGTTATACTGTTATTGCGTGCTTTAGTTTGCAGCTTAATGGCTAACCAGGACATCTAGAAAGTATTGTTTGCAAAAGATTTTTTTTAGCTTTAATAATAAAAATAAAAAGTGAACAAAAATTCTTTAGATATATAATAGGCGTGCTAAACAAATAACTAACTAACTATTCAAAAATAATCTATCCACCATCTTGGACCATCCGCCATATTGGCGTCTCATTCATCGCTCAAGTTCAAAAAGATGAGCTTTTCTATCATCTGTACTATATAAATGATATTTTTTTCTTATTTATCCATAAAATAAACATTTTTTATAAAAGCGATAATTTTTATAGAGGCGACGGTCATTGACGTAACTACCGTACGCGAAATTTAACTTAGTCGTTAAACCATTGGTTTAAATATTATTTAAGCATGTAATAAAAATATTTTTACTAACACATTACATAAACGTTGATATCCAACTTGAAGTACAATAGGAAATGCATTGCGAGGATTTATAGCGCTGTAACAGTTAAATTATTTATTGCCAAACTTAAACTGTTATTAGAAGTTTTCAAACAATACAACTGTTTTCAAACTATTTCATAACACTTATAGTTAAGTTCGTATCATTTCTTATAACTTTAGTTAAAATCCGTTGAACTCTTTGTGTAGGAATAACACTGTAGTACATCTTCTGACACAGTACTTATGATTCGTTTTTATATAAAAAGGCAGATGAATTCGAACAGGTCAAAGACTGAGTCAGTCTAGGGTATTTAAAAAAAATACCTTACTCCAAAAAAAGCCTGCTTCTAGGAATATCTTTAAAGGTCTACACTTTACACTATATTCTTAAGATATAAGTCAATAATTGTTAAAGTAAAATCTGATGAATGATGAGAGTAAAATTGGAATATATTGCGTTGATAAATACTCTGTACAGGATTATACCTTTGTAAAACAATCTGATACCAGATCACTGTTTAGAGCAGCGGTGGACAAAGTTCGAATTGCCTTAATGGTTGCCAACCTCCGTTAGGAGATGGCACTTAAAGAAGAAGAAAACAAACTGATGTAATCAATGACGTTTTGATTCGAGCGACTATTGAATTTCTTACCAACCGCCCTCGGTTAGGTGGTAGCTTCAGTCAATCTGACTGACTGACCAAACTTTGTAAAAAGTTTAACTGAAATAAACTATTTGGAGTTTAAGCTTTAGGCTTTTATGTAAGAAAAATAATATTTGCTCTTAAGGAGAACTTAACAAAATAGTGTATGTTAGTAAAAGAACTCTGTGTTATACTACACACTCAAATAACTTTTTGGGTTTTAGTATATACAAGGCAAGAACACTCGAAGGTTTTATAATATAAAAGTACATTTACAAGAAAATCCTTACATCGCTCTTATTTAAATATACAAAAGAAAAGCTGAGAAAATAGTCGTGGGATAATCTTCAGATGTTTAGAAGCGACCTCGGGGCAATCTCGGATCCACACAATTGTGACTGGGGGAAGGTCAAATCATCTTGATAGGATTGGGTTATTGAACTTTGATTTAAACTGTATATATACTAGCTTAACCCTGCAGTTTTACCGATGTTATATTTTGTTTATAGTATGTTTTGAATCTAAATAATTTTACCTGAGCTTATTAAAAGATACAGCGCATATAGACAAAAAAGGATGAAGGATAAAGTGATTAAGAACATTAACAATATTCGACATCTAGAAACTTCCTAAAACTTTGTCGGAAGAGGGAAAAGACAAATAATCAAATGCAGAAATAGTAGAACTACAAAAGGAGAGTGTGAAGAAGTCAAAAATGAGTTTCAGTGAATAATTCTTCGTGTATTAACATTTTTCACTTTGCACTAGCTAAAGGCTGAGTCATCCCTCTCCCTTGGTTTTGATTAACACAAAATATATTTTATCCTGCAATAAGATCTGGTGTTACTACTTTTGTCCACGATGAACTATTCTCAATAAAAATTTTCACATTTTTACGCAGTTTTTCTCTAAATAAAAAAACCCCAATTTTTTATTGGATTTAAAATTGCAAGTTCATCATACGTTAAAGGACAAGATGACCTTATATAAAAACTCGATGTATTTCGAGATGACAATTTGTTCGTCACCGTTCCCTAAGGAACGAATCTACGAATGGGTTCAGATAATCTTGCAATTCTAGGTGTTTGATTTTCGATTGCATTGTGTACATATCTTTTTAAATTTATACATACAATAAAATTGTACATATCGAATGATGGAAGATATTTAAGTAAATTTAATGTTAGGAGTCTATAACACAAATAGCCAAAACATTTTTTTATATTTTTGTGATGAATATCTAATAAAAAATATAACTTTTCTATCCTTGGGTCAGCCATAGTTTTCTTATGCAGAATTTCAAACAATTCAAACTATTCTCGTTTAAACTTCGCTTGCAAGTTCTGGATTGTAACATGGAGTGACTTTCCTTGAAATTTAATACCTAGATATTATATGTTTTTATTATATAACTAGTTGTCCCGCCTTAGCTTCATAATTTTGAAGTGAAAACTTCTTTAGCGGCGTTGTGCACTTTTGGGATGTGTAAAAAATTGTATTTAACTATACAATTTTTTACACATCCCAAAATATGATAGAACTTTTATACATATAATTAAAGTAAATCGTGCAAAATTATTCCCTAACCATTGCAAAATATACAAAAATGCACTCCCCTAGTGCAACCCGCTTTGTTCTTTACATACCTATTATAGCCTATATTTTAAGTTAGACTCAGAGCAATACAACTGTGAAAACCATATCTAATTTTATACACAATTTTTTTTTTTTAATTTTTTGGCTTATGTTCAAATAATCGATGTGTTACATTTCTATTATAATACTTAGTCGACCCGCCCCATTTAAAGATACACATATATTATGCTATATAAATATACATTGAGGCGTTCAATAAACATATTATGTTATTGTCATTAACCATTAACTATTAATGTTTCCAGGAAGGTTATAACGAATTTGTGTGCCAAATTTAATTGAAATCTGTTCAGCCGTTTTTGTGTGATTGAGAAACAAACATCTAAAATTCTAATATAAAAATTTTCACAACCCATTAATGGCCCACTATTGAGCCGGGTCTCCTTTTCTGGATGAGGAAGATGTTAGTCCACAACGCTGACCCAGTGCGGGTTGGCAGACTACACACACCGACAGAAAACTATTGGGGAACTCTGAGGAGTGCAGGTTTCCTCACGATGTTTTCCTTCACCGTTAAAGCAAGTGATATTTAATTGCTTAAAACACACATAATTCAGAAAAGACAAAGGTGTGTGAACAGCTCGAACTAGGATCTCCCGAGTAAGACATTCAAGTCTTAACCACTAGGCCATCACTACTTCCTTTATATAAAATATGGCATGTGAAAGGTCACTAATTAAATAACTAATGAACTAAATTAGCAAATTTATCGTAGTGTTAAATACGAGCTGCATCTAACATTGAAATGAGCACAAATGAACTTAATAGCGCGATTAATGTTTCAACCGCAATGTTATCGGTTCGTTTAGTTTAAACAATATAAATTAGTGCAGTTATGTATTGAATTCAATATAAATGATGTGTGGTGAATGAATGACGAAAACACAAATGTATCACTAAAGTATTTAAACCGTAAAGGTTGTGAAATCTCATATAAAAGCATTTAGTTATTACTCACGACCTGACCTTCACATGACTTCTTTACTGTAATATTTTGTGCCGATAAAAGCATTTTAAACCAGCTTCTGGATCTCCAGCCCCAAGCACTGGTCCGCTACCTATCTAAAATGCATATAGTTATTGCCCCTTGCGTGTTACTGTGCAGTGTAGGTCACATAATTATAATTAATATATTATGACTTATAGTTTTAAATTAAATCAATTATTTTATTTACATTTTAAGAGAAATATAAAAGTAAAATCAACCACAGCGATTTTATTCCATTTCTCTTCTCTATTATTTCTGAATATATAAGTTTATGTGGAGATGAAGAACCATCGTTAAGGGTTCCCGAAAATCCACTTCCATTTAGATTCCAATGAATATTTTTGTATACAATCATCGTGTACCACCTACAGAATAAAAATAAGATTAATGTACATACTACGAATATTTGTTTGATACATTTCCGAATCATCTTCCCGAAGTTAGGAAAAAGGGAAATTTGCATTCAGAGCGGTGTCGTATCAGCTATAAATAACGTTAAATCTGTTATCGCTTATGGATTTCTGATAAATGTGACTTAGAACTTGTCTTGTATCTTTTTGGCATAGAAAAGTTGTTTTATATTTGGGTTGAACGACTGCCTCGATAACTTTCTTGATTAAAATGTTTTGTGGTATCTATGTGTTTCATCTACTTGTTTATACGGGAGTTTTGTTACAATTTTACTATACTAGTGCATTGTCCTTGCTTTGCTTCCGCATATTATCATCAGCAATATAGACTCTATTGTTTACTAATACAATTACAAAGCTATAATAAAACCAATGACTTTTTAACTGTGCTAAGTGAAAACTGCATTGGGGATTGTGAATCAGACGTAAGTTCAAAATGATGTTTTACTTTATTACAAGCAAATTACATAATGACTTTAAGTTTTAGAAAAGATCTAGGGCTCTCCTAACGAGGTCGACTCTCCACCGCTGAGTCTTATCTA
The DNA here is from genome assembly GCA_905147385.1 of Limenitis camilla. Taxonomy (NCBI): domain Eukaryota; kingdom Metazoa; phylum Arthropoda; class Insecta; order Lepidoptera; family Nymphalidae; genus Limenitis; species Limenitis camilla. The sequence goes on along the minus strand of LR990230.1, from coordinate 11,586,421 downwards.
TTTATTTTGATGTTTTTATTCATACTCAAATTTAACTCCGAATAAAGTGTCAAAGCTAACTTGCAAATAATTAGATGAAGGATTCAGAATTTACAAAAAATCTCCTAAAATTATTTTCGTAAAGTTTCCTAGTAGTATGCTTAATTAATTCATAAAAAAACTAAAACTTTCTTATAATTTATCATTGTTCATGCTGACAGATTTTACATCAAAATACTTCGTCACGTTATATGACGTGTTTATAAACACTTCTAAATTTAATTAGGTTATTATTTCTAAGAGTATTACTTATTAATTGAAAAATGTGGGTTATTGCTAACCTGAATTTAGTGTCCATGAAAACGAAAACTTTACACAAATAAATCTTTCTTAACCTATAAAGAAATAAAGTCTCTTTTAGTGTTTAATTATGAAGTTAGAGAACATATATCTATCACTCACTCACAAACTTTTTAAATACAAGCCTTGTCATCGTCTTCTCAGAAAATTACTATTTCATATCTATAACATCGAGATCTGTTAGCAACACTGTTTATAAAGTAGTAGTAGCGGGTAGATCATTTTATATTATGTCAAATATACCGACGGGAAGACAATATATAACCTTTGGTGCGATAGATTAGTCTCAGTCTCTCTGGTATTTTCGTGCAGTGTAAGTCACCCTTCTCTAGGTCCACGTAAGTTTACTGTAAGTTATCTATGGTGAGAGTTAATATATTATGAAAGAGCTCTTTAAACCTGCTCCTGGGTCTCAAGCCCCAGGCACTGCTCGCCTCAGTCTGAATTGCATGTGTATACGTATTGCTGTACAGTATACGTATTGCTGTACAGTAGTAGGGTATCATTTCTCTCTGCACAGCAGCAGATCCATAAACCATCTTTAGAAGTCAGCCATATTGGATTTAGAATGATGTCATAGAGATAGACGTGTGTTGTCAGCCGTACATCCAAACCAAGGTTTTGATTGGATCTCCGCTCCAAATCGGATATTTTTTTTTATTATAAGTGAAGTATTGTATAAAAGAAAAGTCAGTGAGATGACGGTGTCCACATTGGCTTAACTCAAATTCAGATTGAATGGGTGTGTGAGTGAGTGAAGAATTTGAGTACACCTCAGCAAAACGTGGGCGGATCAGCTATTAGTTAATAATTCAGTTTCAAGTATACACAGAAAAAAGGAATGCAAATAAAAGCTCATAAGTGAGATATGATCAAAAAATTTGTATTATTAAATTATGCATTACTATCAATATATATTTCGATGTTATAATTCAAGCTCTTTCCTATATCACTAAACAAATCAATATTTATGAATTGGTAATCAAGTCCACCTTTTGTTATTTTTGGGTGAGCCAAAGAGTTGTTGATGTCTCTCACCTTGATTGCCTGAAAAAATATTTCTCATATTAATTGTGCTGGCAACACTGTTGATAGCATTTGATTAGCTGGATTATATTAAAAATATCCCAAGCTATACTATCTTGTTTAAATATTGACTGCAAAAGAGATATTACTCATGTTGTATGATAAAAAATTTCTTCTGTTGCTCCGATTTTTTTCCTTCGATACAATGAAATTATCCTGACATGAAAGTGGGTGGATCCGCATTAAAAAAAATGTTTGACAAATTTCATTCTTTTTATGGCTCTACTTAAATAATTATGCCAAAGTTGATTTCACAAAAAATTTCCCTATATATCCAACGGTTTAGGATTTATCCATACTATCCCAGTAAAAACAAACAATCTGGATAATAAACATAAATAAAGCGAGATCAATTTTGTAAGATCATCAATTCGGTCGCTATGTTAATAAAAATGAAAAACCATCAATTGGATAATTATATTCTATTATATACAAATATTGATTCTGAACTGATTAGATAATCTGTGATTTCAGAATAACTTCCAGATCTCTTTTTTAGAATATATCTCTTACAATGATTTTAATATTGATACAGTTACCAATGTGAAGAGCTTACGAAGAATAAAAAAAGGAAAATCTTTAAAAATATCAGTAGAAATTAAAATTTAAAATAAGTAAAGCGTATCAAAAAAATAACTCACCTTAATTTCTGTTTGTGGGTTAATATAAACTGATTTGCTTCTAACTGCTCCAGGATAGGCTGGAAGATAAAAACTTTCAATACAATACAACTTTACATTATTGCTACTGGACAGATTCAATCCGAATGATTCACAATTTTGAAATTTTATAAAAAGTATTAAAAATATGATGGGAATAACAACAGCACGCATTTTGAAAATATTTAAGTAAAATAATATATTAACTAATAGAGACCAGCAGATATTCTGTACTTGCTACTACAAAGGGCCTTAATATACTCTATATATTATCTATATGTTGTTATATAAATGTGATAACAAATTAAATTATCGTTTATGAGTGCACTAATAAATTGAAAAGGAATTAACTAGAAATTTTCAGCAAAATTTAATGTAAAGTAAAAAAAGAAGTAAAAGCTGGATTGAAATTGGATTTCTTTATAATAACTTGAATAAAGATAGATTTTCTGCATTCACAAGAGTAAATAGTTATCTCTGTAAAATAAAACATGTAAGAAAATTGTTTTTTAATTTAATCTGAATACAATAAATATGTGTTTCCTTTTACTTTTGCGTTATCGAGTATGAATAAAATCTGGAGCAGCACCCGCGACCCACATTGCAACCGCAAACTCCAAAGAAAATTGTTGACAAAACTCAATTTCGTTCTTGGAATATTGAAAGGATTGAATCATTGATAACTTTCAAGCCATTCAATATGTTGAAAGTTTTTAGGCCTATTTGGAATTGTCAAAACTGTACAAGTCTCTTTACTTAGGACCATTTTTAATATGATTACTATATCACTACATAATATAAAACAAAGTCGCTTCCTGCTGTCTGTATGCCCCTATGTATGCTTAGATCTTTAAAACTAAGAAACGGATTTTGATGCGGTTTTTTCAATAGATAGAGTGATTCAATAGGAAGGTTTATATGTATAATACATACATAGCATATTAGAGAAACACTGATAATTTTAGAGGAGGAAAATAAACACATTTTTTTGCGCTTACATTGCAAACGCTGGCTGGACCCTACGAGATAGATTAAAATAATGTACTACAGTATTGTACCCCCTAAAAAGGTCTACAAAAAGTCTGCGATGGTATATGTCTATCTCTTAGGGATAACCCACAATAACCATTTGTAATCCTTTAATTTTTACGAGAAATAATGGCTTACTTGCGAGGCAATTTTAAACAATACAGCATTATTCCCTATCCAATTAGGTACCTTAAATATATTGTGCATTTTATATAGATCAATATGGCCCTTTACAGCATGAAATTTAAAAGAATATTTTCGAAGATATTACAGATTTAAAATGCAGGCACATAGCGGTTTCGGCTAAATACACGTGTTAAATTGCACCCGGGCGAAGCCGGGACGGGTCGACCAGTATTATTACAAAATCGCCGCGTCTGATTATTTGTTCGCGATAAACTCAAAACTACTGAACAGATTTCATGCGGTTTTCAGTAATAGAAAAATTGATTCATGAAAGGTTTAGGTTTTGTTAAGGTTTTATGCAAATTGGTGAAAGTATGACGATACTTGTTGAAAGTATCAGATAAAGTTAAGACGCCTGGGAGCTTTCATCGAAAACTTAGCCTGAGCAAGTATGAGTGAGTAAATGAGCACGTAAAGTACTAAATTCTACGTGGGCGAAGTTGAGATCACCTAGTGTTTTCTTAAAAGGACCGCATTTTCACGCTTGACCTACAATGAAACCGTAAAATGAAATGACCTTTAACAACTATTTTAATTTCATTACACTCAAGTAAGTTTTACCCTTATAACGAGTCCATTAAAACGCTATTTTAATTATAAAGGGGTTACTTTCGGTATTTCATTACAGTTAAACAACGCAAAGTTTTACTGAAATTGCAGAATATACTTCGTTGCCTCACCTAAACATGCTTACTAAAAATTTAAAGGTAAGTTTATTCGCCTTCTTCTCTGCAAATACTTTGTTCTTTGTTTAGAAATCTGAAAAATTTAATTAATTCAAACATGTGTTGTGCTAACCAAATATATAAATATATTTTAAAAAAATGATTGTTCTTTTATTCTAAAAAATCAGTGGTGATGCTATCAGTGGCGTCAGTAATCGCTGATGATCGCTCGCGCCTATTGCAAAATGGTATATGTATTTTATTTATCAACAATACTATTAAACTAGATAAAAATATAATTAAACTTTACCTAAACCATTACCTAAGTTTAGGTGATTTTGGGAAGGTGAGCTATAAAAAATAAGATTAAATAAATAATACGATACGGGAGCCAGATTCAAATTCGGTTAATAATTTTCTCTCAAGTGAAAATGTGTATACTGTATAAAGGGTTAATATTATGATTATTCTTGACCGTCAGCTGCGATTCCGTGGGTGGGGCGAGCAGTGACAGCCTTCCAAACATGTAGAAATTTGGGGGACTTGGCCATGAAAATCTGTCACTGGCTTCCCTACCAATACATTTACTTACTGCCATTTAAGTATAGCTTGTGTTTATTTGTAGTCTGACAGCATTATAAAAAGATGTCAAACTGTCGTGAAATCCGCTTTCGCCTAGCGCCGACACTGTGTAAAATTATATTATTGTAAAGTTCATGACAAACGGTACACTAGTTTTATGTGAAATGGTAATACTTAGTAAATGGTTCTTACAATTTTTATTATGGAGAGAAAGAAAAAGAATTAAAATAAAAAACAATGTATGATACAATTTATAATATAATCTCCCGAATAAGTTTTTAGACATTTACAATAGTTTACAGTACAAAAATAATTGTACACATATAGCTTATTTACAAGATGCACTTGCTATCGTTAAACTTATAGTTTACATTGAGCCACTGGTTTGTTATTTTGTACATCTATTGAATCTAAGTACCAGGATTTGGTTTCTTAAAGAAGTTTAATCAAGTTGATTCTTAGCTACGTCAGACACTTCAGAAACCTATTATATACTTACATAGTAGTATCACTCTTAACTGAATGACTTTTGATAATGATACTCGTGTGGGTAGGCCGGGGTTAGTCTTGGGTCTTGCTTACTTTGCTCTTATATAATTTACTTTAGGGACATATTTTATGTCATTACGTCAAAAAACTGTTGTAATAGCTTGGAGCTTCATAAATGCCATGATAGTAAATATTTACATACAATCACTACTGAGCCGGGTCTCCTTCTAAAAAAGAGTCTACAATTTTGTGTTATTTGATTGATTTCAATGTTTATATTTATAATCTTTAGAAATTCTGTAAGATTACATAAAATGATTTAGTTTTGAAGTAATTATATTTATTTGTTACATCAATAATGGAATAACCAAATCCATAAGTGTGCACAGAAACACATTAATAATTTAATTAATAACTCAACACAGTAGAAAAATTGATTTGACTACAACGTGGCTCAAATTGTAAACGTTTAAAACTACGAACACTAATATAGAAATAAAAAATTTAATACCTTTAAAGGGATTTAAAAATTTAAAACTATGTACTAAATGTGCGATATTTATCTGAATATGAATAGGAACAATTCCTCAATTCAAAATGTATAAAAAAAGATAATTATGCTTAAGTTAGTAAAATAATACTTATGGATTAATATTATTTATTACAATAATAACTCTTTGGTTGATAAACTTACAGTCTAAACGTTCAAATGCAACAAATCAGTTAACTTTTATAATACTAAATACTTTTTAATATTAATTTACCTCAATTTATTCATTGAGATAACTTAAATATCCAAATTATAGATTCAAAATATAAAAAAAAAGTTTAGGATTGAAGTATATTGCCGATAAATCGATACGAAATTGCATTTTAAAGTTTATATGATAGTAAGTATCAAGAATTTCAAGAAGAATCAAACCTTAAATATTACCGATGAGAAATATTTTACTGAAAGAAGAATATTTGACACAAATCATAATATTTTTCATATGTTTTTTAATAGTTTTTTAGATAACTATTTCAATAAAATTATGACCAACTATATAAATATGATTTTAAATATAAAGTATTTGATTTTAATGCCCTAAAAAGTCTCAAGAACAGGACAAGACTGATTATAGATTATTATGGCACAAGTATAGTAAGTATATTGCTATTCATATTCTATACGATACAAGCAGATCTGGTAGATCCTTTCACTGACTGAAAGATATATTTAAGTAGATATTTAACAAGCCATATATAAAAATTATTTTATTATTGCAAATATATTAAAAAAATAAATTCTGCAGCGCCCATGAAACGTTATTTTTTTGTACTCTCATAACTTGGATTCTTATTATTCCTAAATATGTTTCTGAATTGATTTGAAGTTAAAGGTAAATGCAATTTTATGGGCATCAAGATAGATAAGAACATTATATTTTATAATAATATAATGAAGTCGAAGAGTTCGTTTGTTTGTTAATTAAAATGCGCTATTTTCACGCATACTGTCTGTATTATCTATAAAATTTGCTCTGCTGTTTAAGTAGATGACCTTCAAAAAAATATTTAAAATCTGATTTTAAACAATAGCAAAATATATCTAAATAGCGCCCTCATCACAGATTTTATCTATTGGCTACGCTATAATATGCTATAGTAGGCTTGTATCATAGCATAACATCGCGTGCGGGCGCGGTGTGTCGCTGTCAGTCGCGCGGGGGCAGAAGGACGAGCAGTTGCGTGCGGCGTTGTTCCTGTGTTCGTGATATACTACCGCTGCGGGTGCGGTTAAGTATCTGAAAAAACGACAGTCAATTTAAAACATCTATTTAAAAAAAAACCCTATCAGACAAAATAAAAAACAATTGTCCAATTTATGTATGCGTTTTACTTCAGAACGTCGCTATGTTTGTAATTGTTAAGACAAAGTTAAGTTAAGTTAAGACAAAGACGAAAAATAGTCTGTGTTTTTTGTATGAAAATCTGGTTTAAAAACATTTGTGAGCTGTGGTATTGATGTGGCATGGCATAGAACCTTAACAACTGAAAGTAGAAATGTTATAAAATAAAAATGCTTCATTTTTTTCAATTATTATTAATGATACTAAAGAATAGGGCAGTTCTAAGAGTTTATCTGTTCAAAAAATCGCCAGTAATGTGTCTTAAATTTAACTTTAATTAGACTATTAGTAGTAATACTTATTTCTTGATAATATAATACTTACTGTAGCTATAGAGTGTGATCTTCTAGCATGAGTGGAGCTCAACAAATCTGAATTAGCAGTAGAATCAGAACGAGACCGAACAGTTCCCCGTACATGACGACGTCGCTTCCTGACGCACCACAGCCATCTGTATGGGGGTACTCGTCTGAAAGAGAAGTCAAGGAAAAATTCTTGGGGGCAAGAAAGTAAGGTAATTATCTAACATTTTAATGAATTACACTACTATTGCCCGTCTATTTATATATAAAACTAGCTGAACCGCTCTGGCTTGACTGAGGTGTATTCACTTTTCATTCTTCACTCTCACACTTATTCATTCATACTTTACCCACAACTATGAATCACATATATCTCATCGTTAAGGCAGCGGTCGAAAGAAACGTTTTCGTTCGACCCTTTTTTTCTGCGACTTACTTTGCAAATCTGACTATCACGAAAAAGTTTTCTAACTCGCAAATAATATGACTTTCTATTGGTAAAAGAATTTTCAAAATTGGTTCAGCAGATGTAGAAATTACCCCCTTCAATCTCACATACTTTACCTCTTTATAATATTAGTATAGATGTCATTGAAAAAGATCGCGTGCTTTGCTTATTCCAGTAACATACGTAATAGACAAAAACGGTTAGCAAGGCTACGCTATATGTCAGCCTAATAGCTTGCATGACATTAATGAGTTTAATATTTTTGAAATGTACACTAATGTTATAAAATTGCAAATAGGCTTAAAACTACTGAACCAGTTTTGATAACTCTTTCACCCTTAAAAAGCTAAAATATTTTCTGAGTAATAATAGGGTATGTAGGATGACACCAAATGTGATAATTAAAAAAATAATAAGTTTAAAACAACTAAAAAAATACGCTTTTATAGACAATTCAACTAAAAAATAGAAAATAAGTTTAAATTAAAAATAGTGTAAGAAAAAATGATTTTATTGTAAAAAAAGCGTGGGGTGCTTTCAGGATATCATCAAAATAACCCTTCCACTCATATCTGATTATAAAATACTAGGGGCCCGTCCCGTCTTCGCACGGGTGGATAATTTTTTTTTAACATTTTGGCTCCCGCATTCTGTCGCTCCCTCTATCGCCTCGTTACTCGCTGCGCTGCGAGGCACCCCACACCGCGCCGGCGGCCCGTCTGGGATTATTTTTTATTTATCTTGATATTTTTATTTCGTAATATCTTTTGACTGGAATGTCCGATTTCAATAATTCAAAAAGTAATTAACAGGTATTGAAACAGTCTTCATTACGAAATAATTTATTTGGATAAGAATTAATACAAAGTTATGGAAAACATGGTCTGATTTTGATAGGCATTTTTATCAACTTTTAAAATGTAAAAAAGTAGTTATAGTGACTTAACTACAATAGTTGGACATGTGGTCTCGCGGAGTTTTTTCTAGATATTGATACGTTCTATAATATTGTAGAACATTTTTTTGTTCTATCATCAATACTTTTCGCAGCGCATGCGATGAAAGATATTTTATGGCTAATTTTTTTGCACCTTGTGTTGGTTTTAGTGAGAATTTCTGGGGATCTCTAATTTTTTCTTATAAATATAGCCTATGTTACTCAGGGATAATGTAGCTTTCTAATGGTGAAAGAATTTTTGTAATCGGTCCAGTAGTTTTTATGTTTATTCGTTACATACAAAAATACAAATCTTTCCTCTTTATAATATTAGTATAGATATAGATTTATAACTATTGAAAACATGCACCCCACGCTTTTTTTACAATAAAATAATTTAAGAAGAGTGGTGTCGTTGAATAGGTGATAAAAAACGCTATTCAACGATATATAAACGAGTGAAATCGGTTAAACTAATATTACTATTTTCTACTAGAAACTTGATTTTTGAACGAAAATTTTGTTAATATTTTACAATTTTACTGCAAATTTTACTATAAAATGGGGGTGAAAACTACTTTAGAATATAGGGAGATGATGTACGTATAAGATAGGGAAAGTATAAAACATAAATATAAAGTGTCATGACGCAGACACTCCGGGTCTCAGGAAAACAAAAAATCGCTAATCCTGATTATCCTACTAAGGATAACAAAATTGTTCTATAGGAAAATTTAAAAAGTTAGTTAAAAAACGTTTGTGTGACAAAGGCTATTATAACATTAAAGATTTTTTGGAAGATGTCACGCCTTGGGAATGATGCGTTCGCTCCAGGCTTTCTCAATGTATAAATATACTTGTTATAAAAATTGGCGTTTAAAAAATCAAAGATAAAAAAGTAAAATATCCAAAAGAAACAGTCCCGCTGAGTTTCTTGCGCCCATTCTTCTCAGGTCTGGGTTAGGTCGTTTCCGAAAGGGTGGTACATTCCGACGTTCAATAAGAGAATGTAAATTCCAACATTGAATAAAAAATTTTGACTTTGACTTTGGATCAAGCTGTTTAAAATATTGAATTGTCATCGATCCTTAATAAGTATGCCAAATTTCGAGACAATCCGACGTTTTGAAGGGGGTCAAAATCATGTTCAAAGATTTCGTTACATACATACTAAGATACGTATGAAGCTAATAAAAGCGTATTAAAAAATACATGGCAATTTCTTCGGCAATTTCAAGGTTATCTCTGAAACTACTAAGCCAACTTTAAAAATTCTTTCACTGATAGAAAGCCATAATATTTGTGAGTGTCGTAGGATATATATTAACTCGAAAAATGAAAAGACTTTTTCGTGGTAAAACGTTTCTTACGAACGCTGAGAGAGATATATGATTTATAGTTGCGGGTAGAGATAACATTCTAAAATAATATTACCTTAAGCTTGTATAAATATGTGGAGAAAACATGCAGCATATTAAAGGGTTGGCAGCTGAGTTGAGAGGCGCCAGGCTTTGTATGAGGGTGGCGATGGCGACGTTTCTTTGTGTTAATGGTATTTGATTGTATACTTGGAGAAGATCAAACACGATGTATGGTGACCAGCAGAGCACGAACACTAGAAAAAAATTAAAAACTATAAGAAAGACTGTACAGGTATTAGGTATTATGAGAGCTATTCGATAAAGAAATTGTATAATTTTTAATAGCTAAAACTAATCATACTCCTTTAATATGGTTAAAAAAATTATGATTTTATTTAAAATGAAACTTTAATTTATCAGTAGGCAGAATGGATTTAAAATTAGATCTAGAAATACCTGCTAACCGTAAAGCAAAAAATACCAAAATTTTAAGACGATCCTACATGTGCAATATTTGAATATAGATGGAATAAACTGTTCATCATATCCCTGTTCAATTTTAACAATTCTACTTGAAAATATTACAATTAAAAGAAGGATAAAAATCTTATATCTTCATACAGATATTTTAAAGTAAATAGCTTCCAATTGTATTGTTTTAGGACCTAATTACATACAAAATAATTTACGTTAAATAAAGACACTGTGTTCGACATAATTAGCATCTTATGTATAAAACGTGAGCTTTAAAAATTGTACACTATTATAAAATTTCAAACAGATATTCACAGAAGTGCAGCTTCTGTGAATATAATATCGTTATGTCTACACGAGCAGAGTTAATGAGCAAGATATTTTCATTTAATAAAATGATATCAAACGACAAAAATGCTGCTATTTTCAGTTACTGTTATATTTTAAAAATGAAGATATTGTTAAACAATAGGTTGTAGAATACACAAAACCTGCAGTATAGCTTGTTGACTAGAATATTACTATAGGGGTTTGTACTTCAGATGCAGAGTTTGAGAGTTATGGCTAGAATACCTACTCATTTCAGTTACAGCTAGAATACATATCTGAAACTTTGCTAAATAAACTGGACAGATTGCAAAACATGTGCATTCGTTTCATATACGGACTGCGTAAATTCGACCATGTATCTTGCTACCGTAGGCAACTCAAATGGCTGACGATTAGACACCACCGCAACTTTCACATATTGTCCCTTTTTTATTCCATATTATATAATCCGCTTACTCCCTTATATCTCAAGGATCAATTCTTTTTCCTTGGCTCAAACGCCCATATCCAACTGGACCTCAGATCGCGGAGCGACAACCGACTTAAGTTGCCGATATGTCACACCGAATTCTACAGCAACTCGTTTGCTGGTAAATTAGCAAGGCTGTGGAATGAACTCCCAAAAAAAATCAGACAGTCTAAATTACTTCCCATTTTTAAAGGTCGTTTGAAGAACCATTTATTATCATTACAATAGGTAATAATATTTTTAAAGTCCATATATGTATGTGTTTCTATCATTTTTGTCTTGGCAGCGTAGTTGTTTGTATACACCTTGTACAACATAGAAAGTCAAAATGCTATTCAAATAAATGCTACCAACATCATAACGGATGATACTCAAATTAGTGTTGCCAACATCATAATTGACCATATCCTTTCAAGGAAATCTTTTAAAGACACTTGTTGCTGTAATCTATTAGTTACAATGATCAATAAAACTTTTATGTACTTTAAATTTAACTTTTGTTATATTTCAATGTCATAAATTGCGCACAAAATCCGAAAAAATAGATGATAAGATGGATGCCAGGTCTTATCATACAAATATCCGAAAAGGTGTCCGAAGCCCGAACATTAAAATATAATGTTATTGTTGTCTTCTGATTTTTCCCATATAACGTTCTTTTCACAAAAAAAAATGTTTAATTTAATTATAAATAGTTTAATTCAATTATAATTAGTGCTGTGATAGCCTAGTGGTCAAGGCGTTGGTATCTATTCGGGAGGTCCGAGTACGATCCTGGGCACACACCTCTGACTTCTGAGTTATGTGTGTTTTGAGCAATTACATATCACTTGCTTTACCGATGAGGAGACCTGCACGCCTGAGAGTTCTCTATATTCTCAAAGGTATTCTTAGTCTGCCAACCCGCACTGAGCCAGCGTGGTGGACTATGGCCTAACCCTCTCCTCTTTCTAAGGAAGAAACCCTGATGATGATAATGATAAATTATAAATAAAATGATTTTTGAGGGAGTTCTCCCTTTACGTAGAACACAAAAAAAAATTTTTTGTACGTTACTAGAGTAGTCTTTAGAATTTAGTGTGACAAATAAAACCGAACTTTTTCTAATTAAAAATGTTATTTTTTTAGATTATTAGAAAAAACTCGATATGCAGTTTGGGGGTCGTAATGTCCATGGTTTCTAGACATTAACTTTTCTTATTACGTGAACTATCGAAATGGACATCAAAAGTTTTCTCATTTAGTTGGACTCTATTTTAATTAACGTTAGTATAAGAAAAAATCCATTTCTATATATTTTTAGATTTAAATGAAACAAAACTTATATACATATTAATTAAGATGCAGCAATCATACAAACAGACAGATAGAGAAAGAAAAACATATTAAGTTTTCTTAAATATCTTCTATGTACATTTTTATAATCGGAAATAACCTAGTATGACAAATTAAAAAAAAATACCCGTTTAAACTTTTCCTGTTTCTGTAATTTATAGGCTTAGCAATTTTATTGTCTCGTCTATCTATCACGTCTCGTTGACGAATATGCCAACTTAAAAATCCATGACAGTGACCGCCCTCCATGCATAGTTACGTCATCATAACAAAAATTTTCAATAACTGACACAATTTTAAGATTTCGCACAAATTTTAAGAAGTACTAATTGCAATTTCCTCTAAACCATCAATGATGCCAAGGATGTAATAATACCCCCCATCGTACTCATTGCATGTTCCGTAATAACAGACTCACTATGATTTGCGAATCAACAAGATTTTTAAGTTTTTACTTGTGGAAAAATAAAAAATCCTTATTTTAAACTAAGCAATAACAAATTTGCTAGTAAATTACCTTAAGCAAAAAGATTCTTAACATTTTAATCCATTGTCTTAACAAAACTCTTTATTAAGATAAATGTTACTTGTTGAGGTGGTAAAATAATGTCTTCGGTGTGAGGCAAGGTGAGAATTTTACATTAATTTACTTCTTACATACTACTTCCCATTTATTTTGGCTAATAATAAATATTTTAATCAAATAACGTATATCAGTAGCTTTGCTATCCCAAATGCAAGGAAATAAACAGTATTTTTTTAGTAAGGTTATATAAATAGAGACTTAACAAGGTATTGTCTGAACTTGTTTGGTTTGTGAATTTACTTATATCGGTATCCATCTTAAAAACTATTTGATTATTTGAATAGTAACTTAATCGTAAATATGCTAACGTGAAATGAACTTATAGACGTCAATAAAACTAACGTTTGGTCTCAAAAATTTATCGCGATATATCTCAAAAATTAGGTATAAACAAGAAACTGGAGGGTTTCTACTATAGCAAATCAGTTTTTCGGGTACCAAAATTGCGTAAAGAAGAGTAATATAAGTCATAATAGAAAAAATATATAAACGAGACATTTTTCACTTTAAATTATATCTCATTACACTCATATTCATCGTGATAAATTAGACAAAATATAGGCCAGAAGGAAAATAATTTATATATACAAAGATACATGAAACAGCAGAAAAATAATGTTAATTAGGTTAGAAAACGTAAATTGGTACGTCACTAATTTGACTGGATTTTTCCCGTTCGTGTAGGCGGATAAAAGAAGAAAAACGTGTAAAAACCACAACTGAGACATACTAAAATAGATGTTAATGAATACACTATTTAAAAACAGCTCTTCATAATATAATAGTTATTAATGCACACAAGACTTTATCTACACCCATAATTAAATCCTCTATAAAAGATTCTGAAACAGTTAGCTTACTGCTAACATTAAAACAGCCACTCCTAGTAACCTAACATCATCCATTACTGAGTATATACAAATAAACTAAGTATTGATGAAACAATCATTTATTGTAGTTGTAATGAACATTTTGTATAGTGCCATTATTAAAATTAACATGTTCTTATATGTGAAGGTAATCGCTCATTTTTTTTTTGTAAACAAAATATCAAAGAAAAATGGCGAGAATTCGAATAACATTTTTTTTTATGAAGCGCGGCGTTCTCATAGTAAAACGCGCGTGAATGTTCTTTTTTTGAAATTTATACAGATACCACGCGTCGCGCGTCAAGCAGTAAGAATGTGGCTGTCTGTTGAGTACAACCGTCGCGCAGAAGGAATTTGAGTGTTATTATGAAATTCAGTACAACATTATATGATCCGTTTGGGTGATATAATGTTTATAAGGACACTGGGTGTTTTAATGTTGGCAATAAGCTAACTGTTTCCGAATCTTTTATAGAGGTTTTAAATTATGGGTAGATAAATAATATTATGTAATTTGTGAAAATATTTTTATGATAATTTAATATTAGGGATCTTTATAACGCAAGTAAAAGTTAAACTGTCATTTTTTTTAATTTTTGTTTGTTTGATCCTGTTTCTTTGTACAAGCATCACATTAAACTACTGAAAGAAATTGTTCTATATTATTTTCACAGTTGTTATTGCAGGTGGTCTATCTTAAAATATGAGTTTTATTTCTTTTAAATCGGATGACAGGGAAAAATTAAATTCTCTTTTTGATAGGATAGTGTAATGCGGAACTTTTATCATAAATTCCTTAAATCCTTGTCTGTGGGCGGGTGAATAATTTCCAGACTAATTTGGAGGAAAATTTTACAAGTATGCAATACGTAAATTGTGTGAAATTGTGTTACAAAGGATAAGCAGTCACTTACTTACTTACACTTACAGGTTATTTTTTAGATATTCTGAACTGCATTCACAGATTTTTAAGAAAATGTACGGTTAACAAAAAGAATCCTAAAATGCAAAAAAAAATATTCTTATGCCTATCGGATTGATTTTTAACTTTGTATGTCTTACTGTAGTTTTTGTATTTAAATTTCAGTTGGCCTTAAATAATATTTTAATCACAGTAAGAAATAGGATTGTTTGGCAATAACAATATTACGAGTTGATTTATCGTTTTTCAGTACAAAATGTATAATGTTTTTAGCGATTTCTGACCTTTCTAGAACTCATACCTAAAATGGTCCCATAGAGTCGTTTGATCCCCATACGAAGTAGGACCGATATCACAAATTTTTTTTTTGGATTTTAGCACTTTTATCGTTTACCGTACATTTTCTCAAAAATCTGGGAATGCAGTTCAGAATATTTTAAAAAATAATGGATGGTTTCCTAGGAACGTTTTCCTGTAACTGTAACAATTATTATCTGCCCTTACTGACCCGTCTCAAAAAAATCCACCTGTATATATATTTTGCTATATCTCAAAACGGCCTAATCATTGCCTAATCAACGTTTAAGATAAGAGCTCCAAAGCGGCAAGCTCGAGACGATTTTTTCCGATATGTTTAACAATTATCGCTATATTTTAACCAATTTACATAAAACCATAACATTATTTGTGTAAATCTACATCATTAATCACTGTCTATTGCTGAAAATCACATGAAATTCCGTTCTGTAGTTTTTAAGTGTATAACGATCAAAGGATCAAACGCGGCCTGTGACTTTGTTTTTATCCATTACGTTATTAAAACTGGAAAACAATTTACAATTAGGTAAAAAAAAATATTATCTCTGCAACCCTGGTTTCCTTTTATAAAACCAAGTTGGATGATCCAAATTGTTATGATTTCTATAATCAAAAAAGAAAAAATAACTTTGAAATTACGACCCTACATAAGTAGGTACGTATGATTTTTTTTTTATTAAATGCTGTCGCGTCGGGGAACGCCATCTTGGATTTGAAATTTGTCTTACTGTATACTTATAGTATTCTATTAGTCACTCTTTTTCATTTGATACCCATATTTAGGGAGTTGTGAAAAAATGTGTAATTCGCCACTTTGTAGTGGCAGCCATCTTGGATTTAAAAACAGACGCACACATAGACATAATTTTTGTGTCGGGAGTAAAAAATAATTATTTTTATTTTTTATTGCTCTAGTGAGACTTGGATAGTAAAAACCAAGATATCCATGCGATGTTTATTAGACGAGTCACTATTACTGTAAAATATTTTCAGTTACTTTCAGTCGGTAGCCTGACGTCATATACTAGTAACTGAGCTGCGGAAAGTTTTTACGTTAATTCAAGCGAATTAGCGTAAAAAAATGTGTTGTCAAAACAACAGATGCGTAACGTATCAGGAAGTTTAAAGTATTTATATCTAAAAATACTAATATGATCTTGAACTGAATTGAGGCCGGTCATATTATAAATATTCTGACAGAAAACGCCGCTTTATCACAATTCGGACGTGAAAATATAGTGTCTGTGTGTCGGGCAATAATAATCCATCACTTTTGAATCTTTTACATACACTATGTCATGAAAAATGTTAATTCTACAGCTGCAGAGCATTAGTTTTGGCTCAAATATTTGCGCTCGATAAATCAGATTTTTAGTACATAAAATCTAAAGTAAAATTATTTTTTATTATTACTAGGAAATTTAGAAAATCACAAAAAGCTTTTTACGTTTGAAATCTTTACACGGCGCCATTTACTGAATGCAAAAGATGTTAGAGTGTTGTGTCAATAACCTCACAGCGCCATCTGTTAGAGACTGATTTTTAATTTAAAAAATCTTAAATTCTCTCTCTACAGTTTATTTGTTTTTTAGGTTTTATATATAAATATACATACATAATGTGCGTTAGGAAAATATACACTATATCACTATTATGAAATACATAAAATGAAAAACTGAGGACATAAAAATGAAATAATAATGATTCCTGTCATGGTGCCATCTTTTGAGATAAAAGCTACTCAAACCAATTTTGCCAATATCATAACTAACAGTATGAAGTTTATCAGTTGCGCCGCCTTCGGAAGTAAAATGCTACTCATATCAATTTAGTCAACATCATAACTAACTTTATGAAATTTATCAGTTGTGCCATCTTCTGAGGTAAAAGGCTACTCAAACCAATATTGCCAATATCATAACTAACAGTATGAAGTTTATCAGTTGTGCCACCTTCGGAAGTAAAATGTTACTCATATCAATGTAGTCAACATCATAACTAACATTGTGAAGTTTATCAGTTGTGCCATCTTCTGAGGTAAAAGGCTACTCATATATTGCCAATATCATAACTAACAGTATGAAGTTTATCAGTTGTGCCATCTTCTGAGGTAAAAGGCTACTCAAACCAATATTGCCAATATCATAACTAACAGTATGAAGTTTATCAGTTGTGCCACCTTCGGAAGTAAAATGTTACTCATATCAATGTAGTCAACATCATAACTAACATTGTGAAGTTTATCAGTTGTGCCATCTTCTGAGGTAAAAGGCTACTCAAACCAATATTGCCAATATCATAACTAACAGTATGAAGTTTATCAGTTGTGCCACCTTCGGAAGTAAAATGTTACTCATATCAATGTAGTCAACATCATAACTAACATTGTGAAGTTTATCAGTTGTGCCATCTTCTGAGGTAAAAGGCTACTCATATATTGCCAATATCATAACTAACAGTATGAAGTTTATCAGTTGTGCCGCCTTCGGAAGTAAAATGCTACTCATATCAATGTAGTCAACATCATAACTAACACTAGTTATGGAGTTCATCGTGTAAAAAATCTTGAACCGGGATTTGGAAATGGAAATTTAAAAAAAATAGAACGTGTTACTTACCAAAAACAATGACAAAAGTCATTTTGACGCTTTTGATTTTGGCTCTCGGTATTAATCCCCTGGAGCTGGCGCGGCGTGAATCCGGGTCACATTCCACCTGTCCTGAAAAGTAAAAAATCCCATTTGAAAAGGGAACGCGACGTCACGTAACGTACGTAATCCTTCATTTTCCTTACATTATTTATAAAATATATCAATGTTTATCTGGAGAATATGTAAACAAAATATGAGAAATAACCATACATAAAATCATGACTGAACATTTCACATATATTTACTACGTGATACGACAGTGCCTCTATGAATATTATCGTTTTGATAAAAATTAGTTCATTTAATTTCTAAACAAGTAAATTTAGCTTGATTAAATTCGTCTCCTCCCCGAACTACTAGAATATTTTATTTAAATTAGGTTTACTACGCCATTTTCCGTCATTGACAGCTCACCTGTAAACTAAGCTGAGTCGGCAAATGTTGTTTTGCCATACAAATTAATTTATAATCAGCCCTCCTTAACTCTTAGCGGTATAAAAAATAGCCTACGACTAATTCTCAGTTTTCCCAAATATACACAAAAAAATCTATTATAATCTAAACACTCTGACACGAGTTTTTTGTAATTATTAAAAAATATTTAAGTAATTTTTATAGTCGACAGTAATATATAAAATTCTCCTTTAGTAAGAACGGTGCATTCCCACACGATTCTATAAATCTCACAAAATAAAAATATTACACAATTTACGAAAAACCTATGGATTATTTGTACAAATCATTGCGTAGGAGCGAGCAATTATTTTCATAATATTTAGATCGAGTATTTTATTTTTAGATTTTAAATTTCATAAATAATTGAGTGTACAGAACAGTCATTAACGCCCGTCGAGTTAAAGTCTGTTTCCCGTTAGCGAGGCGCTGTTTGTCATCGCTCTGGTGATTTCTCGTTATCAGGCAACTTTTATATAATGAAATGTTTATTTCGAATATTATTAGAGTCTCTATTATAAAATGAAGTATTTCCGGCCGTAATGCCAAAGCCTTGAACTTCACAGATATCCTAGGAAACTCCCAGGGATCTCAGTATTTCAATTACATGTAATTTAAATACGTATATGGTATTTATATTTCAAATACTTCCCAAAAACGTAATTTACAATTAGTATTTTAAATACTTTCAAATACTTAAGGTATGACAATCCAATTAAGGTATATTACTTACCATTTCTCATTGTCTTCGTTCTTCTCGAATTGACAGGCGGACTCATAACCACAGCCTTACTCTTCGTCCAGATTGTGAGGACTATAACAGCATAGCAAGCTGCAATAGCCAAAGCAGGTAGAACGAAGATCATAAAGGAAACCAATGACATCCAGATTTGCCAATTGCGTTGTTCTCCTAAATCTATCCAACATTGAAGTTGACCTGTAAAATAATGTTGGGAATGGATTATTAAATGAATTATTATTGTTATAAAATTTTGAATTTGTTATGTACCACTAGACGTGATCCTAAGTACAAGGTGAGCATGCAAGAATACGCCTAAGATAGTAGCAATAAAATAAACTTTATTCATGCGGGTATTATAAAAAAGACTACGAGCATAGGAGGATCGTCAGTTGGGCACGAATCGTAGACCCGAGAAGATGTTTCCATGTACCTACTGGTGATAAAAAGCTAACTAAAGTATTCAATAGCAGCATTACAGTATATTATCTGAATCTTTATCTTCTTAAAATAAATTAAAAAAAAACTCCTAAGAACATAGTTAATCATGTAGAATTTATATTTGCACAGTTGACCTTGATATTTTAACGCAAATTCTATTTAAATAGTACAAAGACCTCACAGAAATTTATTTAAGGTCTCAAGGGTCCAAAATCACCGGTACGCTGGTGAACGTAAATGACCCTATAAAACATCTAGGTTGGATAAATTCTAAGCATTTGCTTCTATTGTTAGCATTCTTAAGCTCAAGGGAAATATAAAATTAGAAAACATTGTGTGAACGGATATTGAACTAGAAAATGTTAGTCTGTCGGTTTGTATAACTTAATCAAAAACCTATATATAGGCAATGCTTCTGCGTTATATTTAGTATTGTTTAGTTTACAAATCTATATATATAGTTTTATTTTGATGAAATTTAGTGAAGAGATAGACTAGAACCTAAAAAGGACAAAGGCTACAAATAAAGTGTTATGGTGTATGTATACTATAAAGTGATATGGTTATATAGTGTTGTAGTGATATGGTGATATAGTAGTTGATGATGATGATGATGGATGGAAATGAATGAAATAGATTTTTTTTTCGTATAATATTACGGTTTCTTAGGCAAGCAGCTTATCTAATTATGAAATAGTAGTAGGCGTTTCGAAAATACACAAAATATATTTAAATACATACAACAAACAAACCGCTTTTTTAGCATTTTTATATTAAAATTTTATTAAACCGTGAGCACTGTACAAAAGCTTTTACTTTACCAATTTATTAACATGAAAAACGACTTCAATAATCACATTTGTTTTAAAAAACATGTTAAAACAATTTATGGCTTCAATTTATTTTCATTATTTTATTTTTTGTTAATAAAAGCTTTTTATCAGAGCCAAATCTTATTTAGTATTAAAGTTAGAAGAAAAAAAGTAATAATGTATCAAAGTTTCTGCAATAAATACGAACAATATTGAGCAGTCATTTTATTTCGGTGGTCTTTATTGCGAATGTTTATGGAGATTTCGATTTTTTACAATATCATCTTGTAATATCGAGAACGTAATTTTTTATTAATATTTATTTTTAAATATGCCGACAACCGATAGAAAAATTTACGTTGAAAGTTCTACACATTCTACATCTTTTTCTCTACATAAGATAAATAAGGGACAAACAAGCAGACGGTTCACCTAGTGGAAAGTGGAAACCGTCGCCCATGGACATCGACAAAACTAGAGGGTATCTCTTGTTTTGTCGATGCATTGCCGCTTCGAAGATAGGGTGAAGAGGAGACTGCTGCGGTTTCAATGGACCCAATGCAAGAACCCGGTATTCATTGGAACCGCAGCAGTAATGGGACAGAAGAGAGAGGGGGGGTAGATCTGGCTTACTAAACTCTCAAAAAAAATTCAATAAAATAATACCTTTTTTTATTCTATTAACTTTTTTTCTATAAAAACTATTTCTTACCTTGCATTTCTTTTACTTCATACAATATTAAGATTGGGATGGAAAAGATAACACTTATAATCCAGGCAGATACAATAAGACCCCTTGCACGATTCCCTGAAAAAAAATAAAAAAGGTAAACTACATCTATTATCGTCCCTCTGCAAAGACTTGCTCTTGCTGGAAACATTCTGATTTAAAGATCTTCGTCCACATGTAAATAACGTAATATTTAAAGCTAAGATATTTAATGCAGAAATAATAGATTTAATGTTTTAGTCACCTCACTTATGTATACTTATAATTAAAATGTAACTTATCGAAAGTCTGTTCATGTTTAAATAAACTTGGATAGCTTACATAGGTAAGCGCATAGCTTCAGAATTACTGTTAACGAGAACTGACTGACTTTTTGCTGTGTTAATTATTGACAGGACAAGGTTTGTATCAAAGGAGAAGTGAGTGAGACAGAAGTAAGTCACTGAGATGGTGGTGTCAACTGCAACATCAGTGACATAAGCATCATAGAAGATCAACGAAAAGGAGCCTTTCAAGTACGTACTTAAGCGAATTTTGGCAATTATCAACCCCCCCGCCATGTGAGCAAAAGTAAGCAAATCCTTAATAAGCACACGGAGGAAGGGTTCTTCCTCCGTGTGCTTACTTAAACATTAATGCGTGAATTTTTCTCCCTGCATAGAATGAGAGTTCACGTTTCGATGTGCGTGTTTACTTTTTATCGCTGATCTAATCACCATGTAGACCCTCCTCCCGTCCCCTATGTCATCAAAAATAAGCAAAGCAAGGACCACCCCGCCCCCCTTTAATGTTTACGTAATACTTGAACGGCCCCTAATAGTGTGAAAATAGGATATTCATAGTTGCTGGTGGCAGAGCATAAATAAATAAATATAAATCATAGCTTTATAGAATGATGGCCACGTTATACCACTTAAATGGCCATATCTTTTAAATTATAATATTAAGTGCTACACCACATGGCTTATGTTACCCGGACAGGATGTAGCTTACTATCGGTGAAAGAATTTTCAAAATCGGTTCAGTAGTTTTCGAGCCTATTCGCAACAAAGAAACATACAAAAACAATAAAAAAATTTCGATGATATAAAAATGATACGTTGTTGCATAACAAATTAGTATAGTGCTTGATCAAAAGTAGTATCAAAAGTATCATTTTATTTCTATATTTTTCTCACAGTAAAACACACACAGTTTCATACAGTGGAGTAAAAACTTTATAAGCCATGTTGTACCTACGATATTTCATTGCCAAGCTCATAAACTGTTATAATAAAGGAACAAAAGAGTATATTAAGGTTTTAGTGTTACTGAGGATTACTCAAATCCTTGTTTATAATGTTGAACATGAAGATATAAGTTCTTATTTTTCTTTATCTGTCGGCAACATAAAGTACATTTAAAGAGAATTTACACTTCATTTAAATACGTTTATTTTTAACAAAATAATGCACAATGTCATGACCATGGACTCACAGTTAGTTTAGTTCCCTTGAACACTCATACAATTGGACAGAGACATGTGCTAACACTAGCGTTTTAGAGATACGACTAGCACTGAAATATCGTATTGCATTTAATATCCTATTCATTGCGCTTCTCTGCCTATATGCGAATACCTACTTTATCAGAAGGTAGCATACAAATTGTACGATGTCAAAAGAGTTCATTCAATACGATATTTGATATCGAAAGAAAGGTATCGAGAAATACCGTTTCATCTGTACTCAGTGTAAACAATGTCAGTGTATTACAAGATTGTTATAATTGTCAATATATTAATATTGTCACGCAGCTCTCAAAAGTTAGAAATGAGCTGACAATCTTCAAACGGCTGATCAGATCTTGACAATTTATAGCTAAGAACCATCTCGATGGAATTGACTTTCAAACAAATAAAACTTCATCTGAATCTGTTCATTATATTGGGCGCTACGATGCCATAGACAGAAACACACTTTAAATTTATAACACCCTGTCGTTGTATCGTCGGGGGTTATTGTTAACCCGTTGTTGATTTATCGCTAATAGCGGAATTTTATTTACTTAAAAATTAATGGATAGATTATGTAAATATATGTCGGAGCATATTAAAAGATTATCGATTAATCGAATCGTTATCGTTGTCTATGGCGTTGGAGTGGGGTAGTAGTCACTTCCGTTGTCTTGACAGTCTCAACCCTCGACCTTTTATATGCGATCGACAGTCTAACTGAAGTCTTAGTCGTGCGCGGTCTCTCAAGAAGTGAACATCATCTAAGTAGTGCTAGTGATAGTGATAGTGTCAAGTGCAGTGTAGTGTGGAAGTGCTGTCCAACTAAGGTCACGTAAGTCCTTACAATGTAATTGCCACGTGGTTAAGTAAACACAATGTTAGGTTAGGTTAGCCTTAGGTTAGGTTAGCCTTGTATTAGATTCGGTTAATGTGCGTTTAACCTTGGGTTTAAATAGAGAGCCTAGCAGTGGAGGCGAGTGTTGTAATTACTTAAAGGATATCCTTAAGCCTACACCTTGGTCACAAGTCCAAGGCACTGCTTAGGTTTCTCTCGTAATTGTTAGAGATCATATTAGATAATTTATCGGTTTAGTAGAAGTATCTGCGTCGCGTTTACAATACCATTCAATACCATCACCCCCTTGTAGTGTTCCCCAATATTCCCCACCTTCCTCCTTCCATCTCCTTTCACATCGTTTTAAAATCCCCGACATATACATAAATCTGGATGTTTACTTATAAAACAAACTACTTTTATAGATACTAGAGAACAAGTAAAATTAAATTTACTACCAACTTTTATTCAGAGCTTTCTTCTATTAGGGTAAACTGTTGTTTATATTACGATACACGTAAAAGGAAGTTTTTTACCATTTACCAACTTTCTTTTTAAATCAATTTAAATGATGGAGATGTTGTATTTACTTTTGATTTATTAAATAAATAAAGACGAGAAAATAATAACAAAATAGGGACGACCTTATGTTGTTATGAAATTTTTTTTATTAAATTCCATAATTATTAATAAAGTAAAAATAAGATAGTAAGTTTAATTGTAAAACAAAATATATTTTTTATCTATGATGAGTTATGGCAATGATTACATATATAAACAGATTTTTCAATTAAATCCATTATAAATGACCAGAATGGTGCAGTACAATCTATTTTCAATAATTCTAAAATGCAAAGCAGTTATTTAAATTCAGTTTCAGGCAGCGTCATTAAATCTGAAACTGTAATTAAGCTTCCACTGCTTGCAATATAAACATCATTATCTAGTTGCTCCTTTGTATTAAACTTTCTGAATTCCGACCTATATCAATGAAATTATACTTTTCTCTTTAAAATTAAATTTTATTTCAGATTAAGTTTAATATTAGATAATATAGATTCTAGGTCTCCATACATATATCATGAGATAGAATACGAAGTCTTTATCCGTAGTTAAATATTTGTCGTAGAGTAAGTTAGACTTAGGTTATCCTAGCTTTAGGTAGAACAGAGAGCCTGGACAGTGGAGGTGAGAGTTGTAATTACTTAAAGGAATTCCTTAAGAGTATACCTTGGTAACAAGTCCAAGGCACTGCATTGGTTTCTCTCGTAATTGTAAGAGATGTTTGATTATTTATCGGTTCAGTAGCAGTATCTACGTTGCGACTACCCAATAGTCCATTTAATATCATCACCCATGTTAATGTTTTCAATGTGGGGTACATTTCTCTCTCCTCCTCTTCCCTTCTCACCATTTTTCTCCGATATAATTTTAAAACAATGTAAGTCATATTTTTCTTAAACTCACCTTAATAATATATATATCTATTTATATGTATGTTTACAAATTATTACATTTCGTAACTTTTACTGTTGAATTGTATGTATAAAATTTATCATGTATTTATATGATAATTATATAGCATGTAATATAATATGTATACTATGTATGTATGTGTTTATATATATATGTGATATTTATTGCTTTATTGCTGATTATGCACTGCATCATTGACTTAATTTCTCTAGTCCGCCTAAGGTTGCCTTTAAGAGATCACTCCAAGTGATAAGGCCGCCTTTGCATGCTTTATAATTTGTATTAGCTCCATGTTATAAAGAGTTTATTCATTCATTCGTTTTTTTTTCTTCTGGTCTTCACTCATCATTAGCTGATTCTGTTTAAGCAGAGTCAGTCAGAGGCAGAGTCAGGGTCTTCCGTCAAGCCAGTTTGACGTCTGGACGGATAATATACGGTCTACGGACATGTAATACAAATAAATATGAAAAATTTAGAAAAGTCAAATATTGAGACAAATTAGAATCTAGTTTATAATAAAAAATTAAACTTTATACACTACACATACACAATGTAGGATAGATATGCTAGCTAGCCAACTGCTTTTGTAATTGAAACAGTATTTAAATATTTAGTTTTAAAATGATTAAACGGGAACTGAATCTCTCGATTGCATTTTGATCGCTGATTATGAGTCTAAAGTATTATAGGTTAATGGAGGTATCTAATAAAATAAGAGAATTGATATTATATATTTCTACTACCATGAAGTATTTAGATTTCTGATAGTAGAAGAAATATATTTAGTACCAAGTACGGAACGGCGTTTCTCACCCCGTAATAAAAGTCGGCTTACGAAATTAGCTTCATACATCTGGTAAGAAAAAAATCGTTTTGTGCATTCATTACGAAATGTATACCACTTAATGACCTAACCTTTACCAAATTAAAAGAAATAACTAAACGCACCATTCGAAACCGTCGTGCAAGTCTTCTAATTTTGCCTAAAACTAGAACAAATTACGGCAAAAAAATGATAACTTTTGAAGGAGCTCAGTTCTACAACCAGATACGCTCAGATATAACAAGCGAAAATTCATTTAATTTATTCAAAAAAAAACTGACAGAACATATTAGGTTAATCACATCTTCACTTACTGAATTAATAAAATTAGTAAACACTTTTTTTCTTCCAACACAATGTAAACTTGTTATTTTTGGTTATTTTCTTTTTCCTTATTTTGGTATTCTTAGAGTATTTGTTGTGGTCGTGTCAGAGACATAAAGAATGTACTTGCTAATACCTAACTAGTAACTACTAACATAATATATTGCATTATGTATATACATATTACTATAGATGGAACGACGAAATAGTTTTTTCAGTTATGTATCTATTGTTCTCAAGTAAGTGACTGTACTGTCTTATTGAGAAAAAAACTTCTTTAAACCTAAACCTATATATTAAATTTTGCGCTGAGAGTATATGAATCAATTCAGAAATTGTTTATAACAAAATATATTTTAATGGCTTGGGATTAAATTAAAACACGATTCAACCTATCAACCTTTTATCTGACATCCATGTAACTGAAATAAACTCTATAAGGGCCATTCAAGTATTACGTAAATACTAATGGGGGGTCTTTGCTTTGCTTATCTTTGATAACATGGTGTAATAAT
Organism: Limenitis camilla; assembly: GCA_905147385.1. NCBI lineage: Eukaryota > Metazoa > Arthropoda > Insecta > Lepidoptera > Nymphalidae > Limenitis > Limenitis camilla. The sequence continues at coordinate 11,559,849 of LR990230.1, read as the reverse complement.
TATAAAAATTCTTATGCTTGAGTAAAACTTGGACGGCCCCATATCTGCTTATGGAAAATTTTTACACCCTATTTTAAACACATAGGGGTTGAAATATGGGAAATACTATATTAAATGTTTACCCCATTTATCTTTTGAGGAGATAAATTTTGAGTGCATACGTCATTATAACTACTACAAATATCATGTTTTTAACTTCATTCGTTTTGTCTGAAAGTCAATTACTCAGGCAATTAACCCCTATATTTTTATAGTTTAAAATATAATGTTTACTATAATAAGATAAGTATGTGACTAACTGAGAAAGTAGTAACTATGTGAAATTAATAAATTTTTTTTTCTTCATATTTGTTGTCCTAGAAATGAAAAACTTACAACTCCCGGAGAAATTCATAGGATTTGTAATGGCGTCACATCTGTCTATGCTCAGCGCTACTAACACGTATGTAGATGCGTACATCACTACAGCCTGAAACAAACAGAAAAATATTACTAAATGTAGTTATCATAATAGTTAGCTTTAGGATTAATCGCATGTTGTGTGGTCGGATGATACGACTGTAGTTTCAATCGTATTTGGCGGCCGTCTCCATAACTAAGATAGCATAATCGGATCATCCGATTCAACGTTGAACGATTTAGTTTTTGGCTGTTTTCAATGAGGAGTTTCATTTTAAGCTCATTGTTAGTTTTGAAAAGTTTCTTATCTACCCGTAACGCTTGGAATAATTACTTATATTTTAAAATTTTACGTACAAAATAAATGAATTCCACGATACAAGCATGCTTAGTGTGGAATTCAAAGATAAAATTTTGCTGTTATTTATATGCTTCACTATTTATTTATAAAAAAAGAATGTTTCTTTTAGATATTTATTAAGTGTAAAAAATTAATAAAATAAAATGTTTTATATTAATATCTTGCTTAGAAACAAATGTAAAATTCTAAGTTTACTAAATAAAGATTTATTTATTTATTTATTTATTCTAGCCCTGGTTCAAAATGGCTGAGTGTCATACGAATTATTGTACTTAATAAAGAAATACTATGAAAAAGATTATGGTAAAATCATAATCATCTATATATTTCATGTTCTTGTGTGTTTTTATAATATAGTTAAGGTATTTTTAGGAATTTAAGGTACGTAACTAGTATAAATGAGCTTTTCTTACATATGAAATGATAGCTTTAGCCATTCTTCGAAGTAACTAGCTTCCTCTATCAGGTAAGAAAACAGTTGTTTACTCGGTTCTGCGTTACAATTATATTAAATTTTAAGGGGTACTTTGAATTATCAATTTAATTTTGTCTTCCATAAATAAAATTCATATAGCATTTTTACAAGTGTAAATCAGTAAAAAAAAAAACAATTTATTTTATATACTTGAAAGTAACACCACAGATTAGAGAATAGCTAGTAAAAGACTTCGCTGCAATCATAACAACTATAAATTTTTATACAAAAAAGATCACAACAAGCGTTATACACTCAACTGTTAAAACTTTTATACTGTCATAAAAAAACTAAACACAAAATAAAACTATCAATCTGTGGTACTAGAAAAAAGCAGGTCAAGTGTAGATAATTTGGCTGCCTATCCAATTTAAAGCATGGAATTTATGATATCATTAATCTTTTTTATTTTACCTGAAGGAATTTAACAATTTTGCACATGATTTCACCAGCCAGCCACGCTATGGTGTACTTCTGTACGATATCCACGAACACATATATCAGCCCGACGAATAAATCTGCAATAAAAAAATATTATACTGACTTCTCAGGTAATAATCATTTTTCAAAATATCTATATATCTTCCTGTGTGATATACTCAAAACGTATAACGCCAGTGCAGTTACAAAAAAAACCAGGTTGCGGCACCAAAATAATAGTGTTGCCGTAACCAGAATTTTGTAATAAATAGAACTTTTTATTTTTTTTTTAATTATAAATTATTACTCAAACGACATAAAATCTTATGCCATGATGTTTGTCCGCAAAATACAGCAAAACTAACTAACTTTTCTTGATCTTGATAATATATAACATTTTCTTTATAATTTTTCCTTACTTAAACTTAAAAGGTACAACGTATTTTTATCTCAATAAATTCATTTACCTTATTACCTTATTATTTTTTTTAATTATTTTCAAGTTCCATAAGTCTCTATTAGATTAGATGGCGGCGGTATCTAATTAAGTAAGCATCCATTGGTAAAATACATCCGAGTGACCCTAGGGCGGGTCGCTAGTTATAATAACATGTTTCTCCATGAAATGTCACATATAACACTGGGATCAACATGTCTGTATGTTAATAAAATTTATAGCCCTCAGTTACCAATAGAGCGTAAACGAATTCTGTTTTATTAACAATGGCTGAACTATTCAGGTTTACATTTTATTGCTCTTCTACGTGAATAACGTATCACATTTATGTCAGTGATAAATTATCGAATAAAATCATATTATCATGTGGTAGTCATAATGAATATATCTTTAAATACTATAATATAGTCACTCTCTCAGAAAGTTTTTTTCCTTTATCGACATCTACATCTACACTATTATATAAAGAGGAAAGATTTGATTGTTTTATGTTTGTTTGTTGCGAATAGGCTCGAAAACTATTGAACCGATTTAAGAATTCTTTCACCGATAGAAAGCTACATCCTTTCCGGGTAACATAGGCTATGTGGTGTTGCCATAAATATTATAATTAAAAAGATACACTATTCGTGAGTGACAAAAGTGATTTAGTGTTGACACATACATTTTTTAATTAATAGAATATGCCCGTTTTGTTGTTACTAATCCGATTTTAAATATTCTTTCACTGAGAGAAGTCTATAATATTTCCGTCTCTCTTCCTCTTATATAATATCATTCTCTCTCTTTTTTCTCTCTTTAATTTTTATCTTTATCTCTGTTTAGAATTATCAGTCTCTTTTCATTTTCTTTCGTTTATCTCTCACTCTCTCTTTCTTTTATCTGTTAAATTTTATTATTGCTCTGTCCTCCTTCTTTTATTATCTGTCGCTTTTCTTTCCTTATCTTTCTATCATTTTTCATTTTATAACTTTTTCTCACTCTCTCTTTTTTTCAAATAATGAAAAATAACATAATTATACACAAATTAAGGACATCAATTATAATATTGCTTTAAATACCTGGAGCGAAGCGAGGGCAGGCCTCTCGTATTAAATAAAAAGATATTTTACCAAATTCCTTACGAAATTTCTCGGTTAGGTATTTCTAATGTCAATTTGAATAGACAATCATAATAATCCTAGTTTTTTTTCTTTTAAAGATTACTAGCAGTATGAATCGCATGCTACTAGTATTCTTAACCCCTCCAGCTAAGCTAATATGCTTGTGTTAGAAGTGGGCCACGTCAGTAGTCCAATGACTGGGAGTTGGAAGATACTAGCCACTTGCTTAAAACACTGAAAACATGACAATTTTGGAATTTCAGATAGTAGAAGATATGGCTTTTCTTTCCCTTGGAATTACAACCTTTATTTTTGGCGTAACCTCAAACTTTCCGCTGGGTAAAAAAATAGATATATTACTATTTAGTATTAAAATATTATTTTTGGACAGTATATTGGTGTGGTCGTAGAGTGTAATATTATTATAAGTTATACTACAATTTCTAGGTCAACATCTACAAATGGCGGAAAAAATCATTAGTAAAGATATTTGAGATCTAAAACCAATCGGCTTTTATTAGTGAGGTAAAAAGATTGTTATACTATCTGTAGATATATATCAACTGTCAATTCTTACTATTAATCTATCAACTTCATATTAATTTATCATCTCCATCATATTCGTCAATCATCATAGTAAAGACATTTATCCTTGAAGAATATAGTAAAAACTACCAAATTTACAATTAAACTATTTACTTATTTACTAACTAGAGATACTACTATAACAAGAGTATGACAAGCTATGAAAATCTGTATTCCTTATTTGGTTATAAACTCCTTATCCTGTACAATTATTTTACCATTTGTTTTGGAGTTTTAGGTTAAACTTTAGGTATATGAAACTCATTTGGAAAAATTCGAGTTTCGTCAGGATTTAATACTAAGAATGGGAGATACAAAAACGGTGTGGTATCAAATCAGTTTGATTCAACAGTAATGTGCTCGTAAATATAAATATATTTTCCGACCAAATAGAAGTACTTTTAAAATCTTTTTAAGGTTATTTCGTAGTCGTAAGCAAGAGACAAGTCCAATGTTATCACGTTAGATGTTTTTATTGCGTGAACAATACGAAATTACCCTCGGATTGATAGTAACGACTCAGCAAGTCATGTTATAGTTTAAATTGATTTGAGATGGTGGACGATTGCGTCTAGACAGAAAATAATGTAAACCCTTTCCTATTCTGAAAGTACCTAGAACCTTTATGATAAATGACGTTTGATTTTGGTAAAAAATCTGTAATTTTTTTAGGGTTCCGTACTTCAAAATAAACAACCTGTTTACGATAATTTCGTCCATCGGTATGTCGTCCATTCGGGTGTGAAGAATTCTAGACTCTACCAATTTAAAATTAGTAACTTATTTGTAACTAAAAATGTTATTAATTAAATTAAAAATATAAATAATTAATTAAAATTAAACTTAAGAACTGCTGGACCGATTTTAATGAAATTTAGTACATAGGCTACCTTTTATCTAAAAAAAGGCTTGAAGTTGGGAATGAAAGTTTGTTCGTCGAAAACCAGATTACTAAGATCGTAGTTTGGGTTTGAATCCATAAATGGATTTTCCCATTAAAGACTATTAACACCATCCCATTGAAGATTGAATGAAAATGCAGTGACGTTGGTATAGTGTGATCGTAGTAACGTTATCTCATAAAATATTGTAGCAATTAGACTCCGTTTAAATACTAGGATTGTTTTGCAAGATGTCTTTATTAACGGGGTTTTGAAAAATTTATCAGAGTTAGTTGACAGAGCCAGTATGAACCAATTACTCTGATCAACGTTGAATAATGCAATTGTATGCAATTATTCAAATTTACTTTGCCCAGCATTTTTGCAATAATGGTCTGGTTATAAACATAATTGTTACTTTCTTTTTAATTTTCATATGTAGAGATCTGAATTTTAATCTTTTATATATATTTTTCATAGGTTTTTATAACATAACTAGCGGCCCATCCCGGCTTCGCGCGGGTGGAATATTATTTTTTAAAATATATTGGCCCTCCCGCATTTCGGTGCCCACTCTCTTGCCGCTTTACTCGCTGCGCTGCGTCGCTATACTGGCCCGTCGCGTCGGCGTGTATTTTTTGTTTGTATTGATATTTTTAATTTCGTAATATCTTTTGAATGGAAGGTCCGATTTTCATAATTCAAGTAAGTAATAAATAAAGTAATTAACAGGTATTGAAACAGTCTTGAATATGAAATAATTTATTTGGATAAGGATTAATACAAAGGTATGGAAAACATGGTCTGATTTTGATAGGCATTTTTATCAACTTTTAAAATATAAAAAAGTAGTTATAGTGACATAACTATAATAGTTGGACATATGGTCTCGCGGAGTTTTTTGTAGATATTGATACGTTCTATAATATTCTAGAACATTTTTTTTTGTTCTATCATCAATACTTTTCGCAGCGCATGCGATGAAAGATATTTTATGGCTATTTTTTTTGCACCTTGGGTTGGTTTTAGTGAGATTTTCTGGGGATCTCTAATTTTTTCTTGTATTAAATATAGCCTATGTTACTCAGGGATAATGTAGCTTTCTAATGCTAAAAGAATTTTTGAAATCGGTCCAGTAGTTTTTATGTTTATTCGTTACATACAAAAATACAAATCTTACTTCTTTATAATATTAGTATAGATTATAATCAAAGTTCGTAATTCCCATTCGATAATAGAGTTATGAATCACTGAAAAAAGAAAGAGAGTAAGGATAAAAATGAGAGAGAGAAAGAAAGAAAGAGAGAAAAGATACACATAAAAGAAAGGTAATGAAAGGAAAAAATTATTTTTTTTTTAGATTTTAAAGAGGAAAATAGAAATAAAAAAATAGAGAAAAGAGAAAAAATAAAGAGAGCGAGAGGGTTAGAGAGAAAAGGAGAGAGATAGAAAGAAAAAGAGGGATGGAATAAAAAATAAATCGAACCAACACAATAAAAAAATAATTATGGCAACACTACATCACCTATGTCATTCAGAAATAGTGCAGCTTCCTATCAGTCAGTAACAAATTATCAAGATCTTATTAATAATTCCTATTATTTTATTTATTCAAAATGGCCATTTAATGGCAACACTAAATAAATGTCATTTAGCATAGTGTAAAAAAAATAAATTGATATTTTTTTATCTCGCTAAAGCTCGAGAACTTTTTAAAATATTTCTGGAAGTCTAGGAAAAAAAGATATACGTTAAAACGATTTTGATAAACCTTTTACCTGCGATGTAATAATAATGATTTCTGACGTGACGGCGTATTTATTTTGCAATCCCTACTCCTCGGATTCATGTTTATCAGTTGTCCGACGTTCAAGAAAGTAAGAATGCTACTCAAATTAGTGTTGCCAACATCATAGTTAACAATTTTAATAAAAATGCAATGAATTAAATGCCTCTATTTGGAAGACGTTTAAGAAATTTTAATGTGAAGGGACTTCAAAACCCCTGGACTGATTTGAAGAAAATGTTGCATACCGCCTGACTTAGAAAGACATTAGACTTATCCCGGGAAAGGTACAGTTTCAGTGGTATAAAAGGATTATAATCAAGAACTTTAATAGATCTGTATGAAATTTTCTACATGCATACTCTGAATATCCCGGGAAATGTGCTTTATTCCGGGTATGAAATATCCCGAAATAAAGCACAGTTCCTGTGGATTTAACGGTATCATATACGTAGTAAAAAAAACAATGGAGTTAAATGAGTTTTGTTGATTATAAATTAAACATAAACACCGATATTATTCTGATCTAAATTATAAATATGCTCCTAATTTTATTTACAACTGTCAAAAAATCACCATATCTTTTCCATTTCTATTTATTCTATCATGAATACTAATTAAAATAATTATGATACGATTAAAGCTTGTACGTGCTTGTAAATTTTGGCATAAACAAAAATATATAACACTCAACATATTACATTGTACTAGGGATTTTATTGCACATATAAAACATTTAATTTACCAAAATGGAGTGAAGTGGGCGAGATTTACATACAAAACAAAAGTTTGTTCTGATTTCTAAAGATAGATCATTCAGATTCAGTGTTATGTTCGTGAATAAGTTTACATTACGAGTGAATCTTACGCTATTTTTAAAAAAACAAAACTTGCTAAAAATATTGATACTAAAACTCGCGTTTCTTTCATAATATTATGTTGATCATTTGCATTCTACTATTCAATTATGTTAAAATATTATATTTAGGAAGTAGGGAGATATATAAATCTTAATAGCTTTCCTCTTAAGAATATTTTTTATCTATATATTTTTAACTCTGATTATTTAAATTACTTTCAGAAAGATTGTCCCCATGATTTTAATCTTTTTCCGTCATTGTAAAGATTTTATTTTCGCGATAATACTAAATGATCAGTTTAATTTTGCCAACTGTGGGGTCAATGGTCATCAGATAATATCTAGTAGCTAGCCAAACTGACTATAAAAAGTATGTAATTAGCAAAAAAAAGTAATTTTATTAAACCTATATATCTCTATGATTTTCTGATAGACATTTCTTTATCTTTTTACTAAAAAGAAAATAAAAACTTTCTTTAAACTAAAAAAAGAGTCAGAATATTGCTAACGAGTAGACTCTACTGTCGTGATCCAATTTTTTTTCAATTATTTCTTTAATACTTTTGGATTTAACCCCAGCTGATCGAGGGCAGGTTGTATAAATTTTATAAAGCTTGAAAATCAAATTTCACAACCACTTATTCGTTCCGCTGTTTATTTATGAACGTTGTATGTTTTCTGTATTCCGTCGTTCATAACAGATTGTCGGAAAATTGTAAGAGCGTTAAAATATTTGTGTTACAAGAAGATTTGTTATTGCGAGGTGAAATTTAGTTTTACAGATAATCATTCGTTGTATATAGATCAGTAAGCAACTCGATGAAGCAAAGAGGGAAATATATAAACGAGGGAAATGAATTCCAACGAAAAACCTTACAAACTTAATGACGAACATCTGCTTGATAATATTATTATAAATTATTAAAAAAAAGTTCAATCAATAGACAGAGTCGTTCATAATGCAGATTTAGGTGTATAAATTGTTAAGGGTTTGCATAAATTGGTTGAGATATGACAATAATCATTGAAAATTTTGGAAAAAGTGAAGCTGCATATAGATATATAACATAACAATGTGTTTTTTTTTAATAATTGAAGTGAGTTAACGATTACAATAACATTTCATTTTATATTTTTTTTTATCATCCGGTCGTGTCATGGAATAGGTAGGAACGAAAACGAAATTAAACGTTTTGGAGTTTATAGAGATAGAGAGGAGAAACTTCATTAATCATGAATTGTAAAAATTGAAATACAATAAGAGAAGGTTGGTCATATTATGACGTTTTAAAACTTATCCAGATACCACAATCGAGACCAATACCTAATACCTCTTTAGTTTTGAAACTCATTCTAAAACCACTATAATAAACAAAGAAGACCTTTCTCCTCTTTAGGACTTCACAATCATATCGATAATATTGCAAATATTAGTACCTTTTATAGATGAAAAACTTTAATATATTTAAATACAGCATAAGAGATTTCTTTTGTATTTAAAGAATGTTTGCGGCGAGTCTAATTGTACAATGGAGGCTGAATTTGGGCTAAGATTTAAAATCTTCTTTTGAAACTAGATATCACAGCGACGCAATAACTGCAGAGCCAGATATTGAAAATTGCATTTTAACGGTCTCTCAGAGATTACAAGATTTTAAAAGTTCAATTTGTGGGTCCAATTTTTACTGATAGCTATAATATTAAATGACTAACGGCCCGTCCTGGCTTCGCACGGGTGGACAATTTTTTTTTAAACATTTTGGCTTTTTACTAAACTAAACTCCTGTTTGAAAAAAGGTACTTAAATGGTAACTGTAATTTTGCTATAAAAAAATCAAAATTTTAGATGGTCAAGCAGCCAGCTAACGTATATTCCACCACTTTATGGTCAGCTGACTTTATTCAAATGGGAGGAAATCACTGAATTTTTTTTTTCTACATCGCATCGCAGCTAACACGATCACGAGTAATCATAATATTAACCCCTTATGCATTTCATTCTCGCTTGGGAGGAACTTGGTCATGAAAATCTGTCACAGGCTCTCGTACCATAATAGAGATACCATATACCCCAGACCTTACTCCAGCATATTGCTATTTTTTTCCTGAATTATCCAAATTACATAAGAATATAATTGTAATTATTTAAAATACAAGAGATACCATATCCCCCAGACCTTGCTCCTACTTTTCCGGGATTTGGATAATTACATCCAAGAAAAATAATTAATATTTTATGGGTGAAACATATTTATAGGTAACTTTGATTGTTAAAGAATATATTTTCATATTTTTTTCCGTTTAACTCAACCATATAATACGTCACTCCTTTTGAGAAACATGAGTCAAATCTTTTTTGAACTTTTAGGCAGGAAGTTGGAAAAAAGTATGAAAAGACTAGCAAGAGAAAACTCGATTAGGAATTAATAAACACAGTTTTTGTTGTCCTTTTAAAGTCATCTTCTCTTCGATATAAATAAAAATGAATGTTGCTAAGAGCATAACTCGAGAATTGCTCGACCAATTCTGTCAATTTCTTTTGTATGTTCCTTAAGGCGCACGAAAGGTTTCAATAATATAAAAAAATATTAACTTTTGACTGAACGAAGTCTGTCCGGTCAGCTATTTATGAAAAAAGTAAACAAAGCGTCATTTCGTTCCTCACAGAATTAACCCCTATATTTGACCAGAGGGAGACAGAACAGTTATTTCAATAAAAACAATCCTGCAGTGCCCAGTTACTTTTAATTGTTCAAAAAAGGTTTGGTTTTATTTTTTCCTATACAATGTTTGTTGAAACAATTGCATACAATTTGTATCGTACAGATTTATTGTTTTCATTCAGTTTCGTTTTAGTTTTGATTAACAATATATTTTTAAGACTTTAGGACTCGGTATATTTTCCTATCGCACTTTTATTACGATACTAGGAACCTTACCTTGCTGCGCTGTAGAAATATTATTATTTTATATAATTAAAACCTTACATGATGTATTTTTATCATTGATAACCTTCTTTCTGAAGATTTATGTAGTATACAGAAAGACAACTACGACATGATATTTGCACGAGTCTCGCACACAAAATCCTAAAAAATTACAAGTAAAAAGTACAGCACCTAATTTAAAAGTATTTAAAACTTAAAATAGCTCCAAAACACAGTCGATCTGACCAGAAACGCCACACTAAAATGTTTACTGAGTAAAGCATAAGCAAACAAAAGATTTAAAGCTCCGCTAACAACTTTATTTTTAACATGTCGGCGTAAGCTACTCAAAGAAAACGTGTTTTTAAAATGTTGTTAGCTACGAAAAATATTCTTACTATATCGAAAACCTCATTATTTTGCGTTAGATCAAGGCGAGAATGTAATATTCATGAATCTTGTTTTAGGGCTTAGAAATTATTATCTGCGAGTCACTAACTCTTGTTTATTTCATCAGCCGAAAGAAGAATGTTTTTTTATCCAGTTTACATATGCCAGTCCAGAGTTCGAAACTAGCACTGGAATTTTTCTGCATTAGTCTGAATTAATACTAAGTGTTTACATTATTCCAGTAGTATTACAGTCTTGCAATCGAAGCCAGCATTATAACGCTATTGGAATAATGTGGACCAGGCAATAGAAGGTAAGAGATTTCGAGTACATTGGCAGAACTGGAAATAATGTTGATGGAAAATACAGTGTTGACAGAACAAATCTGCATTTTTTTAACTATTGAAATTGTTCACACTTTATCGTCTTGTAACTCACTTGATAAATTTATTTGATTAATGTAAACCTTTATGTCAAATAACGTTTGTGCTCAGAACTCAGAGTACCTGCAATAGCCAGCTGCATTATGAAGAAGTTCATCCTGCTTTTTCTTGCATTGGTGCACAGTAACGCAGCTATCACTGAAGTGTTGAGGACGACTATCAGCACAAACAGCACCCACATTACCGTGAATTGGGCTGCCTGAGGACAAAAGAGTAAATATTAAATATCTAAATTTTAAATACGAAAAATCCATATATGTGTACCTATAACTTTTGAGGAATTCTGTCAATTCCTCAAAGATGAGATCATCAGAACTGAATTTTGAAAAAAATGGGACCAATCTGTAGGCATACCCTACGAATACAGAAATTTCCAATTCGGTTCATAAATGAGGTAACAACATTAAAAAAAATACAACCGAATTGATCCTCCTTTTTTTTGAAGATGGTTGAAAATTTTACAAGTATATCGGATGAATCTTGAAAAGATATATAATAATTAAAATTGAAGGGATTGAATATAGTATGGACGCCAGTGGTAAAGCTTGCAAATTATCTATCATTATCCAGTCTGAAAAAAAAAATATAATTTCACTCTTAATATAGGACTAGATGAGTTCTTGTCCTAGATCACAGATAGATTTTAGGTATAGTTGGAAACAATAAATCTAACAATCGCATCCATCAGTGATAGGCTTAGATTTCAACTATAATGTTGATGCCTAGTTATTATATTTATTATAGAAATAAAGATATCTAACTAAAACATTATTCGGTTTTAAATGTCATTCCACAAGTTTTTATTAAAACAGTTAAATCTTTATACGTACTCATATATTTTACCTCTAAAAGGTTAAACGTAAATTTACGATGTTTTCCCAAGATAAAGACATATATTTTAACTAACCATTGACAGCTGAAACATACAGCCAAAATGTTGAATGCTGTTGAAAGCTACGAATTTGGCTAAAATCCATGCAAATACTTAAGTTTCAGTACGCAGTAGACAAATCATTTGGCTTTTACATGGTGTTACAACCATAATACGAGCACTTTGTGAAATGAGCACTAGTTACCTAAGTGTTGGAAACCATAATAACTCTATTTAGAGTTTAAACGGTCACTTTTCCAGTGTTACAGTCTGTCTGTAGTGAAATAGAATTATGTGTGTACCCTCTTATTTTCACAACGACTGGACCAAATTGGATGATTATTTTTTTGTAGTGTAAGTTATTGTCAGGACAAGGTTTATATAAAAGTAAAAGAGACTAACGTAAAAGACAGTTATGGAGATGATGGTATGGAAGAATTTAACGGAAAATAGTGGGGATAAAAGCATATTATTCATATTTATCAATCAAATGGGAGAGTATAAACGAGTGAATGTGTGAGTAAGTGAGCAATAGGGTTAGTGAATGAGTAAACGATTTGAGTGCACCTCAAAGATAAGAGGGTCGACTAGTTATAATATAATCAAGTTTCTGCATTTCAATTTCAATTTTTTCAAGTCAAATGAGAACATTAATATTATTATATAAGGTAAATCAAAACTTCAATAAAATTAGTTTTAGTTAAGAAAACTATAGAATAAATTCCCATACAATGCATTATATTCTTTTAGATCAGTAGTGTCTACGACATTTTGATTCAATGCTTCTAGCAGTTTTATTGTAAAATAAGTATTATTTTATCGTAACAGTCTCTCAAGGCAGAATTCTTGCCAAAAGCGCATTTTGCTCAAAGCTCATCCGATTATATGCTAGCCAAGTTGCTTTAAAATATTTCCTAATGTTAAGAATATAAAGCCACTTACTTATAAATACAATTAAATGAAAGTAATATTTTAAATATATTTTATTTTTATTTATTGAATTTATTGGACATATACATAATATAAAAATTTGATATACAAAGAATTATATAAATTTTAAAAAATAAAATAAAAAATGAACTCTTATTCATCTCATCACTCTCATTCACAGAACTTCTAAAAAACAAGCGTTAGAGTTTTCAAAATCTTTGTTTCTCGTAAACTATAAATCGCCTGTAAAAACGACTCAAAAAATACACCTTAGATGATACGAGTCATAAAACAAAAATTCCAACAACTAGCAAGTTCATCAGATAAAAAAATCAGCACGTGAATTTCAACTAACTCATCATGTAGTTCGTACGAGTTCTGACAGATGACACAACTATTTGTGCTGCTTTATTTCTTTTTATTGTTCTAGGTTGTCCCTGTATCGTAGCATCCATCAGCATTTTATCATAATCACCTAATGTCATTAACTTTTTGGCACGATTTACCGCGCAGTCTCCTCCGTGTTTTTTTCATTATACTTGACACTGGCAGAATGCTTTGTGCATAAGCACATTCAAAGCCATATAATAAAAAAAAGAAGTAATAAATATATTATATTGTGAAATGTTCAGACCGGTTATACTTATTTTTGAATTATTGATATTTATTAGACAATCATCATCATCATCATCACGACCCTTCAATGGCCCACTGCTGAGCCGGGTCTCCTCCTCAGAATGAGTTATTAGGTAGGAGGTATTGGGCTATAGTCCACCACGCTGGCCCAGTGCGGGTTGGCAGACTTCACAAACTTTTGAGAACTTTTAGGGAACTCTCAGGAGTGCAGGTTTCCTCGCGATGTTTTCGTACAAACATATATAGATATCAGTTCAATATTGATTAGACAATATCTATATATATTTGTTGCGAAGAGGTTCAAAAAGTTCTAAATAGACTTTAATAATCCTTGCTCTGATCGAGAGATGCTATTCCTGAGTGACAATGAAAATGTATAGTTATAATTTAATATTAAATATCTCGAAGCGAAGCGGGGGCTATAAAATTGCAATTTGTAGGAATTGAGAAAAAAAAAATATTTAAATAAGCATAGAATGCTATAAACTTATTAAGTTTTTTATTATTATACTTACTCGGCCTTATAACCCATGATTACCTTTTTTTTTTAATAAGGTAAATTTAATTCTAAATGTGCGATATATAATAAAGGACTACCAACAGACAGTTGCACAGACAACACAAGATAGATAGAGAAATTAATTACAGAATATACAAGAAACGTAAGTATATCTATTAAAACTAGTAATATTATAGCTTCATCATAGCTTAGTAACATCCGTTATCAGTGGGTGTTGATAACTTATCACGTCAGCGTCACGCTCGTGATAGCCACGCAGACGATCCATTACACGAATGAAACCTTTCAGCTGTTATTATGGTGCTAATCCCATAAACATGTGGGCGGAAGTTATTTATCGAGTGTGTACACGTTCCGGTGTCAAATGGGTTAATTAAGGAACCATTCCGTTCCAATTATAACTATGTATAGAAAAAAAAAGTACCTATACTTTCTTGTAAAAATGGTTAACAAAAAATCTCTATTGTATTTTGTTGATTAATATTTTATTACCTTCATACCTATGTTAGTATGTATGTAACGGAATCTTTGAACATGATTTTGACCCCCTTCAAAACGTCGGATTATCTCGAAATTTGGCATACTTATTAAGGATCGATGACAATTCAATATTTTAAACAGTTTGATCCGTTATCCTTACTAGGATTATCAGGATTAGCGATTTTTTGTTTTCCTGAGACCCGAAGTGTCCGCGTCAAGACCAAGAAGGGAAACTACCAGGCGCGCCGATCACCTATTTCTCGGATAATTTACCGGCTGATTCATATGAAATTTCCGGAGAGGGAACCTGAGAGCCGTAGGCTATCTCATCCGAGAGAAGCAGGCGCCTGAATTCCTCATTTCTCGGATAAGTTACCGATTTAAAATTAACATCAGTGACGGCTCAATTTTATTGAAAATCATTGATTTTCGTAGTAGGATATCGAAAATATTGTGTACTATAGTTCTTCAACTCGCTGTATCGAGTATATATTCTACAAGCAGCCAATATATACTTAAACTCACTTTAGTAATAATTTGATGTAATGAAAATTTAAAACTTACTTTAGTAGTAAATTGTTATAAAAAAAAATTGAGCCACATTTAGAGACACATGTATGTTACCTATTTATTGATACAAACATATTACTCAGAAAAGTCAGGTAATTTCGTACGTTTCAAGAGTTCTGATATAAAACAATATTTATCGATTTTACTTCGGCTGCAGCCAATAATTATTCAAAATCTACATTAATAGTAAATTACTCTCTCTCTCTTACTATCAAGTTTTTTTTTTACATTTCATGTAAAATTTCTTACGTACGTCGATAAAGGAGTTTGTAACGTAGATTTCTCTTGACGATAAATTAACGATAGATGGTAAAGAATTTTATTTTATCTACGCCACACAGGAATCCTAAACTTACTCACTACTCATACTCGACCCAATACTTTGTATGAAAATACTCAGATTCACTAATATACGCTCGATTCTCGTTACAAGTCTCACTTCATAAAAAACTAAAAAATACGATTTTATAGAAAATTCAACTAAAAAATAGAAAATAAATTTTAATAAATTTGAATTAAAAATAGTGTAAGAAAAAATGATTTTATTGTAAAAAAAAGCGTGGGGTGCTTTTCAGGATATTATCAAAATAACTCTTCTACTCATATCTGTTTATAAAATAAGATTTTTTTTTTTTTTAGTTTTTTTTAAACTATTTTTTTTTTCATATATAAAGTGGCTTAAAGTAATTCCAGGCCGATATTTTATGTCAGTCTTAACTTTTCACAGCTCTAACAATACACGCATATATAAAACTAACCGATCTGCTCTAGCTTCGCTGAGGTGTATTCAAACTGTTCACTCACTCATTTATTCATCCATACTCTACACGCATCTATGAATCATATACCTCATCGTTATGGCAGCGTCTGTAAGAAACGTTCGAATGTTTTTTCTCCGACCCTACAAATTCGGCAGCCACGAAAAAGTCTATTCATTTTCCGGTTAATATATAACCTGTGACACTCACAAATTATGGGGGTTTCCATTGGTAAAAAAAAATTTAAAATCGGTTAAGTAGACTCACACAAACGCAAAAACCCTTACAAACTTTAACTGTTTATAATATAACAATATATTATAGTACGAATTATAATATTATAGTTATTTATACAACTGTTGTATAACAAGGGGTACCATTAAAACACGAATGTGGGTGATAATAGTATCACATGAGTGTTTTAATACCTAATTATCAATAGTTGCACAAGACTTTATCACATTAAAACAGCAACTCCTAGTAACCTAACATCATCCATTACTGAGTATATACAAATAATCTAAGTATTGATGAAACAATCATTTATTGTAGTTGTAATGAACATTTTGTATAGTGCCATTATTAAAATTCACTTTAATATGTTCTTTAATGTTGGAAGGTAATCGTTAATTTTTTTGTAAACAAACAATAAAAGTATCAAAGAAAAACGGCGGGGATTCGAATAACATATACGTTCTAGATAGTGAAACGCGTTACACGCGTGAATGACAATGTTTTTTTTTTGAAATTTATACAGAGATCACGCCTCTAGCAGTAAGAATGTGGCTGTCTGTTGAGTAAACCCTTTGCGCAGAAGGAATTGAGTGTTATAATGAAATTCAGTACACATCCGTTTGGATGATATAATGATTATTAGGACATTGGGTGTGTTAATGTTGGCAATAAGCTACCTGTTTCAGAGTCCTCTATAGAGGATTTAAAGTATGGGAGCAGATAAAATATTTAAGTCGACAATAAAACATTTTAGGCGTATATCTATGTATATACAACTAAGTTTTAATTGTTTTAATTAATTAAAAACTTTATATTACGATATATTATAATTAGTTCTTGAAATTATTTTTAAAAACAAACAAAATTACACTCTCTTTATTACTGACTTTTATATTATTCTACGTACAAATATTATCTCGTGTTACCTAAACATTATAAATATAGCGAACCCTAAAGTTTCCAAAAATACTATCTAATTAAGTTGTGCGTGGTTTAATTTAAGCTAAAGTATGAAATTTTCAGGTTACGTCACTAAGCTGATGAAAGCATAACGAAGTTCATTTTTTATTATGGCAGACCTTTTTCATTTCATAATTCTCGGCGGCGTAAATCAAATTTTTGGACCACAAAATATTTTTCGTATTTTTAAAATTGTCTATGAAAAAGTTAAGGAACAATTTTCTTGAGAATATTGAGGAAATGGTGAGTAATATTTTTTTATTTTGACCTCTGTTATATTCTATTTTTTTTAAATATGTTACTGTAAAAGCGAGGATTACCATAAATTCTATTTTATAGTACATTTTAAAATGTCAATGAATAGTTTCAAATTCTAGAGATATTATTATAACAAAAATAACAATTATTATATATTATTGTCCTAATAAAGAGAAAATAATAAATATATTTTAGTGCATTTTTAGTTTGAAGTCGGTTTTTTAGATGTAGTTTTTTATATTTTTTACTTTTTAGTGTTTGTAATAGGTTGTTCTGCAAATCAGGTAGAAAGGTAGACTATATCATTTCGTTGCTTTTTATTGTCATGTATTGAATAGTAATTTTATTTTAAGTAGCTATGGGTAGGCCTACGAATGGTGCCGCGCGCCTTACGACTATATAGAAACAGAAAGGATGATCATAATATGAAAACTACTGGGCCAAACTATGTTAAATTTTTATGGGAGCAAATAGCAACTATTCCACATCAAACTAAATAAGAATCACGTAAATCGGACAATAATTCTCAGCGTACTCGGTGCACATACATAAATAAACAAGACAGATCCCAAGATAGGAAACGGAAAAAATGGTCATAAAATAAAAACTACTGGGTCAAACTATGTTAAATTTTTATGGAACCAAATGGCAGCTATTACGCATCAAACAAAGGAAAAATCACGTAAATCTGATCATAAATCACAGCGTAATCGATATACATACATAAAAAAATATACCAATCGAATTGAGAACCTCCTCCTTTTTGAAGTCGGTTAACAATAAGAAACAATCATATACAAAACGTAAAATTGGACAACTAAGTTAAGATAATTTAATTTGAAAGGGAATACTTATAGGATTTATAGATTT
Organism: Limenitis camilla; assembly: GCA_905147385.1. Lineage (NCBI taxonomy): Eukaryota > Metazoa > Arthropoda > Insecta > Lepidoptera > Nymphalidae > Limenitis > Limenitis camilla. The sequence goes on along the minus strand of LR990230.1, from coordinate 11,541,676 downwards.
AAAATCGCCTCCATGGTTCGTGGTTAATATACTTCTAGAAATAATTATTGATCGAAGTTAATAAATGATAGTGAAAACAGACAAAATGTGAGGTCAAATTTAAATTACAAATAATTATATTTAAAAAAAATTAAAATACTAAAGTACTTACATCATAAAAGTAGTAAATGTTGAGGTTATTTTCTGTACTGTTATGGAAATAACTGTTATTTGCAGGAAACAATGTGTACGGGGATGTGGTGGTCACTTCCCCCTTCTCTTCCACCATGAGGTCTAGGTCCATGGTTCTGTAAAATAATTATATTATTTTAATTACATATTAATTCATTATAATATTATAACGAATATGGAAAGTAATAGAGATATATTAAAAAATCAATAAACCATTTTTTTTAATAATGTGGTTTGGTTTGGTAGGTTTGTATTGTACGCATAACTATTTAATAAAAAAATAACCCCTGACTGAAACTAATTTAATACAGACCAAGTATTGACATCGACTTTTGTATAATTGAAAACAAAATATAAAAACAGAAATCAATACAGACATAACAAATATTTATAAAATGCAAAAAAAACTCCATTCAGTTATCTTGGGCGCAACGATGTCACAGACAGACACACACTTATACTTATAACACCTCTTCGTTGTAGCGTTGAGGGTAAAAATTAAAAAAAAAAGTCATCTAAATTTAACCATTGACCACTATAGTATGTAATTTCATCAAAATAGGTTTAGTACTTTAGTAGTTTCCGAGTATAATACAGATAAACATCGTGATACACTTTTTATAGAGTTGAGCTAAAATTGATCACAAATGTAAGACAATTTCTCATGTCCCACATATATATTCTGTTACATACAAAGAATCAAGTTACTCCTCTCACTTCAAAGAGAAATAAGAAGCCACAGTAAAATAGTGGAGGTATAGAAAATATAAATCAAATGTTTTATTGCATTTTATAACTATAAAACTTGATATAAGCGTTTGAAGTCATATAATTTTATTTTGAAATTTTCTCATCCTTACTTATATTATAAATGCGAATATAACTCTGTCTGTTTGTAGCGCTTTCACGCCAATACTACTAAACCGATTTAAATGAAATTTGGTATACAGATAGTCTAGAGCCTGGGAAAGGACCTAGGCTACTTTTTAATGCGAAAAAAGGGGTTGAAAAAGGGGGATGAAAAGTTGTATGGAAGTATCGCTATTCCACGCATACGAAGTTGCGGGCACAGCTAGGTTAGGCTAGCTCATATATAAGATAAGTATTTTTATAAATTCAAATATTAAAGTATACTTCAACTAAGAAATGCCAAGTCAGAGTTAGACTCGTACACCGAGGGTTCTGTCTCAGGCTGAGTTGTGAGATCAAATTAACTTTGCCTTTTGTAATTCTTCTTCTTTGTTTATTATAATTCTTGCTAAATTTGTGACTCTAGGCCAACAAATAATATCTTGTCTGCTTTTGTTTTATTTATAAATAGAGAAAGTTTGGTTTTTTTACAGCTAGCAGACAAGCAGATTTCAACAGATTAGATTTGTGAATTTGATAAAATTTTAACGTGATAATTCAACGTATTATAAGGATAAAGGTTCTTGACCAAGAGATGGACAACAGAGACCTATTAGATCCTATAAAGTTTTCCTCTTTAATACGGAACTTTAAAATTAAGAAAAGTAAATGTTGTAGGAAAAATATTTTTCGTAAAAAATACGCAAGTCTTTGCAACTCTTTCGCATAAAAGTTTTAAGATTCTGATCTTGATGACCTTTGAAATTTCTCACCGCAAATATTTATAGCAAATAAGTTGGAAAAAGTTTTGGAGAATGACATTAGCTACTTTTGATCCGAAAATAATCAAAGACACATTCTTTTTATAAGCTCACTAAATGATCAAAAAATAAGAACTTTAAAATACTAAATTATGATACGGTATAATCATTTCTACGTAAGGCGGAGACTCAATCGCCATCTTGGCTACAGCGGCAACGTTTATGCATCTTTGACATTATATTAATTACTAAAGCTTGGATTTAGCTATCACTGAATGATGAACAGAGTTGTGAAAGTTGTTGTAGGACTTCTAAATCTGCACGTGAGTCACAATTTATATGCATGATTAAGAGTCCTTTCATGAAGATGGTGAAGACCATAGTGTTACCAGCCCTTACATGCAACTAAATTTAAACGTACCGATACAGTACTATTTATTCCCTAGTCTGCGAATTACGATCTTTCCTGAAATATTTACTATAAATCACAATATTTTTATTACTTTTCACAAACATACAATTGCATCATATCCGGTGTTTTACTGCTTTATATTTAAATTAGTAATAAATGTAAACTAATATTATATAAAACAGTGATCATTGGTTATTTCCACGCCAACTGTATAAAAACCGTAGAGATGAGCAAACAATTTAAAATCTGTATGATAACTTTAACTCTCGTTGAAAATTTGCTGGGATTTTAATAATACAAACATTCCTGCTTTCATTTAACCAAAGAAATAGATAATATTTATCTGACTTATAAGACTGATAGAAGTCATAAGGTTTTCAGATATTCAAATCTGACATTGGCTTCAAAAATTGTCTCCTATCTATATTACGCGAAGCAAAATCTTTGTACACCTTTCTACAAAAATTGCGCGGACGGAGAAGTATGAAATTTCCCTCACTTATATCTATATAATCTATCTATATAAACATATAGAGAGGGAGTGCAGAATTAATGAAATATTTATAAAAAATTATGCATTAACAAATACATTAAATCATTAAAACAAAAACAATTGTCAATGTTTAACTTTAAACAGAATCCATCCATATATGACACTGATCGGACAGACTTTAGAATTGACAATGTTTAACTTTAAACAGAATCCATCCATATATGACACTGATTAGGATAGACTTTGGAATTGACAATGTTTAACTTTAAACAGAATCCATCCATATATGACACTGATTGAGACAGACTTTAGAATTGACAATGTTTAACTTAAAACAGAATCCATCCATATATGACACTGATTGGGACAGACTTTAGAATTGACAATGTTTAACTTTAAACAGAATCCATCCATATATGACACCGATTGGGACAGACTGTAGAATTGACAATGTTTAACTTTAAACCGAATCCATCCATATATGACACTGATTGGGACAGACTGTAGAATTGACAATGTTTAACTTTAAACCGAATCCATCCATATATGACACTGATTGAGACAGACTTTAGAATTGACAATGTTTAACTTAAAACAGAATCCATCCATATATGACACTGATTGGGACAGACTTTAGTATTGACAATGTTTAACTTTAAACAGAATCCATCCATATATGACACCGATTGGGACAGACTGTAGAATTGACAATGTTTAACTTTAAACCGAATCCATCCATATATGACACTGATTGGGACAGACTGTAGAATTGACAATGTTTAACTTTAAACCGAATCCATCCATATATGACACTGATTGAGACAGACTTTAGAATTGACAATGTTTAACTTAAAACAGAATCCATCCATATATGACACTGATTGGGACAGACTTTAGTATTGACAATGTTTAACTTTAAACAGAATCCATCCATATATGACACCGATTGGGACAGACTGTAGAATTGACAATGTTTAACTTTAAACCGAATCCATCCATATAATGTTTAACTTTAAACAACATTTATGTAATACTGATTTGGATAAGATATTTATAATTCCGAGTTATTGTCACATGATTTTGAGACTAGAATACTAAAAAAAATTGAATCCTGTCTTTAAAAAACGCACAATATATTCTATTTTACTGAGTTTTGTTGAAATATTTCTATTAAATTTTCCAACCTTATAAATACAAAGTGTAGAAAATTCGGTTGATTAAATTTATCCCAACTTATCAATATCATTCGGATTTGTGAGACGAAATTCGCTCTTGGGATAAATAGTTTAGACGAAACCTGAATTTTCATCTATCTAAATTAAGATCTATAATCATAGACACGATGTTTTTCTAGCTTCTATTTAGTTTTTGCAGTCTATCTGTAATTAGGTAAATCTTGCTAGGTTTTGACCTACTTCATTGGTTCTAGATACAATATCTATTTTTTTTTTAAATAAATTATCTTATTGAAATAATATGTGAAGCGTGTAACCCTAACATTCAGATAAAATTATACTTATTTTATATATTCATTTTCTTTTGCAAATTTGATTGTAATCGTGTCATTGGTCTGGAAGTTTAAGGTCGATATGATAAATATTAGAAAATATTTTTTTTTCCTCTGTTAGAGTACCTACTGTATAAGTATATTACCGTAAAATAGTAAATACAATAAAAACGTTATCTCGCGAATTTGTAAATTGTCAAATGATTGTGTACCGTAAGATACTACTTAAAATTTAAACCATAAATTTTCGGTTGATAATAATCCTATTCTAATTTTTACTATTTTCACTATGCCCATTGCAATAGTTATGTAATTTTCTACTAAATAATAAATACATATTTTTTGACACACTTGTGCTTTTTACTTTACATTACAACACTAGTGCGGTAATGGATTTATTTAAACGACACGCTCGACTTTGTCTGCGTCTTATTATGTATATTATAAAATATTAAAACACATTACAAAAAAAATAATAAACACAACGATTTGTTTGTAGGTAAGTTTGTTTTGTTATTTGTAAGTTTTGTTACATTTGTTAGTGTCGTTAGTTCCGTTAATTCCGTTAGTTTCATAAGTTTCGTTAGTTCCATTAGACGCGTTAGTTTCGGTAGTCTCGTTAATTTCGGTAGTTTTGTTAGTTTATTCTAGTTACACATTGCTTTTTTTATTGCATTGAACGACAAACAAACAGACAGTCGACATGATATTAGCAAAATGAGAGCGTGCCTTTATATTGCAAATGCATTAAGGACTCGAAGATAAAATATTGAGGTGGACTGCAGAAGTAAAGAGAAGAATGTTACGGTTTCAGTAAACCTAGGGCTGGAACCTAAGGTTCACTAGCACTACGAAAGTGGAAAGGAAAAATCTGTGTGAACAGCGCAACAGGAACGCCTCAAACACTCTTGGCAATCGGATTCACATTCAGAAAAATAACACCGCCAAATATACCGATGTTTTTTTCCTTGCAAATGTGTTGGAAAACGTCGTATGAAACTCGTGCGCTTTGGCCATTACAATAGAGGCGGAGAGGTGTTGCAGTAACGTTGCATAACGGAGCCGAGAACACTTGTATGGACAACTTAGCACACTTGTATCATAATGTATGACACCTGTGTTTCTTTCCTAACTTTGTGGACACAGAACAGCCTACCTGTAAGACCGACCAATTAGGGACAGCCTTCGGACAATTGACAATTTAACGCGCGACAGATTGTAGTTTAACGGTTTCACTTTGATACATATATTGAAAACTAATCTTTCGATAATTTAAAATCTCGCGAGATATATTATAATCTAACGGAGTTTATAATATATCTTACGGTGACATAAATATTCATTTTAATTGAAATTATGATCGTATGATCGTTTTTGAAAATTCATATATTTCAAGGATATGGCTATTTCATTATAGTCTATAGATAACTATATTTTATAAACATTTATTCAGCTGATTTTTTTCTATTTGATGTTTAGATATACACTTTATAGGAATGATGAAATTATTATGACTGAAGTTTCTGTAAAGTTTTATGTAACATGTTTAAATGAAAGATATATTTTATCCCTGTCAGCACATAAAAAATGTTTTTACAATCCCGGAACTTTGTGTAGGATTTGTAAAGTGTTTATGCGAGAAGCTTATAAAATTCTACACATGAGACGCCCCTGACTTTGTAAACGTATTCATACTTTCGACTTGTTACAACATCAAGCTCTGATTACTATTTATTTTTATTCGCTAATTTCGCAGGTAAACATCGCTTCCAACTTGTAAAACATATTTTAATGTTATTCATTAGAAACTATTGTTAAATATTGAATTGAATCAGGCGTTACTTTGCGGAAATTCATGGTTTAAAAGGAATCAAAATGTTACCTTGCTATAAACCGCAGCAATTTGAACTACCAGACTCGTATGGTATAACCCAGAAGAGCATCCTGCCCACATAAAAGTGAGACGCGCGAACTCGAACCAAGACACACCACACAAGTAGATCGCGATCGACAATCAACGTACGTTTCGCTCCGTAACCGAAGCATCTTCAGGACGTGTTGACTCTACAAGCGTCACAAGTAGAAGCTATAAAGCTTCTACAAGGTTTATAGCAAGGTTCCTTTTAAAAAAAATTGCTAAGTCTAGTCATAACCAATTTACTTTAACTACGTATTTTTCTGGATAAAAGTAGTTTCTATATACGCAAAGAATAAACCAAAAAACACATTCAAGAACATGCTATAATAAGAATTAATAATATTGATTAGGTATTAAAAAAATTCTTGAAAATCCTATATATTTAAGATTTTTTTGATCGAGTGTAGATTTTTATGACTGAATTATTTAGCAAAGTTCTAACAGGATCTACCTTAAAATTGATACAGTTTAGTGAAAAATTATTAAGCAATTTGTAACAATTGTGCCAAGAATTATGTAACAAGTTCTTAAACTTTAAATAATATTCTGAAACTCATATTAATATGTCCCGGATGACACTGCACAAGTACAATACCTTATTCTGCCCATTTCAAGAGGTCAGCCCATACCTCGTCATAGATTGTTGTAAACTTCATTAACTAGTTTCTATTACTCAACAGGCATTAGTAAATTTAAATGAATGACTTAGTATATCTTAGGATTCTTGACTAGTTTCGTTTTCGGCCATAAACTAGACTAAAATTCGGCCAAACTAAATATCAGAAGCTCGAGAATTGTAGCACGTGTAAATGAACACTAATAAGATTTCAGTATATAGCAGACATATTTATATTACACTAATCGAGTTTAATTGTACATTATAATTACCAACATAATTTATATATAAGCGTCAGTTTCTCAGTGGTTCGCTGGATTCACGATCGATAGGTCGTGGGTTCAAATCTGTCATTGGACTTCTAACGTGGCCCACTTCTAACACAAGCATTTTAGCTTACTTGAAGGGGTTAAGGAATACTAGTATGTGATCCATACTCCTAGTATGCTTATTAAAAGAATATGAAAAATTCCCATAATATAACCGATCACACAGCTCGACAAGAACTTCATCCACTATTGCAACCCTTAATTCTTTTATCGCAATAAACAGTAGCCTATGTCCTTTCACAAGCTCTGTTCTATCTCTCTATCAAAATCCATTGAAATCGTTATAGTAGTTTCTTTTGGCTTTTCGGCTAAATAAGAATTTCCGGTCGAGCTCTATTAATATCCAACTCTCTATCAGAAAGGTAGTATAAACCCTGATTAAATTAAATTCACTATCGTAGACCTTTGCATGGGATCGACTCCATTATTTTTCGCTAACTTGGAACACTTCGGGAAGCAATGATCTGAATAAATAGAAACAGAGCCGGTGGGAATAGCAAGTTTATTTTTTAATTAAGTAATAACTGTAAGATGTTTCAGTGATTTTGTAAATATACTCAAGACGAATAAGATGGGGGAGATATTTCTAGAGACTAGTATTTATCTCGTGAAAGTTCTGAAGTTGAAAAACTTATATGTAGTTATACTTGTCGGGAACGACTAATCGATTATTGAATAATCAAATCGTTATGCCATCTGTGGCGTTATTAGAAAATTAATAATCACTTCCGCCACATCATTTTAATATTTTCAAACGAGTAAACGATAATCGAATAATCGGATCGTCATCGGTGTCAATGGCACTAGATTAGAATAATAATCACTTCCATCTGCCCCACCCGTGGAGGGAAATTCTAGCTAGTCTCGTCCCTATATATTCTCGTATTAAGACAGTGGAGATGTCTTACTCGTGGTCTCCAGAAGTGAATATTATCTAACTAGTACTAGTGCTAGTGATATCAAGAGCAGTGAAGTGCTGGAAGTGCTCTGCGACTAAGGTCACGTAAGTCCTTACAATGTAATTGCCACGTGGTTAAGTAATAACAACGTTAGCCGGTTAGGTTAGCCTTGTGTTAGGTTAGGTTTGTGTTAGTCTAATCTTAGGTTGAGACAGTGAAACTAAGCAATGGTGGTGAGTGTCTCGATCGAATAAAGGAATTCCTTAAGCCTACACCTTGGTTACAAGTCCAAGGCACTGCTTGGGTTCCTGTTAGAATAGTTCTAGTAAGAATATTAAGAGATCGTAGTGTTTAGTTATATCATGACATACGATGTGAACATACGATGCTTATTGAAAAATTGTATATCCATTTCTTTCTTTTAGTTTCCGACATACTTTATAGATAAGTCCATAAAAATATCAGCTCTCCTGTTAATGAAAAACCAAATATCTATTAATCTGCTATCAATCAATTAGGAAAAGCCGTTTTAATAATATTTTTAACTCATTTCGAAAGTAGGGCAGATTTCGAATAAATGTAAAAATACACTCTAAGTTCTGCTGGTAAAGTTCAACTTTCAGATTTACATGCAAAATCAATTTACTCAACTTAATAATTGGTAAATATTATAGGATCCAATAAGTTTTAGAGTATTATAACCTGAAAACCATACCGATATTAAAACTTTAATAAGAAATACTTGTTTATGTTCTGAAAAATGGCATTTAAACTATTTAGTGTGGAGATTATAACTTTATAGTAGTGTTTTACAGTCATAGAATAAGAGAGGAATATCCATTGACGCAGTGATGGCCCAGTGGTTGAGACTTCAAGTCTTACTCGGGAGGTCCGAGGTTCGATCCTGGGCACACACCTCTGACTCTGAGTTATGTGTGTTTTAAGCAATTAAATATCACTTGCTTTGATGGTGAAGTAAAACATCGTGAGGAAACCTGCACTCCTGAGAGTTTCCAAAAAGTTCTCAAAGGTGTGTGAAGTCTGCCAACCCGCACTGAGCCAGCGTGGTGGACTATGGCCTAATACCCTCCTCATTCATTCTGAGGAGGAGACCCGGCTCAGCAGTGGGCTATTGAAGGGACGTGATGAATTATGATACCCATTACTGTACAGCAATACGTATCCACATGCAATTTAGACCGAAATCCGGGCAAAGCTTTGGACTTGCGACCAAGGTGTATGGTTAAAAGCCTATTATATAATATAATTACAATACTCCCCTTCGCTGCCCGAACACAAACTACGGTAGATAATAAAGTTAATTTACGTGGACCTCAAAGAGGTGACTTTAACCACGACACTATATTACTAACTTCCATGTGCACTGCGAGACAACACCAGAGAGACTGACTAATCTGTCGCATTGAAGGTTATATATTATCTATACGTGGGTATACTTGAAATGATATAAACAGAAATAAATAAATCTTAGTTTAGCGTAAGCGCAAGCGTGTTAAATTATAACCGCATGAAGTTGAACTGACTTGAAATAAAATTTCTTATTTCTTCTTTCTGAATAAAATCATTATTAATGTAATATGGTTGTGTCCTAAAAATGGAGGAATAATTTTAGGGTTTGAAATGAAAATATTTTCTGGGAAGAGGACGAGAAAACTGACATCTTGTTAAAAAGGTTTCTTTTAAATTAATTATTTATTGAAGTGAAACTTCTTTAGAATCGTTGTGATTTCAAACCGGATGCAACGGAAAAAACGACAGGTAAGAGACACAAATACAAAAATGTGTAGGAAAGAATGAGACAGAAATATGCAAAACGACAGGTAAGAGACACAAATACAAAAATGTGTAGGAAAGAACGAGACAGAAATATACATACTATTTTATATTATTATATATATTCATCTCATTCTTTTGTCGATTTACTGAAGTTTCACTTCTATCGTGTGTATTTTTTTTAACTATGTTCAACTATATCAGAATCTTACTATGTTACTAATATAAAAGTTTGTATGTTTGGATATTTGGAAGTTTCGATGTTTGTAACTCAATCACACAACACTCTAACTACTAATATAATAATTAATATGTAATCTAGATGGATGCCAAGTAGTGACTGCTGCTAGTAGCGGCTTGAGACCAACGAGCAGATTTGAAGACGTATTCTACTATGCTAAGACTCCTACGTCCACCGCTTGACCTGGCTACCAAATGTTAAAATTACAAAGTACATTACTCACGTGCTCCTCGATAACCTAGCATCACGCCACCAAATAACACTACTTTAAAATTGATTGCGCGATATCACTTGACAGAAACTCAGTCCTATCGGAATAGAAGAAATACATACCCTGCGTTCCACTAAGCGATCTCAACGTCCACGCTCACGACCGCGGTTTTTCCCGTTCCACTTGTGCGCGAGCGTTACGATCGTTAACCCAAGTGGAATGGGTAATTGTGCGTTTTGGGCGTTAACGTAAATAATTCAAATAGCGAGTTATAAAGCAATATTTCAAGAGGTTAAGTTTATAATTATTGGTTCAATTGATTTATGTTCACATTTTTATTGATTGATTTTTTATATTTTTAATTTAATTGAAACTAAAATTAGTTTATATAAATATGCGCTGCAGAAACATTCACATTCACTAATAAATCTCTATCCGTATCAAATAAATGTATTAATCATAGTTCCATGTTAATATTTAGTATACTAGTATTGTACTGTGTATATATATATATATATATATTATATATATGTTTGTGTATCTATATCTATACATGTATTAATATTTTGTGTATATATTTATTTTTAGTTATATTTATTTATAATTTGCTTTTACTTTTTGTGCACGCCTACTGTTTACTCTCTTGCACAATTCTGGGTTGGCTGGTAGAAAATGCTGTAATAGCGTTAAGTCCGCCCTTGTACATTGTTTTTATTTTGTGCAAAAAGAATAAATAAATAAATAAAATAAATAAAGTTATTTACATCGTCGCCATTTTTATGTTTTAAAAATGCCTTCAAATTATGTAACCAGATCACTAATTTTGCAACGCTCACAACGACCCACGATTTGACATGGGTCGTCGTGGGTTGTTGTATCGTTGAGCACAAGTCATGACGTCATTGATGACGTTTTCACCGCGACCACAACGCCCGCGATCGTCAAGTGGAACGGCTAAATGAGCGTTTGGGACGTTGAGATCGCTTAGTGGAACGCGCCTATTGTCTACTCGAAATAAAAACTACCCGCGAATACTAATTTATAAAAGGTGTTGCTATCATTAGTAAGATTACACGTAGTAAATTGCACCCATGCGAAGCCTGGGCAAATCGACTAGTTAATGTAATAAACTTACCAGCATAATTACGTACCAGTGATTTCCAATACAAATAAAGTGTACTATTGTTTTAGTGTATATCCAGTAAGTAAGATACTTTTGATCGTATCCCTGTCATTATTTAGTTTGTTATTTGCTTTGGTTTCCGCTCTTCTATATTGGATTCCCTGCGACTTTATTACTTTTCTATTTAAATGTTCCATTGTATCATGTTTTTATGAATACAAAAAGAAAGTACTGGTTTTCACAAACAGAACATACAAGCTTATTTTATAATAGAAAAATATCCAACAAAACCTAACTATAAAACGGTAATATTTGTTAATAATATATTCATCTCTTCATCATGACACTCGCCTCCACTGCTCAGGCTCTCTGTTTAAACCTAAGGTTAAACTCACATAAATCTATCCTAACACAAGACGTGGCAACTAGATTGTAAGGTACTCACGTGACCTTAATCGGACAGCACTTCCAGCACTAACACTGCACTGCACGATACTAACACTATTCAGAGACTACTTTACTTCTTAAGAGACGATTATTCGAGAGTCTTACTATTCTTCGACATATAGAAAATTTGGCGATTCATATTCTGTGACTTTTATGTATTTGGAGGTCTTCTTAAGATACTTGTTAACTACCTTACGACACTGAAGTGTTTTGTGTGAGATGTTAACTCATTAAAATCTCCTTGTGGCCGTTCTAAACTTAATTTGGAGTAATCTTATATCTCAGAGGAAAGCAAAGACTCATACGCTATATTAAGCTATACAAGACTATAGTAAACAACAATAAAATAAAAATATAATTAATTGTAGCCCCCACTCCATTAATACGAAAATGAGATATCAGTTAATTTATTTAATTGTTCTTTCATCTTCTTCTTGGAGACTTCAGTTGGGTTAGATTACTATTAGTTATCTAAAGCTTCACAGATTTAAATAATCACATATATTACAACATCAGGATTTAATAACAGTTTATTATAGACTCTTTATGCCTCAAGTTTTACGACAAAATCTTATGATCTACACTAATTCTACGGTAATGCAGTAACGTGAACACACAGATCACAACTTATGTAGTTGTGATCTGTGCGTAAACACGAATTTCAATTTCATTACAACTTACTTCGATACTGCAAAAGGTTACCAAGTAACAAATTACCCTCGCCCTATTGATCCCTGCATCACTATTGAAATCCTTATTATTGATATAACATAATAACACAAAAGATCAAGGCGCAGTATCCCCTATTTCTTTGGTCACATGTTAGAAATAGACCAATATTAGTTATTGGACGGCCCCAAGATTGATTACTGCTATTTTTGGCCTCTAATAAGAGAGATGATTTAGATATGTCTGTAGGTTTATTTATAGCTTTTATATCTAAATGGGTAAGCAGAATTTTGTTCTTTGTAATTGTATTTTTATATATATCACCTATTTTGCAATAAGTAGATATTTCATATTCGTCACATTTAGGAGTAATATTTCAGTTATATAAATGGATAAAATCTAGTAATTCCATGAATAATAACCATTTTAGTACATTATATACATATAGTAATCTATATACACAAAGAAAATGTCGCCTTTTACTAATTCAACCCTTAAGGGGTAGGTCAAGTTTAACTTACTATTATAAATCCCCTGTCCCATATGTCAGCAAAAGTAATCAAAGCCCTAATGTCCTATGCTGACGTAAACACTTACATACACACAAGATAGAAGTATTTTTTTTATCTGTTATTAAGTACTCTTAAAGGCCTTACTCCGTTTCCGTATACGTGTTTACTTTTTGACCCCTCCATCCCCCATGTCATTAAATGTAAGCGACGCAAAGACCGTCCACCCCCATTAGTGCTTACGTAATACTTGAATGGCCCCTAAGGGTGTAAAAAGCAGTCTACATTGTGTAGTTGAGCAACTGTACCCATTGTAAAATATGGGTTAAAAATTTTCTGATGGAATTCTGTACTACAGATAATTTGGGAAGAGTTATCTTCATTTAAAGCTTATTTTTTCTCAGCGAAGCTATGATTGGTCTTCTAGAAATAATATAAATTAGTAGGAACTTCCCAATTATATTACGACACACCAAGATTGATTACTCCTATTTTTAGATTCTTCCGATGATAAGATTACGGTTGTTACGAAAGCAGGTGATTTAGGAAACAGGTATTTATCCGCTAAATCATTTTGATGGGATCTTTAAAATTCTAAACTTGTACGGATCAGTCGCCTGTGAATCAGATCTAATTGGCTTTGAATTTAAATTAACTACTCGTCAACCCGCTCTAGCTGAGCTTGGCTAGAATATGTTTAAAATAAACAAAGCCTATATTTTAAATTGGACCTATCCAATGAGTTATAAAACGATTATCTTGGCTTCTATTGGAGTTATAGAATGAAGTTTTTTAAACTATCTTCTATGTTCAGACATTCGATAAAATACATTTTTATTATAATGTGTTTCAAGATTTAGAATCTTTGTAAAACGATCTTCGAGATGTCGAGTTTGTTTAAGGGCTCATTATTATGACGTTTTGTTCTGGAAATTTATACTTTCGAACTTTCAATTATTTTTAATGAGTCCTTCTGCTCTGTCGTCAGTAATATAAAAATAAAAGATCTATTACTTCATTATCTAAATGTCATGTTAGGAAGCTAAGTACAGCCTGGAATTAATGAACCAAATGCAATTAAATAACACTGGAATCGACTCACGTGAACCTCAATAAGGTAGACATAGCACCAATAACACTAATACTATTAAAAGTATAGAGGAGGGGAATATAGGAGAACACTAAAAAGGAGTGATTATATTGAATGGACTATTGGACAAATGCACCGTAGATACTGCTACCAAAACGATAAATAATCAAATATAATCTCTAATAATACGAATTAGAAACCTAAGCAGTGCCTTGGACTTGTGACCAAGGTGTAGGCTTAAGGAATTCCTTTATTCGATCGAAACACTTGCCTTCACTACTCAGGCTCTATGTATAAACCCAAGGTTAAACTCACACAAACCTAACCCTAAAAAAAACGTGGCAACTAAATTGTAAGGTACTCACGTAACCTTAATCGGACAGCACCCAGCACTAATACTGCACTGCACAACACTAACACTATCAAGAGACTACTTCACTCCTTGAGAGACCGCGCGTCAGAATGGCGATGGCATATAAAGTGTCGACACTGTCAAAACGGTGGAAGTGACTACTACCCTACTCCAACGCCATAGATAGCGATGACGATTCAATTACTCTCTATTCTCCGACATATATATATGTATACAATGTATATATGTGTACAATTTTATTTCTCCTACAGATATCTCCTGTTTTTCTCTCCGTTGCTGTGGAAAAACAAACATTACTAATATAAAACTCCATCTTATATTTGACATATTAATCATAGTATCGAAGCTGGCAATAACTTCAGCAAATAGCGGTAATTTAGCACACATGGCGTGCCGTTTTGTTTTATTGGAAATTTATAGTCTCTAAATAAAGGGGTCGATGGATTGATTTAGTGTTGCAAGGTCTGAATTCGATTCTCGAGCAAAATTATGAAAATATTCCTGATTTTATTTATTATTTGATTTTTTTACAAATAACATAGAAAGGTTATTTTCATCTTTCTGATATTTAGGACTCCCTAAACAAAGGTAGAAAATTCCACAAAAACATATTTTATGAGTTTTTGTTCAACCGACTGTTTTAAAAGTTATTGAAGATCAAAGTTGAAGTTACCTTCAATTTTGCAGGAATTTTGCTGCTACCGCGAAACGGAAATTTAATATATTAGGTGAAAATATCGAGTATATTTTTATCGTTTGTATCATTATTCAGACTAGGTACTAGTGTTATCTACATGGGACCGATACCGCACAGTAACACACATCACGACACCACAGCACTGCACAGCTATAATGGTCAGCAGGCGAGCTCTGTTTGACGACTGGCTTAAGTCTATCGGAACAGAGGTTACATACAGTCTTGAAATAAAATAAAAAGTACTACCCGCGAATATCAAGTTATCAACGGTGTTGCTGAATTATAAGTAGTCATAATACAGATATCTTGCGACTCACACTTGACGGGTTTTTAGAGCCATTTCTTAGGAATCTATTAAGGTTTTTGTGGCTCATTAATACAGATTGACCATCGGGGCGTAAACGGCCGCCATTATTACTTTCAGTGAATCAGCTAGTGCTAATGTGAATCAATATAGGCTTTAATGTTGTCATTGATAGGTAATACAAGATTTTATTATTCTGGAGGTTTGCTTGTAAGTTTGATCAATTAGTTTTTTCTTTATTTTCATTAGGAATAAATAGTTCTGGAAAGACGGGCGAGGGTCTTTTGACCCAAAACTTGGAGGCAATTGTTGATACTGTTTGCTTATTTAGTATATTCTATCAGTATATACTAAAAAGTAGTCGAAACCCCCCGAGTGCAAAATGCAAACTTTCTCATTTAAACTATTAGCCTTATTAAATTAGATCTAAGGCAGTTTGAAGAGTGATTGTGATTAATATTAACTTATCTGAGTAACGAAGTGGAGAAATGTAGTTGAGAGCTTACATGTATTAAAAGGGTCTTTTATCCCTGCTCCTGTGTTTCTCTCTCTCTCTTTACCTCAGACACTGCTTGGTTTCCATTTGTATGTAAATATTTGTAGACTATAATCTAATGCCGCTTTTTATTTTAATTAAAAAACTATTTCAAAGAGGTCCATTTCAGCAACACAGAGTCATGTTATCCATCGCTGTTTTCTTTTGAGTATTTCCAATCTTTCTAGTTTGAAGAAATGTTGTCTTTATAAAGACATGCGGCAGCGCGTCATAGCCAAGTAAAGGGGCGCGGCTGCCGTTGGTATATTTGTATCTCGGAACCCCCTTGTATCTCGGAACCTAACTGACCTACAACCATTAAATTTGGAACATTTATTAAAGCCTCTTAGGGTATCGAGGATCCAAAATTTAATTAATGTTAGTTTACAATAATTAAGTCACATTTTGAGTTTGATTTACATCGCAAGTGGAATAATTTTATTAAATAATTTTTTGTTGAAATTTAAGAATTTATATACCTCTTAACATTGTTGTGGTACCAAAAATCACAAAATTTTTATATTAATTTAGTAGAATATGGCATATTCTTGAAACTAGAATTTTAACATTTTTTACACAGAACTTGGCACACATATGCATATAAATTCATTTGTCAGCGGATTTCTTTTAACTGTCGAGGTATTACTTAGAACTGTTATATAACGAAATAGAATTTTTTGTACTTGACAGGATGTAATTTGTTGCCACAAATCCTTTTATCCTACGTCCGCCTCCACGGAGACATGTTAATCCCATTGGCAGTTCTATACCCCTAAGTAAGTCCACTTACGATAAAAATCACTGAAAATAAAAGAACTTTATAATAAAGAAAATATATCATTAAAGAAGTGCTCCAAAAACAAAGCTTTTTCCTGAAATTCTAAAAGTCTAGATATATTTTTTGAAATGTCTAGGAAAATACTAATTGGGCCAAATTACTAGAACCAATTTAGAGCATACCATCTATACCAACATAAGCGTCGGAGGGTCGAGCTCCACTCTGTCTCTAGCAGTATTTTTATATTTATCTTTAATTTTCGAAGTAACTCCTAGACAGTAAAAAAGTTTGAAGTAAGACAATAATTACAGGAAATTAAGTCGAACTGAGTATCATTGAAACTTACAGGACAGCGATAAAACAAGTCAAGAAGTTATAAAATTAAATGAAATCGAAGGCGAATAGCTTTATGAAATACTTCGGGGATTACAAAGAAAATGTGGGCAAAAGGTAAGCGATTAAAAATAAAATATTATAGAGAACATTATTATTTACTAGTTAAATAATCTTTTTAATGAATCAATAGATATTGAATTGAATCAGGCGTTACTTTGCGGAAATTCATGGTTTAAAAGGAATCAAAATGTTACCTTGCTATAAACCGCGGCAATCTGAACTACCAAACTCGTATGGTACAACCTAGAAGAGCACCCTGTTCACACAAAAGTGAGACGCGCGAACCCGAACCAAGACACACCACACAAGTAGGTAGCTTGACGATCTAACAACCAGACTCGTACGGCACAATCCGGAAGAGCACACCGTTGACAGAAAAGTGTAACGCGCGAACCCGAACCAGTACACACCACACAAGTAGATCGCGATCGACAATCGACGTACGTTTCGCTCCGTAACCGAAGCATCTTCAGGACGTGTTGACTCTACAAGCGTCACTTGCTAAGTGACAATTTTGTTCAAAAAAACAGCCTTTTATACCTTAACTCAAAACTCGATATTCGAGACGCAATAATCGATACTCGATACTTAACTCGGTACTCGTGTTTTGTTCTCACAACTAAAGATATCGAGTAGAGTGGATTTAGACACGTTTATTTGTTCGTTCAGCAGCTCAAATGTTTGATTGGTATTTTTAATTATTTCAAATTGCTCTAACAAATTAAGTTTAAAACCTTTATCGCAAATATGTAGTATTTTGTGAGAATGGCCCATATTGTGGCCGCTATCTAAGAGATGTTTAGCAAAATGGGATTTCTCAGGTTTATTGTTCCTAAAAGCAGCTAAGTGTTCTTTATACCGAATATCAAAACTACGACCCGTTTGACCTACATATTTGGCATTGCAGTCAGAACATTGAAGCTCATATACTCCTGATTTTAGGTTGTTACTCAGTTTATCTTTACCGTTACAAATACGTCTAAGTGAATTATTGGTCTTGAAACCAACATTTACATTATGCGATTTAAGAATTTTCGCTATTCGTTCAGAAGACGGTCCAAAATAAGTTATACTAAATTTGTATTTATTTTGCTTTTCGGGAGGGACTGCATATAATTGTTTATTAATTTGTGCTGACTGTTTCTTTTTAATAATATTGTTAATGGTGTCCAAAGTGTAAAGTAGATTGTGCCGTACGAGTCTGGTTGTTAGATCGTCAAGCTACCTATTTGTGTTGTGTGTTTTGGTTCGTGTTCGCGCGTCTCACTTTTGTGTGGACAGGGTGCTCTTCTAGGTTGTACCATACAAGATTGGTAGTTCAGATTGCCGCGGTTTATAGCAAGGTAACATTTTGATTCCTTTTGAATCAATAGATTATTATAGTATATTTATTTATAATTTAATAACAAATTTCTTTAACTTTATTTTATTAAGTATGGCAAAGTTTGATTAAAATTACTGTTGTTCAAATTGCAAGATACAAGAGGGTCTTGGCCTCGATCTTGCAGCAAGTGTCTGATTTGTCTATTGCCTGTTAGAATATTATTTATTAAACACGTCAGATTATAATCTATAACAACACTGTGTAGAAATATTAGTAATATTTTAAAGATTAATAAGTAAAATAACTAAGAAATCAAATAACACAGAGAAACTCAGTTTAGTTCCTAAACGTACTTGGTCTGCAAAACGAGACCAAGACTGATTTTTGTCAACTATAAAATGTATTTATTGAAAGAAAAACATTCTTGTATTTGGCTCTGAAACTTAAAAAAATCAATAGCAATGGAAATAAAACGATAAAGTAAAAAGTTAAATTCACTTTTATCCTTATTAACCGGATTCACAAGATGATTCGTTTTCGGAGAACAAGAACTTAAAACACTAAGCTATCGATTTTCGATAAGACAATGGACTACAGTTTCTTCTTAAAAGCTTTCTTCCAGTTTATCCCATTGGAAAGTGCACTCAATGATTGATTTTTATCAACAAACTGCGGAAATGTTAGAACAAGAATTTGTTGTAGAGACAATAGCTAAAGATATCTAATCCATTTGGTTAAAAACCTTCTAATATTACAAATGTGTTACTCAAAAACAGCTAAACGGATAATCAATGAAATTTGGCACAGACATACTTTATTACCTGCATTAACCCTTATGCTACTTATTTTTCGGAAAAATAATCGTTCCTGCTGGATAATAACAAAAAATATTTATTGAAAAATTAAAATATTGAATAGTTAGCATTTTAAAAAATACACAAGCTGCTTTCTATCTAACCGAAGGTATATCTTTGTCAAATGGTTTGAAGTTTTTAAACGCATAGAAGAACCAGACAAGTGTTTTGAAATTATAACTTGACAATAAGTTGCACTTACAATTGAATAAGTAAAGTATCTGTATCCTAAATTTCATTCCAATCAGTCCAACCGTTTTACCATGATACGTAAATGTAACACAAAGTATTTGAGGCAATATTAAAAATTAAAGACTTTAAATTGTCACTCTATAATTATTTTGTTCGAATTAAAGTATAAAAGTGGAAGAAAGAGGAATACAATAGATTTCTATCAGTGAAAGAATTTTTAAAATCGGTTCAGTAGCAACAAAATGACCGTATTCTAGTAATTAATAAATACATGTGTTGCCTACCTATGTCACTCAGGAATAGTTTAGTTTTCAATAAAAGAATTATTAAATCCGGAAAGGTTGTAGCTTTATGGTGAAAGAATTTTCAAAATTGGTTCTTTAGTCATGTCATTTCAATGAAATTATTTTTTCCCTCATATATTGTAATCAATTGATAAAGTCAAGTTGTACCAATTATGAAAACCATATTAAAATTGAAAGAATCAATGGAAAATTAGAATTAAATTTTCCATTGTTTCTTACAAACATGTTTCCAATTTCAATAGTGTTGAAAGTAGATTGTGTAGCTTAACAATATTATAATAAACTTACTTACAAAAAAGGTTGTCTTTTTATGTATAATAATAAATACTATAACATACATCAGAACCATTAGGTGACAAGTTTGACGAAGGTTTGACAAACTCATACATCAGCTGCTTTCACACCAGCCTACCATTTGAACCTAATTTTAGTTATATTTTATAGTAAAACGTTATATAATAATAATAACTTCAAAGTCAGGTTTACGAGCCACTTTTACAGTTCAATAATTTCTAGCGCTAATAGTCTAGTCAACAAGTGCTTTTTTGGTTAAAAATTGAAAATGTTATAAACAATTAAGTGAAAAAAGGGGTTTTAGTTTTTTGCAAATATCTCGAAAACTATTTGAGACTTTTGAAATTAGAAAAAAGATTCAAAGTAAACAGTAAATATCCCAAAGAAAAGTCTTTACTCCTGGATCTGTAGGACAATATTTATAATTTTCCCAGAGGGTTAAAAATACGCGCGAAAACGGGTGCACCGGCTTGCGCAAGCCACGCCACTTTAGACATTTAATGAATAAATATTATTTTAACTTATTAAATATAAAATTAAGAAGATGAAAAAATTTAGGTGCCTACAGGATCGATTAATGAACAATAATCCGAGGTCCAAAAATTTTTATCGCGATTTTAAATATATTGATTTGCGAGCGGGCCTTTAATTTTTTCAAAAAGTTTCTACATGCCATTCCGAATCGAATGACACCTAAATCATAATTTTTGGAGAATTTAGAAAAAGTTTCGACCTAAGCACTTGTTGACTAGACTATAACGATTAATGAAGACAAAGTGGCCGTCGCGCCTTTACCGCTCACTCTCAATACTATTAAACAATATTTATTAAGGAACTAATGTTATTTATATATAAACAATGAATCTATTTTGGGTCTTGTTAGTCAATTTGCTAAGTGCCCAGTTTATTTCGGTCACGGACTTTCTTTTTCCTACTGTACAATACATTTTAATTATCTAATTATTGAGACTGTGATATACTATCCAGGAGTTTAACTAGAAGATTATATAAAACCAAATCACGTGTGGTAAAAGCGCGTGATCTTATCAAGGATTTTATATTTCACAGTAGAATTGTTAACTACGGTAGTGGAATATTTTTTTATGTTGCAATAAGCATCTAAATTAATAAAATTGTCCGCCATTTTGACCTTTTTTGTTAATGGGCTGATCGTGTTTAAAATCGATAATTATTAGACACACAAAGTATTCGTCATTTCGATATTGATGATTACTTTATTACTCACATTAACATTATAAATGTGAATGTTTGGATATTTGTTACTCAATCACGCAAAAACTATTGAACGGATTTCCATAAAATTTGACACACTGATACTCTATAGCCTGGATTAACACATAGGCTACTTTTTATCCCGGAACAATACAGTTTCTGCGGGATATTAATAAGAAATGTTTATTGTGAAATTATAATGTTTATTGTGAAAATATTTTTTAATACTCATATTATTAGATATAAAATGATGACAGCAATTTTTATAATTTTTATTATATGGCTTCTCTGAGTTTTTCTAAATGCATAAAATAAAGTTTTATTAAAATTTCTCGATGCAATAATTTATTTTATTCAATTCAGGCAAAAATTAGTTGAGGAAATTTCACCGTCGACGTACAAACTTTTACTATAAATTTATTGAATATTAAATGTTTTCGAGAAGTCCGAAGTTATATTAAAAGATTTCTGAGTTTTGATTAAGCCTCGACGCAAGTTTGAGCTGCGTCTCGTCTAAACTTTTCTTATTCCTAACTATTTCATTAACTTTTAGTTTACAGATTAAGTGACAAAACAATTATTGTTTTAATAAAATACAAAAGTTATTAAAAATCTAGTAACAAAAGTTATAAAGTTGTATACTCAGATATCTTTTACCATTCCAAATGTTTGCTTTAAAATAAATTGAGAGTCAAGAGATAATAATAGTATAATAATAAATGTTAGCAACACTGTTTATAAAGTAGTAGTATCGGGTAGATCATTTTATATTATTTCTAATATACCGACGTGAAGACAATATATAACCTTCAGTGCAATAGATTAGACTCAGTCTCTCTGGTGTTTTCGTGCAGTGAACATGGAAGTTAGTGTTATAGTGTCGTGATTAAGGTTACCCTTCTCGAGGTCCACGTAAGTTTACTTTATTATCTATTGTCGTTAGCGAGGTCGAGTGGTGGAGGTGAGAGTTAATATATTGAACTGAGGTAGGGCACAGTAGGAAACTTCCTGCTCAAATATGGAGCAGCCCGACTGGGGTAGTACCTCGACCTTACAGAAGATCACAGCTAAATAACACTACTCTAAAGCAGTGTTGTGTTCCTGTTGGTGAGTAAGGTGACCAAAGCTCCTGGGGGGAATTGGGGATAGGGTCGGCAACGCGCTTGCGATGCTTCTGGTGTTGCAGACGTCTATAAGCTACGGTAATCGCTTACCATCAGGTGAGCCGTACGCTTGTTTGCCGACCTAGTTACATAAAAAAAAAAAAAATATGAAAGAGCTCTTTAAACCTGCTCCTGGGTCTCAAGCCCAAGGCACCGCTCGCCTCAGTCTAAATTGCATGTGTATATGTATTGCTGTACAGTAACGGGTATCACATCTCTCTTATATACTTAGCATAAATATGATTGTATCCTATTGTAACATAGCCTACCTTACCTAACATATGCATAGTAATACACATATATTATTATAACATGCTCTTTAGGTATGAGGCCGGGCATGGCCTGGGGCTTGCGACCCAGAAGCAAGATTAAAGGGCCCTTAAGGCTACTACCAGTAAACGCTCTCCTTCATTGCTCGACCTCACCACATAAACACTGTAGACAAAAAACACTTACCTGATCATCGCTAACACTGAAATAAACGCTATTGACACTAATGTCGAATCGTGTTGAAGCGTCAGTAGCTCAGTGGTTCAGGCGTTGGATTCACGATCAACAAGTCGTGGGTTCAAATCCCGGACATTGGACTACTGGCGTGGCTCACTTCTGACACAAGCATTTATCTTAGTTGGAGGGGTAAAGGGAATACTAGTAGTATGAGATCCATAGTGCTAGTAATCTATAAAAAAAAATGTCCAAAATAACAGTCCAAATCTCTTGTTCCTACTAGCGTATTAGCATATATCTTCTACAGTACACTCGCGATAATATAAATGAACTACCCACGAACTCAAAGTTATAAACAATGTTTCCAATTTCTAATTTCTTATAATTCTACTTTGGGGTAACGCAGCCGACATAAACACGATTTTCATACTGCAGAAGAGGGCTATTCGCGCAATCTATGGTCTCGGCCCTAGAGTATCTTTAAGAGATAAATTCAAAGAAATTAATATATCGACTGTTGCTTCACAATATATTTTTGAAAATATTAAGTATGTACGTAAAAATATTAATGATTTTATTAGAAATAGTGACTTGCATGACATCAATACTAGGAACAAACACAAACTTGTGATTCCTACTACTCGATTGAGTAGAATTAGTAATTCTTTTGTTGGGCGATGTGTATGCTTTTACAACAGGATCCCAGAAAACGTTCAAAATTGTTCTATAGGAAAATTTAAAAAGTTAGTTAAAAAACGTTTGTGTGACAAAGGCTATTATAACATTAAATATTTTTTGGAAGATGTCACGCCTTGGGAATGATGCGTTCGCTCCAGGCTTTCTCAATGTATAAATATACTTGTTATAAAAATCGGCGTTTAAAAAATCAAAGATAAAAAAGTAAAATATCCAAAAGAAACAGTCCCGCTGAGTTTCTTGCGCCCATTCTTCTCAGGTCTGGGTTAGGTCGTTTCCGAAAGGGTGGTAGATTCCGACGTTCAATAAGAGAATGTAAATTCCAACATTGAATAAAAAATTTTGACTTTGACTTTGAATTAAATGACACTAAGTAAATATTTAGTATTTTTGGGTATTTTTTACGTTAGTTCGACCAATGTCACAACACTATCAAAGCATTTACATTTTTAAAAGGATCACTTTATCTCATTATTTTATTTTTCATAATTGAAAGCACCGTTACTTAATCAAAGAAACTGAACTCCATTAACTTCAGGAAGCTAGAGCGATCTAAATGAATTAAAGATCAGAAATCTCAAGATCAATCCGGAATCAGATTCATAACCCTGAAGTGTGTTAACATTGAAAAGTCAATAGTCAAGATTGAAGTTAATCTTTCAACATTTATTATCTTCTCCGGAGATATGAAACGATGAAACTTATTTTTTTTGCTAAAACATTTTTTCATCACTAAATCCCATGCCAATAAAACGAAATCCCATGCCGCGTTCGTCTGTCTGTTCGCGAGAGACTCAGTAATTACTGAACGGATACGGTTTTCAACAGTAGATAAAATGATTCATGACGAAGGTTTGGGTGTTTAAATATGACGATAATTGTTGAAAAGCCGGAAAACTCAAGCTTTAGAAGGAGATTTCATCAAAACCCTGTCTAATCCCATTGATTGATATACACTTTATTGATCTAAGTAGTCTTTTTTTTATTCGTGACGGGATTGCGATTGGCCTAAATCTCACCTGGTGCTCGCTTTCCCGTAAGTAGCCTATTCACTCTCTTCTTAAAGATCCCCAAGTTGTATGTTGGAGGGAACACAGAGGGAATTCCAATCCTTAGCTGTGCGCATGAGGAAGGAAGCTGCGAAGCGCTCAACAACATAAGGGTGAAAACTCTAACCTCACCTAGTAGTCCAGTCCGATGACCAAATATATTTTTTTGGATTCATCTCGCGTCATATTGTTAGTTAATGAACTCCTCCAAAATGGCTTTAAAAGATCTGAGATTAGGTCGTAGGTTATTTTTATTAAGGTAATAAGAGTTTCTCAAGAAATTAATTTTAAGACAAAACCACTTTTGCTGGGTCAACTAGTATATTCGTTAAATCTAAATCAGTTCAAATTTATTATACATCAGTCTATTTCTCAGAAATCCCGTCTTACAAACAAAGCTAAATACATTCACATTTGCTGTAAATAAAATCCAAAACCGTCCAGTAAGTAGGTTACGGCTAATACATCGATCATCCCCACATTGGAACAATTTAAATTGCCCTGAGTAATGCGACTCGTTTACTTGTCAACGTGCTACCGAATTGCCACATTACTTACCAATTCAGATTACAGGATATCACTGACGGTAACAAACATTCTCTTATTAACACATTTATCATGTTCATTTATATTTACATATTTGCTTATCTTAAAATCTTAAGTAAGGTTTGGTTTATGAAAAATAATGAGTCAAATATCCGGTTGTTAAATTTACTTTGGCAAGCTTTGGAGCTTATTAAATCATTTTTTCTTAGTGATAACATTAAACAATATAAAAATATTAACAACATCAATACGGTTAATATTACAAATTTTATGTAGTCGGTCTGTCTGTAATCAAATGTTGTAAATTAGAAGCTCCTTTTAAAACTCCGATAAAGCTAAAATTTTATATTTTATAATTTTTCCCTGTAACCATATAAATAATCATAATTATAGTAGGTACGTACAGTACAGTTCCACCTTGACTTTTTCTCGTTTCGTCCTTTTAGACCCCTTTTTTTACGTTCGGTTTATAGACTTTTAAACTATTTTTTGTATCAATAAGTAACAAACGTCAAGACATCCATCGAATCAAATAATATAAATAATTTCATATTGTAAATAAGTAAATACAATATCCAGTTATTTAAATAAAAAATAAATATGAATATAATATTAATATACATTTCAAAGAAACAATAACATTCTCTGAAACATATTGAAATGACAACAGGAAATGTATTAAATGTATAACTTATGAGTCTTATGAAACAAAATTATTATTGCTATTGTGATGACTTTGATATTTGACAAATATAAAATCCGGGATTAGAGAATATTAAAAAATATATTTATAATATATTATAGAAAAATATAACTGTAAATAATATACTATGTAATATATTTAGATTTTAGCTCAGAGTTTTTATGATATAAGGAGTCCTTAAAAAGCTTAGAAATTAAAAACGAAACAGTGTAAGCAGTTTTTGATCATTTCAAAAAAAAAGCAAAACCATGTAGTATAATTGGGTAGATACAAAAACCAATAGAAAAATACTAATTGGGGTTTAATTCTATGTCCCGCGGGGATAAGGTGTCCACAAAATATTTAAAGATTCCTTGAAATAATAAACAGCCAAAATTTCCTAAAGAATAAAAACAGAATGGTATATTTGGTAGAGACTATATTTTAAAAATCGGCCAAGTGCGAGTGGAACTCGCGCACTGAGGGTTCCGTACACTTTAAATAACTAAGAAAACATGGTAAAACATTATTAACAAAAAAAAATTAACCGACCTCACGCTACAAAATGCAATAAAATATAAAAAATATTTTGTATGTCGGAAACTAAAATGGATATACAATAATTTAATAATTAGCATTGTATGTGCACAACGAATGGCCTATCATATAAGCTACGGGCGCAATACGGCCAGAATATAACTAAACATTACGATCT
Source organism: Limenitis camilla (assembly GCA_905147385.1). NCBI lineage: Eukaryota > Metazoa > Arthropoda > Insecta > Lepidoptera > Nymphalidae > Limenitis > Limenitis camilla. The sequence goes on along the minus strand of LR990230.1, from coordinate 11,515,054 downwards.
CATGCTATTCTCCCAAGCAGTGCCTTGGACTTGTGACGAAGGTGTAGGCTTAAGGATATCCTTTAAGTGATCACAACACTCGCCTCCACTGTCAGTCAGTTTCACCGTCTAAACCTAAGATTAGACTAACATAATCTTAACGTAATACAAGGCTAACCTAACCTAATATATAATTTTGAAGTAGGTGAACATATAACAATAACAAATATAATATATATTGTAAATACAGAACCTACTTCTTTTTTGCAGTTTATTAAAATACTAGCTGACCCGACAGACGTTGTCCTGTCTTAACTAATAATATTGAATTCGAATTGGCAGTCAAAAGCTTACATTAGAAAAGTTAATATTGTCGTTAAGTTTTCTTAAATTTACTAATTTTTCGCGCAACTTTGACATTAACAAAGATAACAAAAAAAATATTATAATCGGTCCAGCCGTTCACGTGTGATGCCGTGACCAAAGGGGATACAAATAGGGATACATTTTTTATATATAAGATTTTACAAGTTGTTATTTAACAAAAAGTCATATCGTCAACAGCCGTTACTAGGATTCCCACCGATGTAGCTTTAGATTCATTTCACACAATACGATGACAAAAACGTCATTGCTTGCGATTTTACTAATAATGAAATATGTTATAAATAATATACATGTCTTCGGTACAGATTTAAACCCTGATGAACGTTAGGCTTTGAAAATTTGAGTAACTGGAAGATGTGCCTTACTTTGAACCTTATTGACCAGTCAAAAATGAAAAATGTAATAAATAAATGAATGGAATTTATATTTTACGAAATAATCTTTTTTGAATACAAATTATTACATTACAAATTATTTTTTTCTTTCTTGTAATAAATTTATTTAAATTGGTTAAATTTTAATTTCATAAAATTAAATTCGCTTAACCAGAGGCAAAATAGTAAAAATATTTGTATCTGTATCGATGGCAGGTATATTGTATAACATATTCGAAAATTATTAAAATCGCAAACATCGATTTTCATGTCCGCATATATGGACTGCCCTATAGAAAACGACTTGTAATTACTTCAGTATAAATAGCCATATTTATTGATTGCTTACACTTAAAAGTTTGATAATTTTGCAGCTTCAAAACACTATAGACTAACATGTAATAGTATTAACTTTATAACTTCAATTTGATAACTTCACGTATTCTTCAAATAATGCGTCATAACCTAAATACATACATAAATGCGTTTTTCAGAAAAAAAAGGTCTTGCGTGACAGTCCAAAAAAGTTAATTTTCTAGTGATGTAGAAAAAATTTTACAGTTTTTTACTTTTGCTATGATACCTAGCTTTATGTAATTTCATGATTCTAAATCATCGGGAAGTACCCTAAGATTTTGTGAGTAACATTAACATTAGAAGATTGATATTTTGACAGCCGCATAGGACCGCAGGCTTGAATATTTCTTATTAATTTCAACTTGATACCTATACAAGATCCTGGGTCTTGACAGACCGACAGACGGACGGACAACAAAGTGATCATATAAGGGTTCCTTTTTTCCTTTGAAGGTACGGAACCTTAAAAATATTTTATAATTGACTAATCTTCCAAAACTCCAAAAAATAGTATTATTTTTGTATGTTGTTACTCAAGATGTTTCTTACTCAATCATGCAAAAACAGCTGAACAGATTTCATTGAACTTTAGCACACAGATACTTTGTAACCTGGATTAACACATAAGCTACTTTTTATCTCAGAATAATTCAGAGCAGTGATGGCCTAGTAGTTAAAACATCGATGATTCATGATGACGTTGATGATTCAGGAACGTCTACTCGGGAGGTCCGTGTGTTCGATCCTTCGCAATAAGCACACACCTCTGACGTTTCTGAGCTATGAGTGAGGTGAAGGAAAACATCGTGAGGAAACCTGCAACCCAGAGAGTTTTCCGTTCTCAAAGGTGTGTGCAGTCTGCCAACTTGGCCATCGTGGTGGACCCAGCTCAGCAGTGCGTCACTAAAGGATGACGTTCTAAGTTACACCCATGCGAAGCCTGGGCGGGTCGACTAATTTGTTATATTCAAAATGTTTTATATAACCTAAACATTTTCATTACTCAACAAATTAAATTTCTTCTCTTACTGAAATTCTTGTAGACTAATTAAAAACCAAATTGGTACAATAAAAAGTCAATAATAAAATTCTAACCGAAGGCAAAAGGATAATCGTTTTAACCAATAAAAGGGTGATAAGGGTAAACAATACCCAGGATTTTCAAAGTAGGGCGTATATTTGAGGCAGAAAAAAAAGAATTCATGCATGTAATTTAGATTATTTAGAAGAATGGATAAAGGATCCTTAATTCCCTGAATTAGTTTTTAGACTTCAAGCTAAAGAAAAACAAGAAATTTTATTGATTTTTAAAAAACAAGACTGAATTTTTCAAACTCTCTGTATGTGAAAAAAATATAGAAAACCTTAACGTCGCAAGTTTTTTTCCAAAAGTATACAACTCTTATAAGCCCTGCCCTGAAAAATCGAACGCCATTTAACGAGTGATTCCATAGAGTAAATATTAACGATATCAGTAAAGTGTGGAAGTAAACTGAACTCATGTGATCGATGATCTTTAGTCAACGGTGAGGCCGAGCAGAGTAGCAGAGTTTTTGCATAATAACATGTTATTGTTATCGTTTACTTTATAGTTATATTAGGTGGATGGTCGTCGATAGGAGTGGAAGAAAACCCGAAACACAATTATGTGTATATAACTTTTATCCTCACATTTTACTTAAACCTAAGAAGAGTGAGCCTTGCGTGAGTTAAGGCCAAAGACTGAGTCAGTGAGGCGATGATTTCAGAGTCATCAACGCTTCATTCACACGAAGTTGACGAATTCCGGGACGTGGAACTTGAGTTGGAGGGTTTCATAACATGTTACTATATATATATAGCTCACAGTTAACAATATTTTTATAACCAGGCATTTCCTAATGTGCGTCTAAACAAACTACAGTTGCATAATAGTAGACTAAAATAATAAAAGGGAGAGGGTCTCTCATTCTAAAACTCCAATTACATTGTAATGGTAGGCATTTAACAACAATAAAAATAAAATTTGGGCCCAAAAATAAACTGGTGCCATTGCGATAAGCTTTAAAAGTAACGACGGTTATTAAGTCGCGATGTCTATGTTTTTTTACTTATTGTTTTAACGTAACAAAATTATTAGAAAAATAAATACTAATTTGCATTAAAATTCTTATCTTTATATTTAACGATTCGCCCTCGCTTCTTTTTTTTAATGGTAGATAAGATGTAAACGAGATGGTCCACCTGATGGTAAGTGGCCACCATCGCCCATGGACATCGGTAAAACGTACCTGTAAACTCTACTGCTTTATTATGTTAGTATAGTTTAATAGAATTTTAACAAACTTGTTAGGAACACCGTTATTCGCGAGTAGTTCCTTTTATTTTATTTCAATAATACCAACGTAATAATTTATAGAGACAAGATTTTATATAACCTCTGTTCCGATACCAGAAGATACGGCTATTTAGTTTGGCATTTCGACACTCTTAATAGAATCAAAACCTTTAGGTTACTTACCGCAGATCTATAATTATTTTTTTAAATTTGCCGAGATGCAATGTGCATAGTCATAAACGAAGAGATAGTGAAAATCATAAATTTGTAGTAAATAACATACACTTATTTGCAGTTTATAAAATGAGTTTAGCCAAAGTTATATTTGTCCCACGATCCAGCTGTACGGAACCTTCGATGAGTAAAACCGACACGGACCTACTTCGCCATAAGAGACTTCTTCAAAACTTTGTTTTTTTTGGGACAATACGACAGATAACGGGACTGTTCTGTTCATAACAGGATTATGGAGTATAACCTTCGTTTTGATTCCGCTAAAAATTGCCGTCGACAAAAACTATATTGGCAACTTTAAACAAAACAAAAATGATGGCTTTTTTATATTTATATTCACACTAAATGTATCACTAATTCAGATTTATGTGGGGCCAAGAATCGCAATATATCGTTTTAATCTTTTAATGGTTTGTTTAACGGCTGTAATGGTTAATTCTGGACTCATTTTACAAATATTTAAAGTGGACTTCATTTGTGAAGTTGATATAGTGGATTTATACTGTCATTTAATTTATTATCTTAGAAATACTTATTTTTGTGTTTTACTTTATTTTTAAAACTAGTGTTCTTACTATTTGTGTTCTGCGCTCGCTACAATAAGGCTGATTTATAACATGATTAAAATACTATTTTGCTATTATTCGCGATCACAACGAAGATTTAGAAGATTCTTCAATCGCTATGTGCTACGGTCTCATATGAATTTTCTTTTTTTACTCATCAAGTAAAGGCGTTCATAATAATTTCCATTTTTTACTTTTCAAGTAGAGGCGCTAATAAGAATAACCTTTTTTATTGCTTTTCAAGTATAGGCGCTCATAATTATTTCCTTGTTTTACTCTTCAAGTAAAGGCGCTCATAATAATTTTCTTTTTTTTACTCTCCAAATAGAGGCGCTCATAAGAATTCCCTTTTTTATTACTTATCAAGTATAGGCGCTCATATTTATTTCCTATTTTACTCTTCAAGTAGAGGCACTAATAAGAATTCCCTTCTTTATTGCTTGTCAAGTATAGGCGCTCATAATTATTTCCTCCTTTTACTCCTCAAGTAAAGGCGCTCGTAATAATTTCCTTTTTTTTTACTCTTTAAGTAGAGGCGCTCATAAAATTTCCCTTTTTTATTACTTATCAAGTATAGGCGTTCATAATTATTTCCTTTTTTTACTCTTCAAGTAGAAGCGCTCATATGAATTTTCTTTTTTTTACTCTCCAAATAGAGGCGCTCATAAGAATTCCCTTTTTTATTACTTATCAAGTATAGGCGTTCATAATTATTTCCTTTTTTTACTCTTCAAGTAGAAGCGCTCATATGAATTTTCTTTTTTTACTCATCAAATAAAGGCGTTCATAATAATTTCCTTTTTTTTTACTCTTCAAGTAGAGGCGCTCATAAAAATTCCCTTTTTTATTACTTATCACGTATAGGCGCTCGTAATTATTTCCTTTTTTTACTTTTCAAGTAGAGGCACTTATAAGAATTCCCTTCTTTATTGCTTTTCAAGTATAGACGCTCATAATTATTTCCTCTTTTTACTCTTCAAGTAAAGGCGCTCGTAATAATTTCATTTTTTTTTTTACTCTTCAAGTAGAGGCGCTCATAAAATTTCCCTTTTTTATTACTTATCAAGTATAGGCGTTCATAATTATTTCCTTTTTTTACTCTTCAAATAGAAGCGCTCATATGAATTTTCTTTTTTTTACTCTCCAAATAGAGGCGCTCATAAGAATTCCCTTTTTTATTACTTATCAAGTATAGGCGTTCATAATTATTTCCTTTTTTTACTCTTCAAGTAGAAGCGCTCATATGAATTTTCTTTTTTTACTCATCAAATAAAGGCGTTCATAATAATTTCCTTTTTTTTTACTCTTCAAGTAGAGGCGCTCATAAAAATTCCCTTTTTTATTACTTATCAAGTATAGGCGCTCGTAATTATTTCCTTTTTTTACTTTTCAAGTAGAGGCACTAATAAGAATTCCCTTCTTTTATTGCTTTTCAAGTATAGGCGCTCATAATAATTTCCTTATTTTACTCTCCAAATAGAGGCGCTCATAAGAATTCCCTTTTTTATTACTTATCAAGTAATATTTGGCTTTTTGAAAAGAGCGACTGTTGAGTTTCTGGCCGGCTCTTCTCAACAGAAAACTTTCCGAGCTGGTGAGCTTCAGACCAACTAACTGACCGACCAATTTATGACGTATCAAAAGTACTTTTATACAAAAGTCTAATTGAAATAAAATACTTTGAGTTTGATATCAATATCATGTAAAACCCTTCAAGACTCAACGGAAAGTATAAATCTGTAAACGTATAAAAATAATAAAACACGCCATCTTTTAATGTACTTAAAACAACAATAAAGCAGTCGGTTCAAGCTCCACAGAACATAATGGCTGTACTTATTGTGATGTGAAAGAGTTAAATCAATTGGAAGTTCGACTCTATAACGTTGTTAATAAGAACTAAAAGAAAGTACTCGATTTATAAACATAACTCTTTGATCATATAAGAAATAGATACAGTTCCATTCAAAATTATACTCAAAATCCTCAGACAATTATTACGTCGTTGCGGGTCTAAATTAACAATCCGTATACAATTTCATCAGTAGTTTTTGCGTATACACAATACGTTTACCTGTGCTAATTTTCTTCAATTTACAGATATTTTTTTGAGTATTGAGTTGAGGTATAAAAGGCTGTTTTTTCAATAAAATTGCTTAGCAAGTGACGCTTGTAGAGTCAACTACTCCTGAAGATGCTCGGTTCAGATCGAAACGTACGTCGATTGTCGGGCGATCTACTTGTGTGGTGTATGTGGTTCGCGCGTCTTACTTTTCTATGGACGGTGTGCTCTTCTGGGTTGAACCGTACGAGTGGGGTTGTCCAAAATTCCGCGGATTAGCAAGGTAACCTTTTTGATTCCTTTTAATCATGAATTTCCGCAAAGTAACGCCTGATTCAATTCAAATTTTTTTTGTAGGTACAACATTGTTTTCATCGGATATAAATACAAGAGATTAGCTTTTTGAACGTGCTCCTGGGTTTCAGGTCCCAGGCACTGTTTGAGTTTCTCTTATACGTATGAATGTTAATGTTGTTTACATGTTATTATACAGTATGCGTCATATGTATTGAATAATCTAGTCCAGATTAAATAGTTATGAAAATATTTAAATCCCTAATTTCTAGCTTCCTCTACAACTTCGGTTTTTTTAGGTTTTTGATAAAGCAACTATGACGTTATTACTATTGAAGCCCATACAATATTAAATTGAAACCCCACCCAATCGTTTAATTGGGCGTACATTGTTTGACATTTCTTTTTACGTTGTATATCTAATTATTTGTGATCGATGTAATAACCTAAATAAATTTAATGAAATATGAACGAGTGTGTTAATAAATTCGAGATGTTCTCAAGACCGCTGTTGGATACTTTGATGTAGAAATACGTGTACAAATTGTGAAACTGATACGCAATAATTTGGGTCATTTATAAGATTTTGACATTACATTGCACGCGATGGTAAGACACGAAATCGAATAACAGATAAACATTTCCGATTTTTTTTGCTGATTATTAGCAATATTTTTGAAGGCCTTTAAATGTAGTTCCTATATTATGAATATCTCACAACCTCCACAAAATTCATCCATTGTATGTACGTATACTGAAGTAGATTAATGTGGTGGTTGACAAGTGACTTCATACTGAAAACATTGTCTATAATCAACATCATCGTATAACCTCTCCTATATCCTCCTCAGAGTAAAGAGGGTTTAAGGCAATGCTGCCCCAGTGCAGGTTGGTAGATTTCTCACATCTTTGAGAACCTCAGGGAACGCAAAAGAGTGCAGGTTTCCTCACGATATTTTCCTGTATTTAGTTGCTTAAAATACACGTAGGTCAGAAAAGTAGGTGTGTGCCTGTTGTGTAGCCTGTTGCCTCGGACTCGGACCTCCCGAGAATACGTCAAAGTCTTAAATACTACGCTATCAATATTTATAATTTAAAAATATATCTATAGTACTAGTGCGTTACTGAAGATCTTGATCCTCCATTTACGATCAGGAGTTGTTATTAAATGGCGAGGTCGAGCATACTTGTAGGATAGCTAATACTACAATTATGTGTACTCCTATACCTTGGTCACACGATAAAACCGACTGTCAATATTGGTATTACCTTTTGCTGTACAGTAATAGGCATCATTTCTCACAATTTAGACCTCAAATGAAATTTAAACCTCGTATATTCTCCTCAATGAATACAACCAACCCATATATTATCGAAAGGGTTGACAGCGGGAAATTCGTAAAAGTACGCTCTGATCAAAATTGATCTCTAACAAGGTGTCAAGGCTGAACATAAAACGATAATAAAATCCACATATTCTATAAAAAATACCGACGTTCTCAATATAACGGCGCCTTCACGCCTTTAGGTTCATTTCCACTAGATAAAAATGTGCTAAAATCGGTTACTATGTGTATGGCTCTAGTTTTATATGATATTTCTATTATGTACTTATTAAATTAAAGACGTAAATAAACGGAAATAAAAATAATAAATAAGTAATAAGTATCTAAGTCAAAAAATTTATGTCCATTTTTACGATTTTTTGGTTTTCAAAATCATGAAAAATAATTTTTGTCGGTAACCTCATGTATCCCATTCAAAAAAGGTAACTTTGATAGTATTTGAAAATTTAAAAAATCAGAAAAATGATAAAATTTTGTATGACTGGATTTTTTCTTTTGGCAGAACTCCGTTATATGATAAAAGAAGAGTTCTGCCAAAATTTCATCATAACCAAAAGGGATCGATTCTATTGGATGATAGTATGGTTTCGCATGTTTTCGTATGATTTCATATACTCAGTTATGATTTTCCTCACAAATGTGTTAAAAATTACGAATGAAGCTCGTGCGCATTGGTCATTTTACTCGGCTGCGTTATAGCAATCCCACTCCGCCTCGACTGTAACATCACTTATCACGTTTGTATCATAATAAACTAATGCGGTTTTCACCAACAGACAGAATATTATAGTAGAAAAATCGCGTGAAGCCGGAGCCGGTCGCTAGTAACCTATAAGAGGAGTTTAATCCTTGCTTGGTAACGGTTTAGATATTTAGTTCATGTTTATAAGTTTAAGTATATTAGACTACCTTTTCCTTAAGTGTATTTACTGTATACTGTAATTTTCTCATGTGATATTTTATTTGTAATGTTTTATACTATGGACTGTTTATAATAATTATTTAAAAAAAAGATTACAGACTTATCGATCGTGAATCCAACGCCTGAACCACTTGAGCTACTAACGAATTAAAAACTGAAATTAAATAACAAAAGACTGTAATAAATATAAGAATGTCCAAGAAATACGTTCTTCCAGAGTAATAAACTTAAATGTAATATTAAAACGTCAGGTTATTTGTAGTGTTCTTAACGAGTGTCATAACGATGACACTAAACCGACCGGCGACTCCGACACCCGTAAATAAAACTAATTGAACCGCCATTTTGATGTCAACTTCATTAAGTTTGTAAGTCAAGTTATTAATTTGTGCTATAAAATAAAGCTCAATTTTAACAAAAAAAACTGCCTCAATGGAGATTTTCTTCGTACTTAAAAATAATTTTGTCAAAATTTTTGAGATATTTAAAAAAATCTCTCGCTTCGATTAACCTATTCATGGTAAAATTGAAGTTTAATAAGCGCCAATTTTGTTTCAATATTTACGAGTAAAAGCATATTTTTTTATTATTCCCAAATTAAACCTTTACTTAAATTTTAGTTATATAATTATAAAATAGTATCATATAAATAATACATTTTAAAATCTTTTATTAATTATCTACTAATAATGGTTTTAAAAATTGAATATCCTAAAGACATATTATGACAAAAAGTCTCACGCAACATATGATTAATCATTAATCCCGATAATTTCAAAAACTAACGAACGGATTTTCATGCGGTTTCCACCAATAGACAAAGTGATTCATTAGAATGCTGCTGTATAATTTAGTAAACTTTGCCAATTGGTTGAAATATGAGACTGAAACACGATAAATCTTTACCACAATCACAAATAAAATTGTTGAGTTAATCTAGCTAATCAGACGTCTAAGTATTTGTATTGAATTGAATGAAGCTGTACGAAAATAATATTAATTTCGCAGCCAATGTATTATACAATATTAACTAGAGCAGATCTATCAAACGTTAAGTGTATTCAATTAACGTGATGCTAATTTTAACGCATATAATAATGCCAATTAGCCATTTCAGTTCAGAGCAAAACATTGGTTCATGTTTTGCTTATAAACATACTAACAACAAACTTACTAAACTTTGACCGATCAATTTCGATATTGAATCTTTAGAATGTCATAAATAAAATCAAGTGTGAGAATATCACTTATTTTCCTACCCTCCCACTAACAGACTTACCCATTAATGTCCCACTGCTGAGCCGGGTCTCCGTCTCCTCCTCGGAATGAGAAGAGGGATAGACCATAATCCACTACGCTGGTCCAGTGCGGTGTAAGAGACCTGTTGCAAGGGATCGAAGTCAGACCTACCAAATAAGACATCAACGTCTTAACCACTAAGCTGTCACTACTAAAAACTCACTATTTAATAATTGTGCTTTATTCCGGAAAAAAATTATATCATGAAGACCGGCATTAAAAAAGTATCCTGTCTTTTCAAGATTACAAAGTACTAGTATACAATAATTATAGCCACATTTTCGTTCTTTTCCGTTTCATTCAGATTTGTTTGACCATTTTTGTGTGATTGAGTAACACACTTGTACATTAATAATAATATTAGTAGGGTTTAGTCAATTCATTTTTTAAAATTACATTTGGAAATATTAATATGGTCCTTAAGTTGTCTCTTTCTTTTAATTAACCTTCTCCTGACAATAACATAAACACCAAAAAATAATTAGCGAAATCGGTCCAGCCGTTCACACGTGATGACGTGACCAAGAGAAATAGGGATTCAATTTTATATAAATTTCGGGAACGAGTAAACGATTATCGAATAACCGAATCGTCATCGCCATCTATGACGCTAGAGTAAAATAATAATCACTTCCGTCATTTTGACAGTCTTGACTCTTTATATTCCCTCGACAGTCGGACTGCGGTCTTAGTCTTACGCGAGATCTCTCAAAGAGTGGATATTATCTTAGTAGTGTTATCTTAATAGTAGTGAAGGTGAGTGCTACTCTATTAAGGTCAAGTAAGTCCCTATATTGTAGTTGCCATGTGTTAATGTGAACACAACGTTAGGTTAGCCTTAGGTTAGGTCAGCCTTGTCTGAATGGAGCTGTCAAGCAAGGGATTAGCCACTCTCGGTGTACGCTGAGAATTCCCTGGCGTGCAGGCCTGCAATAGGAGCGGGCTAACCTACAGCGGAAATAAGGTAACGTTAGTTTTAGTGGGTATGTCTTGAATTTGAACGAACGAAAAAGAAACTTAGCAATGGAGGCCAGTGTTGGAAATCTGTTAAAAGGTCTGTAAGCCTATACCTTGGCCACAAGTCTGAGGCACTGCTTGAGTTCCTGTCATTTATTAGCAGTCTCTGTTTATAACATTACATGTTACATATATATTTAGTAGTATATATTTAGATGCGTTACGTACAAAACATGAAAAGGTTCTTATTTTTCCTTTTCATCAAAGCAAATACATATAACTTTACTATTAATAGACAATAATGAAATAAAAACCTCTCTTACATAGCAGTATTTGTTTTTTGTAGCGTTGGATACCAGACCTAAGTTGAGCTCTTCAGACACTTGTTTTCTTATTATCAGGTTTCTAGCTTTTCTGTCTGTTTATATTTTTTATTATCCAAACATGATAGTTTATTTGTTTTTTCTCTCCCTACTTTTTTAGCCTTCCCCTGCTCTCTGGGTGTTACTTGCATCACTGTCTTAATAGTTCCTTTTTCTTTCTTCTTTCATATTTTTCCTTTTACTTAAATCTTTGTTGAGCGTACTTTTTAATTTTTTGGTATTGTGTCGTGTGCTATCAATACGATATAATCGTTCTGCAATCCTTATTTTTCGAGCCGTTCTGCCAGCGTATTTTTTTTTGAGATGCCATTTTTTCTGTAAAAAAAGTCATATTATATTGCAAAGACGCTAAGATATACATAGTGCCAAGTAAATGTTTAGAGTAAACGGTAGAAGTATTAATTAAAACACGTATAAATGTATCTCCTCTGGACATTAAGTATCCACTGCCATCAAAAGAGCCAGGGGAGATAGATTTTCGATAAACATATAAAATTGCCGTAAAGGAGTTTCCCGTACGCAATTCACAAAAAAGTCGTGTGGGGGACAGACCAGGGGAGAGATTTTTTCTTATATTAGAGCATATTGTGACGAAACTACATACATTTATGTAATAAATTTGAGTGACCAGGTCGAAAACATTTAGTTTTAAGTAACGCATATGTTAATTTTTTTTATGGTAGATCATGTGCAAACGAGCAGATGGTCCACCTGATGGTAAGTGGCCACCATCGCCCATGGACATCGGCAAAACAAAAGATACCCTCTTGTTTTGCCGAAGACAGAGTGGAGAGGGAGAATGAAGAAAACAATGCTGCGGTTTCAGAGGACCCTGAGCAAGAGCCCAGAGTTTACTAGATCCGCAGCATTAATGGGATGGGAGAGGGAAGGGGTAAGTCTGGCCCACATGCGGCTCGACCGGAACGCGTCTATGATACTTGGCGGTCGGATTCGCATGCTGGTGGTCGCAAGCCAGTCGGGGAACAGATCCCCTACCACCAAGGGGGTGCTGGGTTACTCGGCTCTTACGAGATGCTCTCCCAGCGGCAGAGGGGAATAGTATTCTAACCCATCCCCTCACGGGTAAAAATGATGAAGTTAATATAAAAAAAAGTATTTTTTCGTCCTGGCAATCGAAAGTACCACTTAGACTTGATTAGATTTAATAGTTTGACATGAAAAAGAATTGACAAGTTAGCAAAGTACACTTGCCTCTTGTATTTATATCTGATCGAAAAAATCCTTATATTGACAAATTTAAAGTTTAGTCAGGAATAAACACTGATACGTAATCGACTTAACTTGATTCTCGAAGTTTTCTAATTCTAGTCGCGTCCGCTATAATCGCATTCGATAAATGCGTTTAGCCCTTTATTGATCCCAAAAAATCTAAAACGATACCTTTTACCTACTAGAAAAGAGAAGTATTAAATTCAGATAGAAATAAATAAACATTTTAAATAACGTCTTTTTATGAAGAATAATGCTATGGCATGAAACCGATACCGTACAGTAACACTCACAAGACAAAAATATAATATGCACTTAAAACGAAACACTGAGTAACCAGTATCAAAAACATACTCAAAACCTTAGCATGGAGACCCAGCATAAACGCCACACCACTGCACAGCCATAACAGTCACCAGACGAGAACAAAGGTTACATACAGTCTTGGAATAAAATAAAAGTACTACCCGCGAATGTAACGCTTTCAACGGTGTTGCTAAGAAATCAATGAAAGTGGATACACCACAATGTTTAAAGGGTTTATCAGGACTTTCTGTACCTAAAAAAATTAAAATTCCTATTTTAATCCACCTATACTTGTGTGAAGACAATACTCTATCCCATGTGAGTTTAATCTATTCTGTTCATGTGACTAACCCTTCTATCCGGTGTGCGAGGGTGGTGGTAACTCGGTCCTGGGGTGATAACCGTGCCGGAAGGTTTCCACCGGAAGTACCAGGAAAAGCCGCTTTGCGCTAGCAGGGGAGCGAGACCCTGTCTAGGCGCCCACCACCAAGTGCTACATAGAACGTCCCCGTCGTGCATGCTGGTAACGGCTGTCGCTAAACGAGTCCTCGCTGTAACATCTTCCTCGAAGCGGCAGGCGGCGAATCTATGTAGGGCGAAGGCGAACCGCTGGCTCCTTAAAACCGGCTCCCCGGCACCTCCTGTACCTCCAGCACCTCTGTGGCTACGTGGTGGAGGATCTGTCGTCCCGAAGATAAGGTAGACGGCAGATAAGGAAAATAGCCACCCGCGTGTTTGTGCCGTGCGTGGAGACCCGTAAGGGGTGATGAAGGAATCCTGGTCGTTGAGTTGACGGTGACCACCGTCAGCAACACGCGGCTTTGGTCTGGAGTTGCTCCGAAACGGGAGGCCTTAGACTAGCCACCTAGGGTCAATCGGCTGCGACATCCCGTAAGAGGGCTGTCAGGCTAGGGTCCCGAACTGGGGGGGGGGGGGGGGGGGTAATCGGCCCGACGGAGGGCCCGGCGTGAAATTGTAGGGTACTCTTACCTACAAGGAGCGTTGAGTCCAGAAGTCGGTAACCGGTTGCCAACTGCCAGGGCTGGGGTCCTATATCTCCAGAGTAGTTCTGACGTTCATGTGCCTTAAGCCGTGACGTCCCCGCTTGAGGGCTCCAAGGAGGGTGGAACGCTACTGGAGACGAATATATTTAGTAAACAAGTCATGGAGAAAAAGAGTACTAACACCAACCAGCCTGGCTGCATCTGACGAGGCGCCAAGGCAACCACCACTGGCTGTACCGCAAGGTATGCCTAACAATGACAAGGATGCCCCTCTAGGAGCAACCAACAAAATAGTCCCGAAAGGTACTAAATTAGATCTAAGTACGCTAAGAGACGCTATCCCGTCGACCTCCTCTGAACAAGAGGCGGTGTGGAGGGTAGTCTCGAAGCCGAAGAAAGACAAAAATCCGCCCATAAACAACAAGGGAGGAAAACGCAGACCGCCGAGTAGGCAGGCTCGTTTGCACGCCCGGGCCGAGGCTCGTAGGGTGCGGAATCTGAAGGGAAAAGAGAGTAAGCACCCTAGTGGTGTTGAAGCTGCCTCTAAGGCGCACGTTGCCCCAATAAGCGAAACGCAAACTCCAAGCACCAATACTGGTGCAGGAGTAGCGCCAGCTGAACAGGCCTCTAAACCTTCCACTTCCGCCAGTGATTCGGCAACACAACGAGTCAAACGGCCCAGGGGCAAGCGAGCTGGCAAATTGGCTAAGTCGAAAGACTCAGCCAAACCTATCAAAAGGGGTCGCCAAAATGACACCTCTTCGCCTAGGGAGGTGAAGCGTTGCGGTGTTCCGCAGGGGTCTGTTCTTGGGCCACTTCTGTGGAACATCGGCTATGACTGGGCTCTGCGTGGGGCCAATTCCCGAGGTGTCAGCGTGACATGCTACGCTGACGACACCCTGGTGACGGCCCGCGGCTCCGATTACCGCGAGGCGGCGGTGTTGGCCACGGCAGGTGTGGCGCAAGTCGTGCGCCGCATCAAAGCGCTCGGGTTAGAAGTGGCGCTGCAAAAAACGGAGGCCATGGTATTTCATGGGCCTCGTAATCGCCCTCCTCAGAACAGCAGCATCGTTGTCGGTGGGGCGGTTATCGCTGTCGGATCCTGGATGAAATATCTGGGGCTCGTCCTTGACAGTCGGTGGTCGTTCCACGAGCACTTCCGGCGCTTAGTCCCAAGACTGGTGGGTGCTGCCGGGAGTCTAGGGAGACTTTTACCCAACGTTGGTGGTCCGGGCGGCGCATGTCGGCGTCTCTATACTGGGGTGGTGGGCTCTATGGCTCTGTACGGTGCGCCCATATGGGCGGGTTCTCTCAGTCCTAGAACCGCAGTCTTGCTGCGGCGTCCGCAGCGGGCTATGGCGCTGCGAGTTGCCCGAGCGTACCGTACGGTATCGTTTGAGGGGGCATGTGTGTTGGCGGGAGTACCGCCGTGGGATCTACAAGCTGAGGCTCTTGCGGCGATATATCGCAAACGAGCCCTCGCGCGCAGGGAAGTCGATGGGGACCCACCACAACGAGTCGTTGAGATGTGGCGATTGGAAGCAGCGGCGGAAGTGCTAGAGGCGTGGAAGGAGAGATGCATTGCCCCGGGAGCTAGCCGGGAACTGATAGCCGCAGTCCGGCCCGTACTAGAACAATGGGTCGGCCGCAAGTTCGGTCCCCTCACGTACCGAGTGACACAGTTGCTGACCGGGCATGGCTGCTTTGGGCGGTATCTGTGTCGGGTGGCACAAAGGGAGCCGAACACCACATGCCATCATTGTGGAGACGGTGCGGAGGACACGGCGCACCACACGCGACAAATCTGTTCCGCGTGGGAGGAGTCTCGCGCCGTCTTAACTGCGGTCATCGGGCCCGACCTGTCGTTGGCGACGTTGGTCAAAGCCATGGTTGGGAGCGAGCAAGCTTGGGTAGCCGTCAAGACATTCTCCGAGACTGTATTGACGGCGAAGGAAGCGGCGGAGAGGGAGAGGGAGCGCAATGTTGACTCCCACCCTATGCGCCAGGGAAGAGGCGGTCGACGACGCCGAGCCTATGTGGCTTTAATGCCATGATAATTGCGCCGTCGACGAGTAGACTATGGGTGGTAGACTGGGGATTCTGCTGCCCATGCAGAGGTCTAGTGCTGGTGCACGCCCCCTCGTGTTTCGGGGGCTACACTATGCTTAGTTCAAGTGGAGACTCATCACCTTAGTCTCCCAGATGAGAGTCCGGTTGCGGACAACTGTTGACGGGGTCGCGGAAGTTCTTTTCAATTTCCCGTGGCCTCGTCCCTATAGCAGGAGAGTGGAACACCCCGGATGGTTTAGCGGGTCGGGCTGCCTCCTTCCGAAGCAGTGTTTGGGCTGTCTCCTTCAGAGGCAGTCACACCAACCCCGCATAACTTTCCCAAGTCCCCGCTTGGGCAAGTATCTGTATACAGATTCCTCCGGGTAAAAAAAAAAAAAAAAAAAAAAAAAAAAGGGAGGTGAAGCGCGCTAAGCCCTCTTCACCTCGAAAACCAGGCTCAGTCAACTACGCCGACGCAATGAAGGCCAATGACCTCTGTGTGGCGATCATGGCTGAGCCTTTTAAAATGATGACCGAGGCGCAAGCCGCCACTGTGGAGGGAGCGATGGAGGATGCGCTAGATGAATTCATCTATGGCAAGGAGGGAACGTCTAGCGAGCTTCCCCCACGCGCTCCTGCCTTCAGGGGAAGGGCTGTCTTCGGCGAAGGGGTTCTCAAACCCTGGTGCGAGGACAACTTTGCCAAGGAATGGCTCAACAAAGTCATCACCCACATCAAATCACCCTGCCCGGGCACCAGACTGATCGTCAAACGGCAGTCGGAGATCCCGAAAAGGGTTAAAGCAACAGTGTTCGTACCACGATATAAAGGGGAGGATATCGACCACCTAAGGAAGAGATTCCAATCCCAAAATCCGTGGTACAACATTAACCAATGGGTGGTATACCACGTTGACAGGCAAGAAACCAAGGAATCTATTCTCCTGGTCCTTGGAATCCCAGAGGGAGACGTGCCTAAACTGCACGCACGAGAGCGGAGGCTAGCGTATCGACTGGGCTCGGTCTACGTGTCACTAAAGGAGACCGCTGAGGCAGAACCTTCGGGTGAACCCTCACGCGCGTCGACTGCGGCTGTTGTGGCGCCGAAACCTGTCCCCATGGACACTGACACCGAAGGTGTAGGCGCTGCAAAAGACGCGGCTCCTGGAGAGCCTCGATCAGACCCGAACCCGCTTTTGGGCAAGGAGACGAAAGAGGTCAGCGATGGCCTGCCGAGCTCATCACCCCTCCAGGATTAAATGCCTACAAGCAAACCTCCAGCACAGTCAGACTGCAACGGCTTCCCTACGCAGAATGCTGGAGGTAACACCAGAGACCATAGTCCTGATCCAGGAGCCGTGGATCAGAAAGGATCGTGTCTGTGGTCTGTCTAATATAGGAGGAAAACTCCTACTTAACACTACTGTAAGTAAACCAAGAACATGCATTTTAGCTCCTAAGCATGTAAATACCTTTATAATGACTGAGTTCTGTTCCAGAGACCTGACGGCAATCAAGGTCCAAAGCAGCCACCTCATTAGCCTGTCTGAAGTTGTACTAGCGTCCGTCTACATGCCAAGTGACGCTGAGGTACCCCCACCGGAGCTGACAGCGCTAGTCACATAATGTGAGAGGGAGGCGCTAGAACTGGTCGTCTCTGCCGACTCCAACGCACACCACACGCTTTGGGGAAGCACGAAGACAAACACCAGAGGTGAGGAACTACTAACATTTCTCTTTTTTTTACAAACCTACGGGTAATGAACACTGGCGCTGAACCAACATTTGTAACGGCTCAAGCCCAAACCATAATAGATCTGACCCTAGCAACTGAGCGGATCTCACACTACCTAACAGACTGGCATGTGTCGAGAGAACTATCCTGCTCAGATCACAGGTGGATCCGATACGAATTGAATATCAAGATACCTCCCAAAGAATCTAGACGCAACCCCCGAAAAACTGACCGCCTAAAGTACACAAACTTGGCGACTAATAAACTGAGAGAGATGCGTCTACCCACTAGTTATAGTGGGACAGAGGAGATTGACAATCATGTGAAAAACTTAACATCAACACTTATCACCTGCTATGAACAGACATGCCCCCTCATTACACCTAAACCCAGACCCAACCCAGGGCAAGGATGGTGGAGCCCCGTCTTAGAAAAACTAAGACGTAAGGTGAGGAAACTGTTCAACAGAGCAAATAACACATATGATGAAGAAGACTGGGACAGATATTTAGAAACCCGACGTCTCTATAAAAAACAAATCCGCCTAAGAAAGCAAGAATGCTGGAGGCGGTTCTGTAACAATATTGACAATGTAAATCAATCAGTGAAGGTTAAGAATATTATAGCCAGTGAACCCGAACGCAACTTTGGTAGTTTAAAAAAACCAGATGGCACCTTCACAAAGACAGAAGTAGAAACCTGTGAGCTTCTGATAGAAACTCACTTCCCAGGATGCCGGATATCGGGATCTCAAAATTGGGAGCCGGCACTGGACTCTACATCATCATACACAGACGAGAACACTGCTCAAAAAATTGTCAATTATGACAAAGTCAAATGGGCAATCAACAGCTTCCTTCCTTTCAAGAGCGCCGGTCTTGATGGAATTTTCCCAGGGCTTATCCAATGGTGTGGGAAGGAAATAGTTACACACCTTGTTAACATCTACAGGGGATGTCTTAAACACCGCTTTGTCCCTTCTCAATGGAGAGAAGTCAAGGTGGTATTCATACCTAAGCCCGGCAAGAGTGATTACACGCAACCAAAGTCCTTCAGACCGATAAGCCTCACATCTTTCCTGCTAAAAACGTTGGAGAGATTGTGTGACTGGGAGATAAGGAACAATACGTTGCAAAGTAAACCACTGCACGCTAATCAACATGCCTATAGTATGGGCAAATCAACGGAATCTGCACTACATGACGTCGTAACAAAGATTGAGTGTGGATTAAAACCAGGACAATCAACCTTAGGCGCCTTTGTCGATGTCGAAGGAGCCTTTGACAAAACAAACTTTACCAGCATAAGCCTAGCCCTTGAGAGATATGGTGTAGATCCCATGGTTGCCGGATGGATAGACAGCATGCTTCGTTACAGGGCGATACAGTTCACTGTCAACACTACAATACGTGGTGTAGTATGTCGAGGTTGTCCACAAGGAGGTGTACTATCACCGCTATTGTGGAACATTGTGGTGGATGAGTTAATAGCCCGCCTCAATGAAGCTCGGCTGTACACAGTGGGCTATGCAGATGACCTAGCTATACTAATCAGTGGACCATTTGAAAATATACTCTGCGATCGAATGAGAGCTGCTTTCAATGTTGTGGAGGAATGGTGCACCAAACATGAACTCACAGTTAATCCGACTAAAACGGAACTGGTGTTGTTCACTAACAAGAGGAGTATAAATAGGCTTAGACTACTGAAACTCTTCAACACAGAACTCACATTAACTAATGAAGTCAAGCTGGGCGTAATACTTGATAGCAAACTGTTATGGAGTAAACACCTAGAACGCAAGCTTGAGAAAGCTTGTATTACCTTTTGGCAGTGCAAAAGACTCCTAGGAAAGACCTGGGGGATATCACCCAGAATTACACTCTGGCTGTACACTGCCGTCATTAGACCCATTATCACCTACGGTGCTGTGGTTTGGTGGCCCAGAACCAGACTAAGCACCGCTATCACCAGACTGCAAAGGTTTCAGCGCCTGACTTGCTCCGCAATAACAAGCTGCATGCGCACGACCCCAACTGCAGCCATTGAGATGTTCGTAGGCCTGCCACCGCTAGACTTGTTTATTCAACAGGAGGCGGCTATGGCAGCAACACGATTATATCACTTAGGCCTATGGCAAAACAGGGGGGGTCCACATACTAAACTGTGGTCAGAAAGGATAGTGTCACAACCACTACTAGCCGCACCCAGTGATAGGATCCCAAGACGACATATATTTGATAGAAACTATCAAATACAATTACAAGAACCACAAAGCCATACGAAGACACTGGAGTATTATATATACACTGATGGCTCCAAAATGGGGTCAGGCACAGGAGCCGGTGTCTTCTCTATGGAACTAAACATCAATTTATCTCTAGCATTGGGTAACCACAGCACCATCTTTCAATGCGAGGGTGTGGCTGTCACCCATGCAGCTAACGCAGTCTATAAGAGGAATAACAGACTCTGGAATCAGAATCCTCTCTGATAGCAAGGCTGTACTCCAGGCGCTCGGAAGTGAAGTCATCACATCGAGCATAATACACGAATGCCACCTTGCACTGCAACGCATTGCGGCAGTCAACAGGGTCGTCCTTCAATGGATAAAGGGGCATAGTGGATCGCTAGGTAATGACGCAGCAGATGAGCTAGCGAGGAAAGGATCATTGACCACAGTTTCAGGCCCTGCACCATACCTTCCTCTCTCTTTCAAAACCTTTCGCTCATGGCTGCGTCAGCTTACCATAGACACGCACAATGCGAGATGGAGGAACACGGAAGACTGTAGGCAGTCCAAACAAGCTCTCCCTGCTCTGTCGAAGAGCTTATCCCGTAAACTGCTCAGTCTTAATCGCATTGATCTACGTTTAATAGTGGGAGTAATGTCGGGACATTGCCCACTTAATAAACATCTATTTACTATAGGCATGACAGACAGTCCTATTTGCAGGGGATGCCTCAAAGCAGACGAGACGACTGCCCACGTTGTCCTGGAATGCGTGGGCGTCGCCACACAACGGGCACAAATCCTCAAGGATATGAGGTCGCTTCAAGAAGCCTGTGAAGCTCCCAGGATACTTCTGCGCTTCTGGAAGGAGCTGGGCTGGCTAGTATAACCAGTCATTCTTGCACGCACAATGGACCGAACTAGAGTCTGAGTGCGGAAACTAGAGCCCACATACAATACAATACAATAACCCTTCTATCCAACGAGAGCTATGTTTTATCGGAATAAAAGTATCTTGTGTGATATTTTATAATAAAATGATTGTACATATATGTCGGGGATTTTAAATGGTGTGAAGGAAATGGAAGGAGGAAGATGGGGAATATTGGGGAACGCTACAGGGGTGATGATATTGAATGGAGTATTGGGTAAACGCAACATAGATACTTCTACTGAACCGATAAATTATCAAATATGATCTCTATCAATTACGAGAGAAACCTAAGCAGTACCTTGGATTTGTGACCAAGGTGTAGGCTTAAGGAATTCCATAAAATAATTACGACACTCACCTCCACTGCTCAGGCTCTCTGTTTAAACCCAAGGTTAATCTCACATAAACCTAACCTAACACAAGACGTGCCAATTAGATTGTAAGGTACTCACGTGACCTTGATCGGACAGCACTGCTAGCACTAACATTGCACTGCACAACACAACACTATTCAGAGACTACTTCACTTCTTGAGAGACCGCGAACGACTAAGACTTCAATCAGACTGTCAATGAAATATAAAGGGTCGAAGGTCGAGACTGTCAAAACAACGGAAGTGACTAATACCATACTCCAACGCCATAGATACCGATGACGATTTGATTATTCGATATTCTTTTACTATTCTCCGACATATATTTCGATACAAATTTGACGAATTTCTCCATTTCCTACTTATGCCTTTATTCTAACTAGTGGTCGCCTAGTAGTCGAAATTCAACCAGAATTAATATAAATTACTTTAACAATAAACAAAAGAGTACATATGCGTGTGTGTGTCAAATACATGGCAGTGTGTGTAATATTATTTTATTGATTTAATATATTTTTTATGCATAATTTTAGAAAAAAAACCATAACCCGACTACGTAAAAAAGTGGTCTAAAAAGGATGAAACAAGAAAATAATTCAGACAGAAACCGTGGTTGCACCCATGTATACCATGTCTGTTTCTTGGAGATCCTCTAATCATATAAATAATCATAGTAGGTATGGGTGCGTCCACGGTTCTACCTTGACCATTTTTATACCTATGCATTCCTCGGTTTCTGTCTGAATTATTTTCTTGTTTCATCCTTTGTAGACCACTTTTTTACGTAGTCGGGTTATAGTTTTTAAAACTTTATTTTTACATAGTCGGGTTATAGTTTTTTAAACTTTATTTTTTTATTTAATAATTTTCCGTTTCCCGATCGAGATAACTTTTATTATGTAATATTATAACGTAATTGTTGGCTTTTATTTGTTTAAACGAGTAAATAACTGCAACGACAGGACCGCGCGAACTATACGACCGCATTTTAAACATATATGTTGACTTAAACAATACGATATATATACATATTTGTAATGTGCTCGTCAAGACCTTTCTTTTGACATCAAACACGTGAAAATCAGCTCAGTTTAATTTTTTTCGAAGTTAGAATCTGAGGTTTAAATTCCGTCATTTAAAAAAATCATAAAATTTTTATAGCCTATGTCACCCGCGCCATTATTACGAATCTATTGACACCTCACTCATGAAAATTGGTTCAGTAGTTTAGGCGCTAGAGTGGAACATACAAACATACATATATAGATACATACATAGATACATATATAGACTGCCAAAATCATAAAACTTCCTCTCGGCTTCGCCGTTGTCGGGTAAAAAAGCGTTCTGCACACCTCTATAGAAACTATAAGTGTGGGAAATTTCATACTCCTCCGTCCGCGCAATATTCTTAAGAAGGGGTACAAAGTTTTTGCTTAACGTATTTATATATAGATGACTAACAAATAAAAAAAAAATATAAAATTACATTCGTATTACCTTATGCTTGTTCAGATTTATTACGGAGAAGAAAACATAAAATTTTATAATCAACATTCAAGAAGTGTTATGGGGCTCTGTGAGGATATAAAAGGTACCAGTTAAAATTTAATTTGGAATTAAGGTGTCTGTTATTAAATTCTTGTTAATATTAATGCGAAAGTATGGCTGTCTGTTTGTATCCAGTCAGTCGTTCAGTCCAGCGGTATAATAATAAAATATGTTATCTAATACGGGAGATATAGATCTAGAATATTATAGAAACAACTAGCGCCTCGCTCCGGCTTCGCACGGTTACTTTTTCTACTATTATATGAATGTATTATACATATAAACCTTCCTCTTGAATCACTCTATCTATTAAAAAAAACTGCATCAAAATCCATTGTGTAGTTTTAAAGATCTAAGCATACATAGGGACAGACAGACGGGAAGCGACTTTGTACAATGTAGCAAATAGTTCTTTTTGTTATGTTTCAACAATATCTACTGTCTCGACTATATATGTATCTTGTGACAATAAACATAATCTAAGTAATGCAAGTAATGTAGTTAAGTGCCGTTGTAGATTATTATTGATATTATATTTTACTTATTTCAATGTTCAACCTGCTCAACCTTCAGGTACTGCTCGACTTTTATGTCTAAATTTCATGTAACATACATAATAGGAACTTGTAAGATAGTGAGCTATTAAAAGGTTAAACTGAAGAGTTTGTTTGTTTCGTTGAACGCGCTAATCTCAGGAGCTATTGGTTCGAATTGAAAAATTATTTTAGTGTGGGACAGCCCATTTAGGACAATGTCGCGCGATTCGACTGGTATTTTATAACCATGAAGTTCATCGAACTCCGATTGTAGGAAATGAGTTAAAAATAGAAAACCTAGTAAAATCAGGAAGCAGTCAAATAAACTAATAATTAGGAAAACACATGGTGAACTACTATACAAAGAAATGAATCAAAATATTTAAAAAAAAAAATTGCCTGTGAATTCTACATACTCGCTATTTTAGTTCGATATTTTTAGCATCACAACCATGACAAAAAAAAGGCTCACCCAACCAACAATAATATCAAAGACTTACACGATCCTCATTTCATTCCACGAAATTACTCGTCAAACTGTCGCTATTCTATCGGAACTGAGCTTAAATATTTTTGGTAGCATTGGGTTTTTTTTATAAACCAATTAAAACTTCAAGCCAATCAAGCGGTATCAACAGTGATGCTAGCATTCTATGTTAATATATCGAAAGCAGTTTTATGTATTTATTAGGGTGTGCCAAAATATGACGATATTTGAACAGAATTTTTGTTTGGACATATCCTATGATATTTTGGGGTGAGAGTGAAAAAAAAAAACGTCTTATTTTGGCACACCCTAATATTTATCTATATCTATATCTATACTATTATATAAAGAGGAAAGATTTGATTGTTTGTATGTTTGTTTGTTTGTTGCGAATAGGCTCGACAAGTACTGAACCGATTTTGAAAATTCTTTCACCGATAGAAAGCTACATCCTTTCCGGGTAACATAGGCTATGTGGCGTTGCAATAAATATTCTAATTAAAAAGATATGGCCATTTAAGTGCCATAAGGTGGCCATTTTGTAAATTGAAGGGTTTCTAGGCAACTACTCATCCGATTTTAATTTTTTTTTTTCACAATTGATAGAAAACTACACTTTTCGTTAGTAACAAAGGTGACTTAGTGTTGCCATATGCATTAATTAATAAATAGATAATGGCCATTTAGTTGTTACTAATAAGATTATAAGAATTCTTTCGCTGATAGAAAACTACACTTTTCGTTAGTAACAAAGGTGACTTAGTGTTGCCATATACATTTTTTAATTCATAGAATATGGCCATTTTGTCGTAACTAACCCGATTTTAAAAATTCTTTCGCTAATAGAAAACTATACTTTTCGTGAGTGACAAAAGTGATTTAATGTTGCCATAAACACTTTATTAATTAATAGAATATGGCCGTTTTGTTACTACTGATCCGATTTTGAAAATTCTTTCACTGAGGAAGTCTACAGTATTTCTGTCTCTCTTCCTCTTATATACTATCATTCTCTCTCATCCTGTCTCTTTTTTCTCTCTTTAATGTTTATCTATATCTCTGTTCAGAATGGTCAGTCTCTGTTCGGTTTCTTTCTTTCGATTATATCTCTCTCTCCTTTATTTTTATTTTTGTACATATATTCTTAATTTAACATATACTTTAACGTAGACGAAGTCACGGTAGTCGACTAGTACTGTAATAAAGTGTGTGCATTGCTTATTATTGATAACAGGGAGACGGGGGAGCGATCTGTATGGTGATTACGTCAGCTATAAAAAAGTTAGCACGCAAATCTAAACATACATCTAAGTTTACGTAACCACGGGGGATGGGTGAGGGTTTTGCTAACTTTTGCTGACATAAAAATCTGCTTACGTAATACTTGAAAGGTCCCTATGATATATATTGAAATGACCACAATCCCCAGATACAGCTCAGCTTTCTGTTTACATTATTAGTTTGAAATTAACACAATTATGACAAATTCAATAAATAACAATTACTTTTGACAACCACTTAGCAGAGATTAAACTGCATTAACATATCTTTGTATACCGCAGGTCTATCCGATAACCTAATCGGCCATATTGGTAAGGCCATTAATCAACTATCTCTATTAATTAGTTTAGTCTTGAGCAATCGATTTGAAACAGTTCACATGCACACTTGCGATTAATCCGTATTGTATGTTAACTAGATTTTTTAGCAATGTCTATCCCTGTCACTACCTGCTTACCTTTCCATTTGAAGTTTGTGCCACCTTTGAAAGCCAAAACGCTACTCAAATCAGTGTTGCCAACATCATAACTAACAGCTATCTGTACTTAAAACGCTAGTATGAAACTATATCTACGTACCAATTAGTTGTTAAGAGTTGAAGAAAACACAATAAACATTTATAATTAACCGCCGACGTTACAACGATGTTTAGCTGTGTGTCTGTGTATCATAACACATAAAATAATTGACCGATTCTGATGAAGTTTTATTTGTTTGAAAGGTAATTTAATCGAGATGGTTCTTAGCTATAATTTGTGAAGATCTGTTCAGCCGTTTGAAGACTATCAGCGCATTTCTAACTTGAGAGCTGCGTGTATATCGTAATCATGTAACCATGGTAACACCTTAGATTATTTATATGTCCAGATAGTGTCGCAATGCAAACGCGCCAAAAAAAATAGCGTCCAACTGTTGGCCACTAAATGCTTTCTCCGTGTTCAGTATCACTCCGGCTGTCATTGCATACGCTCGAGTTGCTACGCTTATTTGTTTTGTTTACAATGACGGTTTGTGTGATAAAAGTGAATTATAAAGGTCGATCAAAAACAACGAAAAAAGTCACCTATCATCGGTAAGTACCATTATCTTGTATAAATTTAAACAAAATAGGGCATTAAAATATTTCGAAAATAAAATATCATTTTTATTCGCCATCTTGAATTTGACGTAATTGACTTGTGTGTTGCCCGTTCATGGACTCAGAACTCCCTAATAAAAATGTGTAATACATGTTAATATTCCAAAGGCAATGGCGGACATGTTTTTTGAAGAGTATAAATGAAAATGGGTATCCTTTAAGGGGTTTTTATTTTTTTTACCATGCTAATGCGATAATGAAATGTTTCGACACGGCGGTCGGAAAACTCATTAAAAATTCATATTTCTGTAAATAAAAAATACTTGACTCTATATGTAATAAACTCCCTATTTTAAAATTAATTTTCAACTGCTGGTATCATTACGCACGCACACTACGAAAATAAAACTACGTGGAAGGAGTGTAAGATGTAGCTGTCACGCACACTAGCATATAATACATACTAACTAATATTATAAAGAAGTAAGATTTGTATTTTTGTATGTAACGAATAAACATAAAAACTACTGGACCGATTTCAAAAATTCTTTCACCATTAGAAAGCTACATTATCCCTGAGTAACATAGGCTATATTTATTACAAGAAAAAAAGTAGAGATCCTTAGGAAATCTCACGAAAACCAACCCAAGGTGCCAAAAAATTAGCCATAAAATATCTTACATCGCATGCGCTGCAAACAGTATTGATGATAGAACAAAGAAATGTTCTACAATATTATAGAACGTATCAATATCTACAAAAAAGTCTGCGAGACCATATGTCCAACTATTATAGTTACGTCACTATAACTACTTTTTTACATTTTTTGTTGAAAGTTGATAAAAATGCCTATCAAAATCAGACCATGTCTGATTCTATAACTTTATATTAATCCTTATCCAAATAAATTATTTCGTATTCAAGACTATTTCAATACCTGTAAATTACTTTTTGAATTATTAAAATCGGACTTTCCATTCAAAAGATATTACGAAATTAAAAATATCAATATAAACAAAAAATACACGCCGACGCGACGGGCCGGTATAGCGACGCAGCGCAGCGAGTAAAGCGGCAAGAGAGTGGGCACCGAAATGCGGGAGGGCCAATATATTTTTAAAAATAATATTCCACCCGCGCGAAGCCGGGACGGGGCCCTAGTAATACATATTTGTACAACTTTGTTTGCAGCGCGACACTCTATCTAGATATATAAATATAAGGGTAACACACTGAAATTGCTTGTACTAGAGATGAAACGGTATTTCTTGTATGTTTCGATACTTGGTGACTGTTACAGTCAGAAATAATTAAAATTTTAAATTTAATAGTTTGCCTTATGCTTGGTTATAACTAAACATAAAGTTACTTGGAAATTTAGAACTTTAAGTTCTAAACAGTCGTAATGGTCTAATCGACCCTCGCAACTATCCCCTTTAATTCAGTACCTGTTACTCAATTGAGCTGAAAGTGGAAATTGAATTATTATGTCTACAAATTATGTATAATTTGAATGGAATAAATAAATTATATTAATTTAGTTTAACATTATATGCATAATGTCGCCGCAGAAGTTTTTAGTTCATTTAAGTTAGAATATATTGTTCTCATGATGCTATTATTAATGTGAGGTTAGTTATTGTTCGCTATATTCAGCAGTTCAGCTATTTTAAGGTGGAGTGATTTTTTTGTTCAGCTATCGCTATGGTGGGGTGATTTTCTGATAACAAGATTCAACAGAACTTCAGCTATCGCTAACGTGGGTTGAGTTGCTATAAGCAATACACATCACAACTTCAGCTATTTATAAAGTGGAGTTAGTTTCTGATAATAAGATTCATCAGAACTTCAGCTACCTCTAAGGTGGGGTGAGTTTCTGAAAACAAGATTCAACAGAACTTCAGCTACCTCTAAGGTACCTCTAAAGCAGGGTGAGTTTCTATTAGCAATATTTATCACAACTTCTACTATTTATAAAGTGGAGTTAGTTTCTGATAACAAAATTCAATAGAATTTCAGCTATCGCTAACGTGGGGTAAGTTTCTATTAGCAATATTTATCGCAACTCCAATTATTTATAAGATGGAGTTAGTTTCTGATTCTAATAATTGAGTATCTAAATTTTGACTTAATTTGTATTTTGTACGGCAACAATAGTTTAGTTAAAATCTGTTTTCAATGGAATGTTTAAGAGCCATTTCACAATTTTTCGCTCTGCAAGTTTAGGTAAATTTGGTCGCAGCGCACGTGAGACACACGAGCCGCGCGGCCTCAGTGCTACTCGGTATAGTGCGACATCCAAAAAAACATCTTAATCTTTTTCTAATGTATAATAAAAATTAATAACTATTCTGTTACAAAATGTTTTTTACATAATTAATTTGTTAAAAATTTCAAGTCTGTTATAACAACAGTCAAGAAATTTAAAACAAAAAATCAATATTATAAAATAGGTTTTTAGATAGATTTTTAAAATTGATTTTATTGAGTGTCTTGAGTTGACGAATGAATCGAATATTTACGATATAAATATAATAGCCTTTTGTTATGCTCCAGAAAATCTGAATGTTAATATGTGTTGCACAGTTTTGGATGCAAGCAGAACATCAAATTTTTGCCTGCTTTAATTTATTTATAAACTTGATGACACAGTCAAACAGATTTATTTTAAATGCCTATTTGTATTGATAAGATGAGAATAACGATTTTAAATAATACTTTTGTTTTACATATATTACGATAAAATTTTACATTACTTTTCGTATAATTTTCACAATTTTTATTTTACCGTGGTATGATAATTAGAATAGAAAAAATTACCACATTAATCTATCTATTTACAAAAATACTCATTGAAATATAGCGGTATAAAAATTATTATTAGAGTTAGCACTAAAAAATTGAAATTCATTTTTTTTATTTTAAGCGTCAGTAGCTCAGTGGTTCGGGCGTTGGATTCACGATCAACAAGTCGTGGGTTCAAATCCCGGATATTGGACTACTGGCGTGGCCCACTCCTGACACAAACATGCAACCTTACTAGGAAGGGTAAAGGGAATACTAGTAGTATGTGATCCATACTGCTAGTAATCTTTAAAAAAAAAAAAATTAACATATTTATTTAATCAAAATAATTACTATTATTATTTATACATTGCTGCCATCTAATAGGAATTCGATCCAATATTCCTTTATTTCTGTATCGATTCAACAAGGCAACACAAGTTTCAACACGCGTTTCTTTCTGCAGATCAGTCAAATGAGGCACCCATTTTTCATATTTATTATTTTATTGATTTGACTCAAATGAGTCAATTTTTGGTAAGGTAACGTTAAGCCACGCCGCTAATTCCTGGATACTTTGGCTCGGATTGGCTTCCACCATCTCTTTCTATTCATTGTTATTCACCTGTGTGGGCGGTCTTCCACGCGGTTCGTTCTTCTAATCAAAGTTTCCATCACGAAAGCATTTAAACTAAAATCGCATTCTGTGTTTGCATACAATTTGATGTTGTAGCTTGTGGTATTCTGGTTCCTAGAACATTATAAAATAAATATATATTATTATAAATATTAATTTAAATGTATCTCTATAGGTATACAAAAAAAAATACAAGAATGAGAGTCAAAACTATATTCTTAGTAATATGTCAGTTAGTCCGAATAAACATATAGAAATGCACTCACTAGTGACTACATTTACCAAGATCAACTCTTCAAATTTATTCTCCTGTTGGTTTGTTTTGACTGTCCTTCTGAAAAAAGAGGCCATTTCATACATATCTATTTGTGATTAAAAAAAATGGTAAATAAATGATAAAAGAGCCTTAAAATGATTCAAATACCTATTCAATGATACCCCGCTTGAAGTAATTTATGACTTTAATTTTTTATTTTCGCAATATGGCGTCAAGTGGTCACCATTTAGAATTTTTATATACACTGACACTGGTGAGAAAAAACTAACGAGACCTCGAACTTCAACATCCGTCATGCCGTTTAGGTTACAGGGCGTCGAAAAGAATCGTATATCGAATATAAGAAGAATATATATATACACACACCCTAAAACATAACACTCCTTCTGAGCAGTCGGGTAAGAATATAAATGTAGAAGTAAAAGCATACCCTGCCTGCACTGCTTAGCATAGTAATTATGACGTTTCCTTTTTTTTATGGAGTGATAAGCAGTCTTTTTTCGACCCATTACCTAAAAAATTAATTTATAATTAGAAAAGTATCTACTAATATATTTGGAAAAACAAACAATTTAAATATTAATTTTACTTACTTGAAAGTTTCAAATACGGTGTATCACACTATAACATCAGTCGCTTGGCGCGTGTGAGTGAGACCGATGTAAGAAAGAGAGCTGTTCAAAATTTGGCGTAGATCCTACCTCTAAGAGCGCTGGCGCTCGACTGATTTACTGGGCTTGATGCATGGTACTATATATTTTCTTTTTATTTTTTACTAGCGGCCCATCCCGGCTTCGCGCGGGTGGAATATTATTTTTAAAAATATATTGGCCCTCCCGCATTTCGGTGCCCCCTCTCTTGCCGCTTTACTCGCTGCGCTGCGTCGCTATACTGGCCCGTCGCGTCGTCGTGTATTTTTTGTTTATATTGATATTTTTAATTTCGTAATATCTTTTGAATGGAAAGTCCGATTTTAATAATTCAAAAAGTAATTTACAGGTATTGAAACAGTCTTGAATACGAAATAATTTATTTGGATAAGGATTAATACAAAGTTATAGAAAACATGGTCTGATTTTGATAGGCATTTTTATCAACTTTTAAAATGTAAAAAAGTAGTTATAGTGACGTAACTATAATAGTTGGACATATGGTCTCGCGGACTTTTTTGTAGATATTGATACGTTCTATAATATTGTACTACATTTTTTTGATCTATCATCAATACTTTTTGCAGCGCATGCGATGAAAGATATTTTATGGCAAATTTTTTGGCACCTTGGGTTGGTTTTCGTGAGATTTCCTAAGGATCTCTAATTTTTTCTTGTAATAAATATAGCCTATGTTACTCAGGGATAATGTAGCTTTCTAATGGTGAAAGAATTTTTGAAATCGGTCCAGTAGTTTTTATGTTTATTCGTTACATACAAAAATACAAAAATACAAAAATACAAAAATACAAATCTTTCCTCTTTATAATATTAGTATAGAATACAAAACGTTATATATTTTATTTTTATTTTTTTCTGTTCCTAAAAGATGTAAGTTTAACTTGGTATAGATAGTTCGTTAAAATTTCTTAGTTTTGTAAGAAAAATATCGCTTTTAAAATTGTACTTATTTAGAAAATATTCGTAACTTAAAAAAATTTATTATGGATTAACGGAGATACTAATGTAAAAAAATCTAAATTGTGTATCAATAATAACATATTCCACATATTACGATATTTTTTTAAACAATTTCAAAGTAGTGGTTATTGAGAAATAGGGCTTCAAAATATACATTGCGACCGTTTACCCAGGGAGGCGGCGGAGGAAAAGGGTAATAATTTTATACACACAATATAAATCAAAATTCTGATAAATTAAGTTACTACAACAAAGGTCACTCTATTATATTTCAATTATAGAAATTATATTATTGCATCCAATGCTGAGATTAACGACGTCAAAATGTTACAATTTCGCGGATTTTTACCGAATTTTGTGAAATGGCTCTTAAGACGCTTAAGGATATAAATTACGTGTGGTAAAATTATTTATAAAACAATAATAGACTTCTGCTCAGGATTATTTCGCACATGTTGATCGTAAAAAACTAATAAATGTACACTAAATCTCTTTATAGAGCATCGTATGTTTGGTAAAATAAAATATATAACCTGTTAGACTTTTACATTGGCTGAAAAATTTAAAATATTTTGCAACAAAACTGACAATAAATGCTGAATGAATATTACTGAAAAATATTAATATTTATATTCGCGAGTAGTTGTTCATTTCAAGATAATTCAGTTTCTGTAGATTTGAGCGAGATGTTAAAAAGAAATCGACCGGTAGCGATTGGGCTGCGCAAAAGTATGGTATCGTGATGCTGGGAATCCATTATGAGGGCTTGATTGATTGATGTGCTTGATATTATTTGCTGGGTTTCATATTATATCCTTGTATTTATCGTATCGTATAGTCACTATGAATATCTGGCTAGATTTATGGATTTATTAAAATAATTCCAGTGTTTCTATACATAAAATATAATTCGGAGAAATAAAGTGAGGAGAAAGGGGGTATATGAAAAGCAGTAAGAGGGGTGTGATATTGGATGGAGTATTGGGTAAACGCAACGTAGATACTGCTACTGAACCGATAAATAACTAAACATTATGATTTCTTACAGTTAAGACAGGAACCCAAGCAGTGCCCTGGACTTTGTGACCAAAGTATGTTTTAAAGACGTCTTCAACACTCGCTTCACTGCCCAGGGTCTCTGTTTAAACCTAAGGTTAGGCTAACCTAAGCCTAATTTACAATTTAATGCATTTTAAATGTATTGTAACTGAAAATGTTGAAAATTCAAAACATTTCGCTGACTAAAATATTCGGGACGTAGTTTGTCAAATTTTTCAAAATGGCTACCTGACGTTTAGTATTTAGTTTGTATTTCAGTTAAAATTCTTTATTGTACGGGATAAACAAACAGACTATCAGCAACAAGAAATTGTGAAATGGTCACAGCTTTTTACTTAAATTAATTTTATCTCTAACAAGTATTTTACAGTTAAGTACATTTCACAGAATTGTAACAAATTTATATTTGAAAAGAATCAAACTAGCTCATTAAACCTGAATATCATGAATAAGACCAACTCCAAATTAAAATCTTATATTAGTCATGACTCTTTTACGTAACGTAATATCGGTTTTTTCATTTAATAGGACCTTAACACAGCGCCATCTATTGGATGCTTACTAAACCATATAACAAAATACGTGTTGTGTTAATAAACTAACTTATAATTTACGGCGGCTTACTTTAGAAATGAGAAAAAATAGTGGGGGAAAGTTGCGCATTGTGAGCGTGACTGTGAACTGAAACGTCACATAAGAACTAAGGCTTACCCCCTCCCTCTCCCATCCCATTGATGCTGCGGATCTAGTGGACTCTAGGCTCTTACTCAGGGTCTGCTGACACCTCAGCATTTTTTTTTCTTCACTCCCCCTCCCCACTCTATCTTCGAGGATGCATCGCATCGACAAAACAAAAGGTTATCTCTTGTTTTCTCGATATATATGGGCGATGGTGGCCACTTACCATCAGGTGGATCATCTGCTCGTTTGCACCTTATCTACCATAAAAAAAATGGCACCTTTTTTCCTGGCATCCGATTTAAATAAAACATTTTTTTGCGTGTATTTTTGCGTGTATATATTTGCTGTTTTTGTATAATGAATGCTATTATAAAAGACCCGTTCAAGTATTACGTAAGCATTAAAGAAGGGCGGGGTAGGGGAAGGGGTACTTACATTGCTAATAATAGCAAAAAATTCTGCTTACGAAATACTTAAACGACCACAAACGTACAAACAGATAGACAAAAAATTATAGTTATTAAATAAATTCTATGTAGGTACAGACATTCAATAAGTAAAAATTTTATTATATCAATAGATATCCACAACTCCATCAAGCTTCTCAATAGTAGCTTTGTGGAGTACTTACTCGTTTATCTAATACCAACATATATCTACAGATTTAGAGTCTTATTACTCTGAAAGCAGCCATTTTAAATCTACGCTCAATGGCTACTTTATACGAGATATCTATTTCTAGAACTCCACGTAATACGTTATGGTTTCCTTAAGATTGTTTCCTTGTGTAGACCAAATTTATTAATGTCTATAATTTAAAAAGCTGTATCTATCTAATGTATAAAATCTATAGATCTTTAACGACTAATAATTTAACAATATTTGGAAGGTTTTTAGATTTACAAGGAATGCATTTTATTTTCATAACCGTAGTTTGGAATTTAATCAAAACTTTTCAACCTCCTTCCAACCTTCCAACCAAAATATTTTTACTACTTTGAATTCCTGTTCCATTGCATATTCAATAATAGATTCTAAAAAAGGGACTATATAAGCCTCTATTTGAAATGATTCTAAGGTTAGGCTGAAATTTAATTTCACATCAGGTTAAGTTTGTCACGACGGTCCCGGGTGTCCCGAGTAACGAGGATTCCCTCGGTACCACTGTATTGCACTGCGAGAATAGAAGGTGAGCTTCTCTACGGATCGGGTCCGAGGAGACATCTGCCTCCCGGACCTGCTCCGCGGCCTCCTTCAGCGGGTTCACAGACTCACAGAAGGAGGCGACTGCCAACCAATCTGCTTTGTTCCTGAACATGGCCCCGACCACACTCGATAGATAGGTTGTCACCTATAGATGGCACCAGGGCATGGAGTTAGGGCCCCAGGCAACGCACTCGGAATATGGCCTACGGCCTACTGGCTTGACAAACTGATCAAGTCTATCGGAAAAAAGGTTATGTCAACAGTCTTGGAATAAAATAAAAGGTACCGAATACAAAGTTATCAAAGGTGTTGCTAACTAAACTTTCTTGAACCCTTTATCCTGTTTTATATGTAATAATATGCAGGTCATTGACCCAGACATCTGAAGGTAAAGCCTACACGTAATCAGTAGAGGCCCTTTGACAGCTTAATCTAATATGTCTATTGAACTACAGGACAATCACCTCTTTAGACTAAGATGTATGGGGTTTTGGATTAAGGTGACATTGAACCTAATGCGATAGTCATTTCGAGGGTATTGTGTAGAAAAGGGACAAAAAATTTGCAAATGCTAAAAGTCGCATTATTTTTGTATTTTATTTACATATAAGTAGGTATAGCGATTTAAAATAAACTATTTCTTTTTCTACACCATATTTAATTTCTTCTAAACATCTGTTTCTCAAAAATTGTGTGGTAAAGAACTATTAATTTCACATATTAAAATAAACACAACATGTAAATGGAATGTAATTGGATTATCTAGGAAGGAAATTAGTTAGAAGTTCCGAGGGAGATAATAGGCATTTGGTACAAACTATATTGTATCCACTACCTGTAAATTTAGTACTCTATAAGAATCAATATCAGAAAAAATCACGATACTCTCAATGTTTAGTGGTGTCCTCTATGTTTTTTTTCTGCGTGAAGTTATCAATACCATTCTGTCAACAAAACCACATTAACCGAGTATGAAATGTAATGTCAAAAAATATTTTGTACTTATCTCAAGGCCATTTAGTAGCGGAGCTGGAAAATTCTGTCATTTATTATTTGTCCAATACAACCAGAAATAAAAACAATATTATTAGATTAGATTAATTGAGTCTAATTTAAAAAGAATTGGGTGTAATGTAATAAAGATGCTTTCTTGTCGTGATCAGAAATTTGGCTTTTATTTACACTGAAATAAGCTTTTATTAATATCTTAGATTATACAACATTTTTCCTATTTGAGGTATTATTTATTACTCCCAAAAATAATGACAATATTACCAATCTTCGATAAGGATCTAGACTAACTATAATATTCTAATAGTTTCTTTCTTTATTCTTTCTTTGATAAATAACTCCTTCTGTAAATAAAAGTTCATTTCGAGTACTCGTATTAGACGTAGAATCATTTTCAAGTTAATAATCGTTGTATTCACTTTAAAAATAATATTTGTTTTCACTTTAAAAAAGCACTGATGATAGCCCAGTGGTTAAGACTTGAAAACACACCTCTATTAAATTACATTTCCTATAACGGTGAAGGAACACATCGTCACATCCACACGATAGAGTCCGGTAACACCTGGTTTAATAAAACAGGATTTATAAACGTTTGACCTAGCTTTTTACCTAACAGGTGCTAAATATTGTTATAGTAACCCTGTTCAGATTAAATTGAATACTATAGATTTTTATTTTTATAGGTACTTGACCTCACTTTGTTTTTGTTGTAATATTATCTAACTTAGTTATTCAATACTGCTACAACATTAAAAAAATTCAGCTTTTAAGAATAATATTGTTAGCGCTTGTCGTTTAGTTTTTATTGTAGATTGTTTTCTATTGGCATCTATCGCAGATAATATTTTTCAATCTTCATAATTCAAAAACCGAGTTATGAATACGTTTGAG
The DNA here is from genome assembly GCA_905147385.1 of Limenitis camilla. Classification (NCBI taxonomy): domain Eukaryota; kingdom Metazoa; phylum Arthropoda; class Insecta; order Lepidoptera; family Nymphalidae; genus Limenitis; species Limenitis camilla. Next base: position 11,478,600 of record LR990230.1, on the reverse strand, counting down.
AAAGGAATGATACCCATTACTGTACAGTAATACGTATGCACATGCAATTTAGACGGAGCCGGGAAGTGCCTGGGCTTGAGCAGGCAAATAATAAAGTAAACGTACGTGGACCTCAAGAAGGGTGACCTTAACCACGACACTATTACACTAACTTCCATGTACACTGCGCTACAACAACAGAGAGACTGACTCATCTATCGCACTAAAGGTTATAATTGTGTATACGTCGGTATACTTGAAATAAAATAAGGAACTACCCGCGAATACCTATATATATACGGTGTTACTAACATTTCACCAGAGTTACCATATTTCAGATTATTAATATTTGTTTAAGATCCATTGAAGTTATATTTGAAACAAAGAATTCAATCGAATAATTTTTTGAGTTTACATAATCTGAAATGGTGCTAGTGGAAGTGTAAAAATAGTGTTGTGGTGCTGGTGTTAAGCTTAAACATGCCCATTAGTAACGGGAATAGGGAACTGCTTACCTGTCATAATTGTGAGAGATCGGCTTAGAATCCCTAAATAACTTCATAGTACAAAATCCTGTCCCTACGTATGCTTTGATCTTAAAAACTACTCAAAGGATTTTGATGCGGTTTTTATAATAGATAGAGTGATTCAAGAGGAAGGTTTATATGTATAATACACGCATATTATAGTAGAGAAAGTAATCGTGCGGAGCGGGAGCGTGTCGCTAGTCATAAATATTATGTTATTATGGTACTTTATTTAATTTTTCTTATTCTGACGAGTTAGAGAGACGTGTAGATTGTTTTGTATTACTTTGTAATATTAATAACCACATTGCTCCTTAAGTATAGTTTTTAAAATGATAATAAAGCTTAGAAAATATTTACTATTTTGAAAAATAATTCGAGGCTTGAATACGGGCTTGGATACAATATCTTTACCCATAATGTATCCAAGTCCTTAATAATGGTCAAGCAGCATTAGTTACGCAGGAACTTTATTTGTTCCGGGCTAAGAGGTCATCTGTAGTCGTTTATCCTTTGGGACCGCTATTGGATGATACTTATCTGTGGAACAAGGTTTTGACCAGTATGTATTATCAGTATAGATATTTGGTGAGATTTTATTCGTATATTGTGCATAGATTATCATCTAAAATGTTTTGTTTAAATTAATAATAACAAACCGACGGTTATATAATAAGATGTAAATAAGTATCTGGGGAAGCGTAAATAAATGTTTATGCTATATAATGCTATTAACTTATGATTTCATTTTTCTTACAACATGTAAAAGTATAAACAACTATCCCACTTGTGATATCGGAAACTAAAATAAAAAGGGAAATGGATGGCCTATCATAAAAGCTATATGGGGGAAACACGGTCAGGATATAACTAACGTTACGATCTCGCACTATTCCGACAGGAACCCAGAACCCTTAAGCCTACACCTTGGTCATAAGTCCAGTGCCTTGGACTTATGACCAAGGTGTAGGCTTAAGGAGCTCCTTTATGTGATCACGACACTCGCCTCCACTGCCCAGGATATCTGCTTAAACCTAAGGTTTAACTCACATAAACCTAACCTAATACAAGGCTAACTTACACTTCCGACATTTATATATATATATACTTGATGACTATTAAATTAGAGTTTCAGTCGTGGGTCATGTAAATTTTTAATTTAATAGTTATCTATGCTGTGTTACCAGTTTAATACTGTGCTATGAGTATTTAATTTAATTCTGAACCTCAACGCAAAAATGTATTACGCTTATAATAATTTAAACGTGAGTATCTCGTACCTATAGCTCATAAATAAATTAATCGACTTTACAGTTTATAAGTTTGAAAGTGGATGTAATCAAGATGATTCTTAGCTATGATTCAAGAAGATTTGTTCAGGAGTTTGAAGATTTTTAGCCCATTTTCTACTTGATTAAAGTATTTTACAAACTTAGACGAGTTCGATTGATTTAAAAATGTTACTTCGATGGTATTGCCAAGACATAGCAACCTTGAGCTGATGCTGAAGTCAATATATCTGGAAACTTACAGCAGATATAGTGTATTTAGGCTCATAAGAATGCTTCAAAAAAGTAGTTTTTTTTGTGGATACTGATATAGGTATAACTATTGTCAATTTTAAAGCTTCTTTTGCTTTATTTTAACAACTTAACATAATAAAGTAACTGAATTCAAAACTCGGTAATGATAAAGTTTAAAATATTGCTAGGTCATCCGACAATATACTAACGTGAGATAAATCCTTTAGACAAAAATACTCCAATATTAGAGTATATTCATATTTTAGAGTAAGAATGCTATGCAGTGAAATGTCATGTAACCTCATATCTGCTAACGCTGGCCTTTGTGATATACATTCACGTTGGTCACGATATTCTCATGTTCCTTTTTACTCTCAGTGCCGAAAGCTTTACAAAAGCTTTTAACAAATAGTCACCTTTCTTAGCGCGGGTATTTTGATTAAACGTTTTGAAAAAAAAATTCTTTAATAGCGAGCTAACCATATTTAGTTTAAATCGGTCATCATCTCTTATGAGTATAACTTGTTTGACTGACATGACTGTTAAATCTCCAAGTATAAGCAAAAAATATTGGATTCAGACCATAAACATCTCCTGAATCACAAAATAAGTATAATGTAGTAAGGGGCCTACTTCTAACGATATTTTCTCTACCATAATTTTTTAAATACTTTTAATTGAACTAACGCGTGTCATTATCCACGAGATTTTTCGCAAAGATATGGCTTGTAGGCCTTAAAGACTTTTTATTGCAAACTAAATTCCTTTTCAAACAAAGTTCTTTCGGAACTAACACGGAAGCGCAATACGAAGAAAAGGACAAATTGAAAACTATTATTTTAATTTAATGTATTTTCATTAATCTACTTATCGTGATGAATTTTTGTTTTTCCACCACATACCTACTAGTAAAAATAGCACTTACAAATAGTATTTTGACGATATCTTATTTCCTATTTTTAACGTTGCAAATAGTAATATAATGATTTAAAGTTGAGAAATTTGTCTATAACTTTTATCATTTTTTTGGGAAATTGAATAGAAGTCATTCAGAAAATACACGATTACTATCAGACATACCAGCGATTAAGTGTAATATATTGAAGATGTATAAGGTCCTAACCCAACCTGACCCTAGTTAATGTGGCATTTAATCTTCTTGCTGATAAACGGAGCTCATATATTATGAGTCGAAATATTTTTTAGATTCAGAACCCGAGGCTTGTTGTGAAGGTTTCTGAGAAGTATCATTATTTTCGTGAACTATAATTTTAGGTTACATTTATCTGGCTTAAGCCTGACGCTTTCCGAAATTTGTTTTTTCTTACGAAAAAATAACGAAAGCCGTAATTTTGGTAGCAGAATAAGTATTTATGCCTTGCAAATATAGAAGATTTAGCTTTTTTTATCTAATTTTTATAAAATAACGTGCATGATCTATGATATGTTTAGACACAGTTATAACACATGAGGTAGCATTCAACTCAATTTGTAACAAATATCAAAAAAAATTCAGAGATCTCTTTCTACGCCTTTTAACAGGGTTGCATTTTACATTAAATTTAAATTAATTTTTGTTACAGGATGGGTTAGAATACAATTCTCCTGTGCCGCTGGGAGAGCGCCTCGTAAGAGGAGAGGAACCCAGCATTCCTTGTTGGATTTGTTCTCCAATATGAAAACTGGATCTATTCCCCCACTAGCTTGCGACCACCAGCATGCAAATCTGAAGGCCGGATCTGTTCCCCGACTAGCTTGCGACCACCAGCATGCAAATCTGAAGGCCGGATCTGTTCCCCGACTAGCTTGCGACCATCAGCATACCAATCCGACTGCTAAGTGTTGTTGATGCATTCGGATCCCCTTCCATCCCAGTAATGAATAACACACAAGCTTTAATTATGGAGATCTATATAACGAAGAGTGTTTTTTTTAAATAAATGGCAACCCATCTGCTATTGGAATATTTTTGTATAACGCCATAATTTTGAAGTACTTCGTAGTAGTACATCCAATAACAACAATACAAGTACTTCAAAGATTAACGAGATAGCGCTTAGCATGGGAATAATTATAAATTTATTTTAAGTATTTTTATAGTAAGCTATTATCTAGTGGTAAAAATGTAATCCATAAGTAAAATCTGTAAGTGATCACGTCAAGCACGTCCATACAATGCAAGTTTATACTTATAATAATTTGTTGCAACCCAACAATTGCATCAGTGATTTGAATACTTAATTTTGTTATCCCATACAGGAATGGGTTAGCAAAGGGTGGTATTCAGTAATGTAGAGAAAGTATCCTAACTATTTGCGGAAAAATGGCGTCGCTTTTACCAATCAGGGTCAATAGCCACTCAAGCTCCCTGTTTACACGTACTGATAACACTCGTAACATACTCCTAACTGAAGCCGGTTAATGATGAAAGCAAATATATAAAAGCGAAGCTTTCGGAGTATTTGATAGAGTACTAAACTTGGTTATCGGTCACTTGCAAGGTTATAATAACTATCTTGAATCACATATAATATATCTGTTGTCAGTTTTTATGTACCTTTTGCCCTACAAGGGAACTAATCTTTATATTCAAACCGAACACAATACAATACTTCTTCTTTCCCAAGATAGGAAGGCTCTCGGCAAAAGCTTCGCTTATAAAAATAATCCATTTTATTCTCGTTAGAGACAATTTTTTTCTACTACCGGTAAATTCTCTGCTAATCACGATGCATCAAATGTAACAATATTTAACAATATTTCGCACCAAAACCTGAATGTTTTTTTTTTCGAAATTATTAATAAGTAATTAATTTTTTTATTAAACGATATTTTAAAATGCTTCAACCAGTGATTAATTCGCTAAGATTGTATGTTTATTTGTCATAGAAAAAATTAATTCATCTTCAAGCAATGAAAGTATTCTTCATCTCACTTCTGACATCTATTTAGCTTTAATACAGGGGTCGGAATAGAAGTTTCCGTGTCCAAAAACACCACAATTAATTGCGGATAATTCACTATGCCACTTCTTGCTTTTACACTCTTATCTTTAACTACTGTGGTTTCTTTTTTATATCATTCCTACTTACATGTAGATGTGTATCGTGTATTTTAGTTTAACTGTCATACCCTATTATAACATTGACCCCTCCCATCTTTCCAATTTTTACAGGTTTTTTTAATAAGTATTCTGAATCCCAAAATATTTTTGATTTTTAAGATAAACTTTCAAAGATAAAATAATCTCAAATTAATAATATCTCATCCAATCTTTCTACTAGACGCGGTTTTATAGTTACGGGGATAACTATTATCATTCATTTAAATCATCATAGATATATAATAAGCATATAAACATACGCTTTGAGTTCGCTTGAAAAAAGTTACTAGTATGTAAAATGTCTCAGAGGTTCTTTTATGATAGTCTTATCTAAAGTTGCCATTTTGTATAAAAATATACATCGCGGAGATAACACGAAATAGAGTTTTGTGGGATTCAGCAACGGAAGTCTAGCCGTATCTTCATAGAAATATCACGAAGAAAGTATCCTAAGCTTGTACACATAAATAGATACCTTTGTTACGTCTTCCCATCTTTGAAGGATCTAAACAAATTTAAGTCGTTGTTTTTCTAATAACACAAGGGTGCTTACTTAATTTGCAGCTTTTTGATACAACCAAGAATTTTCTTAACTTAGATTGCATATGCCTTGCATAACTGCGAACTAAGTACTGACAAAACAATCAAAAAAGATCTTTAAATAATTTTAATTTATAATCATTTGAAAAAATATTATCCCTTGAATATTTTATTTGGTTAATCATTATTTTTTTTTGCTTTTTATGCAATATAGAATCTTCCTTTTTGAGGCACCAAGAAAAGTCTTTTATTATACTCGTAGCTGGATCCCAAAGGTCAACATACGAGTACCTTGTTTTTTCTTCTTGATTAATAGCCCTATTTTATGAATAAAATATCGACACAGCTTTACTTGATTTAATACCAAAGAAAGAAACTTGTTCTTTTGCAATATTTGAAACAATCTGTTGAGGAGAACAAGTATATAGTTAGTTAAAGCGAATATTTAATTTCAAATAAAAAGGATATTAGGCTTGTTACAGCATTTCGATAATTTGATGTAAGAAAGGTGACGGTACGACTATAAAAATATGTTGTCGCTATTCTGGTTGTCTAACCCTTATAAACCTTGCGTTATTTACACCGTTATAGAGTTGTTATGCCATATTTATTTTCTATCTAATAGAAATGTAGGTTATAGTGACATAAAAACAATAGTTGGACATATATTATTGCGAAGTATTTTATAGATATTGATATGTTCTTTAATATTGTGGAACATTTTTTCCGCAGCGCATGCGATGAAAGAAAACATTATATTGCTATTTTTTACACCTTGGATTACTTTATTGAAATTTTGGTAGGTATACCTAATTTTTTTTAATAGTAAATATAGCCTATGTTACTTAGGGATAATGTAACCTTATAATGGTAATTGAATTTTTGAAATGAGTCCAGTAGGTTTTGAGTTTATTCGTTACAAACATAGAAAAACACAAAAAACAAATCTTTCCTCTTTATAATATTAGTATAGAAGTATATGTTGTTTTAGTTTTGTCGAACTCAAAGTTTGCTCCTACAACAGAGAAGTGCTACAGTTAAAGCACAAAAAGTATGTCGAAAATTTCCGAATAACTATCAGCGATTGAATCGGCTATCGGGCGGTGTTGGCGACAGTAAATGTATTAAGAGTTTTTTTTTAAATCTACTCTTAGGCCTCACGTCCTAGATACTGTTTTGCTTCAAGTCTGAAGTAAACTGTTATTGCGAAGAATAAGTTCATGTTCTTATTAAGAGTAATTACTTTCATGAGAAACTTCTGAAAATCACTTTAAATTAAAGAAAACATAGAAAAGTACAACAAACTTTGTACTTTCTAGGTAGTATGCAGGTTAAAAATAGACGCAGCAAAAATAGAAATGCTTTTCAGTTCCTTTGTACGTACATTTTTAAATTGCATGTCAAATACTTCCAATAGATAGAAAAGAATTTCCAAAGAATCCAGGTGAACTGTATAATAGACTGTTTCCTTTAATTTCATCTCAGTTTAATTATAGCTTCAAAAAAAAAACATTCTTTAAAAACTTGAAACTTAAATTTAGTGACTAGGCAACTGTATGATTAGAAGTAGAGAAAAACTTTATGAACTATATGGAGACAAGTTAATAAACAAGTTGAAGATTGACAGTGTAATGATAAAATCATTCACCCGTGAGGGGGTTAGAATACTATTCCCCTCTGCCGCTGGGAGAGCATCTCGTAAGAGCCGAGTAACCCAGCACCCCCTTGATGGTAGGAGATCTGGTCCCCGACTGGCTTGTGACCACCAGCATGCGAATCCGACCGCCAAGTGTCATAGACGCGTTCCGGTCGAGCCGCATGTGGGCCAAACTTACCCCTTCCCTCTCCCATCCCATTAATGCTGCGGATCTAGTGAACTCTGGGCTCTTGCTTAGGGTCCGCTGAAACCGCAGCATTGTTTTCTTCATCCTCCCTCCCCACTCTATCTTCGAGGATGCAGCGCATCAGCAAAACAAGAGATACCTCTTGTTTTGCCGATGTTCAAGGGCGATGGTGGCCACTTACCATCAGGTGGACTATCTGCTCGTTTGCACCTTAACTACCATAAAAAAAATGAAGTGGCATACGCCTTTGAAAATTTTTTACAGAAATTCCGGTTAAAGTATCGTCTAGCCTTAAATCTTTTCCCATCGCATCCCATTAAAAAGTAATTACAAATTCACCAGTAGATATAGGTAGTTAAAACATTTAATACTCTTAATTTCAAGAAAACTGATGATTTATGGGATATCTGTAATATTACTTACTGAAATTATTTATAATATTGCTCCACATCTAGCTCTCTGGTATTTTCAACATGTGTGTGGATACAGGATCGTTTCCTAATTTAATGAAACACAGTAAAGTTACTACAGACCTATCTCTGTACCATCACTAATTATAGTTCTTGAAAAAATTATGCTAAATCATCTTTTTTAGTATTTTGAAAAAAAATATTTGAGAGTAAGCAATATGGTTTTACTGAAGGTAGGTCAACGCATGGGAGGAATCACAAAATGCTATTGGAGTATTTTGTGATTTGTCCAAGGCCTTTGATTGTGTTGAACATGAAACGCTTTTTAAAAAACTCAATTATTATGGTGTAAGTGATGAAGGACTATATAATTGCTTCTTACCTTACCCAAAGGATCCAGAATAATGCTAATGGTGAAACATCTTCTGGATCCGTCTTAAAAATGGACATTCCACAAGATTCCATATTGGGTCCATTTCTATTAATGATCTGCCATGCTACATTAAGAATTTCTGCGACATTGTACTTTTTGCTGATGACACTTCTATTATATTTAATGTTAAGAAAAACTAACACAATTACGATGATGTAAAGAGTGCATTGTCGCAGGTTCTTCAATGGTTAATGATTATTAATTTATACTTAATGCAAAAAAAAGAGTAAATATGTGGAATTTGATTTACCGAATGTTAAAAAACAGCAATTCACCCTTTTATCAAATAATGAAATATTGAATGTAGCTGACTCAACCATCTTTTGAGAATAACTTTAGACTCCAAACTTCCGTGCAGCTCCCATTTATCATCTCTGACGGGAAAACTCAGCTCGGCAGCTTAGGCTGTAAGGAAAGTGAGGCAACTAACTGACATCGATACAGCTAGACTTGTTTATTTTAGTTACTTTCACAGTATTATGTCTTATGGCATTTTATTGTGGGGCAGGGTCGCGGCCATAGAATCCATTTTTATACATCAAAACGGAGCAGTTCGGGGCACACTGTGACAAAAAAACGAGTTCTTTGTATATTGTACGTGCACTGTGTATTTGGTATTCTATTGTATAGAAATACCTAGGAAATATATAGAATACCTAAAACCTTTAGGAAATGTATGAAATTTTATTTTATAACTTGCCTAAGTATGCTTACAATAATAACAGAGCTCATGGCAATGTGCGTAAAAAACTCTTTCTCATCCTTCTTTCTTTCCACGAGGGGCCATTCTCTCTTCACCCTTGCGTAACACAGTATGAAAACCCATGCTCACCTTTGCATATTTGGCTGTCAGTAAAGTATTAATGGACATGAATATTCTCTCCAAATAAACTAAATGATAACCTTTAAGTTTTATAATGTAAATTCAATATTACGCGTATACGAATTAGCTACTTCTTTTTAATTTGAATATATTTATCTAACCACCCATTAATATTGGCTTATTTTATATTATAGAAAGATTATTTTACTTCAAAACAAAAAATAGTCTTAATCTAAGTTAAATTTTATCAACATCCATGTAATAAATGTATAATACTGTCTCAAAATCGTATTAGACAGGGATAGTTCAGTGACGTACTTGCATGAACAGAAGACACATAGTTATAGTATGTATATATAAAGATTAAGTCGAAGTTTTGGTAGACAGACTTTTAAAAGCAAAAATTTAATACGGAGTTCATAATATAGCAAACAAACTGAAAACAAACATATATCAGTCTAGTGAATTGAATATTTAAAAATGAAAAATGTACATTCAGAAACATCTTGTTACTTTCTATTTCTCGTTCTATAATAAAACAAAGTAAGGCTATCCCACCATACTTTACTTTTATTATATCTCAAAAAAGGTCAAGCCAACTTTATAAGATAACTGTCATATTTCAACCAATTCACAGAAAAACCTCAAAAAGTTATATACCCAACACCTTCCTCACGAATCAGTAAGTCTATTAGTTAAAAACGCATGAAAATCCGTTCAGTATTTTTGAGTTTATCACGAACAGACCGTTAGATACAACATGGGAATTTATTTTTATGATAAGTAGTGAAAAAAGTTCAAGTTATGTCCGCAGACAGTAAGGAAAATTATGAAAAGAAATGACAGTGAGATCATTAAAAATAATATAAGAACGACAAAAATCTCTCCCTCATGAGAATACTTTTTACGTAGTATTGCAATTAAATTAATTATCTACGTCTACAGCAGCATTATAAATAAGTTAGGTTTATTTATAAGAGAAAATCTCTATGTGTATCTATCTTTTATAAGGATTAATATATTATTAACAACTGCGGCAACTAAAAAAACCTTAATAATTAACCGTTCACCTCTGACATAGACAAATAACGCCATTGTGACACAATATTAAACTCTTATATAATTTTTTTTTTAAGTAGTCTATACTATTATATAAAGAGGAAAGATTTGATTGTTTGTATGTTCGTTTGTTTGTTACGAATAGGCTCGAAAAGTACGGAACCGATTTTGAAAATTCTTTCACCGATAGAAAGCTACATCCTTTCCGGGTAACATAGACTATGTGGTGTTGCCATAAATATTCTAATTAAAAAGATATGGCCATTTAAGTGCCATAACCTGGTCATTTTGTAAATTGAAGGGTTTCTCAGGAACTACTAATCCGATTTTAAAAATTCTTTCACTGAGAGAAGTCTATAGTATTTCCGTCTCTCTTCCTCTTATATACTATCATTCTCTCTCATCATCTCTCTTTATGAGTTTGTTGAGTATTTCTGTTCAGAATGGTCAGTCTCTGTCCGGTTTCTTTCTTTCGGTAATATCTCTCTCTCTCTCTCCTTTATTTATCCAATTTGATTTTTGCTCTCTCCTGTCTCTTATATTATCTGTCGCTTTTCTTTTCTTTTTCTTTCCATCATTTTTCTTTTTATAGCTTTTTCTCACTCTCCCTCTCTTTGTAAATAATGAACAACTACAAAATTAACGAAAGACAAATTAAGGACATCAATTATAATATTGCTTTAAATACCCGGAGCGAGGCGAGGGCAGACCGCTCGTTTTTAGATAAATTGACAAACACATCAAAAATATGTTTGACGTCTGCTTGTTCTAAGCTGCTATTTGTTTGTTTCGCATCATCTTGTTTATTTCAGCACTGGTCGACCGATCCCGGCTTCGCCCGGGTAAAAATATCTGGTATATTAGGTTTAAGATTAACATTATATTGTTACATACATATGATGAACTCCCAAACAAACTTTCATCCCTTATTTCCATATCGCTATATAATGAAAATATAAAGAATATTTTAGTTTTTTTATTTTCAACATCAATATCTTATATATAAAATTCTCGTGTCACAATATTAGTTACCAAACTCCTCCGAAACGGCTCGACCGATTTTTATGAAATTTTATATGAATATTCAGTAGGTCTGAGAATCGGCTACTATCTACTTTTCATCCCCCTAAGTGATGAGGGTGGCCCATCCCAAATTTATATGGCAAAACAATATTTACCGGGTCAGCTAGTAATTTATATATAATTAACTCCCAAAGACACAGCTCGACATGCACTTCATCCCCTATTCAAACCCCTTCAAGCCTTTTTTCGTTAAAACCTAGCTCTTATACTCTATCTCTGTACAAAATTTCATCAAAATCGGTTCACTATTTAAGTGTAAAAGCGTAATACAGATTTATAGATTGCACAGTACAGGTATTAGTTTAAAAAAACTTTCTGTAAATATTAATAAAATAAAACGACAATATTTAATAACGAAACATTTCTATTTCTGGCTACAGTTTAAATTGATCCCATCAGGAATAATTCTAATATTGTAGACACCCGTAGACATATCAAATGTCTCGCTCATTTCATGCAATATGAACATCTCAAGAAATTATAATTGCGTTTCGCGTTTTATACCAGAGCATTAAAAAGATAGTAAGTTATAAAATGGCTATAAACGTGACAGTTTATTTGAAGAAATAATCTTTATGTGGGATTCAGACCATATTGGATCGTAGAGATTAAAGAGTCCATCCCGTAAATTTTTCCAAGTCTATAAGAAGATATTAGATTTTCTTTTATTTAAGTTGAATTTATAAAGTTCCCTTGCTTTATTTGCTACATTAAATTTGGATTTTTTTTTCAATAAAAAAAATACAGGCCGGTCAGTTATTTTTTTTTTACAAAGTTTGCAAAGTACAGAAGAATTTTTAACAAACTCTTAGGGATGATTTTTTCTTTTATTATGATGATAAAAGATGTTTAGATCTTTGTATGTTTGTTAGTAAATCACGCAAATACAGCAGAACGGATTTCAGCACAATTTAGCACACACATACTTTATAAACTGGATTAACACATACGTACTTTAAATTTCGAAAAATTTAGAGTTTACTGATATAAGCACTTGAATAATTTTATGTAGCAAAAATATATTGAACATTAATATAAACCAGAAAAACAATGTAGAAACGTCGTACATGTTCTCATGAAAAATATATGTAAAGTAGACACTTCCGTCATTTTGACAGTCTCGACTCTTTATATGCCATCGACAGTCTAAAGGAGTGAAGTAGTCTCTAGATAGTGACGGTGAAAGTGTTAAATGCAGTGTTTGTTAGTGCTGGGAGTGCTGTCCGATTAAGGTCACTTGAGTATATTACAATATATTTGCCACGTCTTGTGTTAGGTTAGGTTTATGTGAGTTTAATCTTTGGTTTAAATAGAGCTTGAGCAGTGGAGGAGAGCGTTGGAATTCTGTTTGAAGAGCTTTTTAAGTCTACACTTTGGTCACAAGTCCAAGGCACTGCTTAGATTTCTCTCGTAATTGTAAGATATCGTATTTGATTATTCATCGGTTTACTAGCAGTATCCACGTTAGGTTTACCCAATAGTCCATTCAATATCATCACTCCTTGTACTGTTTCTTCATGAGAAGGAATCTCATCACAAAATCTCCGAGATGTAATATATGTTATGTAGAAAAAAATAACAATGTATATAAATAGTGTCCCTTATATATGTCGAGGTAGAATAATAATAGAAGTCGTGTCGGGCTATAGTTAGGGTAGGATAATAATAAAGAGGACTTGTTGTTAGTCCTTACATTGTATTTAGATGTGGTAACACAACCTTAGGTTAGGTTAGGTTGGGGTGCTAGCTGCGGAAACCTCCTCGAGAGCCCACCATTTTGTGGGCCGGTGCACCCTGGGCAACTACGGATAGTAATTTTCCACTATTACTATCCGGAGGCCAATATCCGCAGAAGAGGGGCGCGTAGGCGCAGTGGGCGGTGGCTGCGTTGCAGCGTCTAGTTCTGTGTGTCCCGCTGCGCCTCCGTTCGTGGGGTAGCCACTCAGTGGCGCAACCGTACTCCATGATCGGGGGGGCAGTTGGACATATCTGATGCGTGGGCGTGAAAGCGTCATGGTGGGCGCGTAAGCGCGAGTGTCTCTTGCGCTGGATGTTTCGCCGTCGACTCCTGTCTCGGTGTAGTAGCGTATCCGGGATGGGGGGAGCGGTCGGGCGGCCGGCGCAGAGGTTTGCGCCAAGGTTGGGCGCGGAGGTCGCGGAGCGCCGGCGCGACGGGCGCGAGCCTTAAACTCCAACGTTCGTACCCTGGGCGTCGCAGACGGCGGTTAAGTCCAGGGGGGTCCGGTGGCCGGAGGTACGGGTCGCTCCGGGTACTCCTCTGTTAGCAGAGATGACTTGTGAGCGACCTGATCTCGAGGGATATGGGCCGCTTCTGACTCCTCCGGGGGCTGGGTGTTTCAGTAGACATGTCCTGGCATCCCCCCTCGGTTAGGTGCTTGGTAAAGCGAGCCCATGGGCGGGTTTGAACTGTAGGTACTTGTACCCGCAGACGGGTGGTTGTGCCGAGGCGTCCGCAGTAGTATGCTAACGCGTTCCTGCGGCGCCTAACATACGGCATGGACGGTGGTGGGTTTTAGTGCGGTAGTCCAGCGCTTATCGCTGGGAGTCCCACATAACCCCTTCAAGGGGTATGCGTAAATGCATTTCCCACATTAAAAAAAAAAAAAGGTTTAGGTTAGGTTAGCCTTACGTTAACCTAACCTAAGACAAACAGTGAGACCAGGCAGTGGAGGTGAGTGTTATCATCATTTAAAGGAGCTCCTTAAGCCTACACCTTGGTCACAAGTCCAAGGCACTGCCTGGGTTCCTGTTTAAAACTAAGGAATCTTAGGTTTCGATCACTTCATTCATCCAAATCGGCTAGCTCCTCTGACATATATATATTTGTATAGTGTTTCTAGATATTATAAAAAAATTATTATACCTACGTCGCAAATTGTACTCATGCGAACCCGGGTGAGTCGACTAATAACTCATAAGTATAGAGTTAGTCTATACTTATGAGTCTGAGTATTCATATAATGCATAAACAATATTTTTAATTGTGGAATTTAAATCGTTAATTAAATCAGTTAAACAGTTATTAGCACACTGCACATTGTACTGAATATTTTAGCGAGCAGTGACTGCGATGGGTTGTTATTTCTGCGCTAGTATTAATAGGATTTGGCTTGTGAACTGCAATACAAATCAATTGATAACGTTTAATACTGTTCACTGCGTACATTTATTTAATTCAACACTACGTCCAAAACTATTTAATTAACTTTTGAATACATGGCCAAATCTTAATTTATGTTAATATGTGTGTTATATAAATGTTAATGTGTCTGTAATGATGACGATATTCATATTGTATTTAATACCCTCCAAAAAATTCGACATTTGATTTTTCGATGCGATGTTTCGTTACACTGCCCTAGAAAACATCCCACATACACCTGTAATGGAATACAAAATACTTATTTTTCATTAACAAAAATCAATTAAATTTCTCAGAATCGCCATACCTTTTTTTCTATTATTATTTTAACTTCGACACTACTATCATGTTTTTTTTAAGATAGTGGCCCCCGTTGCCCATGGACGTCGTCAAAACTAGAGAGTATCCTTTGTATCTTACTAATGGGATGGGAAAGAGAAGGGGTAGATTTGGCACACTGGTCGCAAGCCAATCGGAAAACAGATGCCCTACCAACAATTGGGTTACTCGGCTCTTACGAGATGCTCTCCCAGCGGCAGAGGGGAATGGTATTCTAACCCGTCCTCTCACGGATAGAAAATGTGGTCGGCGGAATATGTAAGTGGTAAATAGATATCTTCAGTAGTCACTAATAAACACCACGAGTTCTGGATTATAGAATTAGTTTTTAAGATTCCAATATAATACACTAGGTGTTGAGGATATCAGACACCCCAGACCTCTCCATTGGTTACGTGTAAGATGTAACCCTCTAGTGTTTGGAATATTAGGATTCGATTTGAGGGGTCAAATATACGTTTAGTACTCTTCAGTGTCTATTAGGGTTATTTGTCAGTTTTTTTTCAACAATTATTATTATTAATATATATTACAATATATCACGTAAAAAGAAAACAGGAAAAGACTAGAACGGACAGATTGAATGAATTTTAAAATATCTCAAACAGTTTTGCTGATTTTATTCAACCGAAAAAAAGACAAAGCAAATCGTACAAAGAACTAACACAAGAAACGAATATACGAACATTTAAAATCGTAGAATATTGAAAACATACATATAAAGTTTTAATATACAGGGTACACTCCATTCAACATCACTCGATTTAACGACAAACTCTACAACATCGAAATTACTTGGCTCTGGTTGATTTATTTTTTGTTCTAGTTACTGCTTGTTGATTTTTGTACGCTCTATTAAACATTAACTCCACATAACTTTAAACTGTAGGAAAACTATTTAGCCAATTTACCACGTGTAATAACATTTATTTTCCATCAAGGAACTCTGGTTGTTTGTTCGGGATAAAAGGTAGCCCATATGTTAATTAATATTATAAAGTATCTTTTTTTTATGGTAGATAAGGTGCAAACGAGCAGATAGTCCACCTGATGGTAAGTGGCCACCATCGCCCATGGACATCGACAAAACATCCTCATGGATAGAGTGGGGAGGGGGAATGAAGAAGAAAAAATCCCTAATGAGCTAGATCCCAGAGTCCACTAGATCCACAGCATTAATAGGATGGGAGTGGGAGGGGGTGAGTCTTGCCCACATGCGGCTCGACCGGAACGCGTCTATGACACTTGGCGATCGGATTCGCATGCTGGTGGTCGCAAGCCAGTCGGGGAACAGATCCCCTACCACCAAGGGGGTGCTGGGTTACACGGCTTTTACGAGATGCCTTCTCAGCGGCAGAGGGGAATAGTATTCTATCACGTCCCCTCATGGGGGAATAGTATCTGTGTGCCAAATTTCACAGAAATCCGTTCACCCGTTTTTGCGTGATTGAGTAACAAACATCTAACCATTCACATTTATAATATTGGTAAGATTTAAAAATAGTTTAATTTAGTTTTATTTTTAAATTAACATTTAGTTAGACGTTATGACGGGCTAACAAATACAATCGGTGGAGGTTTGACCACACTTTGGCTTAGATGATCGGGCGCGCTAGATGGTATATTGTTACTTAAACTTAGTTATTATATACTTTCAGCTAGGTTAAGCAATGAAGCTGAGTAGGGAGAGTGAGTGTTTTGATCATTGTAAAATATCCAAACCGTTTTCGTACTTGCCATAATTTATTATTTAGTAATGAAGTAGTAGTTTAGTCCACGATATTGTAAACTTTTGCATGTTATTATTGCTTCCTATTTTTTAAAAGTTATATGCGAGATTGTTCATACAAGGGTGGCGGAAATGTTTAAACCAAATCGCAGCTATAATTAGGATTAAGTAATATTCCTCATGCCAGAAGTTTAAGTGCTTTACATCTGGATTATAAGATAAGAGCGAATTACGTCCTTGATCGTGGCAGTGAAGAGTAAAAGCGCCCACGCCAAGGAATTTCAAGTATTCATACCGAGCTAAAATATTTCAAATATATCGTTAAAAGTATGTAGATAACACTATTATTATTAGATTCAAATTTTGTTGAAACGTTTTTATTGATTCAAGTGGAAAAAAAATTATGCAATATTAATCATAATTATATCATTAAAGTAACTTTCAATTATTATTAAATACCTCCGACCAAATATCGATACCCACACGACATCGATATTTTTGTATTGTCGAAATCCAAAACATAAAAAGAACAGTATTCATTCATAAAATGCAATAAAAAAACAAATATATGTCGGGGATTTTAAATGGTGTGAAGAAAGGAAGTGAGGGGAATATTGGATAACACTAACAGGGGGGGATGGTATTGAATGGAATCAATATTCCATACCCAATGGTAAACGCATCGTAGATACTTCTACTGAACCGATAAATGATCAAATATGATCTCTAACAATTACGAGAGAAACCTAAGCAGTGCCTTGGACTTGTGATCAAGGTGTAGGCTTAAGGAGCTCCTTTAAGTGATCACGACACTCGCCTCCACTGCTAGGCTCTCTGTTTAAACCCAAGGTTAAACGCATATAAACCTAACCTAACACAAGATGTGGTAATTACATTGTAAGGTACTCATTTGACCTTAACCGGACAGCACTCAACACTTCACTAGCACTATCTAGAGACTACTTCACTTCTTGAGAGACCGCGCACGACTAAGACTTCAGTCAGACTGTCGATGGCATATAAAAGGTCGAGGGTTGAGACTGTCAAAACAACGGAAGTGACTACTACCCTACTCCAACGCCATAGATACCGATGACGATTCGATTATTCGATAGTCTTTTACTATTCTCCGACATATAGATAAAACTGTTACATACTGTAAAAAAGTTTGTTAAGTATTGCTTGAATTCAATGCTTGATATCGTAGAAAGTGTACCATGGTTACAAGATTGTTATAATTGTCAATATTTTAATATTGTCACGCAGCTCTCAAGTTAGATGAGCTTCAGGAGCTCAGACACGTTGAATAACACCCTGTCGTTGTAGGGTCAGGGGTTAAAAATATTGTAAATAACTCACTATCACTCATTTGACTAACTCTTGTAATGACAATTACTTTCTAACTACATATCTATATTTCTATCTTTGATCACTATTAGAACAACGATAACTAGCCCTAACTAACCCTAGTTCAATCATCATGTTTACACGATGAATTCAACTAAAAATTAGTTTATAATTTCATTTATATTTTACAATGACATTATACTATAGTTAGCAACACCGTTGATAAATCTATATTTGTCAAAAGGAGCTCGCCTGGTGAAGAGTATGGCTGATACTGAGCGATATCTATCTATCTATGTAGATGACGCTATTTTATTATTTTATACTTTAATATTTTTTGGTATATTTTACATTAATTTGACCCGGTAATACATCAATAAATCCTATTACATTTTTCTTTAAAAAAAACTAGTGATACGCTTTGATATTTGAAAGTTCAGACGTAATGTTCTTTTAAAAGTTTTTGATAATTTTTAATGGAAAGCGATAATAAAACAGTCTGGCGCTTACAAATTAAAAAACCAACAAGCACTTACACATTAAATTTATAATTTAATACAGATAAGAATCCTTATTAATTATATGCAATGCAATACAACACTGTTTCCTGATGTATTTTTTATTGATTTTCTGAATAAAAATATTCCCAAATGAATCTACGAGCATCTAAAACTATTAATAAACATACAAACTTTATAATATTGTTAGAATAATAAAGCGTCTACTTAAGCTAGTGTAAATATAAAGTTACTTCCACAGGGAAAGCCAAACCCACAACCTTCGACTCCGAAAGCAAGTTTTATACAAACTTCTAAATTATCTTTATGTAGATATCAAGGAAAATAACTGGCTGTAGATGTAAAAAAAGAGTAATGTGTTTATAATACAAGCATATATGTTTTTATTTGTAGCATTCCATAAACTATAGTATTACTAGACAATAAAGGTCGAGCGGTGGTGGAGAGATAATATCAACATATTATGCTGCAATCTAAAAGACGTCTTTTACTACTCGGCATGTTGGTATCGTCAACAGAGAGTTGTTGCGCATTGTAGCTCAGATGAACCCGATATATATGCTATGTTGTATTTACACCGAGTAAGAGAATCCACATTATAGTAGGGATTATCCATTTTATTAACACCAAAATAAAGCAAGGACGTACTGCTAGTTAAAGAACAAACGTAAGCCCACTTTTAGAAAAAGAAACAAAATAAACACATGCCCACACTATTCCATCTGTTGGTTTTTATTAAACGTTAAAACTATTTTTGTTATACTCTTATCCTCTGGGTCTAACAGCTCTGTTATTATTGTTTGTACTGCCAAAAACTCTTTCCGTAAATGGGGGCTACAAGGGCGAATCTCTTGACCCACAAATATAGCTATTTACTGGTAGGTTTACCAAATAATAAATAGATATACAGTAGCTTCCAAAATTACACTTAAAACTGTCCTTGGTTTTCTATAAGTAATTACTGATATTTGATTAAGAACATAGTCGACAATTTAAGTAGAAATCCTATTAATATTATAAACGCGAAAGTTTATAAGAATGTATGGATCTTTTTCACGCAAAAACTACTGAATGGATATAGAGATCAGAATAACACATAGGCTATAATTTATATTTTATTGCCAGTTCCGTCCGTGACAATTATCAGTCGCGCGGGAACTGAAACATTAACATAACTGAAGCATAAGAACTAAACGCGTTTGACGCGCTGCTCTCCCCCCGCCCTTCGCTAAAAAGGCCTTAATGGTGACTGTTATGCGCTTTCAAGGTCAAATCTATACTTACATGCAGGTAGCAGGTATATATGAAACTAGTCAACTCGCCCTCGCTTCGCACTGGTGCAACTCACCACGTAGACGTAGAAGTTCCATAAACACATTTCATTATTAGCGCGCAGAAACTTTGATTTGAAAAGTATCCAGGTTATAAAATGTTTCAAATTTCATTGAAATCCGTCCAGTCGTGTTTATGTGAGTGAATAAATAACATCTAAATGTCTAAACATATAAACGTACAAACATTCACATTAATATAAGATCTTTTATAGAACATTTAATTAAAATCAAACCAAATATTGAAATGGGCGTACATTTAAATGATTTTTTTTGACGAATCGTGTATCTAATTCTTCTTAGTGATCGAAGGTTTCTGTACTACATATGTTAAAGTTATAATAGATTGAAATAGTTTAATATTAATATCATGACACACAGTGAGAGTTTAGATGAGTCAAGTTTGTCATTAAATTTAGACTTAGTTCCAGTAACAAACTAGACAGATTTTAAGTCAACGTAATAAATACACAATTTCTAAAAAATTCTAAAAAACTTAGTAATTTGTATGTTTTGGACTAACGCAATTTTGTAGTCTTCATAAAAATAAATCCAATGGTAATTTCTGATATTTTTTGTTTGTACCTTTGTTCATTTTTAACATTTCTAATTAGGGAAGAACATATTAAAATTTTTAAAACTGAAAATAATATTTTCTAGATTAACGTGGAAGTTGAAAAATTTAATATTCAATTTTAAAATTTTTGCAAGTCGACTCTAACAGAATAATGCATACATTCCGCTTTAATTTCGTGCGCATTGTTACGCTCAAATAAATAATTTAGCTGTATTTAATAATACTTATTACTGTATGTGTCGCGAATAAGAGTAAAATA
Organism: Limenitis camilla; assembly: GCA_905147385.1. Classification (NCBI taxonomy): domain Eukaryota; kingdom Metazoa; phylum Arthropoda; class Insecta; order Lepidoptera; family Nymphalidae; genus Limenitis; species Limenitis camilla. Next base: position 11,458,013 of record LR990230.1, on the reverse strand, counting down.
TCCGCGAATAGTTTTTATTGATGAATTTATAATCATAAATTTGAGGGATTGGTAGTGAGGATAGTAAAGTATATAAAAGAAATTTATTTCAATATTAGCTCGCTATGGGTCGCTGAGTGAATATTAGTGTTCGTAGAATCAGTGATTGTTTGTTTAGAGTAAATCAGATATAACTTATAGAGGTTATTTTGCTCCATGCGAGTTAGCTTATTAGACCTGTTTGTGATTCAGTCAGTTAGTGTGCGAGGCATCTGAGAGCAGTATTAGATGCATGCCGAAGTATAACAATGCCAGTTATCAGTTTAGTTACAGTGGAATGAGTGATATGATCAGACCAGTATTATTAGTTGTTCAGAACAGTATTCAGATCTGATGAGTAGTTATATGTGCGTGGCTTGGGGTGGCTATACGGATGGTGATAATAGAGGTCGGAGGCCACTAGTGTGTCAGGTCTGCCTGGGTACCGAGTAGATGAGAAGGTGCTCGGCGACAGTATGTATACTTATTGATAAACACTGAACAATTAGCCAAGTTGTGCGTGGAGGTTGTGCCACACTTTTGTATCACTCATCGTTCATTGCTATACTCTGCTATTTAACTATTATTAATTATGATGTTGATAACACTAATTTGAGTAGCGTTCTGTTAGTTATGATGCTGGCAACATTAATCTAAGTAACATTTGACTTTAGAAGCTGGCACAAACAAAATATCATTCGGATGTGCCAACGTAGAGATAAAATAAAACCAAATTAACACGCCGCCATGACGGAAATATGTATTATTGCATCGCGAGTAAGTATTCTAGCAGAAATGCTGTTGGTTTGAGCCTTAAGTATAACCCCCAGGAGGATATTCTAATCAAACTGTCATACTGTTAGTCTGAATATAAAATAACTAATTTCTTATGGTTTACCTTTAGCTTTATACAAGTAAATAATACATTACATACTTATATATAATACATTGATATACTTGCGAACGAATCAAATCAACGTATTTCGACATAAAGTTTTGTATTCTTAATTGAATTTTATGATTGATGTCGGTACAAACGTAAACAAAGTTTCCTTGATTCCCTAATCAAAAATTCAGGAAATTGGACGTTTAATTTAACTGGATGTGCATTATTACTTAGTAATTTCAGTAAGTACCTATTTAATATTTTATACGAGCAATGCCATTACTAAAGGACTTGCTACCCAAGAGCAGGTTTAGGTTTACCACTAATCACTAGTCAAACTATTGCCAATCTGTCGTGACAGTGCTTATAAGTTGTCGAGTTATTAGATGTTTCAAAACTAAACCTATATTAACAATTCACTTGATATGGATTTCGGTCCTGAGTAACACTATGAATTATGAGCTTAGTAACGTGTTAGATACTATCTTGGAAAACGAGTTTAATCTTTCATCTCCTTCTCCTATATTTGACCCCAAAAAACCGCCGGAAAACTATACCTATATGGGTCAATCAACTTTTATTTGTCCGACGGTAACACTACTCGGTCCCTTATCGATATAAAAAAAAAATTGATGAAATGAAGAAGATAATTATACAGTATTGTATTCATATCATTATAGGCTAACAAAACCTTTAAGAAATAATTTAAAAAATTGCAAATTTATTTGTTTTTTTCTGGTTGTCCAATGGACTTGTCCTGTACTTTCTTAACTTACTAATTTGTTCCCGTGATATAGACGAATTTACTTAACTCAATTTTTAACTCAATTGAAAAGAAGTGATATAAAAAGAAATTAACGTTATAACAATAAGAAGATCTCTTAATAATACAAAGCATATAATCAATTTTTCTTTGTCAACTTTATATTATTTCTCCTTTATCTCAATCCCCAAAATACCATTCACTCATGATGTCCGTTGGACAACCGCAAACAATGTGTAGAATTAAAATATAGATGGCGCGCTAGTACGGTGTCAATAAGACAATCTTTTTGTGAGCCACATGCAACTAGCCGCCATATTGTTTTCGCAATAACCGCGTCAGTCAGACTAGGTTTGAAGAAAGTTGGCTTTATTGGGTGTCCATAGCACAACCAGCAGAAAAACATAAATAATTGATATTTTGTGCTTAATTATAGTGTACCGTATAGTTTTTAATCTTAGTTCAAACGTGAGATTTACTTAATTAAAAAAAAGTTTACTACTTTTGATCAAGCATCACAAGTTCCAAAATATGTCACTTGGACAACCTATTCACTTGGACAACTAACTACTTTTTGCTAATTTCATACATTTGTTATATTAATATTTCATTAAAACATGCAAATTACATCATACTAATTAGTTTTATGAAAAATAAGGCATGTTACTTTAAAATTGCAATTTTCAAATTGTGGTCACTCAAAAGTTTATTGACCCATATATCACCGGAAAATAACAAGAAAGGTAAGTTTACTAGCGTTAAAAAAACCGTTATTCACGATTAGTTCTTTTTATTTTATACCCATTATACCCATGTTACAATTTATAACAAGTCAATATATAACCTCTGTTCCGATAGATTTGTGCTAGTTATCAAACGGAGCTTGCCTGGTGACCATAAAGGCTGTAGAACATGGTGTGGTATCGTGCTGGGACTCTATTGTGAATTCTTAATTATATTTCTCGGTTTCCATCTAAATTGCATATTATAATTGTCTTTTACGTGTTGCTGTGCAGTATAGCTTCTAGTTAGATAATACTATTAAGGTTATATTGTCTTAAAATAGCTAAGTTATGTTGGATCGAGTACTGACTTATATTTTACTGTATTTATCATTGGGATACGAAGGTTCAGAAGAAACATAAGCCATCGTGTCCTCGGCACTTATTTTACATTGTATTTATTTCTTGTGTAGCCATTAAACAAACTGTTTTACTGTAGCGATCATTTTCATAGAAGCAACGGCCATTGAAATGCTGTCACCGTACGTGAAGTTTAACTTTTTAATGGTTTTCTATTTATTTATTAGAAAAACATATATTTTGTGAAATATTCAGGCTCATTTGAAATCACTCAATAGTTTAATAACCCTATACAAAATAACATTGTTGTGATGCCAGTAAGCTAGTAACCAACCCTATTAATTATTTCAGTCTAAGAGATTGGGTTTCAACATCATAAGGTAGGAGGTAGCTAGAATAAATTACTTTTGAATACTAACAATATGAAGTTTAAAACAAACCGCTGTAATTAATCAGGTTTTGAAACCTAACGTCTATTAAAGTATTTGACGTTTCATTAATTTGGTCGGTTATTTATTTACCTATCTTAAACTTATATTCCTTTACAAGTTTTTCAGGTTATTGAACGAAGACGAATACAAGAACAATTCAGAAAACAAATTTTGTGTTAGTAAAGGATAATCAGTGTCCAGATGTGTTGAAGAGAATGTGAGTGTACCCGATCTTACTAGTCTTTCTTTGTTACTTCTTTTCTTTGTTACAGATGCGGGTCGTGTTTAAAAGAAGATCTAAAATATACCTACCCACAGAAGTCTTTGAAATGTAGATCCTATGGACACAAGCTTCAAGTAAGAAATGTCAGGGAGTCTGGAATCGCGGATGTTCATCTACTTTTCGTCGCTTAATTCAAAATACTGGAAACTAACCTGATCCTCTGGGACCTGTAAAAGAAGACATGATTATGAACAGCGACAAACAATATTTTATTTTTACATCATAATCAGAAATTTCTCCTAAAATAAATTTTTTTTTTTTTTCGTTGTATTCCGTATAATTGATATGAGGCAATGCAAACTGCTCAATTGATTTTTCGAAAATAATAACTTCAATTCAATATTCATAAGTGTAAAAGGCGTTGCACCTTATAATTGACGCCTGAATACAACTCTAAGTTGTAGCCTTCTTATATACATATACGTTGTATTTATCTCCTAAAACTAAATACGAAATAATTAAATTTTTTTTCGGTAAAATCGATATTTATGCATTTCCTAAGCTTCAAAAAGTCGCAATCAATTTTTACGTTTGTTCATTTATCAGGTCGATATATTAGTATATTATATTAGTATTATTAGTATATTTTTAATATATTAAGTTTTAAATAAGAAAAAATATTGTGAGATATAGGTAAGGATTCCAAGGTTTAAGTAGAGTGGTTTCTGTAACACTTTCCATTACTTCACAGTAAGCGTGATGACCCTGTAAGTGCGCGTAAATGTGGCTATTATGCGAGTACAAAGAAACAGCTTTGGTAAATGTTTTCATGACATATATGTCAAAAATATATATAAGAGCAAATATATGGATCGACTTCAACGTAAAACTTTTCATACAAAACTTTCTTTTTACTTCAATCAAGTAAAATACTCAACTGCTCTATAACTATCTATCTAACTACACGTTTGAGCAAAAGTTCAATTAGTATAGCCGTATTTCTATTCACGAAGTTTACTATTTTGACAAATATATACACTCAAATGTCTTTAACAATACTTATGTATATTATAGTAGTAGTCGTTAATCATATGCCTTAAATTTTTTTTATTAATTTATGATTATATCGGATTTAAGTATAATATTCCAAAACATTTAACATTTATCTCGTTCAAAATGCAGAAGCTAAGCAAGAAATGCGAAATTCTTGCCGTAAAAATGATAAAGTTATTTAATTTTGTATTCCTCATATTTTAAAACGTCTGTAGATTCCTGTATATTAAAAAATCTCACTTGACTATTTAGTAAATAATTTTAAAGATTTCATCATAAAAGTAGCCAAAACAAAAATTATATTTAATCAAAAATGTATTTAATAATACAATCACAAATAGCGCTATATTCCAATTCACGCAATATATTGATAATAGACTGCAATATCTCAACATTTTTTGTTTAAACGAATAAAAAATTTCGTTCCATCGTCAAAATACGATAAACGTAGACAGACTACTCTTTATTAGTAGACAGACTACTCTTTATTAGTAGACAGACTACTCTTTATTAGTAGACAGACTACTCTTTATTAGTAAGGAATGAGTCTAGTTTTAATAATGAGAAAATTGCATTAAAAACGGAAAACCTATTCACTCTTCTAGTTTTATTCGGTAAAATTTTATACTTTGCTAATAAAAACTCGAGGTGTAGCAAAAGTTTCGGAAATTCTTTCATACGTGACCTGCCTAATTTGACTTCAACTTCAGCGAGAAATAAACTTTCTATTATCCTAATGAATAGAGGAACTTTCATAGCTGTAACGAATTTTGAGTGACTTATTTTAAGATATTAGAGACCTTAAGATATTTATCCGGACTAAATATTTGAAAAGGAGCTTTACTAATAAATATTAATTCCATCCATTCATAATTATTGTGGAAATTGTATGTTCAGACCTTTCTCATAAGCTCAAATATGTAATATCTGGTTTAAATTGACTTGTGTATTTCCAAAACTTGCTGCTGCTATGTCTTGGAAATACGCCTTAATATAATATTACACCAATATTCTCTCAAACGAACTTGTGAACGTTGGTGAGATCCTTTTGTCAACTAGGAAATAAGCTAAAAATGTTCAAACCCCAATTATCTTGATAAATGCCATAAACATGGGAATATTTTTTTCCTTAAGTGGCCAAATTCAAATGTTTCAATGTCCTACCACATTACCTAACATTTTTATATATTGATATTTTTTCATTTCACAGCGACGATGAAAAAAGTGTTTGACAATTAAAATCTTCTATCATAACAGTACTTCCTTTATTTTTTAAATTTTCTAAATCCAGATAGTCCTGAATTATAAATAATTTTATTGAAAAGGCTTATATATAGGGACTCGAACCCGTTACCATAATACTGTGAACAGTAACAAACACAGACAGATCGAGATCAAAAATAAACTTGTTCTAAAATGTGATGAATTTAGCTTACAGAGTTCATGTCAGCGTTTATGGCGGCAATTATATACATACTTGGTTAATTGCTATGACTCAATGCATTAAAAATTTACTCGTTTGTACTTTGTTTGAGATAGTCACACATAGATCAATTTTTAGAATTCCGTTTTTATCGAGTACTAGCGGGCCGCTAGTACTCGGCTTCGCACGGGTGGACAATTTTTTTTTTAAACATTTTGGCTCTTACGCATTTCGGTGCCCCCTCTCTCGCCGCGTTGCTTGCTACGCTGCGTGAAGCAACACACCGGCCCGTCGGCGTGTTTTTTTTATTTATATTGATATTTTTAATTTCGTAATATCTTTTGAATGGAATGTCCGATTTCAATAATTCAAAAAGTGATCAAGTGATATTGAAACAGTCTTAAATACCAAGTAATTTATTTGGATAACACCGGTCAACACGGATTTTGAGTCTGACAACAAAACGTCAAATTTTGATTTCTTTTACCTTACTTGTAATGGGTAAAATAGGTTTTTTGGTTAAAGTTTGCTTTTCTAGAAATTTCGTTTTCATAAAAAATTTCATATTATTTCGACAAGTAAAGTCTGTATGCTATTTTGCGACTCAGTCATATACAAAAATACTACTAGAGTTTGTAATAGACAAACATACACTCAATACAATAGAATGCGCGACTTGTCGCCATTTTATTTTAAAGTATTACCAACTATTATTTTACTCTCCACTAAGAACTTTATAACTTAATTATCAATATAAAACATACAAAAGCAAACTTATTTCTTCATAAATTGAGTTTTTGGTTAATTTTCAATGTAAACACTCAGACAATAGTCATTAAATAACAGACACAAAAAAAGTTTCTTTTTTTGTTGACTTATGTAATAATTAATGCAAAGGTATGGATAACATGGTTTGATTTTGAAAGGCATTTCTATCAACTTTTAAAATGTAAAAAGTGGTTATAGTGACATAACTACAACCGTTGGACATATGGTCTCGCGAAGTTTTTTATAGATATTAATACGTTCAAAATATTTTGGAATATTTTTTGTTCTATCATCAATACCTTTCGCAGCGCAAGGGATGACTCTTAATGGCTAATTTTTTACACCTTGGGTTGGTTTTAGTAAGAATTTCTGAAAATAATTATTCTAGTAATAAATATAGCCTATATTACTCAGTGACAATGTATGTTTCTAACGGTAAAAGAATTTTTGAAATCGGTCGCTTACTTTTTAAGTTTATTCGTTAAATAGAAAAACACAAATATTTTTTCTCTTTGTAATATTAGTATAGATACTTAAAGATTATTTATAACCCATCCTTTCATTTATCTGTAGTATCATCATCATTATCATCACGACCCTTCAATGGCCTACTGCTGAGCCGGGTCTCCTCCTCAGAATGAGAAGGGTATTAGGCCATAGTCCACCTCCCTGGCCCAGTGCGGGTTGGCAGACTTAACACACCTTTGAGAACTTTTTGGGAACTCTCAGGAGTGCATGTTTCCTCACGATATTTTCCTTCACCGTTAAAGCAAGTGATATTTAATTGCTTAAAACACCCATAACTCAGACTCAGAAGTGTGTGCCCAGGCTCGAACCTCGGACCTCCCGAGTACGACTTGAAGTCTCAACCACTGGGCCATCACTGCTTGATAACTGTAGTATACGAGAAAACATTAAAGACATCCATACATTCATCTCGCTTTCATTTTTCTCTTTCTCTCCTTCGTTCTCCCTATTTTCACTTTCTTTGGCTCTCTCTATTTTTTCTCTCTTTGAGGTAGTAGAATCGGGATTCCCTTGGGATTAAAGCTTTCAACGTTGACCTTCGTCCTCCTTCTAGTAAAAGTTCTCCCTCTAGTAGTTTTTTGTAAGCGTTATGAAATATACTATCCATTATAGTAAAATATAGAATATTTGTTAAATTGTTAACAATTTATTGAATTGAATCAGGCGTTACTTTGCGGAAATTCATGGTTTAAAAGGAATCAAAATGTTACCTTGCTATAAACCGCGGCAATCTGAACTACCAAACTCGTATGGTACAACTTAGAAGAGCACCCTGTCCACACAAAAGTGAGACGCGCGAACCCGAACCAAGACACACCACACAAGTTGGTAGCTTGACGATCTAACAACCACACTCGTACTGCACAATCCGGAAGAGCACACCGTTGACAGAAAAGTGTAACGCGCGAACCCGAACCAGTACACACCACACAAGTAGATCGCGATCGACAATCGACGTACGTTTCACTCCGTAACCGAAGCATCTTCAGGACGTGTTGACTCTACAAGCGTCACTTGCTAAGTGACAAATTTGTTCAAAAAACAGCCTTTTATACCTTAACTCAATACTCGATATTCGAGACGCAATACTCGATACTCGATCCTTAACTCGGTACTCGTGTTTTGTTCTTACAACTAAAGATATCGAGTAGAGTGGATTTAGACACGTTTATTTGTTCGTTCAGCAGCTCAACATTTGAATGTTTGATTGGTATTTTTAATTAAAAATACCAATCAAACATTTAAAAATACCAATCAAACATTTGAACATTTGAATGTTTGATTGGTATTTTTAATTAAAAATCAAACATTTGAGCTGCTGAACGAACAAATAAACGTGTCTAAATCCACTCTACTCGATATCTTTAGTTGTAAGAACAAAACACGAGTACCGAGTTAAGGATCGAGTATCGAGTATTGCGTCTCGAATATCGAGTATTGAGTTAAGGTATAAAAGGCTGTTTTTTGAACAAATTTGTCACTTAGCAAGTGACGCTTGTAGAGTCAACACGTCCTGAAGATGCTTCGGTTACGGAGCGAAACGTACGTCGATTGTCGATCGCGATCTACTTGTGTGGTGTGTACTGGTTCGGGTTCGCGCGTTACACTTTTCTGTCAACGGTGTGCTCTTCCGGATTGTGCCGTACGAGTGTGGTTGTTAGATCGTCAAGCTACCAACTTGTGTGGTGTGTCTTGGTTCGGGGTCGCGCGTCTCACTTTTGTGTGGACAGGGTGCTCTTCTAAGTTGTACCATACGAGTTTGGTAGTTCAGATTGCCGCGGTTTATAGCAAGGTAACATTTTGGTTCCTTTTAAATCTGTTAACAATTTTTTTAAACCTATATTACACTATGATATAAAACATTCTTGTTTACAAACAATGATATACTCCATAATAATAGATCTTGCTACAATTGCCTGACATATTCATAAATGTTATATTCCAGATTTTGTGGGCTTAAAACAACCTAGAAAGGTAATTATTCCAATATTTTACATTATTATTATTAACTCCAGAAAGAAAAATTAAAGATATTAAGATAATTTTCACACGTAAACCAAATCCGGTGATCTCATCAGCGTCATCTTTATTTTATTTTATGTTATCTTATAAGTAAACAATTGTGGTATTTGCTTAATGAACTAAAAATCTTTATTTGAATCTCTAAACGCAACGGACATTACATATTTATGACAGTAACATCATTGTGGTCCCTTAGCTTAAGTCTGAGGTTAATGTATGGCATGTTTCATACAAATTGTTTTCCACGAACCAGAGAAGCGGCTTGATTACATTGAATCACGCATATTACACTAAATTAAACGGTTTACTTTGTTTACAATACTCGTTACGTTATACAAGCAAAGAGACTTAGTTAGGCAAACAGCAAAAGAGCTTAAGATTAACATTTCATGCTGTTATATTTAATGAATTTATATAACGATACCATTTAATTTTTTGAGGTTGGAAAATATTTTGTAGTTTTTTTGGAATAGAAAAATAAATTCAAGATAAACTTACTGACTAAAGATATCTTATCGTTTTTTTTAAGCAGCCGTATTTCGTAAGCAGATTATCAACCCTCTTGCTCCCCACGTTAGCAAAAGTAAGCAAAGCCCTAATCCCTCCCCCCGTGCTTACGTAAACTGATGCATACATTTTTCTCCCTCCTCATTCTGATCAGGAATGTTCAAGTTTTGAAGTGCGTGTTAACTTTTTAATGCTGACGTAATCACTATTCCCCGTGTCATCGAAATAAAGAAAGCAAGGACTTCTCCGCCCCTTTTAATGCTTATGTAATACTTGAACAGCCCCAAAGCAATCATGAGCTATCCTGGCTACTCATAAAAATTTTGTTGAGATGACTTAGTTCTCACTACAACCGCTGGCATAATCATTTTTTGTATTATGAAAATTGTTTATGAAAATTTACCAGACTATTCGTAGAATAATGCTTAATGAATATATATGTCGGCGCATAATAAGAGAATCACTGTAAGCTAGGCTAGGCTAACATAAACCTTATCTTACACAAGACGTAGCAACTACATTGTAAGGTACTCACGTGACCTTAATCGGACAGCACTCCAACCACTAACAATATCCAGAGACTACTTCACTCCTTGAGAGACCGCGCAAGACTAAGACTTCAGTCAGACTGTCGATGGTATATGAAGGGTCGAGAATGTCAAAACGAGGAACGTTTCTACTACCCTACTCCAACTCCATAGATATCGTTGACGATTCGATTATTCGATAATCCTTTATTATTCTATGTATCCATATATATTATTATTTTTGTATATAATCCAAATCCAATATCCAAAAAATTTTATCCAAAATGAAATTTTGAGTGTTAGTGTTTTCAAAACCAAATCGGTGTCGGCTTAACTAACACAAATTTGAAATGTAAGCATATTGAAGACTACATAATATATTAAGAAAGTTTTGAGCAACATACATTAAAATTATGTTCATGTGGGTATAATAATCATAAATGTTCCTACCTTAGAAAACTTATGAGGATAGTTAAACTCGGTTTTGTGCTAAATTATGTATAAGAGTAATAAATAATTTATTACATAGTAACATTGTTTGAATAACTGTACTTCATTTTGATGTATGATAAGTACATATCAAAAATTATATTATGAAAGCTAATAGGATTGGGTAAGATTTTTTATAAAAAAAAGCTAAAAGTATATATTTTCAAGCCCTATTTTTTAATACTTTTACCAAGGCTGGCAGCGACAGATCATGCCCCACGACTGCTGTTAAAACGGCACGGGATTCCTCCCATGCAGAACAGACATCGCGCGTGTGGTATGCCGAGTCTTCTAAGTCCTCACTGCAGTGATGACAAGTGGTGGTTGGCTCTCTTCGTACCACCTGACACAGATACCGCCCGAAGAACTGCGTCAGTCGGTACGTGAGGGACCCGAATTTGCGGTCGATCCACTCTTTTAAGATGGGTCGGATTGCAGCCACCACTTCCCGACTAGCTCCTGGATCCCTCATTCTATCAGACCGCACTTCCAGCACTTCTTCCCGTGCGTCCTCTCTCCACTGGGCTATAACCTGCTTAGGCGGGGCAGATTTTGTCCTGTCTTAACAATGAATATGGGTCAAATGGATGACAGTTATTTTAAAACGCCATAAACGTTAAATTACAAAATTCATTTAATTAATCATTCATTAAGTTTTCTCAAACTTTCTGATTTTCCGCAAAACTTTTTTAATTTTTTCTTACATAAGAACCTTCTGATAATAACAAGTACGACAAAAAAGAATTAATCGGTCTACAGGTTCACGCGTAATTTGTATGGAAAAATGTTGTTTATTTTATTTTATTTTATCGTTTTTAATTTTCAAATGTTTTTAATATTTATTCTGCTAATCTGGACGGAGGCAAATACAATGAATTAAAAATCATTAAAATCGGTCAAGCTGTTCTCGAGTTGTAAGTGTTCGTACAAACCTGACAAAAACCATCAAACATACACAAAATCCTTCAAGATGAACTCCCAGCAACAAGACACCATCACATTCGCACAGACATAATCGTCACCAGGCGAGCTCCGTCGGACAACTGGCTCAAATCTATTGGATCAGAGGTTATATACTGTTTTGGGATTAAAATAAAATACACTACCCTCGAATTGAAAGATATCAACAGTATTGCTAACTTTAATGTTTTACTAATATTATGAATGGTTTTTACACAATCACACAAAAACCGCTGAACAGATTTCAATGACATTTGAATCACATATACTTTATAAACTTGATTAACTCATAGGATACATTTATACTTAAAGTAAGTACTTTGGTCTTAAGCCAGAAAATAAAAGAACTTGAAATTAAAAGAACTTAATTTCTGGCTTACAGGTTGCTGAACGAAAACGTTAAGTTTAACAGACTATTTTGCTGTAGCAGAATTATATTCAAGCTTCTCTTCGCGGGTATGTAATCTTGCTTTGCAGAATTTATAATAATAATGAGGGCTAAGTTTAAATTTTCATCTACGCTAGTTTGCACAACGTTAAGCAAAGCATGCTTTCCACTTCTAGTATAATATCTAGACACTACTAAAACTTATAAATTAGGTACCCGTCTTTTACCCGCGAGGGGACGGGTTAGAATACAGTTCCCCTCTGTCGCTGGTAGAGCATCTCGTAAGAGGCGAGAAACCTAGCACCCCTTGGTGGTAGGGGTATCTATTACCCGACTGGCTTGCGATCACCAGCATGCGAATCCGACGGCGAAGTGTCTCTGACGCTTTCCGGTCGACCCGCATGTAAACTAGATCTACCTCCTTCCTCTCCCATCCCATTAATATTAATGCTGTTGTTCCAGTGAACGCCAGGTTCTTGTACTGAAACCGCAGCATTCTGCTCTTCACGTATATCGTCGAGGCGGCAAAACAAGAGATACTCTCTAGTATTGCTGATGTCCATGGGTGACCTTGGCTACTTTCCATCAGGTGGAAAAATATTTCGTCTCGTCTCGTTCGTCGTGCTCGTTGGTCCCTTATCTATCATAAATTATCCGATTAAAAATGTAAGTTGCTACGCCACTGTCAGTACTGTGTCTTAGGTCTTTTAAACTAGTCAAAACATTTAATTGTGGTTTTCATTTATAGATAGAGCGATTCAATACGAAGGTTTATACATATAATATAGGTATGGTATGCATATAATATGTAAAGAAATCGTGCAAAGCCGGCGCAGGTTGCTAGTTTATAATATTACAAATTTTATGTTCTGTAAGACAATGTAATAAATTCATAAAATTTTTGATATTGTTTATGACTGAATTTGCATTTAATTATAATTACGCTCATCTACTAAAATGCTCCTTTAATGAAAACATTAAATCAAAAAGTTTGACTATCATACTGTTGTTTATTCAGTCAGTATACAGCGTTAGGTTCTGTTCATTTTTGGAGTTCCGTATCGAAAGGGCAAAAACGGGACCCTATTAATTACTAAGACTCCGCTGTCCGTCTTTCTGTCACCAGGTATCTCGTGAACCGTGATAGCTAGACAGTTGAAATTTTCACAAATCATGTATTTCTGTTCTCCCTATAACAACAACTAAAAACAGAATAAGTAAAATAAATATTTAATGGGGCTCCCATACAACAAACGTAATTTTTTTTCCAAATATTGGTGCGGAACTCTTAGTGTGCGAGTCCGTCTCACTCTTGGATGGTTTTTTTTAAATTTTCCTATCGCCAAGTGGCAAAGTAAACTTTAAAAATTTTGTTCATAATTCCAGGATTGTACATAAGTCTCCTTGAGCCTTTGAGTTATCAAACAGAGTACGCCTGATGACCAGTATGGCTGTTTATGGTATCGTGATGCTGGGTCTCCATTACTATAGTTGGAGTAAGATTTTAATACTGGTTACTCCGTGTTCCGTTTTAAGAGTATATATTATTATCTAGTACGAGTTACTGTATGGTATTGATCCCTTGTAGATAACATATATTATTGTTTCACTGGCTCGATAACTCACTACTTGCAGACGTCATGATCACTCTCGCCAGAGACTGGCGCTATGAAAGATACATCCCATCACCTTGTGAGCACACGCAGTAGGTTATACAAACTTTCACATATTTCTAGAAATATATCTCTTGTTTCTTTACTACCTCACATAACGCAAAAATTACAGCCACTATAGAGGGTCATTGAAAATATACTACAGTGAGAGAATACGAACTTGGATTAGAAATAACAACAGGGCATTGAGGCGTTTTGACATTGTAGAGCTTTAAATCTCAGCTAACGGGTTTCGCGTTACAGGATTCTGGCCGTTATACAGAACTGTAGTCAGTGTAGATTTTATTGCAGCGAGACAAAATACTGCAAAAGTTGGAGAAATACTACACAGATGTTACTCCTACAGAATTATCGTCCAACAAGGAGAAACCATGGGACAATAATCCCATATCTCCCATTTCATCTAGCTGTGAAAAAGAAAATTAACCTCCACATGGATAGCTACCTTCTTTAACTCTAACATCCTTCTGATGTCATCTATATCTATCCTATTATATAAAGAGGAAAGATTTGATTGTTTGTATGTTTGTTTGTTTGTTGCGAATAGGCTCTAAAAGTACTGAACCGATTTTAAAAATTCTTTCACCGATAGAAAGCTACATCCTTTCCGGGTAACATAAGCTATGTGGTGTTGCCATAAATATTCTAATTAAAAAGATATGGCCATTTAAGTGCCATAACCTGGTAATTTTGTAAATTGATGGGTTTCTCAGGAACTACTAATCCGATTTAAATTTTTTTTTTCACAGATAGAAAACTAAACTTTTCGTGAGTGACAAAGGTGATTTAGTGTTGCCATATACACTTTTTTAATTAATAGAACATGGCCGTATTGTTACTACTGATCCGATTTTTAAAATTCTTTCACTGAGGAAGTCTATAGTATTTCTGTCTCTTTTCCTCTTACATACTATCATTCTCTCTCATCCTGTCTCTTTTTTCTCTCTTTAATGTTTATCTTTATCTCTGTTCAGAATGATCAGTCTCTGTTCGGTTTTTCTCTCTCACCTTTATTTTTATTTTCGTACATACATATATTCTTAATTTAACATATACTTTAACGTAGACGAAGGCACGGTAGTCGACTAGTTATTTATAAAACACTAGCGGCCCATCCCGGCTTCGCGCGGGTGGAATATTATTTTTAAAAATATATTGGCCCTCCCGCATTTCGGTGCCCACTCTCTTGCCGCTTTACTCGCTGCGCTGCGTCGCTACACTGGCCCGTCGCGTCGTCGTCTATTTTTTGTTTATATTGATATTTTTAATTTCGTAATATCTTTTGAATGGAAAGTCCGATTTTAAAAATTCAAAAAGCAATTTACAGGTATTGAAATAGTCTTGAATACAAAATAATTTATTTGGATAAGGATTAATACAAAGTTATAGAAAACATGGTCTGATTTTGATAGGCATTTTTATCAACTTTTAAAATGTAAAAAAGTAGTTATAGTGACGTAACTATAATAGTTGAACATATGGTCTCGCGGACTTTTTTGTAGATATTGATACGTTCTATAATATTGTTGAACATTTTTTTGTTCTATCATCAATACTTTTTGCAGCGCATGCGATGAAAGATATTTTATGGCTAATTTTTTGGCACCTTGGGTTGGTTTTCGTGAGATTTCCTAGGGATCTCTAATTTTTTCTTGTAATATATATAGCCTATGTTACTCAGGGATAATGTAGCTTTCTAATGGTGAAAGAATTTTTGAAATCGGTCCAGTAGTTTTTATGTTTATTCGTTACATACAAAAATACAAAAATACAAAAATACAAATCTTTCCTCTTTATAATATTAGTATAGATATAGATAATGTAGGGATGTCTGGATGTATGTTTGTTACTCTTTCACGCAAAAAGTACAGAATGGATTTTGATGAAACCTTACAATAATATAGCTTACACATCAGAATAATATATAGGCTATAATTTATAATTACATAGTGTGAATTATCCAAAATATAGCGAGTGAAACCGCGGGGCGCAGCTGGTATTTTACAAATGATTGACCGTTATAGACTTGCCGTATTCTTCTTGTGTTTATACTATTTTCTATATTTGTCTGTATTTATTTTATAGAGTTACCTCGATAAAGTTACAATATATTGAAATAAATAAAATATATAGTTATTTTATGACTTCATTTACATTAAGTTCACGATAAAAAAAGATATTAACCGAATGTTGAATGTACGAGTTGTTTACAATATAAAATATATTATATGACTTTTTATACATATAGTAAATAATTTATGGACAATAAATATTCTTCAAGACGTCTTTTGAAAGGATTTTGCTATTCTGACTTTGAGTTACATTAAGGAACATCAATCATTGGGAAGGACAACATTTTGAATCGTTCAATGCCGTATTAAATATCTTTTTTAGAAAATAAACAATGTTCCTAAATATAATATTCTCAATTTTGTTTTTTCGTTAGTAAGAAGAAATCAGACTACTATAGATTAATTGTTATCTTACTGTACTTAATATTATAAATGTGAAGTTCGTATGTTTGGAGGTTTGTCACTTAATCGAAAAACAGATGAACGGATTACAATGAAATTTTTTTTGCACAAATTCAGTTCCTGTGGGAGAGTAATTATAGTCCATTATGCTATACTATGGTTAAATTATTTTAACCATAGTATAGTACAATGGACTATATAACGACGACGATGACGGCGACGACGACGACTATATACGACTAATTATCGAGTCAAAATTATACTGAACTAGTCGACCCGTCCATATTATACACTATATACACTATTTTGGAGATAATGGCCTACACATAAAAGATAGATATATGCTGTCGCGGTTTTTTTTGTAGGACTACTCAAGATAAACATTCCATTTATACATAATATACGTGTGGCTGTATCGGTTTTTGCAACGCACGCCCGAATAGCTCGCATACAGTACAAATTTTTCATACTTACTAGCCACTTATCGATATATTTTGGACAATTCACACGATATCTTTATTAATTTTAGTCTATGTGTTATTCTGATCTATAAGCTATATTATTGTAAAGTTTCCTTAAAATCCATTCAGTACTTTTTGCGTGAAAGAGTAACAAGCATCTATACATACAAACTTTTGCTTTTGTAAAGAAGTAAGGATAGTATATCCAAGTGATGGTGCCATCTAGTACACACTTAAAAACTTCTTTTTTTTTTCGAATATAATCTAAAATGTAGAACGTGCTCTAGAAACATTGAAATTAATCAAAAAAGTGATATAAGAATTAAAAATGTTATTGTTTGTTATATATTATGGAAGTGAATTGTAGAGTCTGCTCCTGACACTACATTAAAATCTTTGTTGATATGTTATTTAATATTCGGGAAAGAAAATAATTTTGTTTCCTTGTCCTTCAAAGGAATCATTAAAGATTTTAATTTTCTACGTACTAGCAACACTGTTGGTACAACACTATTAACAAGTAGTTCCTTAGATTGAAATAAAGGTATGTATAAACCTTGTTTGAGGATGCGATAAGTGGACATTGATACGCGTAGTAAAATAGCTCTTTAAACCTGCTGTTCGGCTTTCTATCTAATGTAAATATTTTACTGCCTTTTACGAGTATTGTTGAGTATAAATAGCTCAAATACTGATTGAGAATGTTTCATATTTACGTTAGAGGGAAATCAGAAAAGAATCGTTTTATTTACTTTTAACCCCTTTTATTAAATAAACATTTTGAATAAAACGTAATGCAAACGAACATAATTTCTTTACCCGCAGTCCCGAACCCAATAAGCCTGAATTCCTCGGATTTAACACGAAATTTGTATGAACGAACAAATCATACAAATATTTCGAGCTCCACGTACCTAAATACGAAAGGGTAAGGTGTTATTTATGAAGGTATTATTTACCACAAATATTTATCTATAGTTTAGAATTTAAAAAAATAATTGCTTAAATTGAATTTCTGGAATGTCACGAGCGAGCAGGTTAAAGATTTTATCAATAATTCATTATATAATTAAACCTGAATAGCTAATGTTCGTCAATATGACGAACATCTAATGTCATTATATCTATCGACCTTTTTTTATGTTTTTTTACCTACTGACGTGGCTTAGCAGCTACTTAGTTAACGATAGATACTAGTATTTTAGCTAAGCCTGTAATTTAATTTGCTTACTAGTCATTTCGACGAGTTCCCATTTGTGTTAAAAGTACAGTGGGCTTGTGTACAAATTGTGCAAAAAAATTGGATAATTATAACAAATTTTAACACATTATTTTATATAATTGACAAGAACAGCTTTTTTTCAAATTTTTTCATGATTATAATGGTAAATTTAGTTATTGTAGGTTTAGGTAGTTTATATTATCCTAAGAAATACATTTATATCCCATGCGATTTAGAATTAAAAATTAAATTTATTCATTTTTTAAATAAATAAATGCCATTTATATAGTTCTAAAGATAATATAAAATAGATTAAAATATAATATAATTTCAAAAAAGTTCGAATTTTTAGAGCTTCTAGAGACTAAAAAAACGGAATTTTTAGCATTTAGAAACTAGTTGCGTCGGTTTAAATTAGTTGTAGTATGTTAATTTAGATCTAAAAAGATGTATTAGCACTGTATACTTTAGTAGTATTCATGCCACATGTAATTAAAATTACTAATATTTCTAAGTAAGAAAGAATACAAACAAATAGTCAAGAAGAATATTTTTAAATTTTATTTCAACGCATGTGTGACGCAAGTGATGCAAGAGCAATCTCGATCACATTGCAATGCGAGCAGAGCAGTTTTCTGCAGAGCCATTAAAAAGTTGCGTACATTTTTCTGAAACATTTAATAGGATTTGTCTGCGTAAGCTTCGTCTGATTTATCGCTCGGTTTCTATCATGCCACTGCTTAGGGTTGCCATTTTGGAGATGTAAACAATGTTTATGAAGGTAGTCTCCTAAAGAAACAAAAAAATAGTCTTCTTAACGAAACTAGTTCAAAACGAGTACTTAATGTTATGTAAGTGGGCTCCTGTTTCCGCACTTAGACTCCATCCACGTAGACTTAGACTCCACGGTCCATTGTGCGTGCAAAGACGAGTACGAAACTAAGTCGAAACAAATCCGAAACTGGTACGAAACTAATACGAAACAAGTACGAAACTAGTAAGAAACGAGTACTAGTACTCCAATTTATAACAAATTGCACAATTTTATGTAAAAAATCTAAGTTTTAGTTTATAATGATTGATTTAACAATAAAGATATAGGATATCTTAACTATAAGAAATAAGTTAATTTTGTCATTTTTAATTAAAAAAAATCATTCATTTTTGAAATGTTTGGGATCTAATATATAATAAAATAATTTGTATTTTTCTTCTTCTCACAATATATTTGCCAAAAATCTATATTTTTACATATAACAAAAACAACCAACATTTTCATTAAAATTTCATGCCGAGACGAGAGTCAAAGTATGGAGATTGTTTTAAAAATTTATACTCTTTTAATGAACTCGGAACTTCTTTAACCGCCTTTCAATGAATATGGAGAAACTGACGCATGGTAATTGGTTACCCTACTACTGTTACACACGGCGCTAAAGAGTGACTCATAACATTTTATAACCGATCGAATCTGCAAATTGACTATTAGTTATATAATCATTCAATAATATATTTTTATTGTAAAGAACTTGTAAACTGTTGAATGGAATTTCAATGAGTTTAACTATAAGGAAGTCAGCAGAAGGCTGAAATAGAAAACGAGAGAATCTTATAGGCGAGATACCTTAACTCGTTTACTGCTAGGAAGCATTTTCGTTTATCACTCAGTTAAGACTTATTTCCATCTCTTTAAAAATTTAACAATATCGTAACAATTGTACTGCTTTACTTTACTGTTAGGTTTTATTAAAATATTAATATTATAAAATATCGATGTTGGGTATACTTGGAATAATTTGATCGAGTAAGCGTTTTAAAAGGGAGGTTTTAAATATTATCTTGGCAACACAGGCCTACGTCCCCTTCTGTCATTAAACTGGGAATAAATGAGGAGGGTATTTTTTATTATAAAAGATGACTTTTACGCAATAAGGTTTAGTCTCTATGGTTTAGTTGTTCTCAGATCTCTTTTGACTTCAGTGTTGTGTATTTATAGAGTTTGCCGAATATTTAAATAATTGCTATTTTACTGAAACAGTGTTAAATATTAGATTCAGTGGGACGAGCGGTGAAGGAAAGCGTTTACTGGTAGTAGAAGGGCCTATTAATCCTTCCTCTTCTCTGCCCTCTTCCACCTGGATGGCCATAAACCCCAGGCACTGCTCGACTTCCGTCTGGAGTTTAAGTGTAATTGTGCAGTTAGGCTACCCGCGCTAGCTTTTAATACGAAATGCATTGTTGAACAGTTTAGGTGAAGAATTTTACTTCAATGAAGGTGATTCCATGAACAACTTAAAGTCTAGTTCCAATATAAAAATCATGAATCTTAACCCTGGAGAAGAGACTTTCTTCAACATTAGAGATTCAACTGTAAAATTAAAATTATTTAACAATTATTATCATAAGTAAACAGCTTACTTACTAAACTTTCCGATTTAGAAGTAATTTACATATAGACGAACAAATATACCTAGCTTACTGAGGGAAAATAGATTTTAAAACAAAACTTCTGTTCTAACTATAAAATCTCGCCTATACTTACGACAAGGAATAAAAAGGAAGTCATATTATCTAGGTCGGTGGGTTTCGGTGCCAATTCTGCTTGAACCGATAACTTGGTAGAATTACTCCTGTAACCTCGCGGGGTTGTCTCACAAAGGATAGACTGGAGGCATGGTCCTGCTTTGTGAACCAAGCTCGCAAGGTTACTGGAGTAATCCTCCAAGCCGTCAATGCTTTGCAATACATTTTACCGCTTAGATACGGACTTCCCGAAATATAGACCAAAGAATTGGTATATATTGTATAAGCCAAGAAAATGTTAATACCGCGATGCAGACTCAATGTTACGATTGGTTAATTTTAACTATTAGTCTTAATGTGCTATTAGATTATAGCTTAATGAGTCTTAAGCAGTGATGGCCCAGTGGTTGAGGCTTCAATGTCTTACTCGGGAGGTCCGAGTTCGATCCTGGGCACACACCTCTGACTTCTGAGTTATTTGAGTTTTAAGCAACGGTGAAGAAAAACATCGTGAGGAAACCTGCATTCCTGAGAGTTCCCTAAAGTTCTCAAAGGTGTGTGAACCCACCGCGTGGTGGACTATGGCCTAATACCCTCCTCATTCTGAGGAGGAGACCCGGCTTAGCAGTGAGCAATGGACGGGTCGTGATGATGATGATAATTAATGAGTCTATAATAAACAACAAGTTTGTTAACTTGTGTTTGCGTTAATTACATTAAAATAAATTAGTGAAGATCCATCCTCGCTTCGCTGACTTAAAAAAATATTTAAACGAAAATAACTTCTTTTCACACATTCGATTTAAATTAAGTATATTTAGTACTGATCCAATTAGTCTCCGTATTTAATTTCAAGTAAAATAGAAAATTTACTACTCCTATAGAATTATTGTCGAAATTTCATATTTTCATCTTCAATCATTTCTGGCTCTATCATCAGATATATCAAATGATAGATAATGGAGATAATAATGAATCGACTACAAAACTTCCTCTTACATCTCTTACATGTAAAGTCGGTTAACGTCTTTGACAATCCAGTAGTTTACAAAATTTATTATCGACACAAAGAACAATACTTTATGTAAATTCAAACTCTTGGGATAAAATTTATATTGTTGGTTCCTTGCCAGAGGAGGTTTATCACGGATTCTGCAAACAGTTATTTTAAACATTTTGTATTTAAAAAAATCCCGATGACCGAAAACCAATTTATTATATATTATCCTACTCGCATTTAAGGTTCCATACCCTTAAATAAAAAAAGAAGCAGTATTCATGTAAAATCATTTTGTTCTTCGTCTATTTTCTTTTGTCACATTTTTTTACCTTTAAAACTCATAAAGTGATCTTTCTTTTATTATTTTTTAAATAAAGGCTTATTTTTGAATAATCAATAATAATCGAAAGAAACACACTAATTTATTTATATATTCACACATTATCAAGTGAAGTAAAAAAATGTGTATACAACTCAAATCTACAATTCCTTGGAAAAATCTTATAGAGTTAACTAAACACTATTTTTACTAAATATATAGAGATAAGATTTTCCTACCGAATAAAAATACGTTTTTCCCTCAATCCTACTATGAATCCCTCGTGAGCGGATTCGACTCTTATTTGTATGGTTCTTGTTATAATTTATTTTGTCTTTACACCACAAATCACTTGAAAAATCATAATAAAAACAATTACTTAAATTGAAGTCTGTAGATAATATTACATTATAATATTTATACAACTATATTTATAATTCTTATATCGCTATTTTATATGCCCTGAGTGACCTGCTCTCACTTTGTATGCCAAGTGCAGTCGTAATCATTATTTTAATCATTGTGCAAAATGACACCAATTTAAATTATATTTTAATACCCACACGACCATAAAGTATTATTCTTAACACACAAAACGATGATTAAATATCTTTGTTATCGAAAAAGGTATTTGGCAATATTTAGATATATTTTCAAATTATAACCAGATACATACTTAATTTGACGTCAATACTTTGAATAATCAACAAACACACTAATCCAACAAGCGGAGATTATCAGGATTTTTATAGCCTATTGCATATAAACTATTATAAAAATTAAAAAGATCTAATTGAGAGCCAACATTCTGAACAAGTCTGTGATAAACTATGAAATACTTAGGTCAAAAAAAGCTGACTGATAGACCTGATTAACACGTCAAAAGTACTTTGTAATAAAACGTTTTAACAAAATATTGGACCGACTTCAAACTCTAAAAAATGTGCTAAAAACTTATAAATAATTAGCTTATTTATTAACCTCCCTTTATTAGGACAATAATATACAATAATTGATATTTTTGAAGTCGTTAAACTTATAAATGATAGTATCTTGATCTCATCTGCACAGAAAAATCCGCATCAAAATCAGTAAAGTTGATCGGGAGCTACGATAAAAACAGACAAACAATACCATAAAAAATGACTTACAGCCAAAGTACACTTTAAGGCAATTCCTTTAAACCCAAACACGACTAATTTATGTTATCCCATGCCTGTTTTTCAGCGGTGGTGGTCCACCTTCTGGTGTCATCATCAACTAATGGTAGATGGAGCCGGAAGGTCTAAGAATCTCCTGGTAACATCAACATGATAAGTATTTATTTATATTTTCTCATACTAATAGTTGCTTTACATTCGTAACCATATTATGGCTATCTGTGGTCTTCTTCATCAGTTCCACTTCACCAAATGAAAAATTCTAAATGCAAATGCTTGAAGCCCTTCTGAAAATATCAAAATTACTATATATGTGCCTATAACTTTTGAGGATTTCTCTCAATTTCTCAAGAATCCCATCATCAGAACTGGATTTTAAAAAATGGGACTAATCTTTAAGCATATACTAGGAAGAAACTTCCTATTCGGTTTATAAATGACGGAGTTCAGAGGTAACAAACATCTCCAAAATAGAACTTCCAGTGTGATAGACTTCTAAAATAATTCATAAAACTTTTCGCACTTAGTATTACAAAACATATTACTCTAAATTTGACTATCTATACATCCTGGCTCTATCATCAGATCAGCTCGCAAGTACCATAATTTTATATTATAACAATATTTGCCTAAATATGCAAAATTTAAGAACAGTCAGATACCAAGAAGTGGCTGAAAAATGGCGTCCAAATTTTGACGTACAATTTACATGCGAAACCTTTCTAACTTAATATAAAGCTTATAAAAACTTTATCGAACCAAATAAAATTGTAACGAACAAAAACAGACCTCATTTTATCGTGGAAAATCATGTTTTCTATTTAAAAATTGATAATTTAAACAAATTATGTTACATTTATAATTAATTAATATACATATAAATAAACTTAAAAATTAAAATTAATGTTTTTGCTATTATTTTATAAAGGAAATTATAGAAATGTATTATTTAATTTTATATATATTTATGCTAATTTATTTAAAGGCTGTTTTTGAGTTTAATTGTTAAAGAATGAGTAGGCAAAAGTTTCTATTCTATAGCATACTAAACTTTTGATATTTATGCATAACTTTCAATAACTAATTTACATACATCAACATCAGAAAAAGGTCGAAATTAAACCAATTAAAGTTGATTCATTGCGTCGAAATTAATTTAAAAATCTTTACTTTTATAATAAAAAATAGCATGGACTAGGATTACGGGACTCCTTTATCTATACTAATATTATAAAGAAGTAAGATTTGTATTTTTGTATGTAACGAATAAACATAAAAACTACTAGACCGATTTCAAAAATTCTTTGACTATTAGAAAGGTACATTATCCCTGAGTAACATAGGCTATATTTAATACAAGAAAAAATTAGAGATCCCCAGACAATCTCACTAAAACCAACCCAAGGTGCAAAAAAAATAGCCATAAAATATCTTTCATCGCATGCGCTGCGAAAAGTATTGATGATAGAACAAAAAAATGTTCCAGAATATTATAGAACGTATCAATATCTACAAAAAACTCCGCGAGACCATATGTCCAACTATTATAGTTATGTCACTATAACTACTTTTTTATATTTTAAAAGTTGATAAAAATGCCTATCAAAATCAGACCATGTTTTCCATACCTTTATATTAATCCTTATCCAAATAAATTATTTCATATTCAAGACTGTTTCAATACCTGTAAATTACTTTTTGAATTATTAAAATCGGACCTTCCATTCAAAAGATATTACGAAATTAAAAATATCAATATAAACAAAAAATACACGCCGACGCGACGGGCCAGTGTAGTTCTATCTCGGTGATACTCGAAGTGCAGCGAGTAACGCCGAGGTAGAGGGGCACCGAAGTGCGGGAGAGCCAAAATGTTTTAAACTAAATATTACACCCGTGCGAAGCCGGGATGGGCCGCTAGTTATATACAATGAAGTAGGAGATATAAAGACTTACGTGACCACCCGGAACGGGGACCTAAGACGACAAAACAAAACCACAATATTAATTGTTTGAAATCACTTGGCAATCGAAAGATATTAAGTGTTGTTAACATCTATTAATTTAGTTCGTTTATTACGAATATTAAAAGAAGATATTTTGACTTAAAAAAAACTGTAATACCAAGAATAATTAGAAATAGAATCTTAGAATATCTCAGCTAATTCCAGAATCGTCTTACATTATTTCATTTCAGTTCACGCTTGTTAAGTTTTTTATTTCCGCCTATTAAAAAGCAAAGTGTGTTTCATTTAGTCTTACAAAAAAATCTTTGATGTACTCATCAACGTCTAAGTTTGGCTTGGCTTTGACATTATCACTCTGTTTGTATAACAATACTACTCGCCCCAGTCCGGCTTCACCCGGGTTCAATTAACCAAATTTATTTAGGTTTAATTTTACATTTTAATCCCTATATCACTATATCAATTTATATATGTGGGAGAATAGTAAACGATTATCAGTGATTATAAGTGATTTTTATTTGTTTTTCGTACTGTGAAGATGAGTGAATCTAATGAAGAAATTCGATACATTTTAAAATTTTACTACAAAAAAAGGTAAAAATGCAACGCAAGCCGCGAAAAAATTTGCGATTTTTAAGGACCTAGTGCAGTGTCTGTGAGAATAGCACAAATTTGGTTTAAGCGTTTCAATCCGGAAATTTTGACGTCAAAGATGCACCTCGCTCTGGTCGCCCTATTACGGATAAAATGGATGCCATTTTTGAAAAAGTAGAGCTAGATCGGCATATCAGTAGTTACGACGTAGCTGAAGAACTGGGAATTGACCACAAAACAGTTTTGGCGCATTTGAAATAAACTGGGTACACAAACAAGCTCGATATTTGGGTACCTCACGAGCTCACTGAAGGAAACCTAATGTACCGTGTTCTCATTTGTGATTCTTTATTATGATGTAATGAAACCGAATCATTTTTAAAGAAGCTGATAACTGGTGATGAAAAGTGGATTACGTACGACAAGAACGTGTGAAAAAGGTCGTGGTCAAAGGCCGGTCAGGCTTTACACACTGTGGCGAAACCCGGGTTAACTCGCAACAAGGTGATGCTGTGTGTGTGGTGGGATTGGAAGTGCATTATTCATTATGACCTGTTACCACCAGGCAGGACTATCGATTCTGAACTCTGCCGCGAACAACTGATGAGATTAAAGCAAGAAGTTGAGAGAAAGCGGCCGGAATGAATCAACAGGGCTGTAGTTTTTCATAATGATAACGCTAGACCTCTCACATCTTTAGCCACTTAAAAATTAAGAGAGTTTGGCTGGGAGGTGTTAATGCATACGCCGTATAGTCCTGACCTTGCACCTTCAGATTTCCACTTGTTTCGGTCTCTTCAGAATTCTTTAGGCAGTGTCAGGTTAACTTCACAAGAAGACTGCCAAAACTACTTGTCGCGGTTTTTTGATGAGAAGCCCTAAAATTTCTATATCAATGGGATCATGTCCTACAAGATGGCAAAAAGTTATCAAACAAAATGGTACCTACATACTTTAGTTAAATGTAAATAAACTATATTAAAAAATGTTTTGAATTTTCTTAAAAAATGCGAAGAAACATTTTTCCCCAACCTAATATATTACTAATTCCCAAAGAGACAAAATCACTCGGTTGATAGATGGCGTAGTCGCACACTTATTTGTTAATTTTGTATTCTTTAGTTTTTTTTTTGCGATAAATCATAGCTATCCCTCAAGCTCTAATCTCTTTCTACCAAGTTTCATCAAAATTGGTTCAGTGATTTAAACGTGATTGCATAACAGACAATACAGACCATCTATCCGTCAATAGATGGCGTAAGCAGTATATTAAACCGCAGTTTCGTATGTTTAGTTTGTATTCTTGCCTAGAGCCATTTCACAATTTTTCGCTCTGCAAGTTTAGGTAAATTTGGTCGCAGCGCACGTGAGTCTCACGAGCCGCGCGGCCTCAGTGCTACTCGGTATAGTGCGACATCCAAAAAAACATCTTAATCCTTTTCTAATGTATAATAAAAATTAATAACTATTATGTTACAAAATGTTTTTTACATAATTAATTTGTTAAAAATTTCAAGAAATCTAAAACAAAAAATCAATTTTATAAAATAGGTTTTTAGATAGATTTTTAAAATTGTTTTTATTGAATGTCTTGAGTTTACGAATGAATCGAATATTTACGATATAAATAAAATATCCTTTTATTATGCTCCAGAAAATCTGAATGTGAATATGTGTTGCAGTTTTGGATGCAAGCAGAACATTAAATTTTTGCCTGCTTTAATTTATTTATAAACTTGATGACATAGTCAAACAGATTTATTTTAAATGCCTATTTGTATTGATAAGATGAGAAAAACGATTTTAAATAAAATACATTTGTTTTACTTAAATTACCATAAAATTTTACATTACTTTTCGTATAATCTTGAAGCGTCAGTAGCTCAGTGGTTCGGGCGTTGGATTCACGATCAACAAGTCGTGGGTTCAAATCTCGGACATTGGACCACTGGCGTGGCCCACTCCTAACACAAGCATTTAGCTTAGTTGGAGGGTTAAAGGGAATACTAGTAGTATGTGATCCATACTGCTAGTAATCTTTTAAAAAAAAAAAAAAAAATTGTTTTACCGTGGTATGATTATTAGAAAAGAAAAGATTACTACATTAATCTATCTATTTACAAAAATACTCATTGAAATATAGTGGTATAAAATTTATTATTAGAGGTTAAAGTTTGCACTAAAAAATTTAAATTCGTTTTTTTTTAATTTAACATATTTATTTAATCAAAATAATTACTATTATTATCTATACATTGCTGCCATCTAATAGGAATTCGATCCAATAGTCCTTTATTTCTGTATCGATTCAACAAGGCAACACAAGTTTCAACACGCGTTTCTTTCTGCAGGTCAGTCAAATCATGAGGCACCCATTTTTCATATTTATTATTTTATTGATTTGACGCAAATGAGTCAATTTTTGGTAAGGTAACGTTAAGCCATGTCGCTAATTCCTTGATAGTTTGAGTCGGATCGGCTTCCACCATCTCTTTCAATTTATTGTTATTCACCTGTGTGGGCGGTCTTCCACGTGGTTCGTTCTTCAAATCAAAGTTTCCATCACGATGTTCTCTGGTTCCTAGAACATTATAAAATAAATGTATTATTATAAGTATTAATTTAAATGTATGTCTATAGGTATACAAGAAAAAATACAAGAATGAGAGTCAAAACTATATTCTTAGTAATATGTCAGTTAGTCCAAATAAACATATGGAAATGCACTCACTAGTGACTACACTTACCAAGATCAATTCTTCTGTTGGTTTGATTTGACTGTCCCTCTGAAAAAGAGGCCATTTCATACATATCTATTTATGATTAAAAAAAAGGTAAATAAATGATAAAAGAGCCTTAAAATGATTCAAATACCTATTCAATGATACCCCGCTTGAAGTAATTTATGACTTTAATTTTTTATTTTCACAATATGGCGTCAAGTGGTCACAATTTAGAATTTTTATATACACTGACACTGGTGAAAAAAAACTAACGAGACCTCCAACTTCAAAATCCGTCATGCCGTTTAGGTTACAGGGCGTCAAAAAGAATCGTATATCGAATAAGAAGAATATATATATATATACTAGTCATACATACACCTTAAAAACATAACCCTCCTTCTGAGCAGTCGGGTAAGAATATAAATGTAGAAGTAAAAGCATACCCTGCCTGCACTGCTTAGCATCGTAATTATGACGTTTCCTTTTTTTTATGCAGTGATAAGCAGTCTTTTTTCGACCCATTACCTAAAAAATTAATAAATAATTAGAAAAGTATCTACTAATATATTTGGAAAAACAATTTAAATATTAATTTTACTTACTTGAAAGTTTCAAATACGGTGTATCACACTATAACATCAGTCGCTTGGCGCGTGTGAGTGAGACCGATGTAAGAAAGAGAGCTGTTCAAAATTTGGCGTAAATCCTACCTGTAAGAGCGCTGGCGCTCGACTGATTTACTGGGCTTGATGGATGGTATTATATATTTTCTTTTTATTTTTTAATACAAAAGGTTATATATTTTATTTTTATTTTTTTCTGTTCCTAAAAGATGTAAGTTTAACTTGGTATAAATAGTTCGTTAAAATTTCTTAGTTATGTAAGAAAAATATCGCTTTAAAAATTGTACTTATTTAGAAAATATTCTTAACTTTAAAATTTTATTATGGATTAACGGAGATATTAATGTAAAAAATTCTAAATTGTGTATCAATAATAACATATTCCACATATTACGATATTTTTTTAAACAATGTCAAAGTAGTGGTTATTGAGAAATAGGACTTCAAAATATACATTGCGACCGTTGCGACCCAGGGAGGCGGCGGAGGAAAAGAGTAATAATTTTATACACACAGTATAAATCAAAATTCTGATAAATTAAGTTACTACAACAAAGGTCACTCTATTATATTTCAATTATAGAAATTATATTATTGTATCCAATGCTGAGATTAACGACGTCAAAATGTTACAATTTTGCGAATTTTTACCGAATTTTGTGAAATGGCTCTTAATAGTTACTTTCGAAATTATAATATGAGTTGGGATTACGATAGCAGGGGACCCTTTGATGCTTAATATGGATTTACTCGAGTGTTGTTGACCTATTAGATTTTGTAAATTAGTTGACAGGAAGATTAAAAGGTTATATAATAATTCCCATTTTAGTAAAAGGGAAAGCAATGTACACCTTTTTAAAACTTTAAAGTAATAATGTTTGATATTGATAGTTTAGATTCTGCGACGTGTCACTAATATGATGAAATGTTCATTGGCTGGCGTGGTGGGATGGGAGTAGAAAAAAAAAGTATTCCAGCGCGTCAGATATTTAGAAGGAAGTACTTAAGATGACACGAATACGTTGTTTTGTGATTACTTATCTGTGCTGTACTTAAAAAAGCAGTGATGGCCCAGTGGTTGAGACTTCAAGTCTTACTCGGGAGGTCCGAGTTCGATCCTGAGCACACACCTGAGACTCTGAGTTATGTATGTTTTTAGCAATAAGATATCACTTGCTTTAACGGTGAAGGAAAACATCGTGAAGAAACCTGCACTCCTGAGAGTTCCATAAAAGTTCTCAAAGGTGTGTGAAGTCTGCCAACTCGCACTGGGCCAGCGTGGTGGACTATGGCCTAATACCCTCCTCAGAATGAGGAGGAGACCCGGCTCAGCAGTGGGCCATTGACGGGTCGTGATGATGATCTGTGCTAATCTTAATGCATCTTAAAGTCGTGTGGTGATGGTGCAAGAGCATCCGCTATGCTCAAATCGTCAGATTTTCAAAATACAGGCTCCCTTGAAACACAACCCATAGGAAGAGAACAGTAGATGGAATAACTGACGGATCTTGAAGTTATCAGAATCTAAAATGAAATTCATTTATTGTTTTTGTTGACTTATATAAAACTCCATCCAAAATCCTTGATACGGTTGACATGTGACATTTAGCCATAATCAGTGAGGGGACAGAACTAGTTTAATCGATAACAATATAATTATAGTTTTAACAATAATAATTAATGGAGCCGGGGATTGTCCTTGGGTGCATTCTCATAGTGCATACAGGGATAATCGCCGGTTTGTGTCACATCTCATATTAAATTAAATTGTCTAAAGAGCCTCTACGTGTTGGCTACGGCTCCGCGCACGCCTTTCAAAGGTCCGGGTCATTGTTGACCCGTGATTGGAAGACATACAAAAAAAAATATTTGATGGTGCAGGAGTTACAAAAAAATTATTGGTTACTGATTTATAAACTTTCTATATCGTGCTCATTATATACTCTTTTCAGTTTTTCATTTTTAGTTTAGTAAAAAGTTAAATAAGAATGTTGTCGTTGTTTATACGTATTGTACTAATTAAATTATTATAAAAATAAAGATCAATATTAAAGTGATGTAAGTAACTGTATTGCGTTCCTATGATATATATCGGATTCGCTATTAGCCGTCATAGTCCGTATCATGGATGTAGGTCTATACACTGTCCATTTTATTAATGGTATTTTGACAGCTCCACGTTTGACAAGTTAGTGATGTCCTAAAGTTTCCAGAATATGATACTATTCCGATTGTTCTATATTATTAATCTAATATTAGAATCTAGTAAAAATAATGATTCTGACGACTCATGTCAATAAAAGGAATTAAACTTTTAGTTGTTTTATTTGTATTAAAGAACAACTGCATATAAAGCTAATATTTTAATGATTAACTTTCAAACTTAAAATTTTATTGTCCTTCTGTTTAAAAAACATATAAAACATTATTATCATAATATTAATGAACCTAATTAATACTTAATCTGAAACAGTCACGTACTATATGAGCTCAAAAAGACTAATAAATTGGACAAAAGGGAAATTTCTACCGATTATTTATAATCTGTGGCACAATTATAGTCATCGTTATGTGTGGCACATCACTAAGGGGGCGTCACCCGTCTATGGAGTACAATACTATTTATATGTTATAATTTTAACGTAAACAATACGAAATTTTATGTGCGTGAGCTGTCAAAATTATATTAATAAAATATACAGAGTATAGTATTGACTTACAGTCAACTACCTAAACGGAAAATAAATTAAATTTCAATACCATTCTTGTCACTTCTCGGTCATCGTCATAAAAGTAGCACTTTTGTAGTGCCTTAATCCTACTAATATTATAAACACGAAAGTTTGTAAGAATGTATGGATGTATGTTTGTTACTCTTTCACGCAAAAACTACTGAATGGATTTTGATGAAACTTTACAGTAATATAGCTTACACATCAGAATAACATAAAGGCTATAATTTATAATGATATAGTGTCAATTATGTCAATTATGAATAAGGACGCAGCTAGTCTTATATATAAAAATGAATCCCTATTTCCCTTGGTCACGGCATCACGCCTAAACGGCTGGACCGATTTTGCTAATTCTTTTTTTGTAGTATTTGTTATTGTCAGGAGAAGGTTTTTATACAAGAAAAACAATTAAGAAAAGTTAACGACAATATACATTTTTCGAATGTAATGGCGTTTGACATAACTGTCAGTCATTTGACAAATATTCATAGTTAAGACAAAAACAGCTGTCGGGTCTAGCTAGTAAATTATAAAAACTTGTCAAGCAAATTTCAAAATTATAATTTTAATAAGTAAAGTTAAGATATACACAAAAATAAAATCGTAGTTAATACAAGTAATTATTATACGGTAGTAGTCAGAAGTTTATATAATTTTAGAAAAGATTTTCGTCCACATTGTTAGCTCAATAATTTTAATTAACATTACTTATTCAGTAAATAAACATGAGAAAACCCGTAGCGTAATTACAATATTATGAGTAGCAATAAAAGGTAAAATACTCAATAAAGATAAAATTTCACTTAATGACCGACATAATTGATACAAACTGTTTGAATCAGAAATAAAATGCGATTAATATAATAATTTCGGTTTCCAACGTATTCATTATTTATAAATATTCAATTAATTTACATGTTCTTGTACATTTTATCCTTAATTAATCTGTGCCTCAAGAATCAGAGAATTTAACCTACTTTTTGAGAAAAATTAATGATTTTATTCATATAGTGATCTATACCTACATTAGTGATGGCTGAAGTAGTCTATATCTACTCCTAAGGGTCCATGGCGAGTTACATGGAGTCCACAAGAAAAAGAATTTGTGGTCGATGAGAAGTAATAAGAGATCTACTTAGTGTGGAGTGGAGTTAGTATGGAGGATGTAAGTATTAGGAGTATTTTTATTTTGGTCTCTCAAATTGATAATATGATAACGAGACGCCTAAGCTGAAGTTATGATAAAATAGTAGAATTTGTTGTGTTTAAATATATATATGTCGGTGTGAGCTAGGTTTAGGTTAGCCTAAGGTTAGGTTAGCCTTGTGTTAGGTTAGATTAATGTAAGTCTAATCTTAGGTTTAGACGGTGAAACTTAGCAGTGGAAGCGAGTGTTGTGATCACTTAAAGGACGTCCTACACCTTGGTCACAAGTCCAAGGCACTGCTTGGGTTCCTGTCATAATAGTTCTTGTCAGAATAGTACGTGATATCAAAGTTTAGTTATATCCTACCCGTATAGCTTTTGAGATAGGCCATCCATGATTAGTCTCCGACATATATATATATATATATTGAATGCTTCATTAATTTATCATTTTTTTATCTGTCTAGTTACTTTAATACGGTTTCACGAGAAGGTATGCTAAGTTTATGACGATTACATAGTACCTATTGAAATAATCAACATTTATATCACACTGCGCCCCGCGGTTTCACCCACTATATTTTGGACAATTAATACTATATACACACAATACCAGTAAAAATTATAGCCTATATGTTATTCTGATGTGTAAGCTATATTATTGTAAAGTTTCAACAAAATTCATTCAGTAATTTTTCCGTGAAAGAGTAACAAACATACATCCACATATCCATACATTCTTACAAACTTTCGCGTTTATAATATTAGTAGGAAATAGGATATGGGTTCTGTCCAGTTTGGTACCTTGTTATGCTAGTGTTATCACGGAGACAATTTAAACAGAGGGAGAGCATCAATATAAATTATTAAGCTTTGTTGAATAAATCTTATTTACATATTTTTTTTACCTCAATAAAATGAGTACTGGTTAACTAGTTTTATCGCAGAATATGAACATCTGTCTTCCTCTATATGTATCTTTGTTCATTTTTACCCGACTATGGCGAAGCCAAAAAGGTGGGTTATGATTTTGGCAGTTTATGTATGTATGTATCTATATATGTATGTTTTACCCTAGCGCCTAAGCTACTGAACCAGTTTTCATGAATGAGGTGTCAATAGATTCGTAATAATAGCGCGGGTGACATAGACTATAAAAATTTTATGATTTTTTTTATGACGGAATTTTTACCTCAGATTGTAACTTTGATAAAAATTAAACTGAGACAATTATCACGTGTTTGGTATCAAAAGAAAGGTCTTGGCGAGTACATTCCAAATATGTATATATATCTTATTGTTTAAGTCAACATATATGTTTAAAATGCGGTCGTATAGTTCCCGCGGTCGTATAGTTTGCCGTAGTCTAAACAAAAAAATAATAATTATCCGATTAGCTGCAGTCATTCTAGAGTTATGCGCGAACAATCATCTTGAGTTAAGTTGAGCCAATAGAATCGCTTCATTTTACTCACTACACTGAGCAAAGCTAGGATAATGAAGCGATTCATTGGTTATTAACAAACGTATCCCTCGCATATCAAAAGCATGCAAACGAAGCCTAAAGCTATAATCTATATATATCAAAATGAATCCCTATTTTCCTTGGTCACGGCATCACGCGTAAACGGCTGGACCGACTTCGCATATTATTTTTTTGTTGTGTTTGTTATTATCAGGAGAAGGTTCTTATATAAAAAAAATTAAGAAAATTGCACGGAAAATTATTAAATTTAGGAAAAGTTAACGACGATATAAACTTTTCTAATGTAATGGCGTTTGACGTAACTGTCAGTCATTTGACAAATATTCATAGTTAAGACAAGACGACGTCTGTCGGGTCAGCTAGTTTATTATATTAATAATAATTGTAACCTATAAATAAACTTTTAATAATATTTATTTATTAAACTTTCACGAATGTTAAAAAGTTGTCAAGTGTAAATCGTGTCGTATGTTACCGGAACCCGGAAGTCAGAAATTCAGAACCTTTGGTACGAAATGATTTCTTAAAGAGCAGTTTTATGTAAACGTACCCACCCAATTTTTATAAAAGAAATATATTACTTTTATTAACTTACAAAAATAGAGTGGGTACCTACCCTTTTCTTATCTTCATTTCACCAATAACTAATAATCTTACTAATATTATAAATGTGATAGTTTGTATGTTAATCAATAACGGCTGAATAGATTTCGAAGCAATATGGCAAAATCCTGTGATGTGAGATAATAATCCTCAATATTTTAAGCAGCAATATTATGTTGAAAATATTTTTTATTTACTGTTAAATTGCACCCGTGTGAAGCCGGGGTAGATCGACTAGTTTTAAATATTTTAAAAATATAATAATTATTTATTTTACTTTTCATACTTTTACGTCACAGAAAGAAGAAGACCAAAAATTAATCTAGGATAAAAATGTAGTGTACCAAAAAATACTCATTAGGTACTTAGTTTTATCGTCATTTAAAATTAGCATAATAATTATAAAAGTAAGGTTGTTTGAATTGAAAATTGAACACATAAATACTGTTATTATAAAATAGGTTGAAGACGTAATATTAAAATACTATTTATCAAGGTGATAAGTTTTTAATAGGTATTTAGATCAAATAAATTTATAAGTAATCTTAAAAAAAAAAAATATAACTCAATTTCTATCTTTTACCAATACCTTCTCTTTCTTATAATCATAAGTTAATACCTAGCCTACCTAAAATTAATTTTTATCCAAAATTTTAGTCATTTAAAAATATCTACCACTATTTGCTCAAAAAATCAACGTAACATTTTTATCTTTTATTCAACCTTTTACTAATTTAAATTGAAAAATATTAAGTAAATTATGAAAAGAAATTTAAATTGCTATTAAATTATTACTTACTTGATCAATCCTTGATTCGAAATTGAGTGACGAATGCACTATCAGTTTTTACTCATTGTGGCACTGAGAATTCACTATTTAAACAATAAACTATTACAATAATATATTTAACACTTAATATATGTTTTTTAAAGTTTAAAAAGTTTTGTTTTAAGTCACATCTCTGTCAAACATCGTAAGTATTTGCGAAGTCGTGCGGTACGAGCGCACGCATCGGAGTTCACTCGCCAAATGAAAATAAAAGATCAAGGAACGCTCCCGCTTAGTATGGATGTATCCAGTTTTTCCGTGTCTTTAATTGGAGATAAACTATTTAAAATAATAAGGATAAACGGGATATCGCGAAAATTATTAAAAATTTGTTCATACTTTTGTATTTTTATTGTTGAATTTCTTTATAAATATTTTTTATTATTTTTCGCTTTAGCTACTAAATTTTGTTTATATCGTCTAGGAATACTTGACTTTCTTTTTCCTTACCATAATATATTATATATTGCACTAAAAAATATACAAAGGTGAAGTATAAAAGTGTAATCCATACAAATAAATTAAACATGGTACACTGTCTGTCTATTTGTTCCGGCTAATCTCTGAAATGGCTGGACCGATTTTGATGGGACTTTCACTAGCAGATAGCTGATGTAACAAGGAGTAACTTAGGCTATTTAACATCTCGCTACGACCCATAGGAGCGGAGCAACACGCGAACGAAGTCGCGTAGGTCGGCTAGTATAAATATAAAAGTGAATATACAAAGGTGTGTGAAAGGTTTTAAAAAAAATTAGATTAAATAACATAATAATAATAAATTAATATCCTTTTTATTTTTAAGAATCATTTTATGTTCCTTAATAAAATAAAATAAAAATGGAACAAAGAGATTTCTGATATCGCAAGGGTCCAACGCTGATAACTCAAAATAACGACTTTAAAAAGAAAATAAAAGAAATGTTGTGTTTGTTGGCATATCAACTTGATTATTTTATATTTTATTAGCTGTGTCCCGCGGTTTCACTCGCTATATTTTGAATAATTCTCACTATACCATTATACATTATAGCCTATGCGTTATTCTGACGTGTAAGGTATATTATTGTAAAGTTTCATCAAAATCCATTCAGTAGTTTTTGCGTGAAAGAGTAACGAACATCCTTACAAACTTTCGCGTTTATAATATTAGTAGGATTAGATCAGTAGGATTTTAATCTAATGAGGAATTCTTAACAAACACACACGATAGAAGTGAAACTTCAGTAAATCGACAAAAGAATGAGATGAATATATATAATAATATAAAATAGTATGTATATTTCTGTCTCATTCTTTCCTACACATTTTTGTATTTTTGTCTCTTACCTGTCGTTTTGTATATTTCTGTCTCATTCTTTCCTACACATTTTTGTATTTGTGTCTCTTACCTGTCGTTTTTTCCGTTGCATCCGGTTTGAAATCACAACGATTCTAAAGAAGTTTCACTTCAAAAATGCATTAACTTTTTTCTATCTCTATCTCTCTTTCTCTCAATCTCTTCTGTATTAAAAATTTTTGTTTTCTGACTGTGAGTATATAGTATGATAAGCATCGACTCATATATTATATTACTTACGTAAGTAACAGTAATGGCGATAATTTTCACAGATGCAACGGCCATTGACGCGTTGTCACCAAACGCGAATTTCAACTAACTTTTCAATGCATTACTCACGTAGTTCGTACGAGTTCTGACAGTTGTCGCTACTGTTTGTTTGTACATAAAAGTTTGAGGTTATTTATGGATGAAAAAAGTATTAATTCCATTAGGACACCCGATGATGGATGATCGACCTTTTTAACATATTTTGCAAATAGTTGATAAATAAAAAGATTTAGAGGAATCCCAGTTTCGATAGTTATTTAGAGATAGCAACTCGAAAGTGGAAAGTTAGATAATCCGCTCTTGACATTAGTGTTTGAAGATTTATGTCGGAGAGGAGGTATCAAAGGACATTACTAAGAAATATTTCTTTTAATATAATATGAGAGAGAGAGTGAGATTATAGAACTCCCTTTGCATTTCCCGTTTTATACGTTTAATTTCTATACGTTACCTTTAAAAGTACAACACTGGCATGTCCCATTAGATCAGAGGCAGATTGCCAAATGATTCCATTGTAGAAATACTATATATCGTAGAAAAAGCGTAATAAAATGAAACTAGTATAAGCTTTACCTGTCGTTCGTGTATACACACTAAAGTGTGTGTTGGTTTAAAGTTTATATTTTTATGAATATACACGAGACCTATAACTATTTTTACCATTTTTAATTCGTACTGTTATTTAATTATACTTAGAAACATGAACTATTTTCGGCGTTATATATTTTCGTTATTGCCTGATATTTCTTTAATGAGAAATATGATGTAGCTAGGGTTGAATAAAAATTCTGCCATGGTCTAGACTCTAGATTGATAGACGAACTTAACTTTGTTGTTGGAAAATTTATGTCCCCATACATCCACATACGTCACGGCAGTTTACCAACTACAAAAAAAAATTATAGCATTAAATAATTTTCGCTCTGCTTAAGTCGTTGGCACGTAAGTATAGGTTTGACCTTGAATACGCAGGGGTCACTACCAGGGCCTTTTTAGCGGGAAGCGCGGGGCGAGAGCAGCGTGTCACACGCGATTTGTTCTTATGCGACGTTTCAGTTACCGCGCGTCTGCTATTTTGAAAATAGTAAATGTCACGGACGAAACTGTCCATACAGTCATGCAGCACACTATATCTTCTCAGGCCTAAAGTTTGCTGCCAGCTATACTACTAAGTATATCAAAGGATGCAAAAACGATCATATCTTTTGATTACATTGACTTATATGTCTGATCTTTTCACTGTTCTGAGGATCTAAAAAGATATTTGACAGATGTATTTATGATACATAATAATCATTTATGTAAATCTGTTTTCGAAATATTTTAGAATTTATATAAAATTATGAGATCGTGCTATTGAAATATTACCATTAAGCGTGTATTCAGTAATGACACATTACAGTTTCAGATATGCGGAGCGGCCTCGATTTGCCGAATATTGTGAACTATTTCGATTAATACAATGTCATTGATATTGAAGACCGGTATTTCCTATTTTTTTAATAACCGTGTTGTATAAAAGTAATTTACATATAAATAATTTAATTAATTTACGTATAATTTAGTTCTTTATAGTCACACAATTGCAGTGATGGCCCAGGGGTTGAGACTTCAAGTCTTACTCGGGGGGTCCGAGTTCGATCCTGGGCACACATCTCTTGACTCTGAGTTATGTGTGTTTTAAGCAATTAAATATCATTTGCTTTAACGGTGAAGGAAAACATCGTGAGGAAACCTGCACTCCTGAGTGTTCCTTAAAAAAGTTCTCAAAGGTTTGTGAAGTCTACCAACCCGCACTGGGCCAGCGTGGTGGACTACGGCCTAATACCCTCCTCATTCTGCGAAGGAGACCCGGCTCAGCAGTGGGCCATTGGAGGGTCGTGATGATGATGATTATAGTCACACGAATATAGGATTTATGATCCAGGAGCAGGTTTAGGAATATGTTTGATACAATCTCACTACACAACATTAAACAAAACCAAATTTATACTTGTTCTTGAGAAGAGCGACTTAGTAACACTACACTACTAACACTTCTTTAGACAATGTGTGAATTGCCTTACAAGTTGTCCAAGATTTAGGTATACTTGAAGTAAAGAAGAATGAATTGATAACCTTTTTTTTAAGTCAGTTGAAAAAAGGTTGACAGTCTGTCGCAAGTTTCTGTCTCCAGTCTTTTTCAGTCTTCGAAATTTTGTATATGTTTTGTGATAAAGGAGGTTTCTACAAGTGAAGATAGGTTAACAATATGGTACGTGGTTTTAGGGTCAAATAAGTTTAGAAACTTTTTATTTATAAAAATCTCTTATCTCTATAAAAATCATCTATCGCTACAAAGATCGAACAAAATATGTAACAAATATATGAAACATGCATAAAAATATATTTTTTAAGCGATCATCGAACTCGTAACCTCTGATGTTGATCGTCTATTTCTACGACCGTCCGGTCAATCTTCATAATATCGCACAACGACCCTCTGGAAATAAGTGGTAAATTGACACGTTGTGGTCTCTTAAGAAACCTACAAACTATTTATTAAAGAATATTGTATAAAATATACTAGCATACTATTTCGTTACATTTGGTGATAAAAGATTATACTCCTGGTTTTTTAATCATGATGAAAATGTTTTTTTAAGGTTGGACGAGA
The DNA here is from genome assembly GCA_905147385.1 of Limenitis camilla. Classification (NCBI taxonomy): domain Eukaryota; kingdom Metazoa; phylum Arthropoda; class Insecta; order Lepidoptera; family Nymphalidae; genus Limenitis; species Limenitis camilla. Next base: position 11,418,139 of record LR990230.1, on the reverse strand, counting down.
CCTTTTTTTTCGTTGTCGCTGTGGCAGGACGACACTTCAAATATATACAAAACTACTTCCAAAATGCATACAAAACTCTCTAGTTTATCGCCCTTTTAATGAGTGAAAACAGTATCAAACTCGTTGCATATATGTAAAGAAGAATGCGAAATAAGAAGCTCAAAACAGGGATTTTGTTGTTAACAGATAAGATTTAACCTTTATGAACGTTACTGGACGTATGGGGCAAAATAATTTAAAAAAAAATAAAAAATTTGACTGTAGAATAAAAAGGATGAAACAAGAAAATAATTCAGACAGAAACCGAGAAATGCATAAGTATAAAAATTGTCAAGTTAGAACCGGGGTCGCACCCATGTATACCTACCATGTCTGTTTAATGGAGATGTCCCTCTAATCATATAAATAATCATAAATCTTTTTAGACCACTTTTTTACGTAGTCGGGTTATAGTTTTTAAACTTTATTTTTTTATTTAATAGTTTTCCGTTTCCTGATCGATCGAGATAACCTTTATATTCTCATATTGAACCGTAATGTTGGTTTTTATTCGCTTAAAAGAGTGAATAACTGCAACGACAGGACCGCGCGGACTAAACGACCGCATTTTGAACATATATGTTGACTTAATCAATATGATATATACATATTTGTAATGTGCTTGCCAAGACCTTTCTTTTGATATCAAACACGTGATAATTATCTCAGTTTATTTTTTTTTTCTTGGCTATAATCTGAGGTATAAAAAAAAAATTTATAGCCTATGTTACCCGCGCCATTATTACGAATCTATTGACACCTTATTCATGAAAATTGGTTCAGTAATTTAGGCGCTAGAGTGGAACATACAAACATACATACATACATAGATACATACATACATACATAGACTGCCAAAATCATAACCCTTCCTTTTGGTTTCACCGTAGTCGGGTTACAAAAAAATACGTTTAAACATGCACCTTAGATAGCAGGTCGAGCAGTGCCTGGCGTTTGTGTCCCAAGTGCAGGTTTACGAAGATTTTCACACAGTTAAATTCACCATTCACTTATCGAGTACCTAACTATTTAACCATTCTAAGAACTAAAACTACACCACTTTAGACAATTTTTATTATACTATAAGTAACGTATATGTATAATATACAATATATAAGTGGAACTATACATATAATTCGTACATACTAATTTAAATTATGACATTTTTATTTTGTGTCAGGTTATAGCGGCTTTTGATATCGTTGTTAATTTGACTCACGCCGAGCTACGAGTAAATAGAGAATAGCTCTGAATTTCTATAGGAAATAGGCAATTATAACATTGTCGCATAAACCAGATGACTGTCACTGTTTTGGTTAGTCAGGAAATGTCTCCAAAGGTATTAAAGTTACAATCTTCATAGCAGTTCGAATACATTTTCGAGCTTGTCACAAAATAAATAAAACAAATAAGTATCATGACAAAGCTCTTTAAATATAAGAAAGGTTTTCTTTTGCTTTGTAAAATATACATTACAATACATTGACTTTTAATAAGAAGAAAACAAGAAAATAATTCAAATAGAAACATAAAAATGATCAAGGTCGCACGCACTGTATACCAACTATGATTATGATTATATATATACGATTACAGAAACACCACCATTAAACAGACATGGTTACAACAAACTTGTTTTTAGGAAATAAAATGTTTTGCACCAGACACATACACAACCAGAATTAAGAAATCGACTACTATTTATACCAAAAAATGCAATATTTCTGTATTACAAATAGATGCTCTATAAGCTTTTATCCGGAAAAAGTCCTCTGTCATATTCTCTTTAAATTTCATTGATTGTTAATTTGTGTGCTTGATTTAGAAAATAGTTGAGTTTGTTAGTAGAATGGTAAATAAATCAGTAACTATCTCACACTTTTAGATCCAATGCTGAACTTTTTCCGGATGACGTCACGAGCTATTGCTATATATACCATGCGGGCCATACTAGCCATTAAATATCTCATAGACATGAATTTATTTATATTATGTGCGTTATGGGCCTTTGTCATGTTATTTATAATATGAAGAACTGACGTCCAAATTATAGGTCAATGTATATACGTTATATTAAGTATTTTTACAATTCAATGATGACCTTAACATCGGTACCACATTGTGCCATACACATTTCCTTGCGCAGTTTTTTCCAATGGAAAGTTGACATTGTACTAAAATGTTAATCATGATACGCAAATACAGATAGCAATACAAATAACCATTTATTATGCTTTTTAACGTTTGTATTTGTATTTAGGAAACTAATTTTATTCCAATTGTTCCTATTCAAGCAACCATTAACTATCTTCACCTCCGTAACAAAAAAAGTTTGGACTATAATAGCAATAAAAAGGTGCACAACATCATAGCATAACACAACAGCCAGTGTTGCTATACGTATTTGACATTAATTCATAAACATTATTTGATATAATCTCTCTGTTTTAATAGACGATGTACGAATTAAATAAGCACAATAATTATTTATCGAATTTATCTAGTCGAACCTTTTCTATACTAATATTATAAAGAAGTAAGATTTGTATTTTTGTATGTAACGAATAAACATAAAAACTACTGGACCGATTTCAAAAATTCTTTCACCATTAGAAAGCTACATTATCCCTGAGTAACATAGGCTATATTTATTACAATAAAAAATTAGAGATCCCCAGAAATTCTCACTAAAACCAAACCAAGGTGCAAGAAAAATAGCCATAAAATATCTTTCATCGCATGCGCTGCGAAAAGTATTGATGATAGAACAAAAAAATGTTCTAGAATATTATAGAACGTATCAATATCTACAAAAAACTCCGCGAGACCATATGTCCAACTATTATAGTTATGTCACTATAACTACTTTTTTATATTTTAAAAGTTGATAAAAATGCCTATCAAAATCAGACCATGTTTTCCATACCTTTGTATTAATCCTTATCCAAATAAATTATTTCATATTCAAGACTGTTTGAATACCTGTAAATTACTTTTTGAATTATTAAAATCGGACATACCAGTCAAAAGATATTATGAAATAAAAATATCAAGATAAATAAAAAATAATCCCAGACGGGCCGCGGGCGCGGTGTGGAGTGCCTCGCAGCGCAGCGAGTAACGCGGCGATAGAGGGAGCGACAGAATGCGGGAGCCAAAATGTTAAAAAAAAATTATCCACCCGTGCGAAGCCGGGACGGGCCCCTAGTGAGTTATAAAAGGTGTGACTAACTCGACTTTGTTTTATATATAGATATCAAAAATAAAATTGATATTACTTTCTTGACAAATAGCAACACCAATTGACCGAGATATCAACTTAAACTATAAAGACGACAATTTGCTGAGGGAGATAATTACTACTATGCAATGTACCTGACACTGGATAAAGGTCATTGGATTGTTTAGACTTAAACAATGGTGCTGTTTTGCATCATAATTATTTTATGATAATTCACAGGATCGGGAAGGTTCTACTTTAATATTTTTCTTAGTAATAAGTCTCTGAAATTTCTCAACCGAATTTAAAATTCCCTTAACATCTAGAATATTATTAAATTTTATTTTTACCTTTTAAAACTATACCTACCTTCTTACATCCTTTCTTAGTTTATCCTTATCCTTACTTGTATTGTAAACACGAAACTTTGTGACTAGTGAGTATCTATGGATGTTTATTACTCTTTCACGCAATAAGTACTGAATAGATTTTATTAAAACTTAAATAATTTAGCTTATACATGAGAATATAATTTATAAAGATATTGTGAAAATTGTCCATAATATAATGATAAGTGTTAAGTAAGTAAGAAAAAAATTTAGCTATTCTGGCGTGGTGGGAATAAAAAGGAGAGAAAACATGCTTTCATCAAAACCCGGTCCATATGAGAAGAATCATAAGTGTGATAAAACACAATAAAAATGAAATATTTTTGTTATGTTAAAATATTAGTTACTTTTCTTAAATATATTTTTTTTCATCCACCTTAGTGTTATCTAATAGCAAAGTAATTTATCCACAAACTTGACTATTGTATCGCAAAGTCAGGCAATTTACAGTTTCGTTTCCATTTTAGTGCGGATATAAAAGATCTATACCTTCATCTTAGATTCTAAGGTGTAAGTTTCTAGGACCTTATTCCTTAAAATCTAGAGAGAATAGTCCTTTAGGTCTCTGTTCTATATTTAGAAGTTAACACCCACTCCATAAACCCAAAGATATTGTAAACTAATTGTAATAGAAGCATATGATATTGCAGGGAGAAGCTTGTGAAAATGTGATTTCCTTCAATTCGAAAGGCAATTTCCATTTTTGTATAGTGCTAACATTATATTCAATATCGCAATAACTCGTTTCGATACAACAAAATAGCCCATATTTGTGATTTACCTTTTACGACCAAACTTAGTTTTCTTAGAAAACTTGGGTGCTTTTGCAAAGTAAGTAATAAATTGTTATTTTTGGAGTTCTCTGGAGAAGAATTGCTGTCACGACTTTTTTTCGATTTTACTCGATTATTCAAAATTTGATGTATCCTAAACAATATATAATAATATATAGAAATATCATTAAAATAGTATCAGACTATAATGATTCCGATACTTTTGATTTTCTTGACTGTTGTAATTATTTATCTAAAAAAATGTGAGTATTTTTCTAACAATCACTATTTAATTTAATGACAAAAATAAATATATAATTTTGTTTGTTTTAACGGATTTTTTTTTAATTTTTGTACTATTTAATTCAATTATAAATAAATGTAAATTTTTTAATGACTTAGTGAAATATTTATAGAATTCAATCGTTCTACACTCTATTTTGGGGCACAGTAGTTGCCCCCTAAGTCGAGCAAAGCAATATAAGCTTGATGTTCATCTGTTTAGAAACAAAGACTAATTTCATGTTAAACCTGCACTAATACAATTATATTTAAAAAACATTATTTTGGATTCTATGGGCTATAAAAAGTGTCACATTAAGTTTTTAAATATCTTTTATACATTCGATAAATTGCATTGTTATAATAAAGTAGTCGACCCGTCCTTGCTTTATTGTAGCAAATCAAATAATACACTTTCTCAATTCCTCACATGCTCACTCACACAGTCTTCCACTTACTTTTTCACCCTACTCATTCATTCATTTATACTCTAACTGACTCTATATTGCTTTATATAATGAGTAGTTTTGTCTGTCTCACTCACTCACTTTTCCTTTCGTTAAGAGGACTTCGTACGAACGACACTTTTGAAAAATAGATTTTTACCAAAAATATTGCTGTCGCGCTGAACCACAAGCTTACCCCTTACCGTGTGATAGAGAAACCTACAGCTTGAACTGAGTTTCCTCCTCGAAATCTGGATCAATTTAAATATTTATTTCGTTAAAATGCAGTACAGGGTCTGAGCTATGCCCGTACGTTTTGCTTTTTTGGTTTATGTTAGTAATAATTAGTTGTCGTAGTTGCTGGATGTTTGTAAATGTAAATAAAAAAGTCTTTTTTTTTAATTTTTTTTTTCTATTATATTAATCAAATAATTAAAAAAAACAAAACGTACAGTCATGACAGAGGTACGTTATATCGCAGGGTATTTTTTTTCTTCTGTAACTTCCTTATCCTAGGAGGAAACAGGGGACTACGTTTGTATGAAAAAAGTGTCGGCTGATTTCCTCTTAAACTTTGTCCTTATAATAACGAACATAACAAAAAAGTAATATCCAATTTGGCGCAGTAATTGTTTTAAGTAACGCGGACACATTCATTGGGAGATTAATTATTAATTTATAGAAAATGAGGTATTGTTGCGGTCAATATTACTGAATAAATGATTCCATACGTAAGATCCCACAACATATTTTATTTTTTGTAAAAATTGCCTTTTACAGTTTTTGTTTTTATTGCAGTTATTTATATTTAAATCTGTAAATATATCAATATTTATAATGATGTTATCACGTCAAACCGGCGGCTATTGACAAGTTTGTCATCCTGTCTGACAAAGACAGCACTTATCTTATTTATAGTAACCTGATAATTGAGCCAGTTCCAGAAACCAGTGTAAAAGCAAAAACTATAGGCCTGGCCCCCATTCATATTAAAACTGGTATTTTAAATTATCTTTAAAAAGAAATCATTTCCGTAAGAAGGTTAATAATTCGACTGTGGTTTTTTGTTACCCGATATCCGAGGATAATTATTATCAACATTTTATAAAGGTTGGCAACACTTTTGACTTTAATTTGCTTATATTTCTTACTGTTGTAACTTTACTATAAGAATACTTAGTATTTCTTTATCGAAGTATTTGAAGGATTCTAATTACTCGAAATATGAATTAATTGTTTGAAAAACTAGAATCACTCGATTCGAAACCATATACCACACCTCTACTTAGAACTGTACCGAATAAAGGTAGTTTTTTTTTAATGGTAGATAAGGTGCAAACGAGCAGATGATCCACCTGATGGTAAGTGGCCACCATCGCCCACACAAGAGATACCCTCTTGCATTGCATCCTCGAAGATATAGTTGCGAGGGGGAGAGAAGAAAAAATGTTGCAGTTTCAGTGGACCCTAAGCAAGAGCCCACCAGATCCGCAGCATTAATGAGATGGGAGAGGGAGAGGGTATGTGTGGACCACATACGGCTCGACCGGAACGCTATGACACTTGGCGGTCGGATTCGCATGCTAGTGGTCGCAAGCCAGCCGGGGAACAAATCCCCCATCACCAAGGGGTGCTGGGTTACCGTCTTACGAGATACTCTCCCAATTTCATAGGGTGAATATTGTGATTATAATATAAGTGGGAACATAGTGTAACTGGAGCTAGATCTTCATTAGTAAGGAGCCCTTAATTCTTTATTTATTAAAGTTAAATCAAGAAAAATTGAAAGAAATCAACCAATTGTTGCCCAACTTTTAAATTAGAGAAATTTGTCGAAAAAATACATTTTCTAGATTTTAAGAAAAGAATCTCGTTAAATAACAGTGCAAAATTCCATAACATTTTAGTTATTTTTAAATTTATGCGAATTCGTGTTTAATGAATATTTTATTCATAAATTCTTTCCTAATTGCAAAGTTTCATTCATTACATGTTTATATGTTTTTGTCTATGTACTGACTAATTACGAATAGATAATTCTAAATAGATATTGACTATTTAAGTGAATAACTAGAGTAATAGATAAAAGTATCTTTAATTAGGGAAATAAACGGAAATACGAGATTAGGAAGTCAATCTGCATGAAGTTGAAGTACAAACTTAACGCTTGATTTTCTATTTGCACGATGTTTAAGTGAAAATCAATGAAATTTACTAGAATACGAGGTGAATGATGAACTGACTTAATAAAGTAAACATTAAGTAACAACAGGCCAATTTTCCCTTTGTTGTTTGATTAACTGAAAAAGGATAGTTGTGCCTAATCTTGTGCTTTACGTTAGACACCTTATAAATATTATATTTTGGAACATGCAAAGAGATAGTTAGAATATACAATCTGTGCATTGGATATGTGACCAAACTCAAAGGATTAAGGACATCCTTCAAGCAATTGCAACACTCACCTTCACTGCACAGAGTCGCTGTTTAAACTTAAGGTTAAGCTAACCTAACACAAGCCTAACCTAAGCCTCGCTTAAATTTCCTACATACATATATAAAATTACCACTAATCTAACTATCTACCTACCAATTTTGATGATTAAATTGATATCTAATTTGGTTTATCCAATTTGGGAGATGAGATGTTTTTTTTATGGTAGATAAGGTGCAAACAAGCAAATGGTCCACCTGATGGTTAGTGGCCACCATCGCTCATGGACATCGGCAAAACAAGAGATATCCTCTTGTTTTGACGATGCGAAGCATCCTCGAAGATAGAGTGAAGAAAAAATGCTGCGTTTTCAGCGAACCCTGAGCAAGAGTCCACAGACCACTAGATCCGCAGCATTAATGGGATGGAAGAGGGAGGGGGCAAGTCTGGCCCACATGCGGCTCGACCGGAACGCGTCTATCACACTTGGCGCTCGGATTCGCATGCTGGTGGTCGCAAGCCAGTCGGCCAGATCCCCTACCACCAAGAAAAGGTGTGAGTTAGATTCCTGACACAACCTTTCAAACATGTTTTGTTATCCAATAGATGGCGCTGTGTTCGTTTCCATATTTTTTTGTTACCCCTATTTACAATATGATTAGTAAATTTCTTCCGAGCGAAGCCGAGCGAGTCACTTGTATATATTTCGTCTTATGTCATTAGTGCACCAGTCTTAGTAAACTAGAAACAAATATATACTGGAAATTGGATGAATCAACATTCCGAGTAGACGTTTGCTTAGTTTAACTGTGTTAACATGATCCATAGTATCTTAGAAAATATCTATATCTGTATATCTAAGAGCATCTCAATATCAGTTAAAATCAAATCAGTCAATTAGAATTTTAAAAAAAACAGCTCTATGTGAATAATTTTAGCAAGACCCCGAAGTCTTATGCTTAAAACGCTCGTACATAACTCTAAAATTTATTCACAATCGTTTACTGTACAGGCCGTAAAACTATGGAACTCCTTACCACAAAGCATAAAGCTATCAAAATCCCTCACGATTTTCAAAAACTCAGTAAAACTTTTTTATTTGCACTCAGACAGATACTAATGACATGAAATGTATTATTATTTATCTATGTATTTTTATTTTCTTTTTATTTTATTATAAAATATTTCTTAACTCAAAGGTTGTCTGGAAGAAATGGGTAATAAGCCATAAGACCGCCTCTTGTTCTGCCACTTTTTAGTGTTTTTGTATTGTCTGTATTGTACTCTTATGCTTGTGGTGTGCAAAAGAGTAATAAATAATAAGACCGATTAGTAGTTTTTTTTAACTAATTTATGTGTCAGCTAATTTTTACGCGTAAAAGCTATTTATTAGCTTACAGTGTATTTAATTTTTCCACGAAAATAACGTACGAAAAGACATCTTCTTAATACATTATTTTTCTCACTTTTCCCAATACAGTTTTTACTAACCTCTTCATAAAGACAAATTACTAATCGCATTATGTCTACTAGTAAAAAAAGAACTAATATTATTTTTCTAAAATAGTATATAGATGGTCAAAGTAATGCTGTAAAAAGTTTTTTTGAAATTCCCTACAGGAGGTTGATATTAGTTAGATCGATACAAACCTCCTTTTACGTCGTCATTCAATGGCCCACTGCTGACCCGGGTCTCCTCCTCAGAGTGAGGAGGATATTAGGCCATAGTCCACTCTGGCACAGTGCGGGTGGCAGACCTCACACACCATTGAGAACATGTAGAAATCTCAGGAGTGCATCTCCCGAGTACGACATTAACTTCTTAACCGCTAGCCTATCACTGGTATCAATTATATAAAAAAATACTCGTCTTCAGCATATTCTCAGATGAGATATTCAAAATAACTTACAGTAAAATAACATAATAATATAAATTGCAATGTATATTTGTAGCGGCTTCCCTCTGAACTCAAGTTCAAATCTAAAATTGGCTCAGTCAGTTCACAGGAAACGCAAACTCTATCTAAGTAAATATTAATTACCAATTTGCTACAGACTTGAGACTGAGAAGGGGTCAAACCATTCAAATATCAAATTGAGGGGCTTTATTTATAATATACATTACAGATATAATAGTATAAAATAATTTTCAATTGTAGTTTTGCTCCTATATAAAAACTTCTTTCAACTCCACTCTCATTTCACATATAAGTTGATACAAACAAACAGTCACAACGTTTGTTCTGTTTTTTTTTGCCTGTAAAACACACAAATACGTAAATGGACATAAAAAAGCAGTGATGGCCCAGTGGTTGAGACTTCAAATCTTACTCGGGAGGACCGAGTTCGATCCTGGGCACACACCTCTGACTCTGAGTTATGTATGTTTTCAGCAATTAAATATCACTTGCTTTAACGGTGAAGGAAAACATCGTGAGGAAACTTGCACTCCTGAGAGTTCCCTAAAAAGTTCTCAAAGGTGTGTGAAGTCTGCCAACCCGCACTGGGCCAGCGTGGTGGACTAATACCCTCCTCATTCTGAGGAGGAGACCCGGCTCAGCAGTGGGCCATTGAATGATGACGTAAAAGGAGGTTCGTATCGACCTAACTTATATCAAACTCGAACTGAAAGTAGGGAATTTCAAAAAAACTTTTTACAGAATTACTTTGACCATCTATATACTATTTTAGAAAAATAATATTATACTTAATTAATAAGCTTACATTAATGGCCACAAATTTTAATTTAAAAAAAGTTCGCACTAAGTTACAAACTAGTTTTCGTAAGTATTACGTAAGCAGATCTCTTGCAATTATTACCTTACTCCTCCCATGTCATCAAAAGTAAGCAAAGCAAGATGAATGAAAAATATTAGGAGCTATTGTCGAGTTATAAAATTTTTGAAAAGAGACGATTTTCTAATAATGAAACAATTATGAAAGTATTTTTAAGTTTAATTAGAAAGACAGAGAAAATCTTAACTATAAATTATACCTACATGTTGATCTATGAATAGATTGAATTATTTGCATCCTATATTGATTTGTCGTATTTGTCGCTTCGACGATCGACAGTAACAAGGTAAACCATTGACCCATTGCCTTACTGTCATTAATATGAATTATTAATACAATAATTATTATTACTATATCATAACCATTAATCTATATCTATACTAATATTATAAAGAGGAAAGATTTGTATTTTTGTATTTTTGTATTTTTGTATGTAACGAATTAACATAAAAACTACTGGATCGATTTCAAAAATTCTTTCACCATTAGAAAGCTACATTATCCCTGAGTAACATAGGCTATATTTATTACAAGAAAAAATTAGAGATCCCCAGAAATTCTCACTAAAACCAACACAAGGTGCAAAAAAAATTAGCCATAAAATATCTTTCATCGCATGCGCTGCGAAAAGTATTGATGATAGAACCAAAAAATATTTTACAATATTATAGAACGTATCAATATCTACAAAAAACTCCGCGAGACCATATGTCTAACTATTGTAGTTAAGTCACTATAACTACTTTTTTACATTTTAAAAGTTGATAAAAATGCCTATCAAAATCAGACCATGTTTTCCATAACTTTGTATTAATTCTTATCCAAACAAATTATTTCGTAATGAAGACTGTTTCAATACCTGTTAATTACTTTTTGAATTATTGAAATCGGACATTCCAGTCAAAAGATATTACGAAATAAAAATATCAAGATAAATAAAAAATAATCCCAGACTGGCCGCCGGCGCGGTGTGGACTGCCTCGCAGCGCAGCGAGTAACGCGGCGATAGAGAGAGCGACAGAATGCGGGAGCCAAAATGTTAAAACTTTGCCGTCGGAAAACTTTTGTCCCCATCATCAACATAGGTTACAATCAGATTACCAACTGAAATTTTAAAAATAAAAAAGGTGTGTGTGCGATTCACACACGATAGAAGTGAAACTTCAGTAAATCGACAAAAGAATGAGATGAATATATATAATAATACTAGGGGCCCATCCCGGCCTCGCACGGGTGGAATATTTAGTTTAAAACATTTTGGCTCTCCCGCATTTCGGTGCCCCTCTACCTCGGCGTTACTCGCTGCCACTCGCTGCACTTCGAGTATCACCGAGATAGAACTACACTGGCCCGTCGCGTCGGCGTGTATTTTTTGTTTATATTGATATTTTTAATTTCGTAATATCTTTTGAATGGAAGGTCCGATTTTAATAATTCAAAAAGTAATTTACAGGTATTGAAACAGTCTTGAATACGAAATAATTTATTTGGATAAGGATTAATACAAAGTTATAGAAAACATGGTCTGATTTTGATAGGCATTTTTATCAACTTTTAAAATGTAAAAAAGTAGTTATAGTTACGTAACTATAATAGTTGTACATATGGTCTCGCGGACTTTTTTGTAGATATTGATATGTTCTATAATATTGTTCAACATTTTTTTGTTCTATCATCAATACTTTTTGCAGCGCATGCGATGAAAGATATTTTATGGCTAATTTTTTGGCACCTTGGGTTGGTTTTCGTGAGATTTCCTAAGGATCTCTAATTTTTTCTTGTAATAAATATAGCCTATGTTACTCAGGGATAATGTAGCTTCCTAATGGTGAAAGAAGTTTTGAAATCGGTCCAGTAGTTTTTATGTTTATTCTTTATATACAAAAATACAAAAATACAAAAATACAAATCTTACTTCTTTATAATATTAGTATAGATATAGATATAGATTTGCAAAAGATGTTAAAAAGGTCGATCATCCATCATCGGGTGTCCTAATGGAATTAATACTTTTTTCATTCATAAATAACCTCAAACTTTTATGTACAAACAAACAGTAGCGACAACTGTCAGAGCTCGTACGAACTACGTGAGTAAAGCATTGAAAAGTTAGTTGAATTTATTTGGATAAGGATTAATACAAAGGTATAGAAAACATGGTCTGATTTTGATAGGCATTTTTATCAACTTTTAAAATATAAAAAAGTAGTTATAGTGACATAACTATAATAGTTGGACATATGGTCTCGCGGAGTTTTTTGTAGATATTAGATACGTTCTATAATATTCTAGAACATTTTTTTGTTTTACATCAATACTTTTCGCAGCGCATGCGATGAAAGATATTTTATGGCTATTTTTTTGCACCTTGGGTTGGTTTTAGTGAGATTTTCTGGAGATCTCTAATTTTTTCTTGTAATAAATATAGCCTATGTTACTCAGGGATAATGTAGCTTTCTAATGGTGAAAGAATTTTTGAAATCGGTCCAGTAGTTTTTATGTTTATTCGTTACATACAAAAATACAAATCTTACTTCTTTATAATATTAGTATAGATATAGATAAAATAGTATGTATATTTCTGTCTCATTCTTTCCTACACATTATTGTATTTGTGTCTCTTACCTCTCGTTTTTTCCGTTGCATCCGGTTTGAAATCACAACGATTCTAAAGAATTTTCACTTCAAAAAAAAATTATCCACCCGTGCGAAGCCGGGACGGGCCCCTAGTACACTATATACACATTACTAAATTTTTTTTTTTTTATGTAGGTCGGCAAACAAGCGTACGGCTCACCTGATGGTAAGCGATTACCGTAGCTTATAGCCGTCTGCAACACCAGAAGCATCGCAAGCGCGTTGCCGACCCTATCCCCAATTCCCCCCAAGAGCTCTGGTCACCTTACTCACCAACAGGAACACAACACTGCTTTAGAGTAGTGTTATTTAAATCTAAAATTAATATCTTTATTCAGTCTTTATTCCATCGTGTTATAAAATATATTCAATACAGATATAAATTTGATTTAAAATAAACAAAACAAATACATCACAAGATTAAAAACTAACTTTAACCAAAATTATTATAGTAGTTAATTCCCTAATCATCACGAACTTTAAAAATAATTTTATGAAGTTGGTAAACTGACTGAGACCCTATGTATAGGGACAAATGTTTTCCGACGGCAACGTTAAGTTTGTCCTTCCATTAATGAGTAAAAAATGGTCCTTAAACTTCTCTGCTATGATTGAATACATACATACAGCTTCCTCTTGAATCACTGTCTATTGGAGAAAACCACATTAAAATCCGTTGCGTAATTAAAAACTGTATTTTATACTATGGCGCCATCCATAAATTACGTCAAACTATAAGGTGGAGGGAGGAGGTTGACGAAGTGTTTGGAAGGTGTTCTAAATATCGTAATGTAACATTACAATAATTTAAATAAAATCATGAGAACCAGAAACTTAAACAATTAACTAAATGTGTAATGTTTTTTAAGATGTTTGATCTGTTATTTATTTTATTAAAAAATAAGTAAAATACCTACTTGAATAACATGAACAAAATATGTGACAAAGAGGGGGCAGGGGTCAGTTCATGAAATTTGTGTGACGTAATTTATGGATGACCCATATGTAAAGATATTTCTTCAAGATAACGCAAACAGTTCTGATGTAAAGTTGCATTCTGTATAAAACTGAAGATTACCTGGAAACTTATAAATTCTAAATTCTCATGTTCGTCTTATTCATTACATGTTACATTACATGTTATTCATGAAATCTCTTGAAAAGTTCTATTTAAATATTAGCACTTAAACCTAGCGTAGATTTCATCTAAGCTACTGTGCAAGTTTTAAATGATTATTTAACCTTCAACGCTACAACGACGGGGTTTTATAAGTTTAATGTGTGTATCTATATGTCTGTCTGTGACATCGTGGTGCCCAAGTTAATGAACTGATTCTGATGAAGTTATATTTGTTTGAAAGGTAATTTAATCGAGAAGGTTCTTAGCTATAATTTGTGAAAATCTGGTCAGCCGTTTGAAGACTATCAGTTCATTTCTATCTTGAGAGCTCTGTGACAATATTAATAATATTGACAATTATAATAATCTTGTAATCATGGTAACATACTGACATTGCTTACACTTAGTCCAGATGAAACTTTATTTCTCGATACCTTTATTTCCATATTAAGTATCGTATAGAATCGAGTAGGTATTAAACTGTTTTTAAAGTATATAACACCCGTCATTTGCTTTTATGAATATTTTTTTTAAGTCTGCACTGCTGTTTTTATATTTTATTTTTAACAATCCAAGAAATCTAATACAAGTTAATATTATTTCTTTTAAATCGTTGTCCTGTTCAGTCGTAGGTAATTGAATTTTTTAATTTCATAGTTATTAGTTTTAATAGTTTTTGTAATAACTATCCTTGCTTAGTAAAAACTTTGAAATTTAGACTAACTACTCTTAAAAAAGAAAACCAAAATTTTTTTTTATGGTACGAGAGCCAGTGACAAATTTTCATGACCCTCCCAAGCGAAAATTCGTGAAATGCATAAGGGGTTAATATTATGATTACACGTGACCGTCAGCTGCGATTCCGTGGGTAGAGCAAGCAGTAGCAGCCTCACAAACATGTTGAAAAAAAATTTTTTTTCAGGCATTTCCTCCCATTTGATAATTTATCGGATTATAGTTTACCTAGTATCTTGAAGGAAATATAAAGTTAGCTGACCATAACGTGGTGGAATATACGTCAGTTGGCTGCGTGACCATATAACATTTTAATTTTTTTATAGCAAAATCACAGTTACCATTTTAGTAGCTTTTTACAAACAAGAGTTTCATGAGTTCGACTTCGACTCCGTTCATTCATAATACCATGCATACGAGTATTAAAATATATTGAATTTCTTACTCAGAAATACTGCAATGCAATTTTAAATGCAGGCAACACTGCTGTACATTTTAGTTAATAATTAGATATTTTATTTAGGTACACAAACCTGTATTTACCTACCTACAATATTATCATCCTCCAACATATTCCTGTGACGGAATTTCATATGAATTTCATAAATTCTTACTTCAAACTTGCAAATAAGAGTACCTCGTATAAAGCTAGGAATTAGATAGTTTTATTCATTTCTATTTGAGTTACAAATTCGAGATTTATTTTTCAGTATTATTTTTATTTATTTACGTAAAAGGTGAGTTATAATTCTGTTTTTATTAATAGAAAAAAGTCTTTCGTTAGTGTTGGAATTAACAATAATATACCTAAAGAGCATGAGATCCCAGCTGTGCCTGGGACTGACACCCAGGAGCAGGTTTAAAGGCTCTTCTACTATGCGCAAACTCTCACCTCCACCAACTGACCTCCCTACTGAATATTAAAATAATAATAGTACATTATGATACAAGTATGCTAAGTTGGTCATTACAGTAAAGGCGTATCGGAGCCGATTTAGGAGAGAGACATTATAACATACAGTAGACGCGACGTGGGTCGTCATGAATTCAACTATCTATACCTACATAAACAAAAATACGTGTAAAAAGTCTAATCCACGATGACGCACAATCCACTTATTATTTTTTCATATTTTCAAATATAGTTGACGCGTCTACGCCGTTATGGATTGAACTATCTATATCTACATAAAAATAACTATATAAATAAACATACGTACAGATTGTTCAAGCAGCCTGCTTATTAAATTTAGATATAGCAGACGCGCTAGGCGCCGTCATGGATTGAACTATATATACAAAGAAAAAAACAACCATATAAACAAACATACTTATATAGGAGTACAAAAAAACTGCCATAAATGCGGAGCATCAAGTAGACAAAGTCGCGCGGATCGTTTACATAAATCCATTACCGCACTAGTGCGTTAATTTAGGTAAAAAGCTCGCGTATGTTATGGAACTGTTTACCTTCACAAAAACAGGGAAACAAAACACCACTTTACGAGCAAGTGAGTAAAAAATACATTCATGTGTTCCTCGATAACAAAGGCCTAACACCACGCCACCAAACAACACTACTCTATTAGTAACAATACTTTAATATTTACGGCGCGACATCACTTGACAAACTGGCTCGATCCAGAACGAAAGTTGGATATTGCTTACTCGGAATAAAATAAAATTAACTACCTGCAAATACTAATTTATAAACGATATTGCTAACAAAAAGCACAGATTAGAAATACATATAGTAGAAAACCAATATCTTTGAAGGAGCAGACCATCTCGTTGAAAACCAACCGCAATCCCAGTAAGTGCTTAAATTCTGCGGATACAAATTCTGAATAGATTCAAATGCTGACATTTTAGAATTGCTAGAAATGCAATTTACCTACCTTATTATGCAAATATATCATATACATGGAGTGGCCCTTATTTTGCTAGCATTTTGGCTTTTTAATTTGTCATTTTTCATCCTAACCCACCGCCCAAAAGAGGTCAAATTCAACTGAAGTCATATCGTGACGCTAATACTTTGATGTTCACTAGGCGAGAATCTTTTGAAAACTGGCCCAATCTTTCGCAAGTTGTTATACGTATATTGTCTAAACGAGGACATTCTTGTAATAAAATAAAAATTTCTACCCGCGAATACAAAGTTATCAGTATCTAAATACGCGGCAGCGTGTCAGCCTAGTTCAAAACTGGCTAGACAGCGCGAAGTGTAATATTACACGAACCATTTGGTGCTACTTTTGACCCTTCTATAACTCCAAACCTCTTTAACGTAAACACATAAAACTTCGTGTGTTTAATTATATCCATAAGGACACCTAGAAGCCCAAATTTCATGAAGCTAGCTCAAACGGTTATAAAGATATGAAGGTCCAAAAGTCGTAAATTTTCACACTGACTGACTGACATATAGTAGCTAAACCTAACCTACTTCCAGATGACTTAGAAGGATGAAATTTGGAATCCAGCTCGGTAATTGTGTGTAAGCGTAGGAAAAAATCTAAAAATAAAAAAAAGTTAAAAAATAGGGGGGCTCCCATACAAAGTCTGTCACGCGTATAGCGTTGTCTCACTCACTCAGTTGTAGTTCCAGTGATAAAACGCTATACTGACGTCACGCTATACTGACGAATGGTACAAAATTATAAGTGGTAGCGGTTTGGTTAAAAACTAGCGGGTCGGTTGGTTTATACCTGCATGGTAGTGATTTTATAGTCCACGACTCACTAAAATAACAAAGATCAGTGCCCACGGTTCACTTCTCTGATTTCTTTTGAAAATAAGAAATAATATTTTAGGTATAAATTTGTTACTTCGGACTCTTTGTACCTTAAAAAAAGTCCAATGTGTATGCATACCAAGGTCAAAACAATAGCTATGTCTTATTGTTACCGATGTATGTATGTAATAAAGATATGTGTATATAATTCTAATAAAAACTAGCCAAGTCAAAACTAACCTACTAAAACCGAAACCTACAGCCAAGCATAATTTTTATATTGAACTAGGCTCTCCTTTTTTACATTTATGTTTTTGGTGGGATTACTAATTACAGTTATTTAATTTTGTGTGCAAGTCTTTATCCTGCTACCCAATGAGAGATATATGATGCCCATTACTGTACAGCAATACGTATACACATGCAAGTTAGACTAAGGCGAGCGGTGCCTGGGGCTTGAGACCCAGGAGCAGGATTAAAGTGCTCTTTCATAATATATTAACTCTCACCTCCACCTCGCTTACGACAAAAGATAATAAAGTAAACTTACGTGGACCTCCAGAAGGGTGACCTCAACCACGATACTATAACACTAACTTCCATGTACACTGCGCGAAAATCCCAGAGAGACTGAGACTAATCTATCGCACCAAAGGTTATATATTGTATTCACGTCGGTACATGACATAATATAAAATGATCTACCCGCTACTACTACGTTATAAACACACAGTGTTGCTAACAATCCGTCGACCATTTATTGTCTATAATTCATAATTATTATATCAAAAGTTATTTTTAAATAATTAAATGTAATAAATGGGAGTTATACTCAAACAACAATATTAACATATAATCTAGATAGAAGCCGAGCAGTGCCTGAGGCTAGAGGCACAGGAGCAGGTTTAAAGACGTCTTTTATAACCGGAAACTCTCACCTTCACCGCTCGACCAAGATAACAAATCCTACGTCCTATATTATAAACGCGAAAGTTTGTAAGAATGTATGTATTGATGTATGTTTGATACTATATCACGCGAAAACTACTGAATGGATTTTGATGAAACTTTACAATAATATAGCTTACACATCAGAATAACACATAGGCTATAATTTATAATGATATAGTGTGAATTATCTAAAATATGTATAACTAGCTGCCTGCCCTTCGCTCTGGGTATTTAAAGCAATATTTTAATTGATGTCCTTAAATTGTCACTCTGTAATTGTGTAGTTTTTCATTATTTGAAAAAAGAGAGAGAGTGAGAAAAATATATTAAAAAAATAATAGAAAGAAAAAGAAAAGCAACAGATAATAAAAGAGGGAGGACAGAGCAAAAATAATATTGAATAGGTAAGGTAGAGAGAGCGAAAGAGAGAAAAAGAGAGGGGGGAGGGAGAAAGAGAGAGATAATCGAAAGAAAGAAAGTGAAAGGAGACTAATCATTTTGAACAGATAAAGATAAAAATTAAAGAGAGAAAAAAGAGAGTGATAGTATTATAAGGGGATGAGAGACAGAAATACTATAGACTTCTCTCAGTGAAAGAATTTTAAAAATCGGATTAGTAACAAAAAAATGGCCATATTCTATTAATTAAAAAATGAATATGGCAACACTAAATAACCTTTGTCACTCACGAATAGTGTAGTTTTCTATCGGTGAAAAAAATTTTTAAATCGGATTTTTAGTTACTGAAAAACTCTTGAATTTACAAAATGACCACCTTATGGCATTTAAATGGCCATATCTTTTTAATTAGAGTATTTATGGCAACACCACATAGCCTATGTTACCCGGAAAGGATGTAGCTTCCTATCGGTGAAAGAATTTGCAAAATCGGTTCAGTACTTTTTGAGCCTATTCGCAACAAACAAACAAACATACAAGTATACAAACATACAAACAATCAAACCTTTCCTCTTTATATAATAGTATAAGTATATAGAGTATAGATAAAGTAGAGTACCCACGTGCATCACGCCGCCAACAACACTACACTATTAGTCTCTCAACTTTAATATGTACTGCGCGATATCACTTGATAGACTAACTCAATCTTATCGGAATGAAAGTTATATACTGTCTACTCGAAAAAAAAAATGAACTATCCGCGAGTAGTAACTTATAAATGGTGTTGCTAATAGAAATTGTATTTTTATCAAGAAACAGTTACTATTTCGCTACTGACCTATTGAAAATTCAACATATAAATTATTACCTGATATAAATGTATAATTGGTGCTATAAATTGCATAATGAAGTTATAATTTATACCTTGAAAGTTTTAAATCTGGATTCTGTTACGCCCTACAATTTCGTGGCCAAGCAGTCTACAAACTACTTGTTAATATTGAAAGTATATAATTTATTTAATTGAGATTATTTATTTCTGACCTTTAAACGTAATAACTAGTTTTTGAAAAACCGGCTCCGTATGACAGCTTTTTGTATCAAAAAGGGAAACAGCAGTAAATACAATGATTTAAGAGGTGACAGGAAGGTATCAAAGACGGTGAGACTTCATTCCTTACTCGAAATAAGTTTCCAAAACCAAACTTTTCGTCCTATACTAAATTACTCTCAAGTACAAAACATTGTGTAAAATTTCTTATAGATAAATAGTTCAGTTAAGTAATGAGTTCTTTTAAAGGTCAGTGTGATCAAAATTCTCGCGGCCTCATAATTGAAAGTCAAATAATACTCAGATCAACGTTGCCAATATAACTAACAATAGTGTCCGAATCGTTCGCAATCAATATGCCTTTTAACGCAAATAATTGAGCGATAAATCAGCGAAATGTAGCCTTAATACTAACTCAGATCCCATCAATAGGATATTTAAATTTGATCCCATCTACAATTAGAACTAGATTCGATCAACAAGCGTTTGCCTGAATATTTAATGTCACGAGAACAACGACGATGAGATGAAATGGTTTAGGTCCGCCACGAATAAATTAACCATTTTGATTATAATTTTTGAATATATTTAAACTATTTAAACTCATTATCATTAGGTCTAACGAACTGATAAAAATCCATGTTTCAGGATATTACGCACATTTAAATATAAGCAATTAGTCTAGTCTACAAGTTGAAAATAGTCTAAAATAGAGATAGAGATTGCAAGTTATAAACAAATAAAGATGAAAAAAAAGGCATTTCGTTTTTGCCAATATTTCCGAGCACGCGAGATGAATGACTCGCAGAAGGAGGCAACCGCCCTCCAACCTGCTTTACTCCCGAGCATGGCCCCAACCACACTCGGCACTGACAGGTTTCCACCTATTAACGACACCAGGACATGGCGCTGGGATCCCCGGCGGTACACTCGGTCAAGATGTGGTGCGACGTATCTGCAGCCACACCGCATTCCTGGCAAACCGGCGTGAACTCTTTCCGTGTCAGCCGGTAGGTAAGGACGCTGTGCCGTCTGCCTATGCCAATGAGCGAGGCGCGGACGAACCGCTTCCACCGTCGCTAGACCGGCTGAGGGAGCCCCAGGTTTTCCTCCCAGCTTGAGCCTTGATCCGAGTCACCGCCTCCTATATAACTAACAGATTTTTTTGCATTACAACCACCCGCTCCTCATATCAGCAAAAGTAAGCAAAGCCCTAACACCCCTCCCCCCCCGTGCGTACGTTAAAATGGATGCATGCATTTTTCTCTCCTCATTCTGATCTGAGATATTTACGTTTCGATATGCGTGTTTCCTTTTTATCGCTGACGTAATGACCACGCAGACCCCCAATACCCCATGTCATAAAAAATAAGCAAAGCAAGGACATTTATTCTTTATACTTATTATATTTATAAACAAATTAAATTAAACATAATCTGTTTTTACAAAATTTCATTTAAATGGTAATAAGAGTAAATTGTTTAAGTATAAGTTATTTGAAATAAAAAATATCACAAATTTCATCTCAGTAATCTGCTAAAGTCCAAAGTTAATTCACTAATCTTGTTACAATAGAAATTAAGAATCACGGAGTAATACTAAACTCCATTACCATTAATGTTAAGCTTTTAAGATTATCAAATAAGTAAATTCGCTTTTAAAAATATTGCTGTCTATCATTTCATTAATATGAATTTAATTTTTTATATAATAGGAAACGCTGTTGATGCTTTATTTCGATATTTATTGCTATAATAGTCTAAAGTAGTAAAAAAATAGGTTTAAATCATGTTTAGGACGTTCTTGAGCTTGCTCCTGTGTCACAAGCCCCAGGCTCAGCTTGGCATCCTCTCTGAATTGACGTATCATTGGCTAGTAGCTGACAATTTATATCAACTGTTCCACTAGATGGAGGAAAGACGAGTAATTTCGTAAAGTATGTATATTATTGTTTCTTACTTCTTAGGTAGAGGGATTGCGCAGTGTAGGCGAGTGTTTTTATCCTCCGTTTAGATTCTAGCCCCGACTATATAAATTAAACTACTAAAAAGATGTGGATTTAAAAAAATTTAAATAAAAACGCATTTCTTTAAATCAAATGAACTATTCCATTTTTTCAAATCTAGAAATCTACATCCTTTCCGGGTAACAAAGGCTATGTGGTGTTGCCATAAATATTATAATAAAAAAGATATGGTCATTTAAGTGCCATAACCTGGTCATTTTGTAAATTAAAAAGTTTCTCAGAAACTACTAAACCGATTTTTAATTTTTTTTCACTAAGAGATGAAGAATAGTATTTCTGTATCTCTTCCTTATTATATTATAATACTATCATTCTTTCTCATCCTCTCTCTTTTTTCTCACTTCTGTTCAGAATGATCATTCAGTCAGTCAGAGAGAAAAATCTCTTCAATTTCTCACTCTCTCTCCTTTACCTATTCAATTTTATATTTGCTCCGTCCTCCCTCTTTTATTATCTGTCGCTTTTCTTTTCTTTTTCTTTTTATAACTTTTTCATACTCTCTCTCTTTTATCAAATAATAAAAACTACACAATTACGGAGTGACAATTTAACGAGATCAATTATAATATTGCTTTAAATACCCGGAGCGAAGCGAGGGCAGGCCGCTCGTCAATATATATATTGCTATCAATTCCTCTTAACCGTGCTTTATTTTCTGTACTACGAAAGCTAGAAACGCTTTATTTACTACTTTGAATAGGGAAATCAAATCCTATTATGCAAAATTTATTACCAGTATTACATTTAACAGATGTGCACCTATTGCAATTTCTCTGTACACTTGTTCTAGTTAATACTAATAAATTGTTATTTAATAGTATAATTCTATTTCCGATCTTTAAGGGCTCTGTAAGAAGTTTGAATCTTCGAAAATAATCATTTAAATTACATGCTGCAAAGGGCCATATTGATCTATATAAAATGTACAATGTATTTAATTGGATAGGAATTAATGCTGTATTATTTAAAATCGCTTCGCAAATAATCCATATTATATTATATTTCTCGTAAAAAGTAAAGGATAAAAATGATTATTGTGGGTTATCCCTAAGAGATAGACATCGCGGACCTTTTTCAATGCAATCAATACTCTCTCTACTTTGCTGATTTAAAAATTCCTATTGTCTCTTCTTAATGGTAGAGTATTGAAAGATAATAAAAGACACCTTAAACCAGCATCTGACTCATAAGCTCCAAGCAATACTTTAGTCTTTTTGTCATGATTTTGTTTAATATTATAAAAGTGAATATTTGTATATTTTGATATTTAAATTTTTGGTTGTTTGTTACTCAATCACACAAAAACGACTGAACAGATGTTAATAAAATTGAACGTTTAGTGTTACTCACAGTCAATACCAAATATTTTAGTCCACAAACAGTGGAGTAACTACACCGTTCGGAGCCCCTGGCAAATTCATCAGATGGGGCCCCCTCCTCTTCTGCGCCGGTGTGCGAAATACTTATGAGCGCCTATACTTGAAGAGCAAAAAAAAAGGTCGTTCGCCAACAAGTACCCTGCGTGGCAAATACGTGCACCTTAGTTATACATTTTAGTAAATATTGTAATAGTAAATATTATAATCCACCTGTGCTCACAGCCTTCTCTGACCGGGGGCCCTCTTCGGCTCGGGGCCCCTGGCATTTTACCGAAATGCCACCTTATAGTTACGCCACTGTCCACAAAACACTTCAGCCGAATACACAAAGTTTCGATTAATTGATTTTATGTCAAAACTGTTGGAAACTCACAAATCTTTGTTGGTTGAAGAATGTGACAGACATTTTGCTGTACTTTTACTAATACTTTACAGCGTTGACAAGCTTTTAGTTTTTATTGGATAAATCTGCGGAGCCCTTTATTATTTTCGATTTCTTTATTGCTCAATAAACACAACAAAAAACTGATATCATAGAAATAATGTTATGAACGTTTGAAATCTTAATACAGCGCCATCTATTGGATGATTACCGACCCCAGATAACGAGACATGATAAAGTAATGTGTAACTAAACTACCTTCCACCTCCATCTATTAGATATCTCGAGAACAGCTGGACTATATTGTTTTTATTAAAGAAGAGTGATTAAATGAGTGAATGAGAGCGTGAGTGAGTGGGTTACGAAGAGACTGGGTGGATGTTTTCCAAGTGTAACGCAAAGTCAAAATCCGGAAAGACATAGCGGTACATTATTTATCCAGATAAAGATTATTAAGATTGATAGAATTACATTCATTAAGTAGGAAGGATCAAATGCTTACAGTGTGCAGAATTTAATCAAAATCGGATAAGTACTTTCAGCGTCAACATTATAAAAACGTAAATAAAACCTAAAATAGCTAATCTATATATATAAAAGCGAAAAGTCACTGACTGACTGATCATCACGAAATCTCAGGAACTATAAAACCTACAAACTTGAAATTTGGAATGTAGGAAACGGATTTGAGAAAATCCTCCCCTAAGGGGGTAAAATGGGGTTTGGAAGGTTATATGAAAGTCCTATGTTTTTGAAGTTAGACTTATGAAAATCGGTATTTACATTAATAACTTACAATAATAAAAATCTGTATATATTTTGTTTATTTTGCAAAATACCCCCTTAAGGGTGGTAAAATAGGGGATGAAAGTTTGTATGGGAAAGTTTAATTTATTGTCACTCTTAACTTGAAATTTGGAAAGTAGGTTCTCTCTAGAGGGTAGGTGTCAGCTAAGATTTTTTTTACGGGGGTGCCCCTCCTAAGGGGTGGAATGGGGGTTTGAAGGTTATATGAAAGTCCTATGCTTTTAAAGTTTGAGGTTAGAAAAGCGGGAATATGAAAATTGGCATTTAGATTATTACAGCAGCGGGAAAAATTATCTTTTTATAATCTCATAGAAAATCAGAACTTCTACGCGGACGAAGTCGCGGGCGCCCGCTAGTAAATTAATAAAATTAAAGTACGAATCAAAAACTTAGAGGAAGTTTTGCAAGTAAGTTAGCTCCCTTCGTAGATAATGGAAGAATCTTTTTGAATGAAGGAGCGTTTGTGGCAAAAACTTTCATTTACTTTAGACAAAGGAATTCATTTCCTCTTAGTCAAAATTTGAGATATTGGAAACTTAATTTCTTTTATCTATTCTTTTATTCTTTTGCTACCTTGCAATATGGATTTCTTGAGATCTTTAAATACTGTAACTATTGTTAGTTATGATGTTGGCAACATTGATTTTGGTAGCATTTCACTTACGAAGTTGGCACAACTGGTGTAGTTATAGAGTATAAACCATAATTAACAGAATAAACCGAATACCTATAAGACAATGATAACATGCACCTCACACAGCAAACCGAGCAGTGACTGGGGCTTGTAACCCAGATGTAAGTTTAAAGAGCTATCTTATTAGCTAACTATTTATTCTTCATAACGTTTACACTTCACTATTTATATTGTATTACATACATAAAATCAGTCGTCAAACTGTTGATGAAATATTAAGTTTTTTTTTTAAAGATTACTAGCAGTATGGATCACATACTACTAGTACTCCCTTTACACCTCCTAGTAAGCTGAAATGCTTGTGTCAGGAGTGGGCCACGCCAGTAGTCCAATTCGGTATTTGAACCCAAGACTTATCGATATCGAAAAAAAAAAAAAACTCAACTCTCTCGCTCTTTCCTATATGCAAAGTAATCTACACGCTTTTCTCATTCGTTTGTTAAGCAAAGCTAAAGAAAACACTAAAAACAAAATACTTTTTGATAATAAATAATTGATCGTACTTGCACATAGAATGAATTTTATTCTTATAGACTGGATTGAGACTAAATAAAAGTAAGGCAATTACCTTACTTTCTCTTTAAATAAATATAATATTTTGTAAACTAATAAATTACTGTTGATAAAGTTTATTAAACAGTTTATTTCTTTTATGAAAACGAACAACGTGATGTAAATACTAAATTGTACTAATTTAGTACACCAGAAAAGTTTTGCCTTTTTCTAGGTAATTTCCATAACGAGTCTGTTCTAGAATCGCAACTTTTAATGTCTGTTGGAATCTTTTATTGAAATAGATTATGGGGCGAGACTTTTTATGTAATACTAGCCGACCTGCTCTCGCTTCGCATAGGTGTATTCAAACTATTCACTCACTCATTTTTCGTAGATAATTTTATGATCTACAATTTTTGTCTGAAGTATTTTTAAGATAAAACTTACCGTTTTGGTGAAAATCGCGACTGATTTTTTAGACCTTGAATTAATTTTTTTCCATACCGGCAAAAGATGGGGAACTTTCAAATTTTATTTTTAATCATATTTTAAACAATCTTACTGATTTTCAGCTTGGTGTGAATTTATGTAGCTTTGCTCTTATTTTTTGACCTAATTTGACCGGACTATGTAGCCTATAACACTTACAAATAATGTGGCTTTCTATTGGTGAAAATTTATAAATATTCAAAATCGGTTTAGTAGATCCAGAGATTACTCCCTAACAACCTCACGAACTTTATCTCTTTATAATGTCAGCATAGATTTTGAGATATATAGAACTCTTGAGCCGCTTATTTGTGTTTTCTATCTATAATCTAAACTTATTTTCTGCTAGCAAAATAAAACACCTGCTCTTGGCTCTCAAACCCAGACACTGCTCGGTTTCCTAATGTTCATGTTATATTTGTCTTTTAATGTTTAGCTCGTATTTAGTTAATAGAGCTAAAATATAAGAATACGTTTATAAATAGTAAAATATAAATTAAGAAATATTATTTAAAGATACCAAATATTTATTTTCAATTCCTAACTTAGAAAATATGAAAACGTTTTTTAAAACATTCCAACTTTTAAAGACTAATCAACGTTCTTCCTACGTAACTTTACCGTTTCATGAAGTAGCCTGCATAGTATGAAAAGCTACTTATTATCCTAGGAAAATCACAGTTCTTATAAGATAATAAAATGCCTTGAAGTCAATTTAATGCGCCTAATAAAAAATTAAAGTATTTATTGAGATGAACAATATATATAATTCCTCAGAGATACGAGGGCAGATAGAAGCAGAGGAATTTTCTAATCAAAATATTTAGCTATACTTTTAGATGTGTTAAATCCTCAATTTTGTTGTTAGATTTTCCCATACACTGAATTTTTGTGACGTCATCACTAAGAAAACCCTTGAAAAACATTATTTGGCTAGAATACCTTTTAGATTTTTATATCGAATAATACTTGTAGGTATAAGTCATAAAATGGTAGTAAAAATCAAGTGGCTGAAACAATTTAGATGTGGTATAAGATAAACTAGGACAAACATTTACTATTAGTTTATTTATGTCTTCATTCTATATTGTAAGGAATGATACCTATTACTGTACAGTATTAACATTTTAGACATAAATCCGAATAGCATGAACCTAGCATCACAATACTAAACTCCACCACTTGAATTACTCTGGACGATGTTAACTGTATGAAGTCGTGGGGTAGGTATTAGGTATCGAGCAAGTGGGTATCGATTCTTTACATAAATTTATATAAGAACTTTAACAAAAATGGTGCTAATTACATAAATTATGATATACCATAAGGAATGAAAGTTCTTTCTTGAATTTACTCCAAGTCATCTCAAAAGATATTTGTTTTTGCCCTCTGTAAACAGACTTGTACGTGACAGAAAATGTTATCATGACCTATATATGAGATATTTTATTAAGGAAGTGATAGAGATTTTCTTCCAAAAGAATTCAGTAAATTTTCTTGAAAAATGCCAAACTTTTGTAAAGAATCTAAGATATTCGTAAACCAAATATTTAGAATAAAAAACATAGCAAGCTGCTAACTGTTAGCAACACCGTTTTCCTTTTATATTATTTTAAGAATACTCATAATATATGTGTAGACAATATATAACCTTTAGTGCGATAGATTAGACCCACTCTCTCTGTGTTTTCGCGCAGTGAATATGGAAGTTAGTATTATAGGTCCACGTAAGTTAACTTTATTATCTACTTTAGTTAGTGTTTGGGCAGCACCCTACATCTTGGTCGCAAGTCCAAGACATAACGTTTGAAATCTTAACACCATGCCATCTATTGGATGCTTACGCAACCTAGATAACAATAAACGTTAGTGTTGTATCAATAAACTAACTTACACCGCCATCTGTTAGAAATTTTGGACACATTTAATTTACAATCAAAAACATGCATGTTTTTTACTATTTGACATAAATTCTCTTGTATTTAGTGTGTGAAACAAAGTGCTTATCTATCTGTCTATCTATCTAAAATATCGGGGTCACTAATGGAAATAAAATAACCTATCTTTCAAGTCACACATAGACTGCATAATTTCATCTTGATTTGTATCAGTATTTTTGGATATCAATATAATTACAATACCCTATGATTCCTCCCGATTACTAAAACATCAACAGCATTCCTCACAGTCTGCCAGACTAAATAAAAATTAATTTTATCTGAAATAAACACAGCCTTCCATAAGTTTCCCCGAATTCTAAGTAAATTGCAATTTTTGATTCGCACCGACTACAAAAGGGTACAATTTTCTACAATCCATAACTCGGAGAAAACGCGAAAAATTGGAGAAAGAGAAGGAGAGGGGGTATATTGAAAAACACTCAAGGATGCAGTGATATTAATAGTTCCATCTTAATTGTGAAAATGACTTCACATTCGAGTGAAGAAACTAATATATTTACTATGATAGGTGTGAAGGTCTCATTTTCCACTTACTGGCTACGAACAATAAGTGGGTATCTTTTTCCGCATGTGTGCCTTTCTTGTTACTTGCTGACCCAAACCTTAACACAACAGAAACCTTGGACGTTAATGTAGCTAAGTATTAACTTAGTTCTTTATAAAGAAGTTCGTATGAATATTTTGAGCTATTATTTTTACAGTAGCT
Organism: Limenitis camilla; assembly: GCA_905147385.1. Lineage (NCBI taxonomy): Eukaryota > Metazoa > Arthropoda > Insecta > Lepidoptera > Nymphalidae > Limenitis > Limenitis camilla. The sequence continues at coordinate 11,389,188 of LR990230.1, read as the reverse complement.
AGCTACAATGCCATCTTTGTCAGCTAATTTTGTGAAATTTATTTTTATTTTTATCTCGACTGATCAGCCCTGGACAATAGTTTTATATTCTAATTTCTCTTTTTCTAATTTCTATTTCGCTTAAAACTAAAATAAACTTTAAATTTTATGTTAATTTATTATAAAATAAACCTTAAATTTTATGTTAATTTATTATAAAATAAACCTTAAATTTTATGGTAATTTAATAAATAAAACAAAATTTTTAACCTTCAATATAAATACGATTTTATTACATAATTTATATGACACAACTTCTTCTTAAATTAATAAAGACGCTTACGGCAGTAAACATATTTTATTATTATCCCGAGGCAACTGATTTTCTCCGGGATAAAAAGTAACCGATCTACATATCCAAGTTACATCTGCAATTATATGCATTATTTTTTAAATAGTCCAATTTAAATAATTATAATTTCTATAGTTAGATAATTATCATTTGTAGATAAATCGATTAGTTGTATTTGTTTATTTGGTTGTTTTTTTGTATGTTTTGTACATGTCGGAGGTGTGAGTTAGGTTAGCTTTAGGTTAGGTTAGGTTAGCCTTGTGTTAGGTTAGGTTTATGTTAGTCTGGGGGTTCAGAAGCACATACGTCCTCGTCGTTTCCCCTGGGCCCCGTCCTGACCACCGTAACGGAGTGGCAGGCGGGTGGCTGAAGTGTGCTAGTGCGGTATCCTCAGTGTGTGAAATTACGCAAAGGTCTTCCTTCCCCAGCTCCCTCCCCTTTGTGTTGTTGGTAGAGCGGGGCACACTAGGAGTTTTCAAGGCGCATCCTGAGATAGCGAATCCCATGTCGGGTTTTAGGAAAGAAGCAGCATTGGCTGCAGCGGCTGACCCCGCAAATATTGCGCGTGGAAACTCGGATAAGTCTGGTGCAAAGGGCGTCAGAATAGGGACAAGACGGCGCCTCCCCGAGGTGCCTCTTAAATCCTCGGACTCAGAGTCCGAAACCGACGACAAGGAAGGTAGCCTCAAAGTGCGACTCCGTAGAAGCCTTTGAGCGCACGCTTCGGGCTAGGCCCTTCCGCAGGCCAACTCCAGCGGCGGCAAAGGGCCCTAGCGACTCGGATATTGCGTCCGAAGTGGACAAAAGCGATCCGACCTTGAGGAACGCGGACGAGCTGCGAGCGGATGCTGGACGGAGCGCATCCAAGATCATCGAGCTTGCTAAGAAGTCCGGGAACCTCAAGGGGACCTACGTCAAGATCCTTAAGGAGTCCGCCAGTAATCTAAAGGAGATCGTAGATGCGCTGGCGGACAGGACAGAGTCGGAGGACGGGTCGAGAACGCTCGCCTACGCAGGGAGCTCGAGTACGCCAAGGCCGAGTCCCTAGCATACAGGACAGAGCAAGAGGAGATGAGGGCCAAGAGCTCCCCTCAACAAACGAATGCGGCGGAGGATCTTAAAAATGCAATCACCTCGATGCTGGAAACTCGTCTGACCAGGATCGAGGAGCGGCTGTTAATGACGGCGAACACACAACCGCCACCCGCGGTTGATGGAAGGAGGCAGGCGGTGCTGGCTCCGTTAACTGCGCTCACTCTCGCAGCATCCCAGCCCGACACTGATTCAGCAGCCCCTCTTCAAAAGAGGGGGAAAAAGAAGAGTCCTTCCCAAGTGGCGGCTACAGCACTGGAGGCTCCTCAAACTACGCAGGAACCGACACAGGCTGTTCTGGCGAGTGCGCCTTCTGCGGAGCAAGAAGGGCATAGCTGGGCAACGGTTGCTCGACGTGGTCGCAGGAGGGCGAAAAACCCCCCGCCCCAGAAGGTGGCGCCGGTTACGGCACCTAAAGCGAAGAAGGTCTCCGCTAAGCCCAAGAAGAGGCTCGTGGCTCCTCGCACGTCGGCTGTCGTCGTGCGGATCCTGCCCGAGGTGGCAGAGAAGGGAGTCACCTATGCCAAAATCTTGGAGAAAGCGGAGATGAGTATAGACCTCGCGGAGCTGGGTATAGGCGCCGGCATGAGGATCCGCCAGGCCAAGACCGGGGCTCGGGTACTGGAGTTGCCGAAGGGGTAGACTCCCGAGCAGGCGGAGAGAATGCGCATCGTTCTGGATGGCTTGGCGCATGTAGCCCGGCCAACCAAGGCCGTGAATCTCCGGGTGGACGGGCTCGACGACTCGGCCACCAAAGAGAAGGTGATTGCCGCGGTCGTGCGAGCAAGCGGCTGTGCTGTAGAGTCGGTGCGCGTCGGCGAATTGTGGACCGGCCGCGCAGGGATGAAGGGGGTGCGAATCTCCTGCTCCGTGGACGCAGCAAAGGTGCTGTTCAAGGCAGGAAGGATCCTGGTCGGTTGGAGTTCCGCCAGGGTCCAAGTACTAAATGACCTACCCATGCGCTGCTACAAGTGCATGGGGCTAGGTCATACGAAAGCCCTCTGCCCTTCGCCGAAAAACCGAGCAGACCTGTGCTACCGGTGCGGCCAAGAGGGGCACAAGGCGGCTTTCTGCACAGTCGCGATGCGCTGCGCAATCTGCGCAGACGAAGTCAAACCGTCGGGCCATAGAATAGGGGGCAAGAACTGCAAGGGAGCCACTCCTAGTACCCTGGGAGCCCCTCTGAGAGTGCCAGCCCGCGTGGATGGGGCCGACCGCCGAGGCGTCGCGGTTGTATGCGAAAGCGTTCCCGTGGCGTCTCACTAAGGCGGAGGAGGGTATCGCTGGTTTTAGTGGGTATGCCTTGAACCGCCACTCGCCCAACGGCGGGTGGCATCGAGGAGAGCCCCACATAACCTCCTGCTTGTTGGCGGGGGGTATGCATAAGGTAGCATTTCCAGCGTTAAAAAAAAACTTAGGTTAAATCTTAGGTTTAAACAGTGAAACTAAGCAGTGGAGGTGATTGTTGGAATTCTATAAAAAACGTCTTTAAGCCTACACCTTGATCATAAGTCCAAGGCACTGCTTGGGTTCCTGTCATAATAGCAATAGATCGTAACGTTTAGTTATATCCTGACCGTATTGCACCCGTAGCTTATATTATAGGCCATCCGTTGTGCACATACGATACTTATAAATGATTGTATATCCGTGTTTCGGTTGGTTTTGTTTGGTTTCGTATGGTGTTTAAAGGTAAAAGTAAGTACTTAGTTTAGTAATGTATGTGTTTCATTTCGTTTCGTTAATTGAAAAACACACTCGCATTTGCCCGAAACATTTATAATTTTATTATCATCGAACCTTGTACTTTGAAGATAACAATCCTAAAGAAATCGAAGAATATAAATAGTACTTTACCTAATATTTTTAGATAAAGCTTAGTTATATAAAATCTTTCGAAGCTCACTTTGTAAAGTAAATTCTGATCTCAAAATCATGTCCTTTTTCGTTCATGAGAACCATTAAATTTATCTTTGGTAGTCTCCGTGCAGTGAATATCAATGAAAGGCAAGCGCGTCTTCCGCCTTAAAAATTGGGTAAGTTCATAGTTATTTTTAGAGCATGAAATACGTGTGAAAGCTTCGCTCCATTCTTCCTTTTGTTACGATGACACAAAGCAGCTTATATATTTCATACTCTATTATATAAATGCATCCAATTGTGCAAGTGATATATTATCTATACATATAAAAATGTAACTTAGTAAATGTCAATTCATAAAAGATATCTAGGAAAGCGTTATGTGAGGGGTCTTTATAATATGAATAGATATTAAAGTGTTTGTATGTTTGTGTTTTATTTCTACAGGTCTAACTTTAAAATTATAAACGCTACACTAAACAATGTTCGCTCTATGCAACTACTAGCCATACTGCATCTTTTGTATTAGTATATTTTCTTAATTAAATATTTGTTAAGTTTTCGGTGATAAGAATTGAATTATTTCGATTTACATGACGCAAAAGTAATATTATTCATGTATACCTTGTTATAAATCTGCCTCTAGGTTGCAAACCCCAAATACTTTATTTATATGAATATATATAAAAGGTAATACATGGTGTTTTCACTAATATTTTGGTCTGATAAAAAATCGGTACCATTATTGTATAAACGTTACTAAAAATAATTCTCAATTTATTTTTATCTCATTTAATAACCATTTCCTCTTTCCTTTAAACAGTTTTATTTAGATTCAAATTAATCACGATCGTGTCATACAAAATACAATATGTTTCTTCCGAATATATATAAAACATTAACATGTGTGTCACGTGTTTCTTCAAAGAGAGTTAATTTTAGATACAGATATTATTCTTTTTGAGAAAAACAAAATTGAATGTTTAATAATTGAACTGAATTTATCGAGCTATTTTCAACTGCTTCCTTCACTCAATTCAGTTTCCTACTCATCACCACCTCACTAACAACTCAATACCTCTAGTGTTGCCCAAATTCAGTCTTGGTCTTGCAGTCTTGGTCTTGTTCTTGCGTTTTTGCAAGACCAAGACCAAGAACAAGACCGCGTATTTTTAGCAAGACCAAGACCAAGACTAACCGTGCAAGACTTGAGCAAGAACAAGACATAGCCTGCAAGACTCTTGCGTCTTGCAGCTAGGACTTAGAGCTATTTCACTGAGTAGTTAGGTGTAACAGTTCGGTGTATAGGTAGGTACGCTTAGGAATTCTATGAGACGCAAAAAACTGTATCAAAGAATATGAAAAACTGGACCTATGCGCATTACGACTAATACCATAAACACCTGTACCTGCTGAGAGGTTATTTTCTAAAGCATCAGTAATTAGAAAACATAGAAATAGGTTAAGTGATGAGTCAGCCAGATGGTTACTTTGTATTAATTCTTGGTCAAAAAAATTGATATAAAGTATCATAACCTAATGATAAAGCTGTTGATTTGTGTTGTATTTTATTTTTTATTCAAATAAATGATAAATCGTAAAACTCTTTTATTAAATTTCTTATAAGTTAAGGGTTCAATCTCTTTTTAGACAGATAAGTATTGTTCTTTAAAATACAGTCAAGTTATTGTAATTAATTTGTTTTTTTACATGTTTTAGCAAATGTAAGCTTATAAATCATAAATGTTTATTAAGAAACAGTTACTTCCATGGAAAACGACATATAGGTCAGTTGATTTTTCGAATTTCTTATCAAATCTTCAGTTATTTATTAATCTGCTTGATCTTTACTATGGCTATATTCATTCAAGCTCACAATGTTCCAATTCTAATACGTTTTTCTAGGATTTAAAGTAAACTTTAATAAATAGTAATAGACTAATAGGTAATTGCAAGACTTGCAAGACTCTTGCTGCAAGACCAAGACCAAGACCAAGACTGGGAGCGCAAGACCAAGACCAAGACCAGGTGTATTGGCGCAAGACCAAGACCAAGACTGGCTAAGTCTCGTCTTGTTCTTGCGTTTGGGCAACACTAAATACCTCCTTCTAAGACACTTCTATACCACTAGGATTTTACTTCTTTCCGGGCTATCCAGATAATTAACAATACATCATTTAAATCAGTTCAGCAATTTTTGCGAGATTTATTAACAAATTTTTAAACACTAATATTTACATTATATCTTCTATTACATAAAATTCTCGTGTCACAATGTTAGTTACCATATTCCTCCGAAACGGCTCGACCGATTTTTATGAAATTTTATATGCATATTCAGTAGGTCTGAGAATAGGTCAACATCTATTTTTTATACCCCTAAGTGATAAGGGTGCCCCACTCCAATTTTTTAAAATGTATGTGGCCAAACAACGTTTGCCGGGTCAGCTAGTATATATATATATTCTTTATTGCACTCAAAAATAAACACAATAACAGATTGAGGTAGATTGTAAGCAAAGTTGGACTTATCCCTAGAAGAGATCTTTTCCAGCCAACCTATGTTTGTGTGTAAAAGAGTGACGTAGTGGGTGTAAAAAAACTTAGGTTAATTAAAATAATTAACTAATAATGATCTACATAAACATATACATATTATATACACACAAGTATATACATACATAATATATAAAAATTATTAGTAGGATTAAAAGAAATATTCTTACAAGACCAATCTGTCTTGTAGTATGACATTTAATAAAACTTAGAGGAACTTAAGGCTGCGTTTCTACCAGAGATGAACGAGGATGCGCAGCGATGCATGTGCTTGTTAAGAACTAATGGAATTGCGTCATTTAACACAATTGATCAAAACACTTCAATGACCCCTACTACTAAAACGCCGTCTACGAAAAAGTAAATCCTAATTTAGTCTGTAAATCGGATTAGCAGAATGCTTTATTTAAAACACTTGTAGAAATAGATTTTCCAGCTTATAAATTTATCAGTTTGTTTGTGCATCACTTATTTAAGAGCTTCCACGTTATTCTCTCTATATTTTAAACATACACTGCGCATATGCACTTTGAAATTGAAACTGGACAAACACTTTTAGATTTCCTGAAACTTAACAAATATTTATGAAAGTATTCAGAAAAATGCTGTAGTTCCATACTTCTTTCTAGCTTCATTTGCTCGGTGTTATATAAAGAATGTCCCAATCAATTTTGTCCTAATTTCATACAGTTCGCACTCAGGTCTATTGTAGTTATTGGTGGGGCAGCGGAGAAGAATTCAACGTTTGGTTGCGAGTCCAAGTTGCTCAGCTTCCTGTCTCAAATAAATGTTTATTTAATTTCCTGGAAATTATAAGTATCATTCCTTACACTTGTTAAACTTAAAAGTCTATGACAGATGGACAGCAAGACAAACAACGTTGTCTCAACAATTAATTAATCCGGGTCAGAATTAGAATACAAATCTCTTCGCCGATAAAGACGCATAAATCAAGAGAAATCTCGTTTAATTTGATGGCAGCTTTCCTCATTGGGAAAACGTTTGCAATAGCCAGATTCGATCTGAAATCACCCTAAATCTCAGTCAAGTGCATCCTCTATATATTCTACATATATAATAAAAATACGGGGGATTATAAAATTCATAGTTCCGTACCTTACAAGGATAAAATATTCCTTATGGGATTAATTCGTCATCCGTCTGTCTGTTAAGACCCTTTTTCCCAGTAGAGGTATTATATCAAATACTCAGATCTGCGGTCCTTTAAAGTTTCCATAACATCAAACTCCTAAATGCAATCAAAAGATACGGCCGTTAATATTGTTACTTACAAAATTATAAGGTATTTCCGATTGACATAGAACCATGAAATGTTATGTTCATATAGCACAAGTAAAAGAAACAATTTGAAAATGTGTATCATCACAAGAGAAATAACTTTTTTTGACTGTCCAAGATATCTTTTTCTCTCAAGAAGTCACTTAGAGATTTACTTTTTTGTTCCAGTTAATATTAATCTTTCTTTTAACTACTAAACTCAGAACATTTCTTTATTGCTTATATGCCAAGTTCCAACCATAGTCGCAATAATGGTCATTACTATCTCCATATATCAAAACCAAATAGCCCGGAGTGGCCATTCACAGATCATCAACAAACAAATGTTGTTTTTATTATTTTACCCACATCCCTGACTCATATCTACAGATATTTTAGATCATATTCAGTTACGATAAGTTCATTGAATTATATTATTTTCATAAATCAAATAAATGAATCACTCAAATATAGTTTGAGTGATAAGTCATGGAGTTTCGTAGAATACCAAAATGGGTATATCTTATCCTAATATATAAAGCTGAAGAGTTTGTTTGTTTGAAAGCGCTAATCTCAGGAATTACTGCTCCGATTTGAAAAGTTCTTTCAGTGTTAGATAGCCCATTTATCGAGGAAGGCTATAAGTTGTATATCATCACGCTACGACCCATAGGAGCGGAGCATTGCGCGGACGAATTCGCGCGGTTCGACTAGTTTTAATATAAAATATATTTCATGAAATTAAGTTCTATAAAGAAATGGGAATCAAATATTTGATTAAGTATTTTTTACCCGACTATTAAATAAATTATTTCTGACACCACCACAATTTTAAGCAAACTGTTTTGTATTAAGAGTACAATATTAACATATCATCTAGGTTGAAATCAAGCAGTGTCTGGAGCTTGAGGCCTAGGTTTAAAGGCGTCTTTTATTGTGCAGGAATTATTACCTCCACAAAGTACATTACTCACGTGCTCCTCAACAACGGAGGCTTATCACCAAGCTACCATTAGTCTCAATACTTTGATATGTAATGCACAGCGCCACTTGACAAACTAGCTCAATCCTATCAACGAAAGTTATATATTGTCTACTGGGGAATATTAAATTATGAAGGGTGTTGCTAACATTTGATTTTTAATTTAATCTCTGACAATGATTTCAATTCTCCGCTAGGTTTTGGAATATTTTGAAGATATAGGATATTTAAATATTAGTCTGGTTATAATTTTAATATACCTTTCTGACAGTTATTACCGATTATTCAAAACATGGATGTTATGGATATTAAATGTCGGATCTGGATACGGATAAAGGAATAATATTATATCGGTTTCGGATACGGTTAAGAATATTAATATATTTTTCGATTATCCGTTAGTTTCGAATAGTTTCAGTTACGGTTATTAGATTTTGAAAGTAAAATACATATAGGTTTTGACTCTTTTCCGTGAAAAGTTTTTACCACACTGTTGACATTTTGCGGAATGTAAATTTACTTGTTAAAAAAATCCAAATTACATTACACTTGCTGCGCAATTTGCTGAAATATAAATAAGTCATTTTCCTCTAAGTGCACACAAGTAAGTTTTTAAATGTGAAATGTAACGTAACTTCTCACAATACCTGACTAATAATGAACAATTAATAATAAACTATGCAGGGGAGGCGCGTGGCTAGTGGGCTATTTGTTGGCTGGCTCGGGCTCGAATAAACTTTTCATAACATGCATCATTTAGACTCCTATCCGAAATTATCCAAAAAATTTTATATCGGATTCGGTTACGATTACGGATATTTTTTTATTTCGGATATCCGAAAGTTTCAGTTACGGAGCTCCATAACATCTCTAATTCAAAACATTTCGATGTAACAAACTTTCTGATCATCCTGACTTCAAGTTGCTTGCACCTAATATAGTCTTTGTGTGAAAATGGACTAAAGCAATAACCAATAACCATTATTGATGTTGAAACAAACCAGCCATTTATTACATTTAACTATAAACTTTTGATTGGCGAACATCATTCCATCAGATTTGATAGCAGGTGATCGAACTATACGAATCATAAAGTTATATTGGTAACATGCGCTTTGTAGGGCTTGCATCGAGCATAACGATATAAAACTTAATTATAGATTATGAATAATCATACTGAGGCTCTCCGAATACGGCAACGCCTGAAAAAAGATAGAGAGCATATTAAAAACAAAGTCGCCGCCCACTGTCTTTAACTTTAACACTTAGATATTAATGTAGTTTTTTCCAATAGACAGAGGGATTTAAGAAGAATTTCCATTACCATTTAAATAGCTTTTAACTAAACTCCTGTTTGTAAAAAGCTACTTAAATGGTAACTGTGATTTTGCTATATAAAGCCAGCTGACGTATATTCCACTACGTTATGGTCAGCTGACTTTATTTTTTCTTCTAAATACTAGGTAAACTATAATCCGACAAATTTTCAAACGTGAGGAAATGACTAAAAAAAATTTTTTTTCTACATGTTTCGAATACTGCCAGAGCTCGCCCCACCCACGGAATCCAAATCAAATCAATCAATAAATCAAATCAAATCAATATTATTTATTTCAATTAGACTTTTTTGAAAAGTACTTTTGAAACGTCAAAAATTTTCGGTCAGTTAGTTTGTCTGAAGCTACCACCAGCTCGGAAAGCAGTTTTCTGTTGAGAAGAGCCGGCCAGAAACTCAACAGTCGCTCTTTTCAAAATGCCATGTTTACATAGTCTGTTATACAAATCATTTAACTTGAGAGTCAACGTCACTTAGATTCCAAGCATTCTCATCATTTAAGTAATCCTGTACATTATAGTATGCTTTATATATTAATGACTTCTTGATACGAGTTTTAAATTGTTGAAGTGGCAAGTCTAATATAGGCTGTGGAATCTTATTATAGATGCGAACACCAAGCCCCATGAAGCTATTACTCACTTTGTGGAGACGATAGTAAGGCGTTACAAGTTTATTTCTGTTTCTAGTATTAACATTATGTTTGTCACTGTGTTTTGAATACAAATGAATATTCTGGTAAATGAACAAAATATTACAATATATGTATTGAGATGGGACTGTAAGAACGTCTATTTTTTTATATACATCTCTAAGGGAATCCCGCGCTCTTAAGTTATAAATGGCCCGAACAGCTCTCTTTTGAAGAATAAAAATGGATTCAATGTCCGCGGCCCTACCCCACAGTAAAATGCCATAAGACATAATACTGTGAAAGTAACTGAAGTAAACTAGCCTAGCAGTATTGATATCAGTCATTTGTCTGACTCTCCTTACTGCGTAGGCAGCTGAGCTGAGTCTTCCCGCTAGAGATGATAGATGGGGGTTCCACTGGAGTTTTGAATCTAAAGTTATACCCAGAAATACCGTCGAGTCCGCCACATCTAAAATTTCATTATTTAAACGTAGGTTAAATTTTTGTTTTTTAACATTAGGTAAAGCAAACTCAACGCATTTGGTTTTTTTAGCATTAAGAACTAAGTTATTTACCGTAAACCATTGAAGAACCTGCGATAATGTACTGTTTACATCGTCATCATTATGTTTATTTCTGTTTACTTTAAATATAAGAGATGTATCATCAGCAAAAAGTACAATATCACACAAGTTCTTCACATAGTATGGCAGATCATTAATATAAACCAAAAATAAAAACGGGCCTAAAATGGATCCCTGTGGAACGCCCATTTGTAGCAAAGATCCAGAAGATTTTACACCATTAATAGTAATCCTCTGGACTCTTTGATTTAGGTATGAGGCAATTAGATCCAGAGAAACACCACATATACCGTAACAATTAAGTTTTTTTAAAAGTGTTTCATGTTGAACACAATCAAAGGCCTTGGACAAATCGCAAAATACACCAATCGCATTTTGTGATTTCTCCCATGCTTCATAAATATGCTTAAGAAGAGCAACTCCGGCATCTGTTGTTGACCTACCCCTAGTAAAACCATACTGCTCACTATGAAATAGTTTATTTTCATTAAAATATTCTAAAAGTTGGTTTAAAATAATCTTTTCAAAAACTTTACTCAGTGATGGTAATATAGAGATTGGTCTATAGTTACCGGGATCTTTCCTGTTTCCATTTTTAAATAGAGGTATTATTTTACTGTGCTTCATTAAGTCCGGAAACTTTCCTCTATCGACACATTTATTAAAAATATCAGCTAGATGTGGGGCAATATTATTGATTATTTTATTTAATATTTTTACTGAGATGTCCCATAAATCACCAGTTTTTTTTATATTAAGTGTCCTGAAATTCTTAATAATATCAAATGAAGTAATATGTTTAAACTCAAAGTAATTAGCATAGCCTGGGAGTTTATTTTTAAGCAGAGAAATAGCATCTAAGGGCGATGATTTTAATGCAGATGTTACTTTGATAGGTATATCAGTAAAGAATTTTTCAAACGTGCTTGCCACTTCTTCTTCCGAATTAATTAATATATTATCAACATTTAATTTAGTTGGTTCGTTTTCTATTTTAGATCTTCCAGTTATGCTATTAATAATATCCCAGGTAGCCTTTATTTTATCGTCTGAGTTAAGTATTTTGTTTCTAATATAAATTGCCTTTGCCTGGATGCAAACACTTTTAAAGATCTTAGAATAACACCTAACGCGTTCTAAAAATACTGGATCCCGATTATATTGCCTCATACCATATAATTCATATAATTTATCTCTACTTCTAAATATACCTATGGTAGCCCAGTCACTAAATTTCAGTTTTAAATTTTTACTAAAAGTTTTTATTTTAAATGTGTTATTAAATTCATTTAAAATCATAGTAAATAAATTATTATATAGCGTATCTGGGTCCTTATAAATCAAACACAAACTAGAAATTTTTTGTACTACCTTATCCTTAAACAAGTTAATTTTATTATTCGACTTTGGTCTACATGAAATCTTATTTGAATTTTTAATTTCTTGGTCTACTAACGTGAATTTCTGTCCGTAATGATCCGAAGTTAGGTTTTTCATTATTATAGTTTCAAACACTTCACAGTCACAAAACACATTGTCTATACACGTTGCAAAATTATCACCAACATGAGTCGGCTCAGAGAATAAGTTTAATAAATTATATGATTTAAATAAATTTAACAGCCGACGACTTAAAGTTGTGTCTATCAATATATCTATATTAAAGTCTCCACACAAGATTATAGATAAGATAATCCCAGCTGACGGTCACGAGTAATCATAATATATATTCCTTATGCAGCATACGAATGTTCACTCGAGAGGAACATAAACGTACATACGCCGAGACGTTAGTTGATTGAGAAGTAACTGTTTGTAGTGCTGTGCAGTTATCAAGAAATTTGACAAGAGTTATAAAGTCGTTATACAAACGGCTGTACATGAGGCAAATTTTGATCTATTTTTAACTTTCGGTCGGTAAAAAAAGATTTGAAGCATATTTATTGGGGGGGGAGGTCATATACTACACATTGCTATGTAGGGGTATGAAAATTTAAAAAATTGGTCACGTAATATGGATACGTCCCCTTAGGTGTAACATTGTAACCTATCGTTTAATTGAAATTATGATAATCGCCAAAATCTTTTAAAAGAAGAAAACTCAAAACATTTTTGAAAAAAACTAATATATAAACTAAACTATATAACATTTAAACTAACACTATTAATATATTAAAGACTCACGTGATAATTATTTACACTTCACTAACTTACATATCTTACTAGATATCTCAATATTAATTACTAGGGGCCCGTCCCGGCTTCGCACGGGTGGATAATTTTTTTTTAACATTTTGGCTCCCGCATTCTGTCGCTCCTCTATCGCCGCGTTACTCGCTGCGCTGCGAGGCACTCCACACCGCGCCGGCGCGGCGGCCCGTCTGGGATTATTTTTTATTTATCTTGATATTTTTATTTCGTAATATCTTTTGACTGGAATGTCCGATTTCAATAATTCAAAAAGTAATTAACAGGTATTGAAACAGTCTTCATTACGAAATAATTTATTTGGATAACAATTAATACAAAGTTATGGATCTGATTTTGATAGGCATTTTTATCAACTTTTAAAATGTAAAAAAGTAGTTATAGTGACTTAACTACAATAGTTGGACATATGGTTTCGCGGAGTTTTTTGTAGATATTGATACGTTCTATAATATTGTAAAACATTATTTTGTTCTATCATCAATACTTTTCGCAGCGCATGCGATGAAAGATATTTTATGGCTAATTTTTTTGCACCTTGTGTTGGTTTTAGTGAGAATTTCTGGGGATCTCTAATTTTTTCTTGTAATAAATATAGCCTATGTTACTCAGGGATAATGTAGCTTTCTAATGGTGAAAGAATTTTTGAAATCGGTCCAGTAGTTTTTATGTTTATTCGTTACATACAAAAATACAAAAATCCAAAAATACAAATCTTTCCTCTTTATAATATTATAGTATAGTACAGAGTATAGATATAGATATCAAAACCCACGTATCGTAATATAGGTAAGAGTTTTTTTTTTAAATAAACCAATAATAATTGCGTCATTATTTTTGAAATCAATAATTTTATATTTGAATTTCTTATGAACCGAAAAATTAGTTATTAGTACCTACATTATAAATTACAATATCAGATCTATCTATATTCATTTTATTACCTGTTCGATGTAGTTAAACTTTCTTGCTTGATATTTGGCAATATTATACATAAACTTTAAAACAAAATGAATGAATTCCTATTCCAAAATGATAATTTGGGAGCATTTGTACCCCGTCTTCGAGTCAATGTAATTTCCTCCTTACAAATTCTTTGTTCCACTAATGGAATGAACTGCAACTCCTAACAATTCTATTTAAATTAAAGCTTAACTCTTCAAATACGTTTAATTTAAATAGAAATGCTCTAAACCCTATTTGGAATGGGTAAATGCAAAGGATAAAGACCTGGAGCTTTGGTATATTTTCAGACAATTTTTATAAATGAACTTTTACTCAATTTTACCTAAATAGTACTTATTCATCATCTTGTATTTATCTTTGTATGGATTATATCTGACTATCTTATTACTTAACTAGCGGCCTGACATGATTATAATCGAAATTCGTAATCCCTAATTCCCACCCAATAATAGTGTTTTCAAACATTGAAAATAGAAATAGAGAAATACAAAAAGAGGAAGAGAGAAATAGAGAGACCAAGTAAAGATAAAAATATAAGAGAGCAAGATTGTATTGTAAGTATGACTAGCTCTATACAAGTCAGCCCAGCTCCTTCCAGAAACGCAGAAGTTTCCTGGGACATCATAGGCTTCTTGGAGCGATATGATATGTCCTTGAAGATTGGTGCACGTTGTAAGGAAATGCCCATGCATCCTACAGATAAACTATCAGTCAAGCCTATGGTAAATAAATGTTTGTTAAGTGGGCAGTGTACCGACATTACTCCCATCATTAGACGAAGATCAATGCGATTTAGACTCAATAATTTTCAGATAGTCGGAAGACAGAGCAGGAAGAGCGTGTTTCTCTCGCAATGTGCGTGTCTAGGGTGTACTGACGCAAGCATGAGCGATAGGTACTGAAGGAGAGAGGAACGTGTGGTTCTGCTACAGTTATCATTGATCCTCGCCTCGCTAGCTCAATTTTAATTGACTTCCTCCAGAGTTAATCCATAAAATCTACACCTCGCCATTTAAAGCAAAAACAAAAAAAAATATTTTATTAATAATGATGATTTGATGTATTTGCCTGGTCTCGGACTTAAAGTTTAAAAAAAAAATAAGTATGTATATTGCATAGTTATAGTTATATTAATTTTATTTTTTTACTTTTGTGATAGATTTCATTTTTAATGTTACCTATTGTTTTTTTATTTTATTTTATATTAACAACGTTTTTGTAACTACAGACTAAATATTAGCATTGTTTTCAAACCTTTGTGGTTTTTTTGTAAATGCTAATAGATCAACTTTGTAATTATCTGTGTTATTTTAATAGTCATAAATTTAAAAAAAAGGAGTGGGCTTCCGTCTTGCACTAAATTATCGTATACATTTGTGTCTATAATTAATATTATTATACGAAAAGCATACCTAATAACCGCAGGTTAGTAATGTAAGCCGTAAGATTTTTGCCTCAATTGGTTATCTAAAGAGGTGGAAAAATCTTTTGCCAATTAGTACCAAAATTTCTATTGCCCAGTCACTTCTCATTCCAATCCTTGACTATGCCGACACATGTTACACAGATTTATCTCAAGCACTTGTTGATAAGTTGGAGCGACTGCAAAATATGTGTATTCGCTTTGTTTATGGTCTTAAAAAATTTGATCATATAACACAGTATCGCTCCCAACTACAATGGCTTACAATACGATATCGTCGAAATCTCCATACTGTTTCACTTCTTTACACGATATTATACAATCCTCTAACTCCTAATTACCTGAAAGAGCGTTTTACATACCTTGGATCCGATACACTTCTACATTTCAGACTTCGTTCCCAAGACGACAACAAATTGAAGTTTCCCACTTGTTTCTCTCAGAATTATAAAGAATCTTTTACTTTTAAATCAGTACAGTTGTGGAATGAACTTCCTAGGGAAGTTCGTGAGGCACCATCGCTATCTGTATTCAAGGCACTCGTCAAAAAACACTATTTGTCCTTACAAAATGTATAGTATAGTTTATATATATATATATATATATATATGTATATGTGTATTTATAATATGTATTTATGTAATTTGTACAATTTATGTATGTAGTGTAATAAAAGTTATTATTATTTATATGTTATTATTTATACACATATTATTTGTACAAAAAACTTATATTAATGGTTATATAAGTTAATACTGGTTTAAAACTGTTTTGCGCACCACCTATATTTTTGTTCGCTAAGGTTTCGTACGACCAGCAGGTTGCCTGGAAGAAATCACTTTAAGTGATAAGGCCGCCTTTGCATGCTATAGATTAAATTACTGTTTGTAATTATTCTCGTCATTGTGTTTCAATGTGTGCAATAAAGTATTTTATTATTATGATTATTAACTTGTTTAGAAATACCCCTTAGAAACAACTATGCCCTTAACCGCAAAGTCACCACAGTTTAGCTCAATTTCTGAATTCTCCTTAGTCAAAATAATTATTTCCGCATACTGTCAGTTACAACATTAACGTAGATTTATGTGAGTTTGTTACGGCCGATTCTTGTTATTCAACATCTTGCTAACCCTAATAAATTAAGGTTACTCTTAAACTAAAGCGAGTACGATTCTACAAAGCATTTTCTGTGAGGATTTTGGCAGTTACAGTAATATTATCGACAAAACTCGATTCTGCGGATTTGCTTCATTTTCTTTTACTACGAGGAAAATACCGACTACTATAAAACAAAATTAACATTTTAATCTGATGTATGCATAGGATGTATGTGATAAGTCTATTTCTTTCCATGATAATATTGAATCATTCCTGATAATATTGAATTCTTTTCATGATAGCAACTCAGAACGTCTCAAAATATTACAACTCTGAACGCCTACAAAAATCACAAATATGTAATAATATATGTCTATAAGTTAGAATTAAATTACTTTTTCGTATTTTTTCGGAGTCATGGAAAGCATAGTCCTCTGGATGTGCGCAAGAAAAGTAATTGTACTTAGGCCTAGTATAAGTTTTCCTCTAAAAACTTGTACGAAGTAAATACCTAATTATGTGTTGTAATCTATCTTTACTCATTTTCAATCAATGCCACACGGACATACTCATAAACTGTGTACGAATAGATTATATTGATTAATTACTAATTTCACTTAGAATTAAATAATAGTCTTGGGCCTAGTCGGTCACCAATGAGAGCGCTCTCTTAGTTCGCAATCCGATGGCGAACTAGTTTGCTCTTTTAGTTCGTTAGAATTTTTTTTATAATTTAGTAAAAATAACAAATAAAGGAAAAAACATCGATATTATCAAAAGTGAAACATCGATGTTAGAAATAACGATGTTTATGATTATGAACAATATATTGATATTTATATCGCCATTTAAACATATAAGTATACATATATTTTTTATTAGAAATAAACCACTATTTTTATTTATTACACATTTATTTTTTTTAGAAAACAAGTAGTCAAGTATGGATGAAACATAAGCATCCCTAGAAGTATATAATTTGATTTCAAAATATATAAGAACTAAATAGAACTAACAGCGAGATCATCGACGGACTAGTTCGTATAGTTCACCTAAAGGAACGCTCTTTTGAACTAGCTCGTTCGCGTACTACCCAAGACTATTAAATAATGAGGACTAAGCCTGCGTTTCGAGCGAGGATGTGTAGCGAGGAATGTGTTTGTTAAGAACCAATGAAAACGCTTCAGCTAGCTAAGAATGTGTCAAATCTCATCTCTGGTAAAAACGAAGCCTAAAGTCAAAAACAATGCAGAAGCTAGAAGCAGAATCTTTCAAAGTCTGTAATTGTTCCGTACATGCTCTTTTTTTAGAATTTAACTTATATAACACTAGCTTTTACCCGCGGCTTCTCTCATATTGAAGCCATTAAATAAGTATCAGAGATCATTACAATAGAAATGGATCGTAAAAAAATTTTTTTTTTCATGAAAAGTATCCTATGTTACTTCTAATACCCTCAAGAATATGTGTACAAAGTTTCATGATGATCAGTTAAGTAGTTTTCGCGTGAAAGCGAAACAAACTTACATTCACATTTATAATATTAGTAGGGATACTGAGAATAATAGTAAAGATTTAATATTTAATAATTAGAAAATAATTGTATTAAAATGATGTGTTTCTAAACGTTAAATTTTTCTATCACTGTCAATAATGACATTTGGCGGATCTCAATATTGTCATTGTCAAAGTATTTCAAAATATTCAAATATCTATACATTTTGAATAAATTATTTGCTCCTAAATATATTCCAAAAATGTGAATTAAGTAGTGACTAAGTTTTACTGTCCTGTAAACAATGAAGCATCAAACTAAATATGCGTATAAATACACACCACTCTCATCTGAAAATGAGTAAGTAATATAAATTATTTACTTGATTGTATTGATTGAAGATGTTTATTTTCATGTAGTAATGGTTTCATGTAGTAATATTTGCGAATATCCAGTGTAATGCCATCACTTTAAATTCTTCCAAGGAAAAAATTCCTTTAATAAAACATAGCAGTGAATAGAATATTAAAATATTAATTTAATTGAACATGAATATACCTAAACCTGTATAAATAATTTACATTTCTAATGAAATCGTCAATTATTTAGAGTTGTAATAAATAAATGACTCAAAAAATATTTTGGATTAAAATCCCTCCCAAGCTTTGTAATTTTTGTCTTAATATGATAATTAAGGTTCAAACAATTATAATATCTCATTAATTTCTTTTTACATATTTAGTTCATTATCATTGATATTTTTATGTTACATATTTTTATTGTTATCTCACCAAAATTGTAATTTTTTAAAACATCTAGTAGTCTATGTGAACCAATGTGCATCAACAATACAAGGGAACATCTCTTATTTCAACAGCTCCTATTACACTTTCATGACCTCAATATGTTGTATGCAAGCAAAATCTATTACAGCAAATGATAAATAAATCAATAAACACATTTATAAATCACATTATTATAACTTAAATAAATAATCTTTAACTTTTTTCTCTATAACGGTTTTTATACTATAATAACAATACACCTATGTTTATTCAAATGTTTTACTAATTAAATATTATTCATTGTTCAATGAAATTGAAATTAATTTGACAATAATTTATAAAAAATTCTATTTAGTACATTTATACTATAGTAATATTCATAAAATGTTTTATAAATGAAAATATAACAATTAAATATATTTTATAAATAGTAGCACCCTACGGTTTCACCCGCTGTAGTAGCACCCTGCGGTTTCACCTGCTATATTTCAGATAATAGTCACTATATCATTATAAATTATAGACTATGTGTTATTCTGATATGTAAGCTATATTATTGTAAAGTTTTATCAAAATCCATTTGGTAGTTTTTGCGTGAAAAAGTAATAAACATTCTTACAAACTTTCGCATTTATAATATTAGAAGGATATAGTATTTCATAATCATTTTATAATTCATTTGTCAGAAAATAATGTAAAAAAATATATGGATTGAATTAACGCCTGTTCAGTTAGATTCTATTAGATTAGTTACTTCAACTATTTAAAACTATACTGAAATAGTAATATTTGGAATTTGAATAAATTGATCCATACTGCTATTAAAACTATTGTAATGATTGAAAGATTTTGAATTATTTTAATTGAAAATAAAAATTGAATAGAATAAAATTGATTGGAAGACGTCAAATATGGTTTACAATTAATTACTTATTTTCAAAATTTGGGATACAGTTATTAGGACTTTTTTTATCCTTACATTTGCTAATTTTATCATAGCTTAAAACAAAGTTGCTTTCTATTGACTGTACACTAATTTCTTTTAAACTACACAATGGATTTTAATGCAGTTTTCACCAATAGACCAAATGATTTATGAAGTAGGTTTATATGTGTAGCAGAGAAACTGTGCAAAGCCAAGGCAGGTCGCTAGTCTATACTAATATTATTAAGAGGAAAGATTTGTATTTATGTATGTAATGAATAAACTTAAAAACCAATTTCAAAAATTCTTTTACCGTTAGAAAGCTACATTATCACCGAGTAACATAGACTATATTTATTACTAGAAAAAATTAGAGATCCTCAGAAATTCTTACTAAAAAACCAACCAAAGGTGTAAAAAAAATTAGTCATAAAATGTCTTTCATATCCATACCTTAGTATTAATCCTTATCCAAATAAATTATTTCGTATTCAAGACTGTTTTAATACCTGTTGATTAATTTTTGAATTATTAAAATCGGACATTCCATTCAAAAGATATTACGAAATTAAAAATATCAATATTCCTTAATCCCTCCAAGTATGTTAAAAATACTTGAGTTAGGAGTTGGCCACAGTAGTTCTATGACTGGGATTTGAACCCACACCCTATCGGTCGTGAATCTAAAGCCTGAACCACTAAGCTAGTGACGCATATGTATCTACTTGTATAAATAGATATTTCATGACGTAGATATTTCTCACTTAAGTGTCAGTAGATACACATCAAACAACTCGTAAATGTATTAGTTCAGCCATAAAGTAATAGTTACGCAAAGGTCAGGCAATATCGGAATAAAGATCGTTACAATTTACAGCGAGAAAGCCTACCTAGTGTATCGCGAAACTATCAACAAAGTGGGGGTAAACCGTATGAGTGGCATTTAGTTTAGTGAGAGGCGCGGGCGTCGAACAACTTGTCGCCGCTTCATAATTATTAGCTACTAAAATATAATAAATCGTAAGGCTATTGTTTGAAACAGTGACCCCGTGCAGTGTTACCATGACTGAAGACAATTCAGTGAGTGAGGATATGAAGCGACAAGCTGCTATGTTTTACAATTCAACGGAAAGGTTTGTTTTGACTAAAATATCCGTTATTCACACTGTTCACATTATTCGGAATTTTATTAACTTTTATTGACAGGATGTTGAAGGTTTAAATAAAACTTGTTTTAGTATTTTTAAAACCAAATATTTCCAATAATCGTACTCATAAAGTAAGAATAAATTAATTTTAATTCTACATAAAAATTACTTGAGAATTTTTTACCGTTTCTTTATTTAGAATTGATTAAACATACCCATTAAAAATGTCTGTTTTTATATTCTTTACCATACCTACGTATCTTCGTGATCATGGAAAAAAACTTAATATACTAAAAAAAAAAAAAAAAAACATTGAATTTGATGCATTGTTATGTGTTGGTATGTGAAAGTATGACCATAGAGGTATTTGTACTGTTTGATAAACAAGGAACCCGTTACAAGGCCTTCGTCTTTTCATACTACTATTCATTATAACCACAACATTTATATACAAATAGACATACCTATGCGTCAAATGCCAATTCAACTTAAATTGTTGACCTTTAAAAATTGCGATATTACTCTATTGTATTTCTTGGAAAAATACTGCATCTTGATCGAAAACAGCGAAATACCTATCAAAAAATAACAATTTACATATAAGATTAAGAAATAGTTTATATTTTATATGATACAGCGATCCTCAAAGTGGTTTATGTCGACCCTCAGAAATTTTCGACGTGTTGCAGGGAGACGTGAGTGAAAAACAAATAATTGGGGGTCAACTTATGCAAAGATTTTACGTAGTTTTGATTCTTTATATTTTTGCACTTCTTGTCTTCGCAGTGGTCACTCTTTGGGAATTTTGAGAATCTCCGATATATCTAATGCCTGATATTGTTGGTTTATACGAAATGTAAAAACCTAGAAAAGCCAATGAAATAATGATATAATTGAAACCGTGCTCAGAAATAGTATCAGAAAATTACAACGCATGTTATTCCCCAGCAGTCAGCACCATTATCGGTTTATTTCAGTAATTTATAGTTTATTTTATTATTTAAAAAAGCATTAATAATTTATACAGGAAGTAATGATAACTTGTCAGACCTTGACTAATCATTAATTTGAAATTTTAATTTTTATTCTGTCTTGTAATCCACTGCAATCTTTCTCATATAATGAAGATTATTTAAATATTATATCATCGTCTTTTATGAGCGTAGTTGAATTAAGTTTTTCGTGATACAGGTTTTAGATACTTGTAAAACCTGTTAGTAATTTTACAGCTAGCTATAATGTAGATAGCTAGACGAATCCTTGCTTCAGTTTGGAGGTAATTACATCTCATGTGTGAACAAAGTCTTGCATATTTCTAAAATAACTTTAGTTGTTGTGTTAAAGAAAGATTACATCATCCATTCATCATAATTGACCCATAGACGTTCTACTTTTACTTTCATATAAATCTATAAAAATTATGAGAAGGGAGGAGAAGAGTGGACTATTAGGTAAACACAACGTAAATACTGCTACTGCTATTTATCTATATATAAATAATCAAACATTATGATCTCTTACAATTACGAGAGAAACCTAAGGAATTTCTTTAAATAATTACAACATTCACCTCCACTACCCAGGCCCTTCTTTCAAACCTAATAATAGGTCAATCTGAGCCTAACTTACGCGCCGACATAATATGGAAGCAATATAATATATTTAGGTTTAAAAAAATGTGTTACATAAAAGCGAAAAACATTTAAGTGGTGTACCAAAAATAGTTTGGGGATCTCTGCTCTAAAATAAATAGATTAAAAAATATTATATTTTGAACGGTTATAACTAGTAGTGTATAAAGAAAATTATTTTCCGAGCAATCAATTTATAAGCCTCCCACAGAAGCCCCTATCATTTGGTCTTCAATTATTGCGGACAATTACTTTTCCATCAGCCTGCTAATGGCTTTAGTGACACAGGGAGGATTCGCTAGTGGAAAGATTTATTTGGCTTTAAAACTCGCTTTAAAATAAATAATTCAGAATTACTCGATTTAACTACTTATGATAACAAAATATATTAGCCTAAAATAAACTATTCCTTCCAAGTCTAACAATGAAATTCATAGTCCGTGCTTCAACTTTACTTAGCAAAGCACAGCGGAAAGTGCTAGTGGAAGTAAAGTTAGGGCTAGTTTCATTCACGCATAATATCATTACTTTACGTTAATAAAATGAGTACAATTTATGTTTAATTTTTATTTAATACTAAAAATACATATATAAGAAACATATATAGCATAAAGTTTACATAACAAATGCAAATTATTAATAATTTTTGAAAAAAATTATAACTAATTATTATTGACGTATAACGTAAAACATAGAACGGAACGAATATATTATGAAATCAGTGGTATGAAGCGTTCGTCTTTAGTCCGTTATACGTACGACGTAAAACATAGAACGGAACGAATATATTATGAAATCAGTGGTATGAAGCGTTCGTCTTTAGTCCGTTAAACAAGCGAGGGCCGAGGTGAAAGGCAGGAGCATCAGAAATCAGTAAACTTTGCAAATTGGTCGATATAAAAAATAATAACACGCAAAACAATTCAGATCTCCAGAGTACAGTACCAACTGCCAACTGTCAAGTGTCAAATTCACTGAAGACTTCAAACGTCATAACTCGAACATATTTAAAAGTCTTGCTGTTGTATGAATATACGTTCGTTTTGAGGGATTATATTTTTTATACTCATTACATACCAAAGTCTATTTTGGTTAGAAAATCGCCGAAATCGGCTACTTTGTCTACACTTAGCAAAGTGTGGTTTTTCAAAGTAAACTTAGCATTTGATGGGACTATGAATCTCATTTTTAGCTGAAAGTCGAACTTTGAATCAAAGTAAAGTCAAAGTACGATCTATGAATCTCAGCCTAAGTCTTCTCAGTAAAGTCGTTCATTTGATATAATTATTAGCAGAGTATTTTACCCCCGACGCTACAACGACGGGCTATTATAAGTTTAACGTGTGTATCTGTATGACTGTCTGTGGCATCGTAGCGCCCAAGATAATGGACCGATTCTGATGAAGTTTTATTTGATTGAAAGGTAATTTAATGGAGATGGTTCTTAGCTATAAATTGTGAATATCTGTTCGGCTGTTTAAAGACTATCAGCTCATTTCTAACTCGAGAGTTGCGTGACAATCTTAATATATTGACAATTACAGCAATCTTGTTACCATGGTAACACACTGACCTTGCATAGACTGTGTAGAGATAAACGGTATTTCTCGATATCTTTCTTTCGATATCAAGTATTTAATAGAATCGAATAGCTTTTTAAAGTCCCTAACAGTATATATTTTATCCATTATTTGTTTTTGTTGTTGCATTTTTATGAATATTTGTTAAGTCCATATTGACAGCTGTTTTTATAATTTGTTTTCAACACTACAAAAAATTCGACTTATCGATTCTTCTAAATCGATGTCATGTGGGTATCGGTACTTGGCGACTGTATTAAATTAGAGTTTTAGTTGGGGGTAATAGTTGCAAATAATATACAGCGGTGATTGTTTAATAAATAAAAAAAAATGCTTTGTCGTAAGAAACAGAAAATATTTTAATGTTTTACATTAAAAGAATTTACTGCAAAAAAAATAATGTAAGTATGACTTAAAAGTATTAGGCGCTAATTTATTTTCTAGATGAATGCCAAGCTAAGTGTCTAACTTGGGCTTACTTAAAATAATACCGTAATAAACTATCGCTACTTTTACAGGCTTTAATTTATCAAGGGTATAGTATTGCTAATATCTTTCAACTGAATTTTAAACCAGCTATTAACAAGCGATTGAGACGAGATTTCCATACTCGCTTTAAAATCTAAAAACATCTAATGAGACTTCAAACTATTTTTTTTACAGATTGCCATGAAAATATGAATATTTATATATTCCGTATATACTGATACCCGATATCATCCAAAGTGGCTGGTTATTTAATATTTATAATAGCTATAATAGTTACCTATAACTATGTCCTTAAACAGATTCTTTTTTGAATAACGTAGGTCCGGCAATTCCATTATGGCGGAACTGCATAAATATTTTTAACGAACCCTTATGATATGGGTATCGAACTAAAGTGCTTTCTGAGTAGACCTAAACCTTTCTAGACGCTTTACAGGCTATACTAGTTAATATAACTCTAAAAATAATGAAAAAGAGAGCCCAATTGAAAATACTAAGAGGGGGATGATATTGGGTGTCCTATTCAGTAAACGCAACGTGAATACTGCTACTGAATAACTAAAAATTACGACAAGAACCTGTAGTAGCAGTGCCTTGGACTTGTCACCAAGGTGTGTAGGTTTAAAGGATCCTTTCTTTCATTCAATTGAAACACTCACCTCCAGTGCCCAGGTTCACTGTTTAAACCTAAACCTAACTTACGCGCTGACATATATATTTAATAAGTAACTTGATTATGTATATTATGCCGTCACGTCCGTACAAAAGTTTTGTGTGATCCATAAAAGTGTGTCACCCTAACCCGCCATGATTGCTGACCTAATTTCTCTCGTATTGTAGTTATGGAACGGCTGAGTTATAGCAGGATTAAACCAGGATAAAAGGGGCCATCGGACCCAAATGTTAAGTAAGTTTTTGCTTCCCAAATAGTGATGCGGTGTCGTGGCAAAAACAAAATTAGACTAGGTTCGAAGGTTTAATTATTCTACGGGGTATTATCTGTTAAATCCCATCTACATATTATTGTATAACTTACATCATAATGTCTATTGCCCATTTCTTTTCTCTTATCCACCATAAGAAAACTATATCTATTTTATTTACTTAAATTTCGTATTTTTAAATTTCTTGCCAACTTCGAGAATTTTTTTATGTATTGACTGAGATGAGTTTTAAATGTTTGAAACCATCTACGGTCGTTTCAGTTTGTCATTAAACCCTCAAAATCAATTTAAAAAAAAGGGTACTCCTATGTGTTTAATAATTTTTATTACGTTATCAATTCCTGACGCTTGCGATCCATGCGAGTTTAAAGAGCTCAAACTCACTCAATCAGAGGCTGTTCAAGTATTACGAAATCATTAAAGGGGGCGGGGTGGTCCTTACTTTGCTTATTTTTGATGACATGTGGGATGGAGGGGTCAAAGTAATATATAAATTGAATATCCCTGCTCAGAATGTGGAGGGAGAAAAATGCATACATCAATGTTTACGTAAGCACGGTTAGGGCTAACCCCTACTTGGCTTTGCATACTTTGCTGACAAAGGAGGCGGGGAGGTTGATAATTGTAAAAAATCTGATTACGTAATATTTGAACTCACTCAAAACCTGCTTGATTTCAGTAACATAATAAGATAACAGACCTGACCCCTAAATTTACCTGATACATTAAGTTCAAAATATAAAAAATAAAATTCCATTTATCATTTTATTGCGTGGAATTTTTACACATTTAGTCCTTTAAAAAAAAAAAAATTTCATTCAATATTATTAAATATCACGAAGGTTAATAAGTCACAAATAATATTTTTCTTATCAAATATATTTTTTTATTGAGATAAGTACGTGTTAACTAACAAAGAGTGAGGTTTATTTTTTCAAAAAAAAATATGGAATATTGTGCGTAATTGTATTTACTGCTTCCTGCAAAATCTTTTGTATTTTACAGTAATAACTTTTTTATTTTATTATTTATCACACCTTTTAAATATGTTTTGCCCTGTTTATTCTTACACAATCGAAACTAAAAAAGAGTACAATATTATATCTTAAAATAAGTCTTTTGTATCGTATGTCTTTGTTATTAATATACATACCTGAACAATTAATTTCCGCAATTCTAAATGCGTTGTCTATATATTGCAATAGTGAAAAATTGTTATTTTTCAATTAAGATTACATTTAAAGCCTTGAATGGAAACTGCAGTTATGCTCTATTAGAAATAATAACTGAATATGGCATTTAGATGTCATTTAGGTTTACTTACGTCAATAGATTCTAAGCGTTTAATATAAGTAGTTTAAGCGCAGTGCATTACATTTTACATAATCTGCAGTATATTAAGGCTGATTATGTTATTGAAAAGCTGTAAGTTATGATAGATATTTACAATATCTTTTTGTAAATCACATGCTCAAAATGTAAAGCTTCAATGTGAATTTTATATTTCTTTCATCTCGATTATGATTTAATTTAAATTCAAGGGTGTAAAGGGCAGACTAAGATTTTACTGACGTGGCTTTGGAAACGAAATGGTATATAACGTTAACTATGCTATTATTTTGTTACAAAAATATGAATATACTTCATACCCATGGTTAAAACATTGCAATATTACATCTTAATATTAAATTTAAAACTAATTATTTAACATGTACCTAACTTTAGTTAACTATGATCATCAATTTTAATGTTTTGAATAATACAAAAGGAAGAAACTAGTATTCTAAAGATCGGCCTAGGTCTACTTTAGATACTAGACTGAACTCGTAAATAACTACAAAATTGATTGTTTTACAAAAACAATAATTTATTACCCGTGAGGGGATGGGTTAGAATACTATTCCCCTCTGCCGCTGGGAGAGCATCTCGTAAGAGCCGAGTAACTGGATCTGTTCCCCGACTGGCTTCAATTGACACTTTCCGGTCGAGCCGCATGTGGGCCAGACATACCACCTCTCTCACCCATCCTATTGATGCTGCGGATCTGGTGGATTGTGGGCTCTTGCTCAGGGTCCGCTGAGACCGCATCATTCTTTTCTTCACTCCGTTGCATACTCGAAGATAGAGTGGTTAGGGCCCACTCTATCATCGGCATCGACAAAACAAGAGGATACCCTCTTGTTTTGTCGATGTTCATGCGATGGTGGCAACTTACCATCAGGTGGACCATCTGCTCGTTTGCACCTTATCTACTATGAAAAAAAAAGTCAAACTGCTTAGTTTTTCATTCGATGCACCATTGATATTAAGTTTGAGTTTGGCCTACATTATTATTTAAAAATTACTTTAAGACTATTTTTAAGTTTTTAAATACTTTATTGTAAAGTTTTCTTGTTTCTTTTGAACAATAAATATTATTATTATTTATGTAAGTTGCGTTATATGAGGTAGTAGAATATTCAATTTCGCACTCGGTTAGTTAGTTAAATTGGAAATCAGTGCATCTATAGTGGGTACTAAACCATTCGAACCGTGCGAGTAATCTAAATGCTCACAACCGATGACGGGCAGCAGCGCTATCGGTGCGAGACGATCCGCCCTACAATTACCAAATCACCTGCCAAACATGTCTGACGTCTGAAAATTTCACATATATATTTATCAAACCAAATAAGGGGGCGTCCATAAATTACGTGAGGTGTTTTTTTTAATTTTCTGTATCTCCATCCCCCCCTGGTGAGATGTCGTGAGATGTCGTGAGATTTTATTCAACCCCCTCCCCCATCCCCCAATCTCACGTGAGATTTTTCTGTGTGAAGAACCAGTGTGGGTTTCTTACGTTGGATTGTTATTGTAAAAAGAAAAAAAAAATGCTTCGTGTTCTTATTTACGACTAGTTAAGACTAGTAATCAATATTGCTGAGAGTTTAATTATTAGTGTAATAAAAATTTAACAATACAATACTTAAATCGTAACTACTGTGATTAAAAAAAATATATATATACTCTAATTCAGTCCATCGAGAATCATGCGCGGTCTCAAGAGAGACTATTGGAACCAACATGTCCATATGATTTTCAGTAAAATCATCTGCTCCTTCAACTTCGTTCTGATCTAGCCACTCTAAGCCGTTGGCGCTTGCGCACAGTAACTCATCAGCTCGTCTTGTGATAATCCGTGAGGGTCGCACTTTGCGGAACATACGCGCTTGCTTAGCTGGTGCAATGTATAATACTGGACCAAAATAGTATAATTTTTTTTTGTTTCAATCAGAAAAAAAATTGCGTGATATTTGCCGAGACCCCCCCTCTCTCCAACGTAAGATTAGATGAGATTTGACTCGACCCTCTTCCCCCCTTAAACATCTCACGTATTTTATAAACGCCCCCTAATAGCACCATTTATTAAAACTAGTTTCAACTACTTAAGTCGATTCTAAATTGCAATGTGTTAGCAACACTGGTTATAAAGTAGTAGTATCGGGTATATCATTTTATATTATTTTGAGTATACCGACGTGGAGACTTTATATAACCTTTAGTGCGATAGTCTCAGTCTTTCTGGTGTTTTCGTGCAGTGAACATGGAAGTTAGTGTTATAGTGTCGTGATTAAGGTTACCCTTCTCGAGGTCCACGTAAGTTTACTTTATTATCTATTATCATTAGCGAGGTCGAGTGGTGGAGGTGAGAGTTAATATATTATGAAAGAGCTCTTTAAGCCTGCTCCTGGGTCTCAAGCCCCAGGCACCGCTCGTCTCAGTCTAAATTGCATGTGTATACGTATTGCTGTACAGTAATGGGTACCACATTTCTCTCTTATACTTAGCAAATGGGGCCCCAATATTGAGAGATTGGCCAATAGACTCAGCTCTGCAGCATACGCGGTAAAGAAAATACCCCAATTAACTAATATAGACACGGCTCGTCTAGTTTATTTTAGCTACTTCCATAGTATAATGTCTTACGGCATTCTACTTTGGGGTAACGCAGCCGACATAAACACGATTTTCGTACTGCAGAAGAGGGCTATTCGCGCAGTCTATGGTCTCGGCCCTAAAATATCTTTAAGAGACAAATTCAAAGAAATTAATATATTGACTGTTGCTTCACAATATATTTTTGAAAATGTTATGTATGTACGTAAAAATATTAATGATTTTATTAAAAATAGTGACTTGCATGACATCAATACTAGGAACAAGCACAAACTTGTTATTCCTACTACTGGATTGAGTAGAATTAGTAATTCTTTTGTTGGGCGATGTGTATGCTTTTACAACAGGATCCCAGAAAACGTTCAAAATTGTTCTATCGGAAAATTTAAAAAGTTAGTTAAAAAACGTTTGTGTGACAAAGGCAACATTAAAGATTTTTTGGAAGATGTCACGCCTTGGGAATGATGCGTTCGCTCCAGGCTTTCTCAATTTATAAATATATTTGTTATAAAAATTGGCGTTTAAAAAAATCAAAGATAAAAAATATCCAAAAGAAACAGTTCCGCTGAGTTTCTTGCGCCCATTCTTCTCAGGTCTGGGTTAGGTCGTTTCCGAAAGGGTGGTAGATTCCGACGTTCAATAAGAGAATGTAAATTCCAACATTGAATAAAAAATTTTGACTTTGACTTTAAGAAAAGCTGGTCGTCGCCTGTATGAAAATTGTACGATATTATATTTGTTTTGTACCTTGTATCGTAATTTTTGCAGCCCTCGCCATTTATCGCACTATATTGCCTAGCAACGAATGAAGAGCATTGGCTTAGATTGCTATTTTAAAGAATATTTACTGGAGACACTTGTAAGTTTGGTTAATACGATAATAATATCATTTCATTTATTATTTTTGATTATCATCTCAGTCCCCATGTAAGTATGCACCACAGATCATAGGTAGTTGTGATCTGTAGAATGCACATCGTTGTGCTCCAGTTTTAGCATTAGAACCGCTTATCAAATAGCATAGATACGGAATAGTAGCGCAGTAGAATTAAATTACACATGAGATGTGTTATTTTTAACCGAATAAAATTTAATTTAAAAATTCTAGCATATTTGTATCAAAATATACATTTAAAGGGGCGTTTAAATATTTTTAGACGAGCCGTCTAATCAACAGTCTACCTATAAGAGAAATTGAAAGATTTCCTATCGTACACTTAAAAACGTAATTGGGTCACAACCTAATTAGGTCGACTGACACCATCATCTTATGGTTACCATCCAAATAATGGTACCACCGAGAATTTAGGTAATTTCGCATTAAAACGTACCGATTCCACGATATTTTCCTTCAGTGCCATGCTACGATTGTTTTTAACGATCATTTTTGTTGTTTGATCACGAATGCTGTATCACGACAATCTTGTTTATT
The DNA here is from genome assembly GCA_905147385.1 of Limenitis camilla. Classification (NCBI taxonomy): domain Eukaryota; kingdom Metazoa; phylum Arthropoda; class Insecta; order Lepidoptera; family Nymphalidae; genus Limenitis; species Limenitis camilla. The sequence goes on along the minus strand of LR990230.1, from coordinate 11,358,472 downwards.
TCCTTGTTCAAATTACTTCGAAATATTTCTGTTTTAACCTCGATGATAAATTAAGGCGCAGTCTATTCCGTTTTGCATATCATTTCGGAAATAGAACGTAATGCAATGATAACGCGTTTTTGAGAACCATTCAAAATGAATTTCAATAACGAAAGTCTGATAAAAACCTATTACTGTATAGCAGTAACTCTAAACATATATTTTAGTAATTTAGACAGGAAACAAGAAATGCCTTTTTTTTAACCCGGCAGGAATCTGCTCGAAAGATACCATTCCAAGCGGGAAGGACTCGAGATGGTTATCCGGGGTTGGGATCTGCTAAACCTCCGGGATGATTCTCTTCACTGCTAAAAAGGACGAGGTCAAGGAATAGTGAATTGCTCCGCAACCTCGTCAGCGGTTGTCCACATCTGGATCCTCCTCTCCTTGGGGATATAAATATCCTTGGCATACTGTCACCCCCAAAACATGGAAGGCGAACACCACAACTGGACCTCTTTACATGGGTGACAGATACCCTGTCTTCCACCCATGGGTCCACTCCATATAGTCACCGCTCTTACGGCAGCAGTTATGCCAAGTAAGCCCGACGCCGTGACCGTCTCTGTCTGTAGCTTGCTCCCTCTCTCTCTCTCTCCGACTCCTCCTTTGCCATCAGCATAATCGTAATCTAATGCTTGGTAAATATAGTCTATTTTTATGTCTCCTTTCCCTAATAACTTGGCCACGCGTAGGAAAGATATCGGGATTCTTTTTCACAAAATGAAAAATAAAATGTCTTCTCTTTTATATATAAACAAGGTAAGGGGAGCACATTAAGTGAGCGAAACAATGGTTTACAAGAATCTAAATAATGTGCCCTACATATAATTCGTATACATTTTTTTTGAGCTTTAAACACTCTGTCTAGGTTAACGGAATTACCCTTTTACATTATCAGACCATAGGTTAGCACTGACGAGACATATCCGTGATAAGCAAACAATGTACAAAAACAAATATCGATGCCGATTCGATTATTCGATAGTCTTTTACTATTCTCCGACATGCATTAAAGTACTGTTCGTTATAGCAACGTCACTACACATGGAACCAATTACGATTTAATTTTACAAAGTTGATCGGTATATAAATTAAATGCAAGAACTGTCAAGAGCAACAATGAAAATGACAGTTATAATGAAGATTATGATTGCGATAGCAGTAAATGGCATAGGTAAAAGCAATATTACTTTCATTTTCCGCTCAACACGTGTGGAGGGCACTATTGTATTAAATTGTAACTTCGTACTAAACCTTACTGCCATGAACAAAGTCGATATAACGTAAGTAATTATGCATTTTCCGAAATTTAATATATTAAGAGAACAATCTTCTATGTAAAGAATTTGTACAAGTTACATAATAATTATATGTATAGATGTAAATTAAATCAATCGACCTTAAAAGGTTTGAATTCTAAAGTAATGTCACTTCCCATTGAAAATAAAATAGATTGTTGTCTAAGCGATTAAAAAATAAGGAAGTTATCAATTTGACTATTTCCAATACATTAGGGATTGTTTAGTGTTACCACAATAGCTGGTAATCCCAATAATGAATATTTTACATGTATCCTTCTCGATTTATTCTACTCACGTGTTTGTTTGCGCGTGTATGCGAATTGATCTTCAATCCAAAATCCTGTTGCAGATGTCAATGGGCGACGGTAACTGCTATTCGCCATATGGAGCATCAGTACGTTTTATTTTTATATGTTAAACTAGTCGACCCGTCCCGGCTTCGTTGGGGTGTGATTTACCTAATTCCCAAAGACACCGGCCACACAGCTCGACATGCACTTCATCCTTACGTCGATAGATGGCGTACGAACACACATGTTTACTGTGTATTCTTAAATATTTTTTACGCGATAGATGTCCTTCTTAAGCTCTATTTTATCTTAAATATATTGAGATTTTTATTTTTACAAATCATCATCATTGTCACGACCCTTCAATGGCCCACTGCTGAGCCGGGCCCGGGTCTCCTCCTTAGAACGCTGGCCCAGTGCGGGTTGGCAGACTTCACACACCTTTCAGAACTTTTTAGGGAACTCTCAGGAGTGCTGGTTTCTTCACGATGTTTTCCTTCACCGTTAAAGCAAGTGATATTTAATTGCTTAAAACACACAGAACAGAGTCAGAGGTGTGTGCCCAGGATCGAACCTCGGACCTCCTAAGTAAGACTTGAAAACTCAATCACTGGGCCATCACTGCTTGTTTTTTAAAAAAAAAAAACAATTTTATAAATCGTAATCTAAAAAAATGTAATCTAAACAGTAGAATCAAGGCTTATTTTATTTACACCATAAAATAACACAAAAACCATATTGCACATACTTTTTTTAGTTGAATATGGTATTGTGACGTCACATGCCATTTTTTAATCAACAATTTTTCTCTTTTTGATGTCATTAGATACTAATCCCAGTTTATACAGAAATGGCAGTAACCTAATTGTTAGGGAATTGGAGTTATATCCTAGAGAACATGGATCCACTCCTACCATTCCAGTGATTTGTAACTTAAATAGTTGTTTTTTAGTCTAGTATAAACATGGAAAATAACTTAATGCAAATTAACCATTTGAATCTATACACTTCAGTAGACTTAATGTAAACATGTTATGCCTACGAGAACTTCGTCATGTATGTAGAACCTAAGATAACTTAATTTACATAAACACAGTAAATAATTGTAGAATAAAAAATAACATTTCAACATATTCGTCATAATTTTCCTATAATGTGCGAAACATGTTTATTGTTGAGTTGGATAGAATCACGCTTGGACAGTTATCAATCTTCGTTCCGCTCGTTTATTCCCTTGAAATTAAACATAAACAGTAGACGTATTTATAAATATAAGTTTCACGCTTAACTTATTTTTTAACAATAGTTTTATAAAGTTATTGTATTTCTGCATCAGTATTATTAAGCAAATCTTGGATGTCATTTTAACCTGTATAACCTTTAAAATGTGGTCTCAAAAATTTTGTAACGTGTAGCTAGCCGACCCGCGCGACTCCGTCCGTGTGATGCTCCGCTCTTATTGGACGTAGCTTGCTTATAACCTTCCTTGATAAACAGGCTATCTAACATAACAATAATTTTTAGTGCAACCAATCAAACAAACTGTTCAGCTTTATAGATAATCTAACGATTAGTCAGGATCTGTCGAGTTTGGGATCAGAGGATTCATTTTGATGAGTATTTTGAAGATTTTGAAGATCTGATAATGAATCTATATAATTGCTGGAGCTCTTGTAACAAGAGTAGGTTTGTTTCTCTATTAATATTTGAAGATCTTAGCTGCATTTTATAATGGTTAACGAAGCGCGCAAAACAGCATAATATGCTATTATGTTTTTTAAAGTTTCTTATTCTTAGTTCCTAAAACATTTTAAATAACTTAATGGGTCGTTGAGCGCTTAAAATGCATTTCATATGAGAGCGTCATTATCCCTTAAATGAACTCGCTCTTAGAAGATATGAGAAGTGGAAACCTGACTAAGATGTCGTTCGACTTAGACTCATCAAAGACGATGTTGAATTCCCATGAAAGCTAGACTAGTTTGACCGTTGCCTTGCCTGATGTTAAGCAATCCCACGGTCTAGGATGGAACACGCCTTCCTAGAAGATGTCGTTTACTCTTGCTTTGAAGACACCAATACTGTACCTATCAGGAAACACAGGCTGCGGCAGATCGTGGTTCGGTGCGAGTAAAAAACGTGGATTTGAAGCGCTTGGTACGTATTCGGGGAATATCTACCATATACCCATGATGCTTTGGTCGCGATTGCGACGAGAAGGGGAAGGTTGGATTAAATTGTACCATTCCTGGGCACACTCACTTAAATTTATCCGATAAAATACCGATAAGGAGGCAACCTTGTGACGATGTTAGACGCTCTCTAACCACCAAATAGGCTTTATATTAAAGTGTTCATTACTTGGATTGCGTTTTAGATGCAAAAGTTTCATTCGACGTTTGACGAATAACGAATATTCGGCGAGTCTCTTGGCCGAAGCGCCGACAACACTTGGAATTTTTCGCGTGTGACGGGTTTAAACTTGTAACACTAAAGTACTTGTAATGACGATTTGTCGTGGGCGCTTTCATTTGTTGATAGGACAGCAGGTGGTCAGCAAACGCAAAACAATATTCCAACCTAGCAGAATTTCCTAAGATTTATTACAGGAAAAGCGCAAACGTTTGCTCACAACAAATGCTGAAAAAAAAATTTTCATTCATAACTTAGACACCACTAATAGATTTTAAGTATTAATATATTAAGTTATTTATAAAATATTAGTAAGTGATATTGTGCATTCTTTTTTCTCGTGATTGGCTCTTCGGTATTCGGCTGAATAATTAATAAAACTTGTTGAACAGCCGAATATCGAATGTTTGCCGAATATTCGTGGCATCTCTAATATTTCTAATCTAAATATTTATTTAAATTATCAAATGTCTGTTTAGATTTATAATTACATTAACCAAAGCTGCGACTATTAAAATCCCATTTTAAACGTTTCCTTTTTGTGTTAGCTACAAGCAAAAATAGATCTAGATACAAAGTTTATTTCCCTTATAAACTATTCCCCCATAAATCAACAAATATTACGGACGTTGTTTATTTTGATACGGTATGATATGTGATGCTTATTTGCTCAGTGGGCGCACGGTATATTGATGTAGCGATATTGCACTTCATTTACATGCATAGAAAATACAATTTCTGGAATATATGCATTTCTTGACGATGTAGAAAATCAAAGGCTCTACTATCGATTTACTTTATTTGCCCAGGATACGGTATTTCCATAGAAGTTGGTATCTAATCGCTTAAAAAAACATGATTTTACAAATTACACACACAAACACATAATACACAATTACAAAAATAAAAATGTATTTTTTCCGGTATTTTTTAAATATGCTATATTTTTTTAATGTAATAAAATTAGATGACGACCCTGAGTCTAGAATATCGCCATGTTTTACGAGGAAGTATAAAAGTGTTTAAAAATATATCTTGTTATTTAATACTTTATTTATAGCCCGAGTGTTTAGGCCAGCTAGACCTACGTTAAATTATTGTCATATAATAATCAGAAGCCATTGATAAAAATCTCCCAAAGCAATCACTTCTTTTTTTTATGAGGAATCGTAAGTGGCCACCATCGCCCATGGACATCGCAAGGACAAAACAAGAGATACTCTTTAGTTTTGGCGATGCGTGGCATCCTCGAAGATGCCACGCATAAAAAAAAAGGGAGGAGGAGTGAAGAAAAAATGCTGCTGTTTAGCGGACTCCGCTGTCTCCAGAGTCAACTAGAGCCGCATTAATGGGATGGGAAAGGGACAGACCGGAACGCGTCTATGATTCTTGGCGGTCGGATTCGCATGCTGGTGGTCGCAAACCAGTCGGGGAACAGATCCCCTACCACCAGGGGACTGCTAACTAGAAATGCACAGGTATAAAAATGGTCAAGGTAGAATCGTGGTCGCATGCCGATACCGATGCATTTCTAGGTTTCTATCTGATTATTTTCTTGTTTCGTCCTTTTTAGACCACTTTTTTTACGCAGTCGAGTTATAATTTTTTTAAACTTAATTTTTTTTAATAGTTTTCCGTTTCCCGATCGAGATAACTTTTATAATCTCATGTTGTAACGTAATGTTGGTTTTTATCTGTTTAAACGAGTAAATAACTGGAACGACTGGCCGCGCGAACTATACGACGCCATTTTAAACATATATGTTGACTTAAACAATAAAATATATATACATATTTGTAATTTGCTCGTCAAGACCTTTCTTTTGACACCAAACACGTGATAATTATCTCAGTTTAATTTTTTTCGAGGTTAGAATCTGAGGTTTAAATTCCGTCATAAAAAAAATTATAAAATTTTTGTAGCCTATGTCATCACACTCATGAAAATTGGTTCAGTAGTTTAGGCGCTAGGGTGGAACATACAAACATACATTCATACATACATAGACTGCCAAAACCATAACCCTTCCTTTTGCTTCGCCGTAGTCGAGTAATAAAATAGTCCAAGAGCTGTAGAAAATCAAATTTCTATAGAAGCAAAATGTTGAACGTGAATTATAACGAAATAAATATGATAATCAAAATATCAGGTTTTATAAAACATCAGTTGTAGTAGTATAGTAGATTTTATACTTTATGTAGGTCTTCAGGGCTCTCGCTATAAAATGATATAGAGTCTGTAATATAATATTTTGTTACCTTACACTATAAAAGCAACTGAGAAAAGAAGTGAAAATTAGGTCATTTTGTCCAACGCACTGATTGGAACAAGAATTTCGAAATTCACTGCTGTAAGCCTTATATGTATTACATAGAGTTTAAGATGGTTTGTAGGGTTTTTATTAATTTAATTATACATACTCATGGATATTTGCTACGCTCTCATAACTTTTAAATGGTGACATAGGTATAATTTTTAACGGATGCCAATTATATTTAATTATTGGTTTGTAGTCACATTGATAACAATTTGTCTGTTAACAATGTATCGCCTGTTGTAATTTATGTAATCGTATGTTAAAACACCAAACATATATAATAATTAACCTAACTATAATTTTTGTTTTAGCTTTAGTTCAACTATAACTTTTTTGTTCTGCCAATCTTATATATTTATATATTTTTTAAATCTCAAAAACTATGTGTAAAAATTATTAGTTACTTTTAATTGGACCTACTCTTTAATATATTTAAGCTTAGAACCTTCTGTCAATTTTAAATTGCTATGTATATGTCGGAGGTGTGAGTTAGGTTTAGGTTAGCCTTGTGTTAGGTTAAGTTTATGTTAGTCTAACTAGGTTAGGTAGGCTTAGGTTTAGACAGTGAAACAAAGCTGTGGAAGCGCGTGTCGTAATTACATAAAGAAGCTCCTTAAGCCTACACCTTGGTCACAAGTCCAAGGCACTGCTTAGGTTCCTGTCAGAATAGCAAGAGATTGTAACGTTTAGTTATATCCTGACAGTTTTGCGCCCGTAGCTTATATTATAGGCCATCCTTTGTGCACATACGACGCTTATAAAAGATTGTGTATCCCTTATATCCTTTTAAGTATCCGACATATACATAAAACTGTAAAATATTCTTATTTTATTAGCTTTTAATACAATCTGTGTAATTTTCGACACTATTGGTCGTCTTTAATTGTAATTGTTTGTAATGCAAAATGTCATACTGTTTGTTGCCAAAATAAATAAATAAGTAATATGATGATTAAGATTTTTTTAAATTAGACATTGTACGAGAATCGATGCGTGTGATTAACCCTTTTTGAGGTCCACTCCATCCTCTCTCATTCTCGGATATCGCGAATATCAAGAAACTTAGTTAAAGAAACCAGTAGTTTAAAACTACTTAAACTCACAAACTTTAATGCCCGGCACACAGTACACAGTAGATAAAGGCAATGTTTGCTCTTACTCTTAATTAAATAGTTTCTGTTATCAGCTGACTACATTCCTCTTTGTTCAGACATTAATAAGACCGACTTATAAAATTATTCGGATACGATAAAGTCCAATGATTTAATATTTTGTTTGTCGCAACACTTGAACCCTGACCAGTCAGACCTACAATAATGTATAAAATCCAGAATACATTACGCTCTGCCGCTGGGAGAGCATCTCGTAAGACCCGAGTTACCTAGCAATCCCCTGGTGGTAGGGGATCTGTTCCCCGACTGGTTTGCGACCACCAGCATGCGAATCCGACCGCCAAGAATCATATTAAAAGCTAATAAAATAAGAATATTTTACAGTTTTATGTATATGTCGGATACTTAAAAGGATATAAGGGATACACAATCTTTTATAAGCGTCGTATGTGCACAAAGGATGGCCTATAATATAAGCTACGGGCGCAAAACTGTCAGGATATAACTAAACGTTACAATCTCTTGCTATTCTGACAGGAACCTAAGCAGTGCCTTGGACTTGTGACCAAGGTGTAGGCTTAAGGAGCTTCTTTATGTAATTACGACACGCGCTTCCACAGCTTTGTTTCACTGTCTAAACCTAAGCCTACCTAACCTAGTTAGACTAACATAAACTTAACCTAACACAAGGCTAACCTAAACCTAACTCACACCTCCGACATATACATAGCAATTTAAAATTGACAGAAGGTTCTAAGCTTAAATATATTAAAGAGTAGGTCCAATTAAAAGTAACTAATAATTTTTACACATAGTTTTTGAGATTTAAAAAATATATAAATATATAAGATTGGCAGAACAAAAAAGTTATAGTTGAACTAAAGCTAAAACAAAAATTATAGTTAGGTTAATTATTATATATGTTTGGTGTTTTAACATACGATTACATAAATTACAACAGGCGATACATTGTTAACAGACAAATTGTTATCAATGTGACTACAAACCAATAATTAAATATAATTGGCATCCATTAAAAATTATACCTATGTCACCATTTAAAAGTTATGAGAGCGTAGCAAATATCCATGAGTATGTATAATTAAATTAATAAAAACCCTACAAACCATCTTAAACTCTATGTAATACATATAAGGCTTACAGCAGTGAATTTCGAAATTCTTGTTCCAATCAGTGCGTTGGACAAAATGACCTAATTTTCACTTCTTTTCTCAGTTGCTTTTATAGTGTAAGGTAACAAAATATTATATTACAGACTCTATATCATTTTATAGCGAGAGCCCTGAAGACCTACATAAAGTATAAAATCTACTATACTACTACAACTGATGTTTTATAAAACCTGATATTTTGATTATCATATTTATTTCGTTATAATTCACGTTCAACATTTTGCTTCTATAGAAATTTGAATTTCTACAGCTCTTGGACTATTTTATTACCCGACTACGGCGAAGCAAAAAGGGTTATGGTTTTGGCAGTCTATGTATGTATGAATGTATGTTTGTATGTTCCACCCTAGCGCCTAAACTACTGAACCAATTTTCATGAGTGTGATGACATAGGCTACAAAAATTTTATAATTTTTTTTATGACGGAATTTAAACCTCAGATTCTAACCTCGAAAAAAATTAAACTGAGATAATTATCACGTGTTTGGTGTCAAAAGAAAGGTCTTGACGAGCAAATTACAAATATGTATATATATCTTATTGTTTAAGTCAACATATATTTTTAAAATGGCGTCGTATAGTTCGCGCGGCCTGTCGTTCCAGTTATTTACTCGTTTAAACAAATAAAAACCAACATTACGTTACAACATGAGATTATAAAAGTTATCTCGATCGGGAAACGGAATCTGATTATTGTCTTGTTTTGTCCTTTTTAGATCACTTTTTTACGTAAAAAACACTTTTTTACGTAGTCGGGTTATATGAAAAAAGATAGAATTTTTAGTATTCTACAAACAAACTATTTCATAACAAATTGTCAAAAGTGTTACAAAGGTTTAATAAGCCTTTTACCATTCTTGGTTTTATAGATGAATTCACATCAACTTTGAATAAAACTTTTTGACTTTTAGACCCCTTCGCACCCATTAAGGGGTTACAAGAAACACTTCCGGAGGTTATCCATGTTAATGGAGGACCAAAATCTAAGGTTTTTTTCTTTTTTATCTCATATTTTCTTGACATCCATTTCCAAAATATTAGTTAGAAAGATTTATTATACGACATTTCAGTATTACAGAATTATTCATATTATCTACTTATAAGTCGACCCGCGCGACTTCGTCCATGTTAATCTGCGCTCCTATTGGTCTTAGCGTGAAGGTATATAGCCTATAGCCTTCCTCGATAAATGGGCAATCTAACACTGAAAGAATTTTTCAAATCGGACCAGTAGTTCCTGAGATAAGCGCGTTAAGGCAAACAAACAAACTCTTCAGCTTTATATATATAAGTATTAGATACTGGAAAGATACAGGCAAAAAAAATATATATAATGAACTATAGATAGAAACACAAGCAGAGTGCCTGGGGCTTGAGACTTAGGAGCAAGTTTAAGACGAATTTTTACTATCTATAGACTTGTCCCCTACTGCTAAACTAGTATCAGTGGCGGTGTTAGGCTTACTTCACCTAAAGAGAAAACTATTAGCTTATTTATTTATTCGTAATTATTTTCCTATAAATATGGTGATGTTTATTTAAAGTTTTGGTAATTTTTTTTTCCTTGAAAACCGGAAGTGACGTCACAAAACTGCTTCCGCAAAAACACGCATTTCGTTAAGCGCCGCCACAGTATATATAATGGTAAAGCAATGTTCACTTTATGGTATTAATCGTTAAGCTACTTCTGATCTATCGAGCCAGAGCCTATAAGTTTCCCAGTCTGTATGGATAATATTTGGGAATTACTCGCAACAGTGTTGCTAACATTCAATTCATGACACTACAAGACTTCATAATAAAATCGATTGTCACTTGTTTGATATGCGATAAGTTTTATCGTTTCGTGACGCATTTAATGCAGGCGGTAACGAAACCTTTGATAAATTAGCCAGGTAGACAATTGCAGTGACCACAATTACTAATTTTGAGTACAGATCCAAAATTGAGTCTATTATCGGATTTCTATTATATAAGGTAATCGAGGGCCATACAAATATACAAATTCAAATAGAATGGAAAGCCCAACTTTTAATTGTTAATCTGGTAAATCACTACATAGTATATAACAAAGTCGCTTCCAGCTGTCTGTCTGTTTAAGAAACTGATTTTGATGCGTTTTTTTTAATAGATAGAGTGATTCAAGAGGAAGGTTTATATGTATAATACATCTATACTAATCTATACTAATATTATAAAGAAGTAAGATTTGTATTTTTGTATGTAACGAATAAACATAAAAACTACTGGACCGATTTCAAAAATTCTTTCACCATTAGAAAGCTACATTATCCCTGAGTAACATAGGCTATATTTATTACAAGAAAAAATTAGAGATCCCCAGAAAATCTCACTAAAACCAACCCAAGGTGCAAAAAAATAGCCATAAAATATCTTTCATCGCATGCGCTGCGAAAAGTATTGATGATAGAACAAAAAAATGTTCTACAATATTATAGAACGTATCAATATCTACGAAAAACTCCGCGAGACCATATGTCCAACTATTATAGTTATGTCACTATAACTACTTTTTTATATTTTAAAAGTTGATAAAAATGCCTATCAAAATCAGACCATGTTTTCTATACCTTTGTATTAATCCTTATCCAAATAAATTATTTCATATTCAAGACTGTTTCAATACCTGTAAATTACTTTTTGAATTATTAAAATCGGACCTTCCATTCAAAAGATATTACGAAATTAAAAATATCAATATAAACAAAAAATACACGCCGACGCGACGCGACGGGCCAGTGTAGTTCTATCTCGGTACTCGAAGTGCAGCGAGTGGTAGCGAGTAACGCCGAGGTAGAGGGGCACCGAAATGCGGGAGAGCCAAAATGTTTTAAACTAAATATTCCACCCGTGCGAAGCCGGGATGGGCCCCTATACGTAATATAGTAGAGAAACACTGATAATTTTAGAGATTTCTAATGTGATGTCGTAAATAAACACATTTTTTTGCGCTTACATTGCAAACGCTGGGTGAACCCTACGAGATAGATCAAAATAATGTACTACAGTATTGTACGCCTTAAAATGGTCTACAAAAATGCCTGTGATGGTATATGTCTAATGTCTATCTCTTAGGGATAACCCACAATAACCATTTAATCTTTCACTTTTTAGGAGAAATAATGGCTTATTTACGAAGCGATTTTAAACAATACAGCATTAATCCTTATCCAATTAGGTACCTTCAATACATTATATTCATACCTCTAAATCTATGACATATCAACAGTAATATCTATAAAATAAGAAATAATTTTAAATTCTATTAAGGGCTTACTCTAAGCTTGAAAAATATTTTTGTTTAAGGATAATTTTATTCCAAAAAGTATGTATTTTTATTCCTATGGTATAAACTTTTTTATTCTGGCATATTGGTATAGATTTGGCATTGCATTCATGGTATAGATTTTTAGTTTATGCAGGGTTACCCGACTCAACTGAAATTCATTTTATTGCCGTCAATAAACAAAACGCTTTATTAAGCTGTGGACTTGATAGATTAATTTTCTTCAGTTTCTATACAATCTGTGGAAGTAATTACGTGCTGCGCTTGTACGAGTATTTAGCTTGTAAAACGCTTGGTCATTTTAACCGACTTCAAAAAAAGATGTTTACAATTCATCGGATTTTTTTATTGTATGTTCAGAACTGATTTGGAGAGGTTGTTTTTTGTTTCGTTACCATTTAAATTTTATCAAAATTGGTCGAGCGGTTTTTCACTTCTAAATTATTTTAGTGTATTTATTTTTTGGTGCAGAGTTTTAGTGAGTTTTTTTTAATCAGAGTTTGATCTCGGTTAATTTAACGGTCCCCGCTCTCGCTTCGCATCGGTATCTCACTGTGATTACATATTTCAAAACGTCCCATGCTGCGTCTGCGTGTCTGTTTGCAAAAACTCGACAATTACTAAACGAGTTTTCATGCGGTTCTTAACATAGACTATATAAATGATTCATGATAAAGGTTTAGGTGTAAAATTTGTTAAGTTTTTGTGAAAATTGGTGCAAGACTTTCTCAGTGTAGGAAGTCGTGAAGTTCGGGTTGTTTTAGATATGTCAGAATATGGAGTAGATTTTTATTTGTGAAAGAATTTTGAAAATCATATCACTAGTTTCATTACCTGTAAAAAAAGAAGGTCCAGGAGAATGATAATAAAATAATAAAGCAAATTATGTTTCATTTTAAGATATTCAACGCTTTTTCTAACGTCAGATTATTGGCTATTAGGCCTTGGAATTGGATTGAATAGAAAAAGTATTAGAGGTAAGCCAAAAAGCAGAATATGACAATTGATCTACAGACAGAAGTCTAGAAGCTTCTGATTTAGATGTTGTTGTTAAACCAGATAAAGTAAAAAATATATTGTTTGAAGTTTCTTATTTACCGAAGGCGAAACTTTAACGATACAATCCACCAGGATAAATAAATCCTCCGTAACAAGATGCTCCGTATCTATAAATAATACTCCTTAGGGATAACTAAAAATGTCACTGTAAGTGGAAATTCAGTGTACAATACAGGAATAGGTTAATTTTAATATGGTACTTATTATGTATGTAGGTCATGTTACCTTACGAAGTTAGGATATGATAAGATGCGACGCAGTTTTTATGAATTATATCATGTAAAATATTCAAGCGCTTTTGTATTGTTAAACATATTATTATCACGTAGTAATTTTCATTTTTTCGGGATACAAAGTAGGTTATATTACTGTTGGACTGTCGAGCTATCTGTATTTTTACGTCGATACGTCGATATCGTAGGCTGTTAGCAATGAACTCAACAATTACTGAACGGATGTCTATGCTGTTGTCACCAATAAATTTTTCTTTAAGAAGGGTAAAGTCTTTAATTCGTGATAATATCGCAAAAAGTCAAGCCGCCTGCTAGCTTTAATTGAAAACGCTGCCTAATCCCTTTTTAAACTAATGGGACCATACGATAGAAAAGAATGTAAAAAATAGTGGAGAAAAGTTGCGCATTGTGAGCGTGCTGTGTGCCTGTATTGGCAGTTCCATCCATGACATTTACTATTTTGACGAATAGCAGACGCGCAAGGACTGAAACGTCGCATAAAAGCCAATCGTGTGTGACGTACTGCTCTCGCCCCGCGCTCCTCCCTAAAAAGGCCCTAATGGTGACTTCTGAGCATTCAAGGTCAAACCTATATTTACGTGCCGGTAGTTATATATAATAGGGTGACCTACTCGTGAGAGACCAGGATCAAATGCTAGTGTTTAATAAAATTAGAAAATTTTAAGTATATTTTCTTTTCAGGGAAAGAATCAAAGAAACTCCAACTACTAAGCAAAAACTGTCATGGCGGTTTTGGGAGAAACGTCGGTTGGTGGTGGCCTTGCTGGCTTTCTTCGGGTTCTTCAACGTATATGCTTTACGAGTCAACCTGTCTGTAGCTGTGGTCGCCATGACAGAACCAATGCCGATGGAACTTGAGAACGGAACTATTGTTTACGTAAGTATCGTATCTATACAAATATGAATTGTAGTGTCTGTTTGTCATATTGAAATAACCGCTTTTACTAAGTGCATATGGATGTATACACACACACACACGATACATATACCAACAAGACATTTTTTACAATTTTTGCCGTTTTGACTGTTTGTTCCGACTAATCTCTGAAATGGCTGGACTGATTTTGACGGGACTTTCACTGGCAGATAGCTGATGTAACAAGGAGTAATTTAGGCTATTTGACATCTCGCTACGACTCATAAGAGCGGAGCAACACGCGAATGAAGTCGCGCACAACAACAAAGTATTTACAGTAGTTGTAGATCTAACTTAGTCAGGAAAAGTTAATGGCATTTAAAAATTTAGTCCTGCGACGCTAAGACATTTTTTTAGATTAATTTTTTTTTTATGTAGAAAGATAATTTTTTTCCTAACGTTATAAAATTTACACACGGACACACAAATTCATATGAAATGATTAAAAATAATAATTCACATCATGCTATTTGATATTGAATTTAACGCTGACGGTTTAAGATTTTATTTCATGTGATCTTCCTTAACGTGTTTAAAAGCTATTTAGGGTTACGCCCAAAAAGGTTCAGACAACATTAAACATTTTTAGTTATTTAAATATTGCTGTAGTTTTCTAAGACGATAATATTGTAAATAATCAATTGATCTTTAAACATCTATAACTATTAATATATCTCTATTCGCTTCTTTCTGTGCTTATCCTTTAAATTAGTCTCCTTAAACATATTATAACAAATTTTGATGCGATTTTTATTTATGGAAAGAGCGGTTATACATATGCAATATGTAATTTACAGAAATTTTCTATTACCTGCTGTATTCTATTTAATTCTTCATTATCTTAACACATACTCAGTTTATTGGTGAGTAAAATTCATATATGTCGGCAACTAAAATAAAAAGGATATAGAATATTTCAATAAGCATCGTATATTCACAACGGATGGCCCATCATGAAAGCTACGGGCGCAATACGGTCAGGATAGAATTAATCGTTACTATCTCGCACTATTCTAACAAGATCTATTATGACAGGAACCCAAGCACTGCCTTGGACTTGTGACCAAGGTGTAGGCTTAAGGAGCTCCTTAATTCACTGTCACTGTCACTGTCTAAACCTAAACCTACCTAACCTAGTTAGAATAACTTATAATCCTAACCTAACACAAGGCTAACCTAACTCACACCTCCGACATATATATATTTTTTTTAATAACCATCACAACGTCTCCATTACTCAACTTTGTCGCTTAACATCTAACTAAAATAAGTATTGTTAAACAATGGGTTATAGTATACACGCAGGCTAACCGTATCACGACTTGATTAGAGTATTACTTCTGAAGGTTATACTTTAGACCCAGATATCCAGAATTACTGCTTAATTAATCAGGATGTAATAATCATAATTTCTGTCATGGCATTGTATTTAATTAGCTATCCCCTACTTCTCCGATTAATGTTTAGCAGTTGTCCAACTAACTACACAAATCCATTCTACCTTTTGTAATATTGCAATTATCAACCCCCCGCCAACACATTGACGCATGCATTTTCTTCCTGCTCAGAATGAGAATTCACGTTTCTATGTGCGTGTTTACTTTTATCGCTGACGCAATCACCATGCATCCCGTCATCAAAAACCCCCCTTTAATGCTAGCGTATTACTTGAACGGCCAAAAAAAAAGAAAATGTACGAAACCCTTATTACAAATTTTCCTCTACTTTGCCAACATTTTTAAATCTTTAACATATTTATCTTCGATAGCGTTCAGCAAAGCCTTAATATCTTCTATATAAAGTTCAAAATTACACACTAATCTATAATGGAATTTTTATGGAATTTTCGTATAAGTTGCCATTTTGGGGGTCGTAAATTGGTCCGACAATCTTACGCATGTGGTTTTTTACAAGGTTCTTTATCGGGACATGCCGCATTAATTTTCATTTATTACAACCTATATAAAACGTTATCATCGTTTCTCAAAATTTTATGTCCCGGTTTTTGGTTTAGATGCTAATATGCCTTATATTAAACCTTTATGGTGAAGGTCAAGGTTGTTTTAAGGGTGATAAACCACGGTTTAAATGAGTTTTATACTTACTTTCCGCTAAGTCCAATTTAGTTCTACATTCGGTGAATGTACAAAATAGTTTTTAAGTTATATATACAGATTCAAAAACTTATTTGATTTCTTAAAATCACATAACAAAATAAATATATGTACAATAGGCTGCCTTATCGCTCAGAGCGATCTCTTCCAGGCAAACCTTGCGGTGGAGGAGTCGATTATTAAAAAAAAGATAGACGCATTCATTAAAAATAATAAGCAAATCAAACACTTCAACTTAAATATACATTCATAAACAGTTATATATATTTATACATACATAAACATAATATGTATCTACATATATACATTATACATACAAAAAAAATAAATTTTAAATAATTATTTATTTTTTAATTTAAAAATATTGGTCCCGACTGGCTTGCGACCAGCATGCGAATCCGACCGCCAAGTGTCATAGACGCGTTCCGGTCGAACCGCATGTGGGCCAGACTCTCCCATCCCATTAATGCTGCGGGTCTAGTGGATTCTTGCTCAGGGTCCGCTGAACCCGCATCATTTTTTTTCTTCGCTCCCCCTCTATCTCCCTCTATCTTCGGGGATGCAACATATCGACAAAACGAGAGAGTATCTCTTGTTTTGTCGATGTCCATGGGTCATGGTGGCCACTTACCATCAGCTCGTTTGCACCTTATCTATTATAAATAAAAAAAACTTCCTCAAACTATTTACATATAGGAGTTATATAACAAAGAATTCTATAAGTAATACAATTACTTTGTAAAATAATAAAGTTCCATAAAGAATTGCCCTTTGAATCGTTTTTAATCTTTAAAGTAATAGCTTCACGATATAAATAAAGTATATCATTAAATCTGGTTCAGCGGCTTTGAACAGCCTGAAACTTTCAGATTTCTCAAGGGACACATTGGCTTTGTCGTGAATTAAAGATCAAAGTTTGTACTAGATATGATAAAATATGAGTTGCATGTTTTTTCAAAATTTTTGATTCTATTTTGTAATACTTAAACTATTATAACTGATCTTACTAGCGAGTCACAATATTATAAAACAAAGTCTGTCCGTCTGTTCGCGATAAACTCAAAAACTACTTAACGAATTTTCATGCTGTTTTCGTTAATAGATAGAGTGATTCATGAGGAAGGTTTAGGTATATAATTTGTTAAGGATTTATCTTAATTTGTTGACATATGTTGATAAAAACGCAGCCTTATCCCTTCTTGAGATATAACATTGAATGGTGGTACTATCTAAACTTAATACTATAATATTAAACTATATATTTTTTGACAGGTCCCAGAATTCGACTGGTCATCACAAACCAAAGGCCTGGTGTTGAGTTCATTTTTCTATGGTTACCTCATCACTCAGTTGCCAGGTGGTTGGCTTGCAGCTAAAATAGGAGGTAACAGGTTCGTTCCTTTCTATAAAAAACTACATTTTCATAGACTAGCACACTTAGTCTCGAAGTTTTCAATGATTCTACATTAAGCCCTAAGAATGCTGTATCTCCGAATTAAATAACAAATAAATAAAAACAACTACGCAGGGGGGCTTTTAAAAATATGGTTAAACTTACAATTCACCGACTTTTTCTAGTAAGATTTTTCTTTCTTTTTTTTCACGACGTATTTATTGTTTGTGAGAACAATTTTTCACTTTATATAAAATAGCCGTTATTATCACTTCAGAAATACCTTTCAAAATTGGTTCCCTACAAATACGATTAGTGTCATCATCAGACCAATTGAAAATGAAATGGATTTTTAGAATAAAAATTATCAATAACAATCGGGTTACAATACAATTCCCCTCTGCCGCTAGGAGCGCATCTCGTAAGAGCCGAGTAACCCACTATCTCCTTGGTGGTAGAGGATCTGTTCCCCGACTGACTTGCGACCACCAGCATACGAATCCGACCGCCAAGTATCTCTGACGCCTTCCGGCGAAACCACTTGGTTTGGAAAACCTAAAAAATTCAAATTTTCATCACACACGAATGAATTGGTTCATGAACGCACAGAACTGCTCAATATATATACATTTATGTTTTATGCAGATAGTAAATCAAAGTTAATAATAGAGATTAAATTATTTATTTTTAATATTTAATTTTGCAGAATGTTCGCGATAGGCGTTGGTGCAACATCTCTTCTAACGCTTTTCACTCCTCCTTTGGCGCATACAAGCACTGCTTTACTGATTGCAGTACGAGTTATTGAAGGACTTTTTGAGGTCTGTACTTTAAATTAAGACAATATATTGTCTTTGTTAATTTAACTAATAATAAAAAATTTATTTGGATTGGTAGTCAAACAGGAAAACAACAGGAAACTGCTGCATTCGATGCACATCACAACATTATCTATTGTGTAGTTGTCAGGGACGTGCCAAGCATCTTCTGCGCCGTCGTATCAAATACTCAAGGCATTTGGAAACCAAAAAACAAAAAAGGACGTCTGCCCTACCCCGCCTACAATCATGATTTTGCTCCCTCAAATACTGTTTGGCGCCGCTGTCCACAATTACTTTATATAACAATAAATCTGACCTACGCTTGTCGCGCTGCTGTTTAAACCAACTTTATTTTAATCGGATTATATTATATATTAATTTCCGCGTCCCCTGAAACCTTCACGGCGCCTTTTCCTCCCTCCTCTGGCACCATCGTGCGCCGCACAACCTTGCACGTATAGACGGCGCATCCCTGGTTATATATACAGTCCCAGTTGTATATACTAGTTAGCATAACATAAAAAACTCATATTAATCTATTTTATTTAAACACTAGGGGCCCGTCCCGGCTTCGCACGGGTGGATAATTTTTTTTTAACATTTTGGCTCCCGCATTCTGTCGCTCCTCTATCGCCGCGTTACTCGCTGCGCTGCGAGGCACTCCACACCGCGTCCGCGACCCGTCAAGGATTATTTTTTATTTATCTTGATATTTTTATTTCGTAATATCTTTTGACTGAAATGTCCGATTTTAATAATTCAAAAAGTATTTTACAGGTATTGAAACAGTCTTGAATACGAAATAATTTATTTGGATAAGGATTAATATACAGTTATAGAAAACATGGTTTGATTTTGATTGGCATTTTTATCAACTTTTAAAATGTAAAAAAGTAGTTATAGTGACATAACTATAATAGTTGGACATATGGTCTCGCGGAGTTTTTTGTAGATATTGATATGTTCTATAATATTGTAAAACATTTTTTTGTTCTATCATCAATACTTTTCGCAGCGCATGCGATGAAAGATATTTTATGGCTAATTTTTTTGCACCTTGGGTTGGTTTTAGTAAGATTTCCTGAGGATCTCTAATTTTTTCTTTTAATAAATATAGCCTATGTTACTCAGGGATAATGTAGCTTTCTAATGGTGAAAGAATTTTTGAAATCGGTCCAGTAGTTTTTATGTTTATTCGTTACATACAAAAATACAAATCTTACTTCTTTATAATATTAGTATAGATATAGATAACTTATTTATGTGAAGCTCTGGAATTATTATTACAACCCCCAATTATAACCTTTTGATTATATCGGTTAAAACTTAGAAATAATGTAGTATTGAATCTCTTTACAAGTTCACTGTCAAGCGCTATAATACTTGTTTATACTTATATTCAGGCCTAGAAGTTGTCATTCTAGCATTATAATAGCTGAGCTGGTGGTAGCTTCAGACAAATTAACTGACCGACAAATGTTTGACGTTTCAAAAGTACTTTTAAAAAAAGTCTAATTGAAATAAATAATTTTAATTTGATTTTGATTTGAATATATAACATCTGTACACCGGAGGTATAATAATTTTATAAATATCTTTTTGTATATTTATAAAAAGCTACATATTAATATACTCATTTCAAACAACAAATATTATTTTACTTAGACTTCCAACCGAAGATTACCGACTTATTAAATTTTTCCACATTTTTTAATCAAATCTAGACTTGTTATACTATCTATCATAGTGACATCAATTACTTAGATTTTTTGGTTGATTTTTTTCTTTAGTGTGTTATTTTTTCAAAACTTACAAATATCATAATTTGTGTATACTATAAAATTTATTGTTATATAATATTTATTTATTTTATTTTACTATCATAGGGAGTGACATATCCTTGTATCCACGCCGTATGGTCTCGCTGGGCTCCGAGTGAGGAGCGTGCTCGTCTTGCCACCTTTGCTTTCAGTGGGAGTTACGTGGGAACAGTCGTCTCTATGCCTATCTGCTCCCTCTTAGCCCATTACACTGGCTGGCCGGGGATATTTTACGTTTTCGGTAAGTTTAGCAATATAATGTTTATATATTTTCAATTTAATTTTGAAATTGCATTATATATTTTCAATTTAATTTTGAAATTGCATTATATATTTTCAATTTAATTTTGAGCCTAGAGTTTCCGAGTTTATCTCGGAATTTCAAGGTCCCGTGATCCCATATGTTTAGTAAATAAAGTTTACTACTCTGTACAAGATTACTTGAATTATGACAAATCTTGGAATCAAATTGACGTCGATACTCAGCTGAATGATTGTACGTTTGTAAAACAGATGTAAACAATGGCGCTTTGATGCAAGCGACTGTTGAGTTTCTTGCCAGTTCTTCTCATCCGAAAACTGCTTTCCGAACTGGTGGTAGCTTCAGACAAACTGACTGACTGACCTATTTTGACGAGTCAATACTGCTTTGTAAAAAGTCTATTTGAAAAAAACTATTTTGAGTTTGAATGAAATTGCTCTATAACGCAACAAAGAATTATTTAAATTTAAATGCCTGAAAATTCACAAAAATGTGTGTATAAATCGAATAAAGAAACACGTACTTTTTTGGAGCCCATTAACAATAAATTCTATATTGTCAGTACTATCTCTATAACACATCCAAAACATCAACAGTGTGGAATAAAAGAAATTTTATATAAGTCTAAATTTCATGACAGAAGAAATAGCCGAGCTGAGACTTCCCGCCAAAAATGATAAATCAGAGTTCCACTACATTTCTGGAGTTTCCTAAATCCGTTATACAGTTATCATATAAAACAATATATTAAATACAAATTTCTCATGTATTTCAGGAATTTGCGGCTTAGTATGGACAACAATATGGTGGCTCGTAGTCAAAGAGTCACCAGAAAAGGATCCTCATATAACCGCTGCAGAGTTAAAATACATACAGGTACTACAGAAGTTAAATACTCCAAATTAGTTTTTGATAATTTTGCAGACTTTTGTGAACTGTTAAATATTTGAAGCCAGGATTAAGTATTGTAATAAACGATTTCTGTTGATCGTTTCGTAGACATACTTTAGATATTTTTTTATGACAGTAAAGAGGCAAACGAGAAGACGACCCACCTGATGGTAAGTGGCCTTGTCGCCTATGGACATTGGTAACATAAAAGAGTATCTCTTGCTTTGCCGATGCGTTGCCGCCTCGAAGAAGAAGAGAGGACTGCTGTGGTTTCAGTGGACCCTGAGCAAAAAGCCGGTGTTCACTGGAACTGCAGCATTAATGGTATGGGAGAGGGAGGGGGTAGATTTGTCCCATATGCGGATCGATCGGAACGCGTCAGAGACACTTGGCGGTCGGATTCGCATGCGGTGGTCGCAAGCCAGTCAGAGAACAGATCCTCTACCACCAAGGGGTGCTGGGTTTCTCGAAATGATCTCCCAGCGGCCGAGGGGAATTGTATTCTAACCCTCACCTCAAGGTAGATAATATTGTTACAAAAATTAGTGATAATGATATTTGTCAAATTCAGATTGAACTGTCATTGTCTTCCTATCAGTAATGTGTTAAATAATAATTCTTATATTTGCAGGAATCTCGAGGAGCTTTAGCGATGGAAGGGTCGCAGATTCGACACCCGTGGAAAGCTATGTTAACTTCTGGACCCGTGTGGGCGATAGTTATGGCACATTTTAGTGAAAATTGGGGATTTTACACTTTGCTTACATTTTTACCTACATTCATGCAAGGTAAGGAAATTTGCATATTAATTTCGATTACAGAGTAATTTCACTGTTGTTCTACACTGTTTGTAGCTTCTGATGTCACTTTATAAAATAGTGTTGCCATAGTTTAGCGATTTTTTTTAGTGGAGGTTTAGTGCAATAATATAGTTATAATAATTTTAAGAGAGATTATATTTAAGTCTTTTGAAAATAATATTTAATAGATAATTAAAAATAAATATATTCCTGACTGGAATAAGCCCAACTTTGTACTACTTAATTGTTTTATCTTAAGGTGTTTTTTTTTTGTAAAAGTGCTTATTTATTTTGTAATGTGTACAATAAAGAGAAAATATAAATAAATAAATAATTACTATTGAGCTAAAACCTCAAGAGTTAAGTCGTCGTTTAAGTATTTCGACATTAAAAGAAACATTACCACCTGTCAATTTGCTAAGTGACTTGATAATTTGGCTTTACTCAATAAAAATATAAATAAATAGAGAAACAGAGTTGTCAGAGCAAACGGGACTAAATTGAACTTGAATAATATAATGGAGTTTATATTAATTCTATAATCGGCGAAATGTCTATCTTGAATCCACGAACTTAACAGTTATTTACAATTCAACGTTTTCAGATGTATTCAAATTCCAAACATCCCAAACCGGATGGTTGTCCGCGGTTCCCTACTTGGCCATGGCAATAGTATTGCAAGTGTCCGGTCACATGGCAGATTGGTTGTTGAACATGGACGTCATGTCTAGGACTAACATACGGAAACTTTTCAATTGCGGCGCATTTGTTTCACAAGTAAGTTTTTGCTAACAAAACGAACGAATCGTAATTTTTCGACACTTACTCGAAAGGAACCTTGGGTTACTGTCGCCTATACCAGTACGAGGAAAAGACCAATCAAATTCAATAAAAAAAAGGAATGAATCTGGCTTAGATGCGCCGTGCTTTTTCTAACAAATTATTGAGTATATTATAAAAATATTACAAATACCCTTACTATAAATTAAAAAAAGACATTTAGAAATATAACAAAAAAAATAAAGGTTTTGAGTTTAGTCCCTTATCATGGCTCTAGCTCGTAAATTATCATATAGATATCTTTTTTGTTTTTCAGACCATATTTATGGTAGCTGCTGCATACGCTCCATCAGTATCTGGCTGCGTCATCTGTCTCACGATAGCTGTTGGGCTTGGCGGATTCGCTTGGTCAGGATTTAGGTAAACTATTATAGACTTTATTGCTTTATGATAGTACCAATTCTTTTACAAAATTGTATATAGGTGTAATTGAATGTGACGTCACAGTACCCAATATGATATCAACAAGTTATTTATTTTAATTTTTCTATGGTGTATTTTGTGCCTATAATTTTGATACTTTCTCACATTAGATAGATAGATTACAGTCATAATTTTCCAGCATACCCCCTAATTTCCCTTATCCCTTTAACTTTCAGTGTAAATCACTTGGATATTGCTCCACCACACGCGAGCGTGCTGATGGGGCTCTCCAACAGTGTGGCTACGTTACCTGGCATCATCAGCCCTCCTCTTGCCGGCTCCATCGTCACTGATCGAGTGAGTATCCCCAAAACAATACGCAGCTTTTCTTAGATTTCTTCAAAATGTTTCTTTTGATCGTTTAGAAGAAAGACAGCGTTGTAATTTATTTAAAGAGTTAATTTCTTGAAAACAAGGATTAACTTGAAGGGATGTAATGAATGAATGCTAGGAACAGAATTAATAAATTTACATCGACTTGATAAAACTACGAAGCTTGGATTTGTTTAGGGTTTCAAAATATCTGTTTATCTATTTATTTATAATTTATTAATAATATCGAACACCTTATACAAAATAGAACTAACCCAGGCGTTGAATTCATGATCGATAGGTCGTGGGTTAAAATTCCAGTCATTGGACTGCTGTCGTGGCCCACTCCTAATACAAGCATTTAACTTAGTTGGAGAGGTTCGCCTAAAAGGTAATCTTTAAAAAAACTAACCCATATCACGTGACTCATGAAAATTATAAGCTTTATATTTTTTTATACCAGTACTAGCTGACCCTTCAAACGTTGTATTACCATATACATTTGGGGTGGGCCACCCTTATCATTTAGGGGGATGAAAAATAGATAGTAGCCGATTCTCAGACCTATAATATAAAAATATAAAATTTCATAAAAATGGGTCGAGCCGTTTCGGAGGAGTATGGTAACTAACATTGTGACACAAGAATTTTATATATAAGAAGTATTATTTCACAAAAATAAAATACGCGTGGGATTCCACTTATTAAATTAAATTGAGTCCAATCCTATACTTAGTGATAATAAAATATAATTTATTTAATTATCTTATTGTACTATTTCAGACAGCAGAACAATGGCGTATAGTATTCTTTATATCCAGTGTAATATATCTCCTCGGAGCGATTATATATGGAATATTTTGTTCCGGAGAAAAACAACCGTGGGTTATTGAAGTGGAAAGTGATGCAAGTTTCGATACAGACGCCTCTTCCGTCACCACAGCGAGGGGTTATGATAATAAAGCTATGGATAGGAGTTCTGAAATGTAAAATATTCAAAAGTATTGTGACCATGGAGACTAAGATGATCTTCTCTTTGAAATTAACATTGTACTTGACACTTAATTTCTAATATTATAATAATCACTGCTTTGTATGAATAATAAATAGCTGAGCTGAGTCTTCTCGCCAGATATGATGAAATATGAATTTCTGAGTCTAAAGTTCCTTTTTACACAATTATTGCTTTTTAATGTAATTTGTGGCTTAGTGTAGATAACATAGTGGCATATACAATAAAATACAAACCCAGATATGTAACGATTTCAAATAATAAAGACAAAAAAATAAATGAAATAACAATTATTTTAGAATGACTTAAAATCTATTTATAGCTGAAAGAACTAAAACAAGACAAGTTACTTCAAATAAAATTATATGTCAAATATAATTTGTTTGTATGTTGAGTTATCTCCATGGTGGTTTAGTATATAATACTCAATATGGCAGAATTAGTCGAATTTTTTAAAATTGTTCCTATAAATATTGCTTCATATTTAGCACAATACCTAAAGGTTTGTTTTTATTTGTTGTATAATTCTATACATGTTTTATATAATTTATGATGTTATGAAAGACAAGTTAGTTTAAAGACAATAGGTTAAGTATTGTAAATTAAGTTTTATGCTTGATACCGTCCTTTTATTTACATGTTTATTATTTCTTTAATCACAGATAATAATTTATATTAATGTA
Source organism: Limenitis camilla (assembly GCA_905147385.1). Classification (NCBI taxonomy): domain Eukaryota; kingdom Metazoa; phylum Arthropoda; class Insecta; order Lepidoptera; family Nymphalidae; genus Limenitis; species Limenitis camilla. Next base: position 11,332,897 of record LR990230.1, on the reverse strand, counting down.
ATGCGTCAGCGCATACGTGTGGCGCGCTCCTCTCGCCCAGCGCTCCCCGCTAAAACGCCAGCAGCTATTTGCCTCTAACATAATCTCAAAGAGACTCAATTGGAATTGTCCAATTACGATCTCGAACTATAAATAGTTTATATATATGTCCACTTAGAGCGACACTAGTGAATTAAATAATATGTGTATTTTGTATAGCAACTGTGATGAATAAATAAATCAAATTTATGTCTTAATTTATTTATGACCTAGTCATCTATCCGTTATTCCTCATTACCATTATCCTGCTCCCATTAATGCTGCGGATTTAGAGGACTCTGGACTATTGCTCACGGTCCGCTGAAATCGCAGAATTTTTTTCTTCACTCCCCCTCTCCACTCTATCTTTGAGGATGCAACGCATCGAAAAACAAGTTAATGAAATATATAATTTTTCTCATACTTATTCTTACTTTAGTTCAGAGTTAAGTCATGCTCATAAATGCAATTAATTTTTTTTAATGAATTTATTTTTCCAGTCACAAAACATTATAATTGCGCCATCTATGTTACATATAAAACATTAAAGTTAAGTGTTGGGCACTTGAGAATAAATAATATTTCTGTTGCATATTTATGCACTGAAGTCAATTTTAAAATTAATATTTTTACTTTACTAGTTCTCACATCGCTGAAGCAAAATAATAATAAAATGGATAAGGTAGATATTCTAAAAAATATTAAAAATCAGGATTCGCCCTCGTTTCGCTAAGATGTATTCAATTCTTATACACCCGCTAAATTTCTATATAATCTATTAGACACTACCATCTCACTGACTGTCTTCTGTCGCACTCACTTTTCTTTTTATAACTCTACAAAAACAATATCCGATTTGATACAGTAGTTCTGAAGTTATGCGCAAACATACAGGCGATCCATTTTAATTTATATAGATAACTTAATTTATATAATATGACGTTATTCATTTATATTATATTATACACTTATATAAAACTGTTAAAATTTATTCATTCTTTATTAATTAAACGGTAATTAAAAATAACGCCACCTTTATTTTACAAACGACTTCCTAGGAAAAATAAATATTTTAAGAAATCTTTATAATCTTCGATATTAATAATATGAAAAAAAAAATTAATTAAACTAAACGAAAACCCATTAATAGTTGCTGAGCAAGGTCTCCTCCTCAGAAAGAGAACGGGGAAACCTTAATATAGAATAAAATGTGTAGTTTTAATAATAACAATAACATTGTATTGATTAAAGTTCGTAAAATAATTGAAAAATTAAAATTGCAAATAAAAATATGATTTTTCTAAAATATTTATAAGAGAGAAAATAGAGAAATAAAAAATTTTTTTGGCCTGCATTAATTACCTTTCCGCTAATTCAAAATATTATTATTTTAAATTTAGTTATTAATTATTAAAATGTAGTATTATTTTTACTAATCTTAATTTATTTAATTTGCAATAATTGGAAGTAATTCTATAAAAAAATTGATTTATCCAAACATAAAACGATTTTTTGTTATGATCACTTTGACCTCACATTACTTTAATTTTAATTATTTAAGTTTTAACGAAGTATTCTTAATATATATTGTAATTAAAAGTATATAAAATTTAATTTAAATTTATTTTCAAAATTGGAATAAAGAAACAAGATGTTCTAAATAGTCAAAATAGTTTTCAAAAATGACGTCACAACCGCCGGTACTTCTGTCGGCAAGTATAAAGGGCCAGGTTGTTTTGAGCCGCCGCTCCAGTACACTTGTTTGATTTGCGGCGAACAATTTGATTATTGTGATCAGGTTGATTGTAATCAAAAAATGGTCGATCAGAACAACCAGATGACGTGTAAGTTGTTGGAGCTGATGGAGAAAACCGGCTACACTATAGTACAGCAAAATGGGCAAAGGAGATATGGACCGCCGCCCGATTGGGTCGGACCACCCCCGCCTAAGGGATGCGAGGTATTCATCGGGAAGCTGCCACGTGAGATCTTCGAAGATGAGCTCGTGCCACTCTTCTCAAGAATTGGAAAAATTTACGAGATGCGTCTCATGATGGACTTTTCAGGGTCTAATCGTGGATATGCTTTCGTTACGTATACGACGCGCGTCGACGCAGCAGCTGCGGTGAGGGAGCTTGACGACTACGAGATACGTCCCCGGCGGCGCATTGGAGTCGTTAAATCTGTGGACAACTGCCGGCTATTCGTTGGTAATCTGCCTAAGACCAAAACTAAGGAAGAAGTGACCGCAGAGCTCATGAAGCAAGTCGGCGGTATTGTAGATGTCATTTTGTACAAGAACTGCTTCGACCGCAAGTTGAACCGTGGTTTTGCATTCGTGGAATTCCATTCCCATAGAGCGGCAGCCATGGCCCGACGAGCGCTGGTCCCAGGATGCGTTAGGCTCTGGGACCAGGAGGTGATGGTGGACTGGGCGGAACCGGAGCCAGATATCGACGATGATCAAATGAGACAGGTACTTACTAGCTTGCATGCGAATTATAATTTTTTTTACTCAATTATAAATAATCGACGAATTTGTCGGCGATAAGATTATAAAATATACTTGCAGCGTGCGCGCAGTATGATTAAGATCGTTTTATAAACAAACAAACGTGTTCAATTACAATATATGTACTATCGTATTAATATGTATCTGTATTTGATACATTCTCGATTCAGTTTTATATTTTGATTAATAGGATCTTTTACGCAATTTCAGGTAAAAGTACTCTATGTACGTAATTTTGAAATTGGGACGACACCAGATGCTATTCAAAGAGTATTTGAGAAAGCGATAAATAATAAAATAGAGCGAGTTAAAAAAATTTATGACTACGCGTTTGTTCACTTTTTCGAAAGAGAACACGCTGAAACTGCTATGGCGAAATTGCAAAATGCTGATATTGACGGTAGTAATATTGAGATACGCTGGGCGAAACCTGTAAACCGCGAAATTTATAGAATTCAGAAAATGAAAAGAGGCAATGCAAAATTTAATAATAGTTTGGATCTAAATCAAACAATGTTGCTTTATAAACAGCAACTTGACAAGAAAGAATATGCGAGCAGCCCAAAGGACGAAGGCATCGGGTCCGCTTATGCTGGTGAAAGTCCATGCTATTCTCCTGGTGATGGCAAACCTGTAGCATTCTCTTTTGCGACAGTGGATAATTACACACTGGCTCCAGCTAGACTTGAATCAATGTGTAAAAGGTATTGCTATGTTTTATTAATTTAAATTTGCAAATATGCTTTATTGTAAAAAGATGGCTAAAAAATTTTGAAAATTTCAGGTACATGTGGTCGCAACCTATATACAATTATCAGAAGATTATGGATAAGCCTAGGGAGTTGTGGATCTGCAGTGTAGAGTTGCCACAAGTTGGGCTGCCGTTGCTTACAGTGCCGCAAAGAATTGGCCCTATCATTACCAGGCCTTGTTTTTCGGCCCAACAGGCTAATGTAGAGGCTGCCGAAATAGCTCTTAACACACTCAAGGTAACTTTATGACTCTTGAATAATGGCAATGCTCGCACCAATTTAACCAATACAACTTGTTTATCATTATCACCCTTTAATGGTCCACTACTGAGCCTGGTCTCGAGGAGGGATGAGGCCATAGTACACCATGCTAGCCAAATGCAGGTTGGCAGACTTCACACACCTTTGAGAACATGTAGGAACTCGGGTGTAGGTTTTCTCACGACGTTTTCCTCACCGTTAAAGCAAGTGATGTAAGAAATAACTAGGAAAAGTCGAGTAGACAATAGACATCAATGTCTTAACTATTGGTCTACTAATGTGACAACTGGCTCATTACTGTTAAAAAATTAATATTTCTTTTACAGATGCTAAATGCAAACCTGGTTCAGCAGCAGCCGCCACCACCACCACCTCCAGCCGTATACTCTCCAGTGCCAATGCCACCAGTGCAGAACTGTTCGCTGCTGCCGACTGTGCAAAACTGTCTGCTACCTTATGACTACACATCGATGTACCCGCAGACACCTCCGGTTATCCCGTTACCAACAATTTGGCGTACCTTGTAATTCTAATTTTTATTTTATATATTTTTAATCTATGTAGTTGATAGGATAAGACTTTTTATACACCATTCATTGTTTAAATCATACTGGCTTGTTAATTGTTGAAATCTTTATTTTGTTGTTAGTGCAATAAGATAGGATTTTTATTTATGTCATATGGTGTATAATTCTAGTTACTTTGGAATTTTTATTTTATTGTTGATACAAAAGCATAAGAATTTCTTTATACATTTAATATTTTTACTCGTCATTCAAACAATTGTTGCAATATTGATTATTGCGATATTGTTATGTTTATCAGTTAGTGACATGTGATTACTTGACCATTTATCCTTAAATTAATATTGCCTTTGACAATTATAGTTAGTTACTTACTTGGACCACTTTGTTGACTGTAGCCTTAAATTTATATTTAATTTGACAAAATCATTTTCAATTTCTAATCATCAGTTGACTTTACTTCAGTATTTTGACTCAATTACAATGGTAGGTAATAATTATCCGAGATATTGATTTTAATGTAATATAAGTACATTTATTTACTCTTCAGTGCTTCCTTGTGCTTATTCTAGAATATTCAGAGAGAATGCACTGAACATTTGTTTTGGTTTAAAGTTAAGACAATAAATGTTTATCATAAATGTTTAATTATTTAATTCCTTATTATTACAATCTGGGGAATTTGCTAACTCTGGACACTGGCAAATTGGAATGCATGGCTCATTTTCCTTTTTCCTCAAATACCCAGGCTTGCACCTATACCCTGATTTGCATGGAAGGTTGCTATCACACTTAAATCTGGCTACAAGCGATAAGCAGGTATCTGGGGGGCAGGTTTGTTTACATTCTTGATATTCTTCATTGCGGTCGAATGTGGGTACACCTAAAATAGAAAATTTATAATACTTTATTGTGTTTTAAAATATATAACAATCATGAACCTAAGAAATCATTAGGGTAATTAATATTTAACATGGCAACCCTACCTCGTATAAGGTTAGGTACTCGCACTATAAATAGTGCAGGAATAATGGAATTGCAGATCCGCCGTCGCTTCGCCTATGTATATCATTTTTTGTCATATTATAATTATGATAAGCCATAGAAAAGAGAAGTTTGGTGTTTAAAAAAAAACAATAATTAGTTGTCAAATAAAAATGTATATTTTTGATAATTTTCTTTATTAGAAATTGTTTTTAACCTGAACTCGCATGGGCGTGGCTTACAGCTCTAGCTCCACTTGACTCTGGAATAAAAAGTGATGTTGTTAGTTACTCATATTGACCTGCCCTCGCTTCGCTAAGAAAAGATCCATTTCTTATTTAAAATTATTTAATGCCGTTACGTAATACGTTTCAGAACATGTGTACAAACTGACAAGCAAACAAATAGATAAAAAATGTTAACACACTAACATTTTGTACTGTATGTACAAACATTAGTGAAATTGCTGAATAATCTGTTTTGATATTCGTCTATACGGAAAGCGAATTGTTGTACTATTGTCTGTTAGTAAATCTATGAGTACTAGCTGCGTCCTGAGGTTTATTAGATAGATAGATTAGATTTTGCGTGAAAGAGTAACAAACAAACTCTCGCGTTTATAATATTAGTAAGGATGTATTACTAACCGCAATCTTTTATTGGCACGCATATGTTGTTTTCATTTCGAGCATAGTTATCTCTACAATAACACATATCGTTACACTTTATATTCCTTATAGGGCAGTTTGTTTGGTTCTGTTTGTGAAGATCTTTGCATACATTATCACAAGCTCCGCCGCACCTAAAATATTCGTTTGGACCAGGACATTTTTCTAAAAGAAATATCACATATCGTAAAGAATATAGAATACACCGATAAAAGTTCCGATAATTTAAATTATTTATTAAGCTCTCACCACAACCTTCGGCTGTAACGCATTCGCCATTTGTATTTTTGTAATAATTATTTTTACAAACGCATTTCAATTGACATTTTTTATTGTTTTGTAAACAACTAAACTTTATATCTTTATTTTTACAAGTTTTTTCTGGAGGACAATCTCTAACACATTCCAACGATTCATTCTCTCTGGAACACTGCAATTCTAAAACAAAATTGATCGTTTTTAATATATATATATTTTTCATATATTATAGTATTCCTTAACCTCTCTTACTAAGCTAAATGCTTGTGTTAGGAGTGGCGACGCTTGACACATTATGTTCTACCATTTGCCTACGACTTCATATTTACACATTCATAATTATCAAAACTACATTAAATTTCATTTGAATTCGTTCCACCGCTTTTTATACGTTTATGATACGAATAATTTTTAACCATGTGTACTGAGCCTAAAAATAAACTATTTTATTAATAAAATAATCGATTAGGGACTGTTAATTATGATGTTGGCAACATTTATAATTTGAGTAGCATTCTGTAATTTGATGTTGTTAGGATTGATATGAGAAGCGATATTACTTGAATGTTGGATAACTGATAAACACAAATTAAAGATGGAGGGGATTGCAAAATAAATATGGCGTTACGACAGCTTCTCTTCTCCTATTTACATAACAGGAGTTACTAAATTTAACATAGAGAAAATAGTTATTTCATAGAATTAAACAAATTAAGACTCAAAATAAAAATTAGAAAACTATAATTACTAGTTGTATTGTGACTATTTCCTAAAGGCATAAACGGTCACACAGTTCAACATTCCTTATTACAACAATTAACGCCTTTTCTTCGCCCTAAAATGCAGCTTTCATCAAAATCAGTACAGTGATTTAAATGTGAAAGCGTAACAGACGTACAATAGTTACTTTCGCAATTATAATATTTTGAAATGTATAGTAATTAAAGGTAGTATTTTGCGACAATTTTCTTTTGTTTTCAAAGTTAGCAACACACTTCTCTGCTGTCAACTGTCAGTGTCACTATTCGTCAAAAAGACGTTTCTATTAGGCCTGTGATTTATTTTTAAATATCGGAATTAATAAAAAAAAAAAAAATAACAGCTCAAAAATTATTTACACAATTTTTAATCCAAAATATTTACTAAACAAATAAAACCATAAATGAATGTTGATAGTTACAAACACAGAATACTAATAAAATTAATGAGGTGCAAATAATTTTTTTCTCCTTTTTTATTCCATTATAGTAAAGGCAAAGATATTACACCGTACAGCCTTATAGACAAAATATAACAATTATTTTAAGAAAAATATTACTGTGTAAATAATGTAGATTAAGTTTTCGATGATTTTGCACATTTTAAGAAAAAAATTCACTTAAAAATATATCGACTATCGATATCTTCATTTAAATATCAAACTATCGATATATCGCCATAAAATAGGAATTGTTAATAAAATCGATATTTCGTAAAATTTATTAAAAATCGATGATTAGTATTTGGATAATCGATTATAAACAAAATAATCGATTATTTTTTCACATCCCTAGTGACAGCTTATCAGCTGTAGTTTCAAGTTTGCAAAAATGATTAAATTACAAAGAAGTAATTAAATGATTTGTAAATACAATAATGTGGCGGAGAACTGTTGTATATTCCTCCCGGCTATTAAAGTCGATAAATACAAAAGTTTCCATATCTATTCAGGAAAGGAAATTTCAGGTGTTATTATATCGTGAACAGAAAGCCGATGTAAAGAGTACTAGCATACAAAGTATAATCGAAGATCCCATTTCATCAAGAGTAAATTCTTTTACATATAGATCTCACACTTGTGGAGAACTTAGAGCAGAACATGTCGAACAAAAAGTGACATTATGTGGCTGGGTACAATACGTACGTATGTCTAAATTCCTCCTAATCAGAGACTCCTATGGCCTCACACAGTGCATCAATAGCTCAAAAGTAAATTTCGATAATATACCCTTAGAAACAATTGTCAAAATTAAAGGCACAGTAGTAAAAAGACCGAACAATATGATTAACATGGAAATGGCTACAGGTGAGGTGGAAGTCCTTATTGATGAACTGCAAATATTAAACAAAGCTGAGAAACTTCCATTTAATTTAAGGAATTATCAGAAACCTAAGGAGCAGTTGAGGATGCAGTATAGATATATAGCCTTAAGATATCCTGAAATGCAAAGTATTTTAAGGCACCGGTCATCATTACTGCATAATATGAGAAAATTTCTTGTAGAGAGGCATAACTTTGTGGAGGTGGAGACTCCTACTTTGTTCTGCCGAACACCAGGTGGAGCTAGGGAATTCATCGTCCCAACACATTATTCTGGATTATTCTACTCTTTGGTACAAAGTCCACAGCAGTTCAAGCAAATGCTGATGGCAGGAGGTATAGACAGATACTTTCAAGTGGCAAGATGTTACAGAGACGAATGTACGAGGCCAGACAGACAACCAGAATTTACACAACTCGATATAGAGATTTCATTTGCAAACATAGACAACATTTTATGTATGATTGAAAGTTTACTTCAGGAAACGATACCTAATCTTGGAAAATCTCCTTTCTTGAGAATGACATATAAAGATGCATTAGAAAATTACGGTTCAGACAAACCGAATCTTACTTATGAGATGAAATTAAAAAACATAACAAATTTATTTGAAAGTAATAAAGAACCAGAGTTTAGTGCATTTGTAATACCATATAATAAGAGGTTAGGTAAGTTAACTTCTAAATATAAGGAAAAAATCAATGAGCTCCGGAAAAAGTATAATGTAAGTGTAGTACTTAATGACAGTATAACAAAGGAATTTGGTGAAGATATAGGCGGACACATAAAAACAATTATCGGTGATGATAATGATGCTATCATCACTCTAGGTGATAAGGAAGATGCATGTTTGTGTTTAGGTGATATAAGAGAACTATTGGCAGCATTATTAAAGTCGAGAGAACTATTAAGTTTCAAGGAAACTATGGAGGCATTATGGGTTGTTGATTTTCCATTGTTTGTTAAAGGGGAGAAAGGGTTAGAGACTTGTCACCATCCATTTACTGCACCACATCCAGAGGATCTGCATTTATTAGATAAAGAACCTTTAAAAGTCCGTTCACTTGCTTACGACATAGTTTTAAATGGCAATGAAATAGGGGGCGGTTCTGTCAGAATACATAATGCTGAATTACAGGAGCAAATATTAAATATGTTAAACATTGATGTTAGTAAATTGTCACATTTTTTGAATGCTTTAAATAGTGGTTGTCCTCCACATGCAGGGATAGCGTTAGGAATTGACAGACTGATGGCTATAGTTTGTAAGGCTGATTCGATAAGAGATGTTATGGCATTTTCTAAAACACATGAAGGCAAGGATCCGTTATCTGGAGCACCTAATGATGTTAGCGAAGAAGACAAAAAGTATTATTTTATTAAAAGTATTGAAACATGATAACGACAGTAAACATAGCTATCTTTTTTAATAAATTTTATTTACATGAGTACCAAAGTTATTGCCTTATATGCCGTAGCGGACCTGCGCGACTTCGTTCGTGTGTTGCTCCGCTCCTATGGGTCGTAGCGAGATGTTAAATAGCCTAAGTTACAACTTATTACATTAACTATCTGCTAGTGAAAGTCCCGTCAAAATCGGTCCAGCCATTTCAGAGATTAGCCAGAATAAACGGACAAAATTTGTAAAAAATGTTATTTTTGTATATGTACCGTGTGTGTGTATACATCCATATGCACTTAGTAAAAAGCTGTTATTTAAATATTACAAACAAACTCTCCAATTTTATTTATTTGTATAGATAAGATAATTTGTTTACATTTTTTTAAAGTATAAATAAAATCAATAAAATTGATGACACTGAATTTACTTTAATAATCTCTCTAATAATTTTATATGTAATTTATTTTTATTACTTAGTACAAGTAATTATTGTTCAACTTGAAAACGTCTAACGATTTGGTTAAATTTGAATATGATTTTATTGTTTCTTTCGTGCTAAGTGCCATCTCGTGTAAGTTTCAAGTCCTTGAATTTAAATGTGGGTTACATTTAAAGCCTTAAAAAAAACTCCTAGTCAAGTTACTGTTACCTAGTGTAACAATACGATAATATTTGTTCTCTGATATTCTATTTCACGCGCCAGTGTATCTTGTTTATACCATGTAGAGTTCACGGCCAAATATGACTAATATATAACATTAATTTTTTATATCATGAATTTGCATTGTTCACAATTTATCTGACAATTCTATTTATATATAAAACGATTTAAATGATTTTTTTATAATAAAGTATTTATGTTTTTATATGAAACTTAATTTTGTTTTAATTGTTATAGAATTAAATAAATACAACTAACTTACCGGCCAAACTTGTTTGCCACAAACACAATAATGCAAAAGAGGAAAAATACAAAACTAAGATCGTCCTCATCTTAGAACTCTAGAGATGTAACCAGTTGTGAAGTAAACTTGATCATTTATATATTGCGTTAATCGGACAGGAAGGGGAACGGGGATTTTATTAAACCTCTTAATATATAATTGGCGGTGAGCGGGTCATCAAGCACAATATAATGACGACAGACGGATTAATATTGTAACAACATGGAATGGTCTTTACAGTTTTAGAGGCAGAGGCAGGTCAAAACATTGCTAAGGATCGTGTGACTTGGAATAAGCTGGAGGAGGTCTATACCCGAAGAGGTGAAAACTGAACTATAATCATAATAACGATATAATAATATTTAATTATATTAGTCAACTAATTTTATAATAAATTCCAAATTTATATAATTTTAATTCATTAATTTGTTTCTTTATAATATGTGAATGGAAGAGATGTTATGTTACTGGAACAATAAACATGTTTTTGTTATTATTTTATTTATTAATATTATAAGTGTGTTCGTATTTTGCTAGATTTTTTCACACTGTTACGGAGGTGGCATTGAAGAATAGAAAAAAAGGTGAAAAAATGATCATTTACATAAAAGACACAAAATTTAACTTAATTTAATAAAAGTAATTTAAAAGTACTTAAATAATTTAAACGACATTTTTTTAAAATCATAATAATCCTCGTATATTTTAAAAAATATTGAAGGTTTTTCATTAAGAATTTTTTAATTTTTTAAATGACTCCCGAGTTGATAACGCCTGATTGTTTGAATTTAGCAATTTATTTAAAACTAACAATTAATATTAATTTAAAGGAGATGATTTTTTCCAAGAAATCTGCAAATTGCATGCGTATAACGCCGACTCGGATCGGAATAGTTTTATAAAAAGAAAATAATAGATTTTCTTAAACATAAAATGAAAAATTTTCCAAATTTAAAAAGACAAAAGTTATATAGATTTAATATATTACATTTAATATAATAATAGAGGAAAAAATCTTTTAATTTGACTTTAAAATAATACTAATTTTATAAAAGACTAATGATATTACTGCTAATGAATTTATAAGTTATAATAAAATTAACGTTAGGGGATTTCCCGATCTTATCTACAAGGAAAAAACCTATTTATCACGTTTGATTACTAGCCTTTGTTTACTGTATAAACTCGTACACGGAAAGTGAGACGATAATTACCGTAATAGAATAAATAAATTGATCGGGGGACGGGTTAGAATACTATTCACGTCTGCTGCTGGGAGAGCATTTCGTAAGAGCCGAGTAACCCAGCACCCCCTTGGTGGTAGGGGATCTATTTCCCGACTGGCTTGCGACCCCCAGCATGCGAATTCGAGCGCCAAGTGTCATAGACGCGTTCTGGTCGAGCCCCATGTGAGCCTGACGTGGGGTACGTCCTCTCCCATCCCATTAATGCTGCGAATCTGGTGGGCTCTTGCTCAGGGTCCACTGAAACTACAGCATTTTTTTCTTCACCCCCCTTCATCATTAAGGATACAACAAGAGAGTATGTCTTGTTTTGCCGATGTCCATGGGGGATGGTGGCCACTTATCGTTTGTACCTTATCTATACTATTATATAAAGAGGAAAGATTTGATTGTTTGTATGTTTGTATATTTGTATGTTTGTATGTTTGTTTGTTTGTTTGTTTGTTGCGAATAGGCTCGAAAAGTACTGAACCGATTTTGAAAATTCTTTCAAAGTTACATCTTTTCCGGGTAACATAGGCTATGTGATGTTGCAATAAATACTCTAATTAAAAAGATATGGCCATTTAAGTGCCATAAGGTGGTCATTTTGTAAATTGAAGAGCTTCTCAGGAACAACAAATCCGTTTTAAAAAATTTTTTCACTGTTAGAAAAATACACTATTCGCGAGTGACAAAAGTGATTTAGTGTTGCCATATACATTTTTTAAATAATAGAATATGGCCCCTTTGTTGTTTCTAATCTGATTTTAAAAATTCTTTTACTGTTAGAAATCTACACAATTCGTGAGTGACAAAGGTGATTTAGTGTTGCCATATACATTTTTTAATTAATAGAATATGGCCATTTTGTTGTTTCTAATCCGATTTTAAAAATTCTTTCACTGTTAGAAAAGTACACTATTCGTGAGTGACAAAGGTGATTTAGTGTTGCCATATACATTTTTTAATTAATAGAATATGGCCATTTGTTGCTACTTATCCGATTTTAAAAATTCTTTCACTGAGAGAAGTCTATAGTATTTCCGTCTCTCTTTCTCTTATAATACTATCATTGTCTCTCATCCTCTCTCTTTTTTTCTCACTTTAATTTTTATTTTTATCTGTTCAGAATGATTATCCTCTTTTCACTTTCTTTCTTTCGATAATTTCTCTCTTTCTCTCTCCTTTACCCATTCCATATTAGTTCTGCTCTGTCCTCCCTCTTTTATCATGTCGCTTTTCTTTAATTTTCTATTATTTTTCTTTTTATAACTTTTTCTTACTCTCTCTAATTTTTCAAATAATTAAAAACTACACAATTACAGAAAGGACATCAATTATAATATTACTTTAAATACCCGGAGCGAAGCAAGAGCAGCCCTCTAGTATACCATAAAAAAAGAAGTTGTGTCTACACTTGTAATATTTTGTACTATTAATGTTGATTGACGATTCTAAATAAATATTAATAATATTGAATATAAAATAGTAACACTTAAGATTGAAGTAAATATGAATAGATATATTTTTGTGAGGGGGTGTACCGAGTACGCTGACCTAGCGCCGCCACCGGATTGTAATGTTCGAAAAAAAATAATAATACATGTACCTAAGGCTTTTATAATTGTAAATTCATCATACTATACTTTTAACTTTTGAGGTTCTATTATAAAGTTTATTATTTCTGTACGAAGGAGCATGTGATAATGAACTTGTATTTGAACTCTCTGCGATCTTCGATCTGATTGTTCTTATTAATTTACGTTTATCGTGAACTGAACAAACTGACAAAGCTTACTTCTAGTTAAACAAGTTATTTTGTAACGAGTAGTTCTAAAAAATGGAGTCTAAGTAAATGTTACTTACGTGTTGGTATACTGCTGTTACATAATGCATATGGAACACAAATACCATTTCTCCTCCAATAATTCTTCTTGCACCTGCAGCTTGGTCTACACGGCACAACTATACCGATGTGGCCTATGAGGGGACACTTTCCTGTTGGTGTTGCTTGGCTACAATCATCGGTAGGGCAGTATGGAGGACAGGAGTCGTAAACTTCGTTGGGTCCGGTGCATCTAAACGGGGCTGATAAACGGACGAAAGTAAATAGATTTTTAAGAATAGGAAAAAGTGGATATTAATTAAGTTCAATTTCTAAATGGAACGAAGTGAAATAGGAAATGGTATAATAGAAGAAGAGCCAGTCCAGTCTATTATATTCTATTCTAGTCTATACAATACCCTGCTATTCCAGTAGAGTATACAGAGTATAAAACAAAGTCGCTTCCCGTTGTCTGTCTGTTTGTCCCTATGTATGCCTATATGTTTAAAACTCCGCAATGAGAAAGGTTTATATGTATAATAACATACATAATATAGTAGAGAAATACAGATAATTTTATAGGTTTCTAATGTAATGTCGTAAATAAACACATTGTTTGCGCTTACATTGCAAACGTTGGCTGAACCCTACAAGATAGATCAAAATAATGTACTACAGTATTGTACCTACACCTTTAAAAGATCTACAAAAGAGTCCGCGATGGTATATGTCTATCTCTTAGATAGGATAACCCACAATAACCATTTTTTATTCTTTACTTTTTACGGGAAATAATGGCTTATTTACGAAGCGATTTTAAGCAATTATAGCGTTAATCCTTATCCAATTAAGTACCTTAAATACATTGTGCGTTTAATATAGGTCAATATGGCACTTTACATCATGGAATTTAAATGAATATTTTCAAAGATATTACAGATTTCAAATGCAGGGAAATAGCGGTTACGGCTAAATTCACGTGTTAAATTGCAGCCGGGCGAAGCCGGGACGGATCGACTAGTAAAATATAATAAGTACTTACGACATTGACTAGTCGGTATGCAAGTTCCATTTTTGCTTCTACTATAGTTGAAACGACATTTGCAAGCTGAGGCACGGCATAAATCTGATCTTGGAGAAGGACATGTCCTGGGAAGCCCTGTTTTAGTAGGGCATCTGTCGTAAGGGCAGTTAGTGGGGCAATTAACTAACACTTCGTTATTAGGGCAGTCTGCAGTTACTGAAAAATACAACTATTTAAAAAACAGCAGCAGAAGAAAACCGTTTAATATTTTGTGTAGTTGTTTTAACAAAAACTAAACGAGTGATATTAAGTTTCGATAAATTACTTGCACAGATATTCGTTGAGATAATAATAATATAAAAATAATTTTAAAATAAAGAGAATATAAATATATCTTACCTGAAAATATTATAAATATAAAAAGCAATAATAAACGAAATAAAACTCTATCAGCAGTCTCCATTCTTACAACGCTGTAACTTAACTGAAACTAATTTAGTGATTGTGTTTGTTTTAAAAACCATTTGTTAACTATGTAATACTAGTATTATAGCTCTACAAGAGCCCTTTAAGAATAAAAAGAAAAACCTGGTTAATTAATTGGCTATTTGGCTATTACAATTGTAACGATAAAATATTTAATAAGTTGGGTACAGTAAGCAGTACAGCTTATAAGGTTCCCGATAATTATTATTAATTTTTGCTTTTAAATAAATTGTAAATTTCATCTGTGAATTACAAATACTGAAACGCGTGCGGCTATGATTGAGTATAGTGTGACGTCATATTTCACAGTTTCCTATATATAATAAAAATATTTTTATCTATACTAATATTATAAAGAAGTAAGATTTGTATTTTTGTATTTTTGTATGTAACGAATAAACATAAAAACTACTGGACCGATTTCAAAAATTCTTTCACCATTAGAAAGTTACATTATTCCTGAGTAACATAGGCTATATTTATTACAAGAAAAAAATTAGAGATCCTCAGGAAATCTCACTAAAACCAACCGAAGGTGCAAAAAAATTAGCCATAAAATATCTTTCATCGCATGCGCTGTAAAAAGTATTGATGATAGAACAAAGAAATGTTGTACAATATTATAGAACGTATCAATATCTACAAAAAAGTCCACGAGACCATATGTCCAACTATTATAGTTATGTCACTATAACTACTTTTTTACATTTTAAAAGTTGATAAAAATGCCAATCAAAATCAGACCATGTTTTCTATAACTTTGTATTAATCCTTATCCAAATAAATTATTTCGTATTCAAGACTGTTTCAATACCTGTAAAATACTTTTTGAATTATTAAAATCGGACATTCCAGTCAAAAGATATTACGAAATAAAAATATCAAGATAAATAAAAAATAATCCCTGACGGGTCGCGGACGCGGTGTGCAGTGCCTCGCAGCGCAGCGAGTATTGCGGCGATAGAGGGAGCGACAGAATGCGGGAGCCAAAATGTTAAAAAAAAATTATCCACCCGTGCGAAGCCGGGACGGGCCCCTAGTTTTAAATATTTATATTAAGTTATATGAGCTTGTTATTTCCTGTGAAAAAGCTGCAAACTTTTTATTAAAAATATGTTTAAGAGTTGGAGTATCATGGTTAGCTTTACTTAGTTTATTGAAATATGACGTCACAGCCAGTAATGTCACGTGATGTGCTATTTTCGCGCGAATTTCAAATTACTGAAAGATAAATATGTTGTTTTTTATAATTAGAATTATAAAATAAAAAAAAATCCTGCTATATGCAGAAAAATTTGCTTTTGCTAGATATAAAAAAAATGTGCTTCAAATGACGTCATAATATAAAATCTTTTTTTTTTGAAGTATTATATCATGTAGGATACAAATATATTAACAGCTTACAAGTGTCAAACAACTTTGAAAGCCTATAGTAGAAAGTTAAGTAGTGAGGTGAAGCAGTGGAGGCGAGAGTTTGTGCATAGTGAAATTTTTTTTCATACAATCTACTCCAGGATTTCATACTTCAGGCGCTGCTCAGCTGCCAAATCTATCAGTGGTATTGCAAGAATTTATAAGTTATTAAATAAAAAAAATTCTGTCCTTCGCTACCCTTAGGAACACGTGGTAAGTAAAATTACTACTTTAGTGTTAAATAATATATAAATTTGAAGATGTTATTAATATATAAAGCAGAAGTTTGATTGTTTGCTTGAACGCGCTAATCTCAGGAACTACTGGTCCGATTTGAAAAATTCTTCAGTGTGAGATAGCCCATTTATCGAGCAAGGCTATAGGCTATATATTATCACACTAAGACCAATAGGAGCGGTGACTTACGCGTACGAAGTCGCGCGGGTCGACTAGTACTCTATATGAAGACCGACAGTGTCACGTCTTGACTACTAGAATACGTTTGGCATCGATATCGAGAATTACTGCTTGATTACTCGCGATGTAATTATAGTGATTTCTGTCACGGCAGCGTATATGTTTGGTTTCCTCTTATCCAACTTTGAATGACAAATGAATTTTGCCAATTTCATAAAAGAGTTTATGAGTTGTGTTATTTTCTAATACTCCTCAGTAATTGTTGCTAATATCAATAATTTGTTAAATTATTAATATAAAATTAGTTTCAACAATAATTTGTTGCCAATATCTCAATTAACACTACTAAAGAAGTTATTTTTAATCCTTAACCTCTCCAAGTAAGCTAAAATGCTTGTGTTAGGAGAGGGCCACGCCAGTAGTCCAATGACTGGGATTTGAACCCACGACCTATCGATCGTGAATCCAACGCCTGAACATTACAGTTTATTAGTCGTTAATTATTGAAAATATATATACTCATAATATCAGATTGTCATTCGGTAAAAACAGTTTTTATTAGATAATCGTGATCACGAACTTCTTTTTATAACCAATAAAATGCAGTAAAAATAGTATTTTATACTTCTATGCTACATATTTATTCTGACACAAGAAATCAGCCCTCGCTTTACTGAGATGCTGGAAACAAAACTTCAATCAAACAAAGCGCTGATCAATAATATTTTATAAATAGATGCGTTACACATTAATTAGCCAATTATGAATGAAATGAAAAGAAAAGAAAAACTTATTATCAAAGTCATTAGAAAGGGATGAATATAGGTCCGAGCTCGGACGCTCTCGCTCACACCTATGTATAAAAATGGTCTCAACGTCTCCGTCTCTCTTACTTGTAATGAGAAGACTTGAATAAAACACAATAGAAACAAAATGCTTTTTTTATAATAGATAAGGTGCAAACGAGCAGATGGTCCACCTGATGGTAAGTGGCCACCATCGCCCATAGACATCAGCAAAATAAGAGATACTTTCTTGTTTTGTCGATGCGTTGCATCCTCGAAGATAGAGTGTGGAGGGGGAGTGAAGAAAAAAAATGCGGTTTCAGCGGACCCTAAGCAAGAGCCCAGAGTCCACTAGATCCACAGTATTAAAACAAATAAATAAAAATAAACAGAAGTAATTTTATCAACAAACTTTTAAGAAATAACGCTAAAACTTTACGTGACGTGTAGTTGCAGCAATGAGTGATATATAACTGATTAAATTTCGGGCAATTGCCTAACTTTTTCGTAGCCATTGGACGCTGGTTTTTTTCGATGTACAGACAGAAATTTATAACAGTTATGTAGTAGAACAATTATTGTTATTCAAGTCTTTAAAAAGACATTTATATTGCAATGTATCGTCAATTTGTTATAATGATGTCTTATTGTAATACAGTTTTAATTTTATTTGTATTATTTTCTATATTTTGGACCTGGACAGGTAAGAGAAATGATAAATATATTATATTACCTTTTTTTTAAAAATATCTTTAGGTGTTGTACATTCGTATAAATAAAAAAAATAATATTTTGTTAGTGATATATCTATATTGCAGTTTTTATCCTGTTAAACTTACACTACAAAGAAAAGAGTAATTTAGTAGTTATGATGAGTTGTGACGTCATTAATTCGACTTACAAAATATTATGGTAGGCGTTTTCTTGAAAATATCACAATTCTCGTCATACCTTTTGACTTGCCAAAAATATTTTTGTAAGTATATGTTTCTGTATGTTTATTACAGCTAATGCTTTTATAGCATGTCCTGAAATCTTGTGTCCTGAATGTGCCTTCACTGATGGTGATGTGGACGACTGTGATTCTGAAGATGGGGAAATTTGTCCTCTGTTTAACACCTTTAGTTGTTGTCCACCATGTTCACCAATTTATCAGATTGAGTGATTAATAATTACTTTTGCTACTGATCAAGTTCTGTTACAATTTATGTGAAATAAACAAACTTGTATTGGAATTTTCTGCTTTTTAATTACAAGATTTTCTGCCTTTTAATCTGCAAAGCATTGATGACAAAATCGATTGGTTCAATAGCAAGATCATCGAGTTGTACGACAAGCATGCTCCCTTAAAGAAAATCCGAATTAAGCGCCCACCTGCCCCATGGATGACCACTGAAATTAAAAAATTTATGGCTAAGCGTGACAAATTAAAAAGACAGTTCAAAATAACGCGATCTGATGAAAGTTGGAATGTTTTTGAAAAAGCTAGGAATCGCTGCAATCAGGTGAAAAAGAATCGCTAAACTTCGCTACTCCCATTCCTCCATAGAAAATTGTCCTCCTCATAAACTGTGGGATCTATTGCGGACTATGGGTTTGGGTAAAGTACGGAACCACATTGATGGGAAGTTCAAACTGGACGACCTAAGTAAGCATTTCTCTACCCCACCTAACTGTCTTAACTCAATGTGTAAGATTTCTACAATTAATAAAATAGCCGCTCTCCCTCTCCAGGGAGAAATGGTTTCCGTTCCAGAAGTCAAAACTATTCTTACTTCATTAACCAGCAAATCAGTGGGCTGGGACAGAATCAGTTCTAAAATGATCTCTTTGATATTAGATATCGTGTTACCAAGCATAACGTCTATTATAAACTTTTCGCCGTCTGTCGGAGAATTCCCAAAATTTTAGAAAAAAACCTACATAATACCTATCCCTAAAAAAGATAATCCTACAGACATTTGAGATTTCAGACCTATATCAATACTACCTTTTATGTCTAAAGTCATAGAAAAAGTGGTTCATCGCCAATTAACTAATTTTCTAAATCAACACAGCTTACTTAATAAATTTCAATCTGGTTTCCGTCCTTCCCACAGTACGTGTACAGCACTAGTGAAAATCACCGACGATATACGTAGTGCCACTGATCAAAAACTTGTGACTCTCCTGGTACTTTTGGATTTCAGTAATGACTTTAACTGTGTTGACCACGATATTCTATTAGCTATAATGAGGTCACTCAGTATAGCACAGTCTGCAATTACGTGGTTTGAATCGTATCTGAAGGAACGGCAGCAATGTGTACGCACAGAGGACAGTACGTCGGACTGGTGCAACCTAACTACTGGTGTACCGCAAGATGGTGTTCTATCTCCTTTGCTGTTCTCTGTATTTATCAACACTTTAGTCTCAGTATTAACTTTCAGTTCCTTTCACCTGTATGCAGATGATCTGCAACTCTACTTGTCCTTTAAAGTGGAATCTGTGCTGGATGGTATCAACAAAGTTAATCAAGACCTTGAGGCAATACGAGTCTGGACCGAAAATCATGGTCTCCTTGTGAACCCAATAAAAACACAGGTTATGTTGGTTGGTAGACAGTACTATCTCAACTTGCGAGATATCAACGCTTTGCCACCTGTCATGTTCAATAACATTCCGTTAGTTTATAGTTTACAAGTGAAAAACCTTGGTTTGTACATGACCCGTAATTTATCGTGGACAGTGCATATTGCAGAGATTAGCCGTAAGATCGTTTTCTCAATGCATATTCTTAAGCGTCTCCAAAACTTTTTACCCAGAAAAACAAAAGTAATTCTTGTCAATGCACTCCTACTCCCAGTAATTGACTATGCTGATATCTGTTACACCGACATTACTGAAGAGCTACTCGATAAACTCGACCGCCTCCTCAACTTGTGTATCCGTTATATATTCGGTCTCCGTAAGTATGACCACATTTCCCAATTTCGATCAGAATTAAAGTGGCTTAACATCCGTTTTCGCCGGAATGCTCGGGTACTTGCAACACAAAATACTGCATGACCCATATTCACCTCTATATCTGAAAGAACGTTTCCTATATCTTAGTGCTCAGGGTCGTACTCATAGATCTTTAAATTCTAGTATACTATCGTTTCCAGTACACAACACAGCACAGTATTCAAACTCTTTTACGGTCAGCGCTATTCGCTTTTGGAATGAGCTTCCTAGGGATATCCGTGAGGCTCGGTCACTTAAAATTTTCAAAACTAAGGTGCATGAATACTTTTTAAATCAGCAAAATAGGTAAATACATTGCATGTTGTCTTAATTGTATATTTTGTAGGTGGATCAGTATATATATTTATGTATAGACGTATGTATTAGTATATTTATTGATATTACACATGTATTTATCTATGTATATGTGTATAGGTATGTATTTATAAGGTTATTTATATATTATTTATAATAGGCATATCGTTATTGTAATATAATGTTTGGTTTATAATAATTCTCTCAGAACGTATCTGCGCACGTCATCCTAACTAAAATTAATAAATAAATAAGATGTATTTTACTGCCATCTTTGAGTGTCCACCATATTGAAGCTAACCAAACGAAGCGTATATGAAAAATTTCAATTGAATCCGTTGAAGGTAAATAGTTTTTAAATCAGGATTTGATATAGTATAGGTTCGATCTTGAAGGCACAGAAGTCACTATTAAGCCCTGTTTAGCGGGGTGCGCGGGACGAAAGCAGTGCGTCACATGCTATTGGTTCTTATGCGCCTGCTATTTGTCAAAATAGTAAACGTCACGGATGGAACTGCCAATACAGGCACGTAGCACGCTCACTATGCGCAACTTTCCCCCACTAACTTTACTTAGACCTATAGTTAGCTGCCGGCTAGTATACCAATGGGCGCACGCGCATTTGATCATCTGGATAACACAAATGTAGCAAGAAATCCAATATGGCGACTTCCCAAAGATGGCAGTCTAATTAAAAAAATTTTGCGGGCTCATCTTATAGGTATCAAAAAGGGTTTACTGAGAAGAAGTCTATAACTAGAAAGTTACAAAATAAAAGATTGAAAATGTTGGATGTAAAGTTTATTAACAAGTTTAGTCACATTTACAATTGTTATAGCTGACACACTTACCAGCCTTGTTTCTCCAATATTCGTCAATGCAATGGCACCCAGGGTTACATATTTTGATGATCCCTATACGTCCTATCCCTATGATTTTGCATCGCGTTTCATTTGAAGGATTATATTCTCGCGCGTTGGTACAACTTTCTGAACAAAATACAGGACAGGAGACGAATTCCTCATTTTCGGGACATTTTATTGCAGCTGTAATAAAGGTTAAATTAAAATTGTATACAGAAAAACTTGCGAAGGAGTTTATAATACAGTGACTTATCAAAAACCTAATATTAAATGAAATTTCTAACAATATTAAGAGCGTGTCGTGTCCGCGCGCTTGCTCAGTTTTAGGTATTTGACAAGGCGCTCTGTCTTAATGTGATTTGCACGCACACATCCACGCGATTTAGCCGGCAATACAGAGTAATGTAACTATATAGTCACCATTACACTTTTATATAGGTAGCTATATAGTCAACATTACACTTTTTAAATTGATGTAGGTATGGTTTTAAAGTGCTGTTTGTTATAGTTTGATCAGTTTATGCTTTGTAGTTAGTAAAAAAAAAAATCGGGTATGAAAATCTGAAAGTTTTACTAATTATTATTTCGACACATAAGGGATCTTTTCTACGACCGGTTTGCGACCACCAGCAGGCGAATCCGACCGCCAAATAGCATAGACGCGTTCCGGTCGAGCCGCATGTATGTGGACCACACTTTCCCCTTCCCTCTCTCTTACCCTAAATGCTGCGAATCTAGTGGATTCTGGGCTCGCTGAAACCGCAGCATATTTTTCTTCACTCCCCCTCCCCACTCTATCTTCGAGGATGCAACGCATCGACAAAACAAGAGAGTATCTCTTACTTTACGATGGTGGATGGCGATGGTGGCCACTTACCATCAGGTGGACCATCTGTTCGTTTGCACCATATCTAGCATGAAAAAAAACATCGAGTTTTACAGGATAGTAGTGCACAACTTAAAATTTTTTTAATAATATTATTCCACAATTTTTTTCGGTCATTGCTAGAAAGAAGTTGAAAATTATTTAACTATTCAAGTTATATATTAGATGTTTTATTTTTGGCTTTAAACTTCTCAGTCCCGGTACCGGAGGTAGGAGTGGACGATATACATCGATGTATTAAAAACACTCTATGTATTGTTAATTTTTCAACATCGAGTATACATCGATGTTTTTTTATTCGATGTATCGAAGAGGCAAACTGACAAAATAAAATTGGCTATGCACTGACTGACAAGAGGCAAACTGACAAAATAAAATAGGCACTGGTATTATTATTTATGAAAAATAAAACTATTTTTATTGATTTACGATTATAATATATAGGGGTTGGATCTTAAAACGTTTCATGAATTTCGTGTAACTGTAAATGTGAGATTGAAGAGGGGGTTAATTCTTACCTATAAACAATAATAAAAAATACACAATGTTAAAAACTTCGTAACCTCTAACTTGAACTCTGTGATTATATGATATTTGACACTGATGGATTACATTACAGATTAGAAATTTCCGAAACGTCGATGTTTGCGTGGTCTAGAGAACATCAATATCGAAAAGTATTTATATATATATGTCGGAGAATGGTAAAAGATTATCGAGTAATCGAATTGTCATCGTTGTCGATGGCGTTGGAGTTTATCCTTACTGCGATTTGTACTAAATTTTTTTGCTAAGAATAAAATATTTAAAATTCAATAACAAAAAAAACTTGTTGCCGGCAGGGAAAAATGGTGGTTAAGGGGGTTTATATACGCCCCTCTTACCTCCCCACATACCTCTTTATACCAAATTCTTGCGACTCGTTTTAAGATTTTTACCAAATATAGGTCAAATACAAACATCATAACAGAAAAGATCTGACATATTGAACGCTCTATACGTAAACTACTCTGCGCTGTTAGTGCTATAAACAAACGCGTCAAACTTGACAGGACTGCTGCGGACTGAAGCGTGACAGGCTTGTGTTGTGTATTTATTCGGAGCTACGCATCCATAGAAAAAAAGTATGGCGAATTTTTCCGTGAATTTTGATGAATTTTTACAATTTTTTTGAGCTATTCTTGAAATATTTAAAGCGCCATACTTGTAACTAGTTAAGTAAACTCACGGTTTAATAGTGTTAAAAAATTATATTTTGTATTCTACTTTGTTATTTTGTCATAACCCCGAACTTAGTTTTTAGGTTTCGAGGTATTGCACAAAATTAAGGCAAAATTTTCTTTTTCTATCTCGCCATACTTGTACCTCAGTTATTCGAGAAATTTATTGTATGGTTTTTATACTTTATAATGATCTGCGTATTACAGCAGAAACAAAACAGTAAAGTCATTTTTGGCTCAAAACACAAGACGTAGGCTTAAGCTTTGAACAGTGATTTCGCACCGGAATCCTCAAGTTCGAAAACTAATTTCGACAATGTAATGTAACTTAGTAGAAATATTTTTTTCTGATTTAGGTTTCGTTTAATTTAAGAGTAAGGCTGCTATTACACATGCCAATTACTAGCACGAAAGCATGCTATTATTGAGCAAATGCTACCTGCTAGCGTGTGTACAGGACATGCTACTATTAAGCATGCTTTTTAGTGACATGCTGGATAAAAGCACTCCGTGCTATCTTTAAGCATGCTCGTTGATGCGGAGGTAAAAGGGGGGATCCATGCGGATGGCTGTTTGATATTCCATAGTTTTGTTTGAATTGCCAGAGAGCATGCTATCAAATGGCATGTGTATTGGAGTATTTGCTTATTCAGAAGCATACTTAAGACTAGCATGCTAGCAAATTTAAACAGTTCATAAGCCTGATCAAAATAAGCATACTTATAACACGTATTTTAGCATGATTTCGTGCTATTACTAAACATGTGTAACAGTAACCTAATAGACAAGTTGTTAGGTCTATAGCACTGATGTCGATGAGCATTAAAAATCGGTAGAAGTTTCATTAATCTAATTAACTAAATTAATCTAACAAGAGATTAACATTTATGGAACATATTTGCGTTTAAGATAGTAAATGATAATTAAGTGGAGATTATCATTTGTATTATTATTATTATTAATCTGCAAGTATGATCTTACGGCATTCTCTAGCAGGTATACAAGTTTCATTAAGTCGACGGTTCATGGGGTCACATTTACAGGCTGTGGCACAAGGATCAGGACAAGGAGAGGGTTGACCAGCTTCTACTGGACAACAATCTGATGTACAGTCTGGATCTGTCTTTAATGACTCATTAGGTCCGCATGGTGAGTCCGCTGCAAGGGTAATCATTGTTATAAAAATTATTTACAGTATTGTTATCATGTGACTGTTGTTTGCACAAGTGTTTTACGAATTGAAATGACAATTAGGGGTTAAAGCAGTCGATTAACTATTACTAATTAGTAATACAATTACCTATAGCTAATAGGTTCGAAAGTAGCTGTAGTTGTTAAGAAATGCTTTCCGGGCGGAAAGAAGCATTTTTTTAAGTCATCATCCTCGCAGTTTAATACATTAATTATAATATTTAGAATCACTCGTATACAGAATTAACTTAAATACACAAACCCCCTATCAGGTCATAAATAAGATGGATTTTAGTGGTTAAAATTCCCACTTATGTGATTATATTTAGTTAATCTTTCAGTAATTATTTGTTACCAAACTTAACATAATCTGTGCCTCTGTTTGTCTATACTGTCATGTTGGCAATCTCAACGTTTACAATGAAACTTTTTATTCTTTTATTAGTATATACTAGCTGTGTCCGCGACTTAGTCCGCGTGGAATTGCGATATTTCCATATAACTTTTCATCCCCCCCTTTCCACCCCTTACAACTCTTTTTTCACAATAAAAAGTAGCCTATGTCCTTTCTCAGGCTCTAGACTATCTGTATACCTACCTAAATTTCATTTAAATCGGTTCAGTAATTTAGGCGTGAAAGCGCGACAGACAAACAGACAGACAGAGTTACTTTCGCATTTATAATATTAGTTAGGATAAGGATTATTATACATGTTTTATGTTGTCTGACGTTACAACTGCTTATATCTATTTTATAGTTTAGCAGATCGTAAATTGTATTATGAGCATTGTTTGTTAGAAGTAATAAATAAAAAAAATCTTTCCAAAAATAAAATAAAAAATAAAATACCTGAAGTTAGATTCAGCAGGAAAATAGACACAAGAAAAACTATAGCACGCGTCATTTTCTCGTCACTACAAGAGCAGTAATGAGATTAACAACAAGTAATACTCAGTTATAATAAGCGCGGTTTTTATTCACAAACGTGATGTATAAATAAACGCTTATTTTCACTTAGACAGGTATTATTATCGATGAAATATGTTCCAGTTTATTGTTACAGGTGAATAAAACTAAAGAAAAAGTACCTAGAGTTTATTAACATTTTAAAAACAAAAAGATAATATGTGTACTAGCTGTGTCCTGCGGTTTCACCCGCTAGATTTTGAATAATTCACACTACATCATAATAAATTATAGCCTATGTGTTATTCTGATGTGTAAGCTATATTATTGTAAAGTTTTATTAAAATTCATTCAGGACTTTTGCGTGAAAGAGTAACAAACATCCATACATTCTTACAAACTTTCGCGTTTATTTATTAGTTGGACGTAAATGTGCAATTCATACGATAAATAATGTAACAACGGCTTTTTCTTACTCGATAAATGAATACTACTATCATTTCGAAGTACTATCATTTCGAAGGTGGGAGTATTTCTATAATCTTATCCTGCCATCTTTCCAACATGTCCAGAGGCGTCTCTACCCATAGTGCAGGGTGTGCATTGCACACGGGCACCGAGTGCTACTCATAGGAGGCGCCGTCAGCGTATTTCTCAACTTTTCAGTCCCCATTTTTTTTTGCGCCCGCTTTTTCTTTTCGTCAACAAGGGCGCTGGTGTGATGATTGCACACAGGCGCTATATGCCCTTGAACTTTTTCCTAACAAATACTTAATTCTCTGCAATTCTAGATGATTACTAGATACTTCTCGATAAACAAACTTAAAAAGAACTTAAGTACGATATGAAAATCCTTCCAATATTTCGCAGTGACCTGAGCGTGATTATCCGAGGTTTAAAAGTTAGATTTTTAAGCATATTTTAGAATAAGTAATAGACGTAAATAAAACTAGAAAAATATATCAAAAGTTTATTAACAATATAAGAATAAATAACTACAAAAACCTGTAATAGATGGACAGGAAAAATTCAATCAATACGTTTAAAAATAAATTAGTAGTATAGTATATTAGTAGCCATATTTCTGTTAAAAATTTAAAAAAAAACTGCAATAACATCATGTCGAGGAAACTATGATTACCTAAAGAAATATTAAACGGTCCCAAAACGTCACAAAAGGGAAGAGATAAAGAGTTTTGAGGGTTTTGTGGTACCGGGACAAAAAGTATCTAGAAATCTTCTTTGCTAACATAGAAAAGAAAAAGTTTAGAGGTTGAACTAGTTTTGATGGCTAAAGTAAAAATAAATAGACATAGTACGTTAAAGTTGATATAAAAATAATTACATTTTTTTGTTGTTAGCATAATTAAACTATGATATAGGATAGGAAAGTTTCTGCATACTCTGTACTTATTTTTCATGATCCTTAACAGGTTGTCCTGGTGGAATAATTTCTTTAGATTTTTCTTTTAGCTGTTGCTGATTGCTGGAAATTAAATATTATTTATAGTATCAATTTCTAACAGAATTTAGTATTTTAAGCTAACTTTGTTATGTAAATTAGATTTCTTTATATGCATCAGATTAATTTAGTTGGCTAAATAATTAAACACATTAAATAATTCACTTATATTAAAATATGTATGATATTGATAATTTTTTTTGTATGCGTTTGTTTGTCTATACTAATATTATAAAGAGGAAAGATTTGTATTTTTGTATTTTTGTATGTAACGAATAAACATAAAAACTACTGGACCGATTTCAAAAATTCTTTCACCATTAGGAAGCTACATTATCCCTGAGTAACATAGGCTATATTTATTACAAGAAAAAATTAGAGATCCTTAGGAAATCTCACGAAAACCAACCCAAGGTGCCAAAAAATTAGCCATAAAATATCTTTCATCGCATGCGCTGCGAAAAGTATTGATGATAGAACAAAAAAATGTTCTACAATATTATAGAACGTATCAATATCTACAAAAAAGTCCGCGAGACCATATGTCCAACTATTATAGTTACGTCACTATAACTACTTTTTTACATTTTAAAAGTTGATAAAAATGCTTATCAAAATCAGACCATCTTTTCTATAACTTTGTATTAATCCTTATCCAAATAAATTATTTCGTATTCAAGACTATTTCAATACCTGTAAATTACTTTTTGAATTATTAAAATCGGACTTTCCATTCAAAAGATATTACGAAGTTAAAAATATCAATATAAACAAAAAATACACGACGACGCGACGGGCCAGTATAGCGACGCAGCGCAGCGAGTAAAGCGGCAAGAGAGGGGGCACCGAAATGAGGGAGGGCCAATATATTTTTAAAAATAATATTCCACCCGCGCGAAGCCGGGATGGGCCGCTAGTAAATTATAAAGATACCCTGTAACTTTTTATGGGCCCTCAAGGGCAGATAAAAGTTACAGGTGTCCATGTAAGGTAAAAAAGATTTGTACAACAGTCTCTAGATCCTTCCCTTTTAGTCTTACTGCTTTTCTAAATTGGTAAAATGAATATGAGCAGCAATAATGAAAGAGGGTGTCGATCTATTAGCAACATGCTAAGTGGTTTATAAATAAGAGGATTTAGATTCACAATTGGATCCGGTAACTTTTAAAAATACTTACGGCATTCGTCAAATGGTACACAAACTCCATCTTTTCTGAAGTATCCATCAGTGCACTGACATGCTGGGCTGCAGTTCACTACAATTAGCAGCAGGTAAGGACATTGGCCGTTGAGCAAAGCATCACTGCAGTCATCAGAAGGGCAGTACAACGGACATGGATTAAAAACTTCATTGGCAGGGCATTTGAAGGGAGCTGGCAATATAATGAAGTCTTCTATTAGATTACGATAAATTAATAATGAATATTGTTTACAGTAGTATATAAAGTGAAGTCTATGAAAATATTTATTTATCGATATCACCATAATTCACGTGAATCTTTATATATATCTTTATATCATACTTTGCTTAGATGTCACCTAATAAGATCAAGCAGTGTAGGCGACCGCTGTTTACGAATACGTCAGTCGGTTTTTCTTTGAGTTATCTAGGTAGGAGAGATAAATAATTGAGTCAGTGTTTCCTCACAGATTCTTCTTAATTATTATAATAATAAATCAATCATCGGCAATAAAAAACGTTGAGTGTTGCCATATCACAACAGAAGCAATATTAAACGTTACACTAACCTAACTTACCGGCCTACATACATAATTAGTGTAGATATGAAGGTAAGTTAAAATACATTAGGTGCTGATAATGATTATATAAATTACCAATCCAATTATAGTTTAATCTATTTATAAGATAAAGTACTCAAAAAATAGCCTGGACAGACTTCACAGAATGGATGAAACACAAGTGTCAGTTAAATAAAATAAATACGCTTTTTATGTTTTTTTTTAAGTAAAAAAAAAACATCAACAAAAAAACATTTTTTTTTAAGTAAAAAAAAAACATCTTTTTATTAATTAAAATAATTTCTATATTTTGAAAGTTATTATAACAAGCATATGTAGACTTTTTTATGGCCAATCCGTTGCCGCCTTGAAAATTGTGGAGGTGAAATGAAATGAAGAAGTGGATCCAAACATAGAACCCGAAGTCCAGTGAAACCGCAGATTTTTTAGGATGGTGAGGAGGAAGTCTGCCCCATATGCGGCGTGACCAGAGTCAAAGTTAATTTTTTTTTCAATATTGGAATTTACATTCTCTTATTGAACGTCGGAATCTACCACCCTTTCGGGAACGACATAACCCAAACCTGAGAAGAATGGGCGCAAGAAACTCATCGGGACTATTTCTTTGTAGGTACTTTACTTTTTTTTTTTTTTTTTCTTCCAAAGTTCCGTGACACGTTCTGGTCTCGCCGAGACTTTGTAAGCCAGATCTCAATAATACAGTTCAGTACAGTTTATTTTATGTTAGTTACGGAGATAAAGAGCAGACGGCCCACCTGATGGTAAGAGAGTGACTCTTGTTTTGCCGATGTGTTGCGAATGAAATAATTAAAAAATTACTTACCTTACGGTTCACAATCTATCGACAGTTCACAATATCTCGAGATATATTATAATCTAATGATGTTTACAATTTTACGGTAATTTATACCTACCTACCTAACCTAACCTAACACAGTCACATTCATGTAGCGTTCTATCTGTGAAATTCTTAAAATCGGTAGTTTCTTAGTTTATATTCATTACAAAAAAAAAACAAAGCGGATAATTGAGAAACTTATACCTAGGAATCTTACAGACTTTTTAAGTTTTATGAAAATGTAACTGAAATAGAGACGAGCTAAAGAGAGTGGATGAAGAAGTTGAAGTTTTAGAACGTTTTGTAATTCGAAAATCCGAAAAAGCACAGTATTTTAGGTTAGATTAATATGGTAATGTTGTAGGTTAATGTGGCTACAGAACCCGATTTGAACGTCGTTATTCGAGACGTTAAACATAACTTTGTTCTTAGGGTGATAGAAAAAAATGGCTACATATTTTAGATGGACTAACAGCATTAAGAGATTAATTATTATGGAATGCATTGCTACATGATATACGTCACTCTCAATAACTTGGCATTTTCAAAACTCGTGTAAAACTTTTTTTATTGTGTTTAATAAAGAATTTATCTATTTAACACATTCGATTAATACATAACTTACGGCATTCCGTAGTTGGTATGCATGTGCCATTTTCAGCTAGACGGTAGTTGAAACCGCACTTGCATGCTGGTTGACAGGGATCACGCTTGACACAGGGTGCTCTATCTGCTAGCTGGTCCTTAGGGCAGTGATCATAGGGGCAATCATCTGGGCATTCCTTCAATACTTCGTCGGAGCTACATGTTAATTTTTCTGAAAAAGAATAAGATACTATTACGTCCCTGTAATTTAATTGGTTATATAATACAATTGATTAAAAATTAAATTTTTTAATTATATATTTTATATTAATAAAGAAGAATAGTAAATTTTTCGTTGGGAAATTTGTGGGATTGTAGGCTGAGATGTAAATAATTAATTATGCAAAAAAATATTTAATTAATGACATTTAAATATTAAAAAAGACATCTATCAATCGGTATTAGTGTATCTAATGATGTGAATATTTTAAAAATTATACAATAGTTTCCGGGATCACCTTTTCCAACCCAAGGAGTAAAACTTACAAATGTATTCATTAAACATTCATAAAATATTGCACATACAACGAAAACATAGACTCATACTTAGGGGTTCCCTCAATTTCTGAATTATAAAAATGTGAATTGTCATCCAAAACAGGAAAATATGAATACCGGTATTGATTGACCCCTTTTCCGCTCAAACTTTGTTTTGTGAAACCCCGTCTTATACCTACCCGTTATCCACTTGTACAGGTATATGTTTTTTTTATTATTTCATTATTAATCGCAATTCGTCTGCTATATGTCATTAAGTAAAAAAAAGTAAGTAATCTATAGTTTTTGTTCTTTCATTATATGGATTTCTGTGTTATCTGTCTTACTTTAAGAGACCTTAATTACTGTCAAGCAGTAAAACTTATACTATAAAACATAATTTCTCTCGTTTTTTCTTCATTATACGCGACACTGGCAGAATGTTTTGTTAAGCACATTCAAAGCCATTTAACAAAAAAAAAACATAATTTTTAAATATTTTTTTACACATAAAAAATTATGACTGCTTAGAATTACCATATAAATCATTACTATCAGAGTAAGAATGAAAATAGGAAGTTATTTAAAAAAAATTACATAATTAAAACTATTACTAGCAGACCCGCGCGACTTCGTCCGCGTGATGCTCCGCTCCTATTGGTCTTAGCGTGATGATATATAGCCTATAGCCTTCTTCGATAAATGGGCTATCTAACACTGAAAGAGTTTTTCCAAATCGGACCAGTAATTCCTGAGATAAGCGCGTTCAAGCACACAAAAAAAGTATAGTCAAGACACTCCTATACGAGTGTGGATATCAAACTTCGAAAGATAAATTCGTTTGATTCTTAATCACTATTTACTTATAAATAGTATTAACAAGAAAAAAGTACATAAATGAAACGGGCTTATTCCGTGTAGGAATCTCTCCAGCCAACCTTTTATTTAAAATTATAATATTCGTATTATACCTACCTTCTATTGTCAATCTTCATCACTACATAGTATAAAACAAAGTCGCTTTCTCTGTCCCTATATCCCTATGTTTGCTTAAATCTTTAAAACTACTCAACGGATTTTGATGCGATTCAAGAGGAAGGTTTATATGTATAATACATATATAATATAGTAGAGAAACACTAATAATTGTAGAGGTTTCTAATGTGATGTCGTAAATAAACACATTTTTATGCGCTTACATTGCAAACGCTGGCTGAACCCTTCGAGATAGATCAAAATAATGTGCTACAGTATTTTACACCTTAAAAAATTCTACAAAAAATTCCGCGATGGTATATGTCTACCTCTTAGGGATAACCCACAATAACCATTTATTATCCTTTACTTTTTACAAAAAATAATGGTTTATTTACGAAGCGTTTTTAAACAATACAGCATTAATCCTTATCCAATTAGGTACCTTAAATACATTGTGCATTTAATACAGGTCAATATGGCTCTCTACAGTATGAAATTTAAACGAATATTTTTGAAGATATTACAGATTCAAAATGCAGGGACATAGCGGTTACGGCTAAATACATGTGTTAAATTGCACCCGGGCGAAGCCGGACGGGTCGACTAGCAAAGCTATAAAGGAAAGGTGGGTTAGGCTTTATCATTTCTTTTAAGATTCAAACTAGTTTAAAATGTATTAAGTAATATGTATTAGGACTATTTTAGATTTATGAAGTCATAGTATTAAATATTATCACATACCTGACGACGAACTAACTATAAATGTTATCAACACGCTAATGAACAGTAAACACGTCATCTTGAATCACTATTGTGATCGGTGGATGCTGGAGTAAAAATTACTTATTTGATACACTGCAACTACTTTTATACTATTTATTTTTTATTATCTTCTATGTACAGCGCTATCTATTTTTCCAGTAATAAATTATTTGAGTACCAATTTCCTTGCAAGTTCCTTGTAGTTCTAGAACTTTTCAACAGATGTCGGAAGTGTTTTATTTATCTCATATATAAAATTCTCGTGTCACAATGTTAGTTACTATAATCCTCCGAAACGGCTGGCTGGCTGGATTTTTATGAAATATTGTTTGCATATCGGGTAGGTCTGAGAATCGGTCAACATCTATTTTTTAAACCTAAATGATAAGGGTGGCCCACCTCAATGCTTTTAAAATTTGTATAGCAAAACAACGTTTGCTGGGTAAACTAGTAGTAAATTATAACAAAAAATTTAACCGACTTCAAACTAAAAATGCAGTAAAAAGTAATAAATAATTACCTTATTTATTAACCTCACTATATTAGGACAATGATATACAATAAATGTTATTTTTGTAGTCGGTGCCAGCCAGCCCAGCCAGGTGAACAGACGTGTAGTGAGATAGAATAGTAATATATATTTTTTATTTTTTATGATAGATAAGTGACAAACGAGTAGACGGCCCACCTAATGGATAGTGGCCACCGTCGCCCATGGACATCGGCAAAACGAGAGTACCTATCTCTTCATGATAGAGTGAGGAGGGGGAGCGAAGAGAAGAATTGTATGTTTTAGTGGACCCCGGGTGA
Source organism: Limenitis camilla (assembly GCA_905147385.1). Lineage (NCBI taxonomy): Eukaryota > Metazoa > Arthropoda > Insecta > Lepidoptera > Nymphalidae > Limenitis > Limenitis camilla. Next base: position 11,299,217 of record LR990230.1, on the reverse strand, counting down.
GGACCTTGTGTTCACTGGAACCGCAGCGTTAATGGGATAGGGATAGCGTCAGAGACACTTCGCTGTTGGATTCGCATGCTGGTGGTCGCAAGTTAGTCGGGGCACAGATCCCGTACCACCAATAGGGGTGCTGGGTTACTCGCTTCTTACGACATACTATCCCAATGGCTCAGGGACCGTCCCGTCCCCTTACGGGTAAAATGAGACCAATCTATTAAATGAACGTGTAACGAAATGTACCTATGTAATTGTACATCTATTGCTGGCACTAATAAACTGTTAAACTTTTAAAACAATGGCATCTTGATCCCATCTACTTCCAAACAATCCGCATCGAAATCGGTAAAGTTATTTGGGAGCTACGGTATAGACAGGTGAACATTACCATTAAAAAATGACTTACAGCCAAAGTACATTAAGATAATTCCATTGAACCAAATACTAGTTTACTTATTTTCCCGTACATACCTTCCAGTGTCATCATCAACTAATGATAGATGTAGCCGGAAGGTCTAAGAGTCTACTGATAACATCAACAAGTACAAGTATTTATTTATATTTTCATTGTAGTCGTCGCTTAACTTCCTTAGATATAATGGCTATAGGTAGTCTTCCTCATCGTTTCCACTTCACCAAATGATAACCCTTCTGAAAATATCAAAATCACTACGTGTGTGCCCTATAACTTTTGAGAAGTTCTAAAAAAATAAAAAATAAAAAAAACAACCGGTTCAATTCAATTCGGTCAATTCGGTTGAAAACTGAAGTCGGATATGATTTTTAAAAAAAAATATAAACAGAATTTCGAACGAAACGAATAACCGGATTAAGTATATCTTTTATCACATCTGTCAGTTTTGTCCTGGATCTGAATAAAGTGATGCCAAAATAGTATTACTGGACTAATTTTGATGAAATTCCAATTATCCATGTAGCGTTAGTAAACAGCTAGTAATAATAGTAACTATAAATAGAATTGAAACTCCTCCGACCCTTCCGTCACTCTGCGCCATTGGATACAATGCGAGCAGAGACACCATGTGTTAAGTACCGCTTATATATAGCCTTGGGATTGTATGTAGCAGACTAAACTAAAGAAAACAAAACAAAAGTACATTTCGGAGAAAACAAAGTAGTTCAAGGTGTTGATTATCGTTCATTATTATTTCGTACTCTATATTATTGTATTGTGTAAATAATACTCAAGTTACGAGAAATACCTATTTCCAGTAACTTTCCACATATACACATGGATATTTTAAACAACATTAATCATCATATAGCTTTTATCAGTAAATGATGATGAAACTCTTGTGAAAATATCAAAATCACTATATGTGTGCCTATAACTTTTGAGGAGTTCTGTCAATTCCTCAAGGATCCCATCATCAGAACTGGATTTTGAAAAAAATTGGGAACAATCTGTGGGCATACCCTACGAAATACAGAACAGAAATTCCAATTCGGTTTATAAATAACGGAGTTCTGAGGTAACAAACATAAAAAAAATACAACCGAATTGATAACCTTCTTTTGAAGTCGGTTAAAAATATTTTTTGTTATATCAAATAATATCGATTAACTCCTAATTTTTAATATCAAATAATATCGATAGAATTATTATATTAAACAGATGTTTCATTGGCATTGTTTCTAGGTATAAATGGAATAATATCATGCCAATTATTTGTTTATGTACCACATGTGCAATGACGCACATATTGTATTACGTACATGTTTATTTATGAATATGTAGGTTATAAAAATGACAAAAAAACAAGAAAAAATGATCATTGCATCATATTATTCCTGATAATCAACTGTAGCTATACATTTATAATTTACAGCCACAGCTACAGTTGAGTTATTTAAAATCTCGAGAGATAATGAAGCTCAATCATCGTTATCCTCCATTACAGGTCAGTACTGGTAAAGGGGCATAACAGTGCCCTCGCCAAGTCGAACAAAAGCAAAGGCCTTAACATCCATTTTCAAAGAAACTCACGGAATTTTTCTAACTCCTGTAACTAACTTAATAAAGCTAGGCGCCTGAATCTAATTGAACAAAAGCTCATTCTATAATCTGCAAATTCTGTAAGAAAACATCGGTGCTTCCTATAAACTAACAAAAATAACTATCTGGTTTGAAATTAGATCTCACTAATTTCAATTAAATATTTAAATAAAATAGTGTAATTATGATATTTTCTCCCGCACACGAAAACCAAAATTTGATAGTCATTGTCACTTAATGATTTTCGATGATTCTATAAACCAATATGCCGTGTTATTTTTTTATACAATAAAAGCTAACCCTGTTTGGTAACTTTTTAACTTTATACTTTATTTATAACAAAATTAATATTTGACGCATTTTACGTTTGAGCAAACATTGAAATTTTAGGTAATGAAGTACTTCACAAAACAATAGGAATGTATGAACAGCTTTACGGTTTTGTTTGCTTTACTCGAATTTATAATATCAGGCTTCGCTCGGCTGTACTCACTAGACGAAACGAATTCGCTGTGAACGAAAATGAAATTTTTAAGTGTGCTTTGTGTTGTGTTGTATTTGCGTTCTGGGGGTTAGTAAAGGACTATTTTAATAATATTTAAAGTTGTTTTTGTTTCAATGTGAATGTGTGTAGATATGAAAATGTAGTTATATTAAATGGTAATGCTGATGTCAATGAGACGCATATTAACTACCTTAGTTGTTAATGTGCACAATATTCCTTGCTTTTTTCGGTAATAATAGCTGTATAATATGAATCCATAACTACAACCATTAATACTCCAATTGGAATAAAGCTAGCGATAATGATACACAAACATTCATTTAGTAGTGTACCAGTCACTGGTACACCACTAAATGAATGTTTGTGATGTTTCCTAATTTGTATACCTTTTGTTTTTAGTGTCAGCATACGCAGATAATAATGAAAATGCACAATACTACAGTAATTTTAACGCGCAAAGAGATGGTAGTGTACAATCCAATATTGCACCTAATTCTGGAATAAACTGGCAAATACAAGCAGAAGAAAACGAGCGGAATCGTCTAATTAATAGCAGACAATTTAATTCACGAGAAGATTCCAGACGAGAATTACTAAATAATTCTCCAGAATATGACAATCTTCAAAGAAAGATACATATAAATGAGGCTTCTATTGGTTCAAACAATATGGGACAACAACAAGGTTTTCATCAGGATCAGATTCTTCCTTCTTATGTTAATTCTTATCAGGTTATAAGAGGTAATGAAAATAGAGTAAATGAACAAGAAGCTAATCGAAGAGAAAATATTTTACAAGGTTTTCCTTCTGAAAACGTACGTCATCAACCAATTCAAAATATGAATACACAACCACTTAGAGCGCAAGATTATGTAAGCTCTTCAATGTTAAATGATGCTAGACTCATAAATAAACACAACCAGATTGACCCACACTTTATATCAAGAGACATTTCAAGACCTCCATTAAACTTACGTGACTTTTCTTCAGAGCAAACTCAATTAGTTCAAAAGCAAGAAAATATATTACATATGTTACCTGACTCTAGATATATAAATACACTACCAATAAAACAAAGAAATGAGCAATTATTAAAACCCAGAGACGATATATCAGAATATATAAAACATCAACCAATTCAAAATATTAAAAAGTGGGAAATAAAACCGGAAGATCGAAATTCAGTGCTAACTGATCCTAACAGATTTATAAATTTGAAACCTATAATTAAACAACCAATATTAAAGCAGGAAGAAGAGACGCGACTTGAACTAGAGGGTATTTCACCTGAATATATGGAGTCTTTAATAAATCAAAAAGCTCATGAGTCTTTGTTATCGACCAGATCGTTACAAAATTCATATCAAAATATTAATACACCTTTAGAAGTAATGAATAACAATCAATATAACTTAGGAAATCAAGAAATAGACAAAATATCAACATTCCGGAACCCTTCAGCAGAAACTCTCTATAAGATGCAAAAAGCATTGCCTTATGAAACTGAATTGCCAAGTCCAGGTAATTTTGTAAAAATATATTTTTTTTACACTTATTTTACTTTATTTTTGTTTTTAAAAGCAATTTTTACTACAATTTTAGGTAACAATAACTTCAAAAGCATTTTAAACAACTTAAAAAGAGGTCAAGAATTTTACACCTTGCCATCGTCAAATAAACGTTACATGGTTATTTATCCCAATGGAAATGTGGAATACGTTGATCAAATTGCAAAAATTGTCGAGAACCATCCTAATTACGTTATGGTTAAATCAGAAGATTACTTGAAACATTTAGAAGACAGATCAAAAATGCATTCGGTGCCATTTATCCCTCAAGTAAAACAGAATCTACCTATAAACACCCTACAAGCTGCTGCCATAAAACAAGAATATAATGAAGAAAATCATAACTTACCTGAAATTAAACTTGATCAGGCTTATTCCATCACAGAGAGTCCTGCACCTTATCTAGATAGTTCATTAATAACGTCAACTGAAAAACAAGACTTCACTCTATCAACAACAGCTCCAGAGACCTATACATTTAAAAATAGCCCATTGGCTTCTTTAATTGTAAATACTGTAGCTACTACTTCACCTCATCAAATAATTGAACGAGACAATATCTCAAACAGTCAAAATATTACTGTTAGTAGTATATTAACACCAATAGAAACAAGTACAGATAAAACAATAAATAAAAGTTATCCATACATTATTGACGAAAAATTAATCACAAAACCAATTACTGACTCCGAAACTAATAGAACAGTAATTACGGAATCTGATTCAAACAATTTTGCAGAAACTAACATATCTCAACAAAAAATAGAACAAGACAATACGTCAAACCCAGATAGTCAAAATATTACTGTTAGTAGTATATTAACTCCAATAGAAACAAGTACAGAAGATGAAGATTCATATATTATTGACGAGAAATTAATTACAAAACCAATTACTAACTCTGAAACTAATAAAACAGTGATTACGGAATCCATTTCAAAAAACGATACAGTTAAAAAGAGTCCCTTAACTCCTTTGATTGTAAATATTCCAGCAACTAACGTATCTCAACAAGAAATTGAACAAAACTATGTTTCAAACCCAGATAGTCATAATATTACAGTTAGTAGTATATTAACTCCAATAGAAACAAGTACAGATAATACAATAAATAAAAGTGATGCATACATTATTGATAAGAAATTAATTACAAAACCAATTCCTGACTCTGAAACTAATGATACAAAAATTTCCGAATTTGATATACAACCTCAAAATGTTCAAAATATTAGCCACGATCAGTTTAATGGTGAAGAATCATACAATACTGAGATTTTACCTAGAAAACATGAAGTATTACCCAATAATTCATCAGAAATCATTTCCACAACAGCTGAATATATTAGTGACGAAACTTCAACAGAGAAACAAGTAACTACGACATCACTACCTTTATTGGACGAAACTAAAATATCAAATGTAGCTAGAAGTGATTTTCATAGTGATACTGAAATCGCATCACCAAGTGCAGACAATACCTGTAAGTCTTATGCCACTTTACTTTCTTTTATTAAATCAAAATTATGAAGATTTTTTTCTATTTCTTCGATATCTCTATTCATTCTTGAGTTTAAAATAAAGATTGTCTCTAGATCCTGAATCTACTTCATTTTCCCAAGATACCGAAAAAGCCGACAACAGTACTGGATTTTGGTTTGAAGCTGATAAAGATTTTTGGGACAACATTATGACTAGAAATGAAACTCAAAATCAGTTTTATTTCATTTTCGTCCCTCCGAAACCCAGTATTGAAAAAGAAACGAAAACTACTGTATTTGCCAATGGGACTACCATTGAAGAAGTCACTGAAACAGTTACTAAAGGTAAGAAAGATTTAATGTTTTTTCAACATTAGTTTAAAGAGCTGAAATAACTATTAATTATTGTTCCAGATGGAGAACCCGAAATATTAAAAACTACAAAAATTACTCACGCAAACTGTACGAGTGCAATTGTATAGTTATGTTGGAACTATATAAAATTGGTCGATAGAATGAGAATTTTAGATCAGTTAATCTGGATTGAAGTTTTAATCAAATAAATAAGATAATACAAACAACTGTAAGCATTTTCTACTTGGAAAGAATTAAATATCTTTAAAAATAGATACATTGCGACAACGTACATAATATCCTTGGAGATATTTTATTATTCAAAAGTAGAAAAGACATTTAGGCATTACAATTGCAAAACTTTTTGTTAATACTGATACTATTATCACTATAAATATTGTTGAATGTAGCATTAGATTTATAGCTATTATAAAATTAATATATTTAAGTATGTAAATAAATACCTTTTCTTTACTTTTTTTAATAACTTTTCTTTGTTTTCTTTATTTTGTATTTTTTTCATATATCTAACTTTTAGCCGTAGTTTTTTTGGCTCAAATATTGTTATGTTAAATTCTTAATATATATTATCAGGATCTCACTTCAGACAGTATGTCGATAAGGGATATATATAGTAGTTTACCTTCTACAAATATATTACACCAAAATAGTAATCTTTATTCATTAATGATGTACAGGAAATAACAAATAAAGGAAATGGCTCGTCAGGGCAGAAATAAAATGACTTTTCCTATCACGGGTCAATAATGAAGTGACCCAGACGTCGAAGTCTATGCTTAGAGGCCCTATAGACATTTTTTTTTTCAAAATGTGATGTGTTTAATTTAATATGAAATGTATAACAAACCGGCGATAGCACTATGAGAATGCATCCAAGGACAATCTCCGGCTTGTGTAGGAATATGGCAATATATAGAAACTAAACTAAATGCTGAGCTATTGATTGGGGTGATAGTGGACTCGGTAACTAGACAAAGACTCACCAACTCATCAATGGGCCCCCGTGTAAACGGTATGTAACTCACAGGTCTATGCAAGTTTAATGACTACCGGGAGATGAGGTCTTATTATTATAGACTTGTTGTTTTTTTTTATTTTGTGACAAAAATGACGGATTTTTTTAATGATAAATTTTTTTAATGTATTTTTCGATAAGTATTTGATTTTCCTCCTTTTTGAGGAATGATGCTTCTTCACCTAAGAAAATTCATTTTGATGTGCAAAGATATTTTTACTACCATAAATTTCTTTGCTTTTATCAGAATAATTGTACTTACAGATACGTAATGGAATTTTCTAGTCTAGGTTGAAATTCGTAGTGATTCGTGTGTCAATGAACATTTATATTAGTATATAGGCACTTGTTCAAACATTAGCAAGCAATAAATTCAGAACTTTTAGTGTTTGGATTTCTCTATCAATTTCTATGTTTACGATTCGTATCACATAGGAATATAATGTGTCCTATAGGACTTTTCTAGCAAATATAATCAGTGCTAGACATAATTATTACAACTTCTTTTTAATTTCAAGAACATAAGTCAGTTAGTAAGTCCAATTTTCTTATAAAAACTTAACTGAATTAAAATATAAATATTTCAATAGAATATGATTTTATTTAAGTATTTGACGATATCCCTTATTCACATAAGCCCAGGACTATATCTTTAAAAGCTTTCATCGGATTTAATGGTTTTCACCAATAGCGGAGTCATTCAAGAGGAAGGTTTTTATGTATATTCAGTTACAAATTACATTTGTATTTACATTACATCCGTGCGTGCGTTGTATACACTACATAAGACAAATCGGAGAAAATCCTTTTTAAGATAAAATATATTAACTGTGGCTCTGAAATATATTATCAGGCTCGTGTTTGTTGAATAGCTGTCTCAGGTAACAAGGAGAAGGCGGGTCTGTTATATTGCAGTATCATGGGATAATCAGTTGGGTTCGTTCCTTTTGTAACATAATAGGAAATGCTGTGTCTTTCGAAACATAATACATAGCATTTTAAATTCTTCATATAATATGAATTCTTGAGTAACCAAGCTGTATCTGAAGGTTTGTGAGTGAGGATCAGGTTTAAGGAATTACTTTGCATTGCTATACCACTCATCGACTGATAAGATTCACTTTAACAAAAAAATATTCACTATGAAATCACTCATCATACTGCTCGATTACCTATCAGCGCGGAGCTTACAAATGATTGTGCCAGAGGATATTTTAAAATGAATTACTCGTGAATAGAAAATTATCAACAGGTCTGCTAATGTTTATATATAAAGAGAGCCTTTAACCCGACACCTGAGTTGTAAGGCCCAGACACTATTTGGGCACAATTTTATTTAAATAAATAAGATTTGATGAAACTGGGATTTATTTTGAACGTAACCATCTTAATGTCATTAGCAAAAGGTTTCGTGTGCTTGTTTCAAAGGTTTTCGTTATCTAACATTTCATCTCTTTAATGAGACTCAATGACCCGTTCCCGCTGCGCTGAGGAAAATTATTATTTTGTACCTCATGGCGCTGGGATAAGTGGAAATTATATAGCACCATGAGGTAGAGAAGTACAACAAAGTAGAAAGTATAAAATTTCGACGGTATTCGTATAAATGATTTATTTGAAATGCAACGTGTCTATATGTAAAATGAAGATTTTAACTGAACTGAATATATAACTAACTTAAATAAATATTTGTAAAGATAGCAAATAGAATTGCTATCGCCCTACAGCTTTCATTTATAAAAATGGAAAAAATCGTATCGGAGAATAAATTTCCTTTAATGCTTTGATTTATCGGAACGTCACGAGGGCCATTGTTTTTGTTTGACTATCGCTGTCCGACCAGCCGAGAGATAAAATTCCCTTCTATTTTACATTTACTGATAGAATTTTAACTGGGAACGTTTGAGAAATATATTTTTCTATCATATTTAATGAGAGAGTTTGCAACACAGTTGTTTGTATCAGCGAGAAGTTACTTTAATATTAAGTCACTTGACAGTACGTTTCAAATCTATACGGAGGGAGATTACTATATATATTCTTTACCTAACTAACTAAACTAGGTGGCCCCGGCTTCGCAAGAGTAGTAAAGCTGTTATATCTCTAAATGACATAAGGTAGCGTTTTTGATGAATAAATCCTAGGCGACTTGATTTTTTAGATATTTTAAACAATTATCGTCATATTTTAAACAATTTACACAAAGCCTTAACAAGTTATAAACTTAAACCTTCCTCATGAATCTGTCTATTAGTGTCTATTAGTGAAAACCACGAAAAAATTCTTTCGGAAGTCAAACTCAAAATATTTTTTTGGGTTTATCAACGGACAATCGCGGTGGGAGACTGATTTGTAATCTTGTGATAATTTTTATATTAATCGTATATTATGCTTTAATTAAAAGTATTTATTGATATTGAATTCAAATTTAAATGAGAAAGCATATTTGCTTGTTGGAGAACAAAGGGCTCTTAATGAAGGTATGTTCTGGATAACGATGCTGGTTATTTTTGTGAACGATAAAACAGATGATTAAACGTGTGACGTTTGTGTTGATAATGAACACTTCTGTTTCATTTACTGAATACTCGTTGAATAAAAACTCATTTATACACGTACACCCATACACACGAACTGAAACATATATTATTAAATATTAGGAGTATACTAACAAATTGCATGCTTTGCTATTTTGCTTAGACAAATGTAAAACTTTATACAGGGAAGTAACTTAACCTCTAAAATACACTTTTTAGGGATAAGAGGTTTTTAAAGTATGTGTAACAAAAATTTGTCAATAAAGATTTATTTATTATTACTTATTTAATATGAAACAATACACCTTTTTTTCTCTCTACTACCAAAAATAATTACTAGATGAAAAGGAATAACAACAAATCTTTTTTTCGTATTTCTTCTATTGTTACTCAGATTCATTTCTATGGAATATAAATAATAATAATAATAATTTCAACCTTTATTCAGATCAACTTAACCTATGTAATAACAATACCTATGTATCTTGCTTATTTTTTGTAGATCTGTTCGCCAATCGGCAAAGACCTCCTCCAACCGTTTCCATTCCCGTCTTTCTCGAGCCACTCTATCCCACATTATTCCTGTCACTTACCTGATATCATCATCCCATCTTTTAAGCGGTCTGCTTCATTTCCTTTTAGCTTCCCTGGGATACCATCTTGTGACTTTTTTTACTCCATTTGTAACTTCCTCTTAACATATGCCCAGCCCATCAAAATTTGAGTCTCCTAATTTTCAAATTTAAATCTATGGCTTTTGTTTTATTTTTAACTAGAGGGCTGCCCTCGCTTCGCTCCGGGTATTTAAAGCAATATTATAATTGATGTATTATCACTCTGTAATTGTGTAGTTTTTAATTATTTGAAAAATTAGAGAGAGTAAGAAAAAGTTATAAAAAGAAAAATAATAGAAACAAAATTAAAGAAAAGCGACAGATGATAAAAGAGGTTGAACGGGTAATGGAGAAAGATAGACAGAAATTATCGAAAGAAAGAAAGTGAAAAGAGGCTAAGCATTCTGAACAGATAAAAATAAAAATTAAAGTGAGAAAAAAGAGAGAGGATGAGAGAGAATGATAGTATTATAAGAGAAAGAGAGACGGAAATTCTATAGACTTCTCTCAGTGAAAGAATTTTTAAAATCGGATTAGTATCAACAAAATGGCCATATTCTATTATTTAAAAAATGTACATGGCAACACTAAATCACCTTTGTCACTCACGAATAGTGTAGTTTTCTATGAGTGAAAGAATTTTTAAAATCGGATTAGTATCAACAAAATGGCTATATTCTATTATTTAAAAAATGTACATGGCAACACTAAATCACCTTTGTCACTCACGAATAGTGTAGTTTTCTAACAGTGCAAGAATTTTTAAAATTGGATTAGTATCAACAAAATGGCTATATTCTATTATTTAAAAAATGTACATGGCAACACTAAATCACCTTTGTCACTCACGAATAGTGTAGTTTTCTAACAGTGAAAGAATTTTTAAAATCGGATTAGTATCAACAAAATGGCCATATTCTATAAATTAAAAAATGTACATGGCAACACTAAATCACCTTTGTCACTCACGAATAGTGTAGTTTTCTAACAGTGAAAGAATTTTTAAAATCGGATTAGTATCAACAAAATGGCCATATTCTATAAATTAAAAAATGTACATGGCAACACTAAATCACCTTTGTCACTCACGAATAGTGTAGTTTTCTATCTTTAAATTTTTTTTTTAAATCAGATTTGTAGTTACTCAGAAACTCATCAATTTACAAAACAACAACCTTATGGCACTTAAATGGCCATATCTTTTTAATTAGAGTATTTATAGCAACACCACATAGCCTATGTTACCCGGAAAGGATGTAGCTTCCCATCGGTGAAAGAATTTTCAAAATCGGTTCAGTACTTTTCGAGCCTATTCGCAACAAACAAACAAACATACAAACAATCAAATATTTCCTCTTTATATAATAGTATAGATATAGATGACGCGGTTTTTTACTCTGTCAGATCTCTTGACGTTCTTACTCCTCTCCATAGCAAGTCGGCAAGTTGAAAGTTTACTTGTCATTTAATGAGTTAGAGTCCATGATTCGCAGCCATACGTTAGGACCGGAAGAATGAAGGTGTTAAACAATTTGCCTTTGATGTTAACATTTTTGTGTTTCATAACCACTTTTAAGCTCCACTAGCTTCTCCAGCTATTGGCAATCTATGGAATATATATTTATATATTATTTTCCTCATTCTACGATGGAAGCTTTAAAACCCAGATATTATTTTATATTACACATAAATTACCTTAAAAATAGCTATGTTTTTAATATAATACAATCAAAATCCTGAAGATACTAACAGTGAAGTAAAACTTGTAACGATTATATTGTTAAATTTCCATCTCTCAATTGCATGGCGCAGTCGGTTAGATACGTGATGATTTACAACAAAGTAGAAACTGTGTTGAAATTCATCAAATACACATAAATATAAATTTTATAAGATCTTAAAAAGCTTAAATTTGTAACGATTATAATGTTAAATATCCATCTCTCGATTACATGGCGCAGTCGGTAAGATACAACAAAGTGGAAACTATGTTAAAGTTCATCATTTTCGGATAGACGAACATCAATTTTATATAGATAGCAATACCATACGAAAACCCCCACAATTGTGTAAATAGAGTACGTTGTATGTTGTTTTATTGAATGTACTCTAAATTGGTTTCTTTTTAGACAATTTTGTTCAATAAATAGTAGGTATTTTTACTTGTATGTAGTTTTCTAGCAAAATTATTAAAATAGTAGTATAACGGAAGTTTAAACCTACTAGTAACTAGTTCACCCGCTTTATTTTGGCTGGGCTAAAATATCTTTTAATGACAATAACTTTTTTCCTTGCATCCAGTTTAAATAAAAAGAAACCGAGATTTTAAGTTAGATCAATAAATACAAACTAAATGCTTGTTTTGATTCTTGTGGAGTTAAAAAGACCCCTCACATTAGGACTTCTTAAATATCTCTATAATGTTATTTTAGCTTTTTATTTAAATTAGAATTAGCTTTTAATTGTTACTTTCAATTACATACAGTTTCGGCAATTTCATAATTATTTGATCATGATTCAAACATAATATGTACTAATAAATATATATATGTCGGAAACTAATTAAAATAAGGATATAGATGGATGGCCTATCTCAAAAGCTATATGGGCGCAACACGGTCAGGATATAACTAAACTTTACGATTTCTTACTATTATGACAGGAACTATTATGACAGGAACCCAAGCAGTGCCTTGGACTTGTGACCAAGGTGTAGGCTTAAGGATATCCTTTAAATGATCATAACACTCACCTCCACTGCTTAGTTTCACTGTTTAATCTTAAGATTAGACTAACTTTAACCTAAACTAACACAAGGCTAACCTAACCTAAACCTAACTCACACCTCCGACATATATGACATTTTTTTTAAATTATTAGTTTTGCTAATGCTAGTTTTGCTCTACTCAATGTTTTCTCAATTTACTTTAAATAGTGAATTAAGGACTTACTGCCACACTCAGAAACACTCATTAATTTAGGGCTAATAGTTACATAACAAATTCTCATTAAATTTGTTAATTGCAGAAACATCCTAGAGACAAAATTTAATCGTTACATAAATAATGACAAGTTTAAGTATCTGTAGGGCGGAGCATTACATATCGATAATGCCCTGGTGGTAAACTTAAAAAAGTGTTTTTTTATTTTCATAAAGTTATTTTAAATTCATTTAAAAGCCATAATTAAATGTATTTATTATACCTACTTTACTGTTAGTTTTTAGTAAAAGATGAAGAAAAATTGATATTACGTCTAAAATGTCATGGATTCTTTTGTTTTTATTCCTATGGCAACATTCTCGTGTGTCACCAACAAATAAGTTTAGATTGTCAAATTGTCAATTTAAATTTCGTTTTGGGTTTAAAAGCAAACCTAACTAAAATTGAAATTTGAAAGACTTCCTAATATACATTATAATACAATAACAGTAATATAAATTAAATTAAGGTAAATTGGTAAAAGAATATGAACGATAATTAATTAATTGAATAGTCAATCAAAGACTTTCCTTCATATATCCTTTTCTTCAATTGAGGAACCACAACCTTCGACTTCTCGTAGAAGGATCGCTAATTTTACGGCAAACGAGAATTATTTATTGACGCAACTAGTCAAAAAGCGATCGATTTTAGTGTGTAAGCAGAGTGACAGAAAAAATCTATAAAATCTAAAAAGTCCGACATTTTTTCAAATTTGTAGATCGGCAAATCACTCATTAACGAGGTTAAGTAAAGGTTTTGCTAGACTTAAGTTTAATAGTCATTAAGGGGAGCTAAATGATCATTAACTGTCTCTAGGAGTGATTAATTATAGATTTATAATAAGTAGCGACTTAAGTAACCATTTGACGTCTTTGAGTGTGGCTGTTAATGGTTTTGATATTACGTTATTGCATCTTTGACATTTGTAACGACATATTCAGTTGGTATTGGAGTGAGCCCATTCTAAAAAATCGACGGACGTGTTATCTTAGCGCTGTTGATATAACATACTTTCATTTTACACAAAACGAAGTACAGTTTTACTGTACATTTAAAGCTCTACGTCTGGACAATTTTTGTGTGTAAAGCAAAAGCTGAAAATATAAATGTTTTAAAAATATTTCGCTTATCTTAGCGCGTGCTTGCTGATGCAAAATTCATCTACTTCTATACTTTAGTTTATTTTTTTGCTGAGTTTACCCTAAAACGAGAATAAATAAGAGCAAAATGAGCTTAGCTTTTACTTGGGAAGACAGCATTTACAATTTTCGAAGGGTACAATTTATAAGGGCACTCTTATTCTAACTATTTCTGTGTCCTTAATGCGTTACGGATGTGAGCCACATTTCTCTACCTTCATTTCCTTCAATGATTTTGACGTTCCGGATTATTTACTATTGCATATGGCAACATCGGACCGTAACAATTCTTTAACTTCCTTCCCCATATCACGTCAATTGCAACATAAGACATTTATTAAATTTATGGCAGCTATAGGTACTGCCCAGTAATACTCAAAAGACGTATAAATAATAACTTACAATTTAGCTGAGCAGTGCCTATAGCTTGAGACCCAAGATCGGGTTTAAAGATGTTCAGCCCCTCTACCATATAATAAAAAAACTTTACTCACGTGTTCCCCGATGATGGAGATCTAGCATCATGACACTAACTACACACTATTTACGCAACTTTAACGTTTACAGATCACTTTGAGGTCTGTCTTAAATCTGCTATTATTTTGTCTAAACTTCATAATAATGTATTTATAATTCATGAAATGATATAATAACTAATAGAAGTCAATTGAAAACACACAAATTTGTTGTATTATTTGTCTAACGTCAACATGTCTATTTGTTCTAACATCCGTTGTCAAAGTAGAACCCTAGGATCGACATTTATCTTTTCTCATTGTTATCTTTCCAGGTCAGCGTGTCCGTAAATTTAACCGTTTCAAGGTTACAGGCCTTACAATATACAATACACGGCGAAAAATATTTGAGTAGACCTGACATCATACATGATCAATATAAAGATTTATTTTAAAATATCTTTTTTTGTTTAACGTTTCCAAGGGGCCGCAGGGTTTCAGTATTTGATTTAAATTTCAACTTGATACCTCCACGCGTTCTTGAGAAAAGGGTCTTTACAAATAGACAGAAGGACAACGATGTGATTCCTATAAGGACGGGATCTTTATTTTTGCTTTTTAGGCACGAAACCCTAAAAATGTAACTTATCAAACATAGAAAATATTTAAGAATAATATAAATAAGAAAAGACTTTGTAACAATAGAAGCCAAAAAAATTTTATTATGATGTTTGTTCTAAATCTATCTATCTTTCCGGTCCTATGTTTGTGCGCAATGCAAAAGAAAAACTGCATGAAATTGCATATGCAAGTTATTATCATTTAGATATGTTTTACCCAAACGAAGCTCGGTCGGGTTTACTAGTAGCTTTTATATAGCTCTATCGTTGTATTCACAAAAAAAAATTGTAAAGAATATCCAAACATGGTAGATTAGCTTCATGAATTCTAGTAAATATTTTATCAAGATCTAGCTCGCTATATACAGATTCTTTGAGATCGTAATTTAAACATTACGCGACCCATTTAGCTGAGCGCATGTTTTCGTTGGGTTATGAGGTCGATGCCTGTGGCTAGGAGACATGCCCCTAATCTTACTCTATGTAAAAAAAACTATATCTTATATATTGTGTGACAGCTAACAGCTGTTTAATAATTATTGGTTCGACATGGAATCAAGGCCTTTGAGTAGGTACTTTACAAATTTTATTTTCTTCATCATATTTTACCAGTATGTCATAAATACATCATATTATTTTATATTAACTTAAGTAACATTCAAGTGGAAATCTAACTATTGCTCTGTTATAGGGTTTGCTATTTAAGGTACTGTAAAAAGAACACAAAAACCGTTGTTCTTGCATAGGTTTGTATTATAAATATAAATTATACTGGCCACTGGGAACATGTTATTGATTACTTAAGTTTATAACCGTTATTTAATATATTTTTTATAATTAAGTACAGGTTAATTAATTTCCTTTTCTTTGTGTTTTGTTTAATATTTTTTATAATAATTGTTATGCTGAGCCGGCAGGACGTGAAAGCAAGTCCTAAAATTATTATACTGTAGATTGTATTATAATATATATATATATATATAATTTAAATATATATATATAAATAACATTAATTAGCATATTTAATTTTTATTTTTTTTTTAAATTATATCGTTATATACCTAGATATCTATAATATATCATATATTATTATACCATATCAATATGGATTCTGATAGCGACTCATATCGCAGTGCAGAAAATTATAACTCTTTCTATAGCATTGACGATGATTTCACCCTAGAACAAGTACTCACTAACGAATTAGCTTCTTGTCATAAAAAGTTAAACATTTGCCACCTTAACGCCCAAAGCATTCCTGCACACTTTGAGGAACTTTACAATACTTTTAACCTAAATTTCATTCATATAATACTTATCTCTGAAACATGGCTAAAGCCCTCCCTCCCCTCAGCAGGTTATGCAATTCCTGACTTCATTTTTATTAGGAATGAGAGGAGGAGGAGTAGGCATGTATTTAAAAAGTCATATAACATATAAAATTATACACCAATCACCCATTACTTCTACATCCACACAGTATTTATTTATTGAAGTAGACCTCGGCATTAAAATTGCTGTTGGTGTAATTTACATACCTCCCAACACCAATTATTTCTCAGAAATCGAGCACACTCTTGAATACATTGTATCCAATTATGCACATGTAATTGTTATGGGTGATCTTAATACGTGTATGTTAAAAAACGACAGCAGGGCCATGAGGTTGCAAGCAATTTTAGAATCGGTCAACATGGAATATTTACCACTAGCACCTACTCATCACACCGATGAAACAGATACTCTGTTGGATCTGATACTATGTTCTGATAGGAACCTCATTTCTAAATTTGGCCAACATACGGCACCTGCTTTTTCACACCACGACTTAATTTTTGCATCACTGAACATAAAGGTGAAGAAACCCAAACCAAAAACGCTTGTTTTAAGAATTTTTTCACAGATTGATACCGACAAACTTTTGCAAGATGCCTTAAACGTAAACTGGCTGGAAATACAGTCGTTGAATCACATTGATGACAAAGTAGAGTTTCTGAACACTGAAATAATTAGGCTATTTGACCAACATGCTCCTTTAAAAACAATTAAATTAAAACATCATCCAGCTCCCTGGTATAATGACGATGTTCGAAAGGCCAGAGTCCGAAGGGACAAAGCTTTTCGCCGCTATAAAAATGACCGCTCGGAACATAATTGGAACCTTTATAAGGCTGCGAGAAATCGCTGCAATCAGATATGCCGAAAACTGAAGCGCCAATTTATCTCTGATAAAATTAGCAATTCTTCTCCTGAGAAGGCGATAATGTTTTTAAGATCTCTGGGTATTGGCAAAATGAATTCATCCCTAACTAATAATAAAAATGTCGATCTTGACAGTCTTAATAGACATTTTTCTAATTCTTTACCACTGGACCCATTAAATAAATTTAATGGCCGTTTGCAAATTAGTAGCTTGCCTACACCTAATTCTTCATTTTCCCATTTCTCTGCTGTAACCAACACTGAGATCAAAAAACGTATTCATTCAATCACCTCCAAGGCTATAGGTTGTGATGAAATAGGTCGCAATATGATAATGCTTATATTAGATGCCATACTACCGGCCATAACACACATTGTGAACTTCTCGCTTGCATCTTCTACATTCCCAGACATATGGCGTAAGGCATTCGTTCTCCCACTTCCCAAAATTCAGAATCCTACCGCTCATAACCACTATCGACCTATTTCAATCTTACCATTTCTTTCCAAGGTGGTCGAATCTGTAGTCTACCAACAAATATCCAAATTTTGTACAACTTATAACTTATTAGATCTTATGCAATCCGGATTTCGAGCCGGACATAGCACTACCACTGCAATGCTTAAGATCACTGAGGATATAAGAATATCAATGGAGAATAAACATGTAATGGTCATAATTTTGATAGACTTCAGCAATGCGTTTAACGCTGTTAATCATGAACTTTTACTTGCACTTCTTTCTCGGCTTAATTTCTCTGATACGGTAGTTCAATGGTTTACCTCCTATCTTCACGGCCGTCAGCAAGCCATTCGCACGGGGAGAAATCATTCTGACTGGTGCGATGTGACTTCAGGTGTTCCTCAAGGTGCAATCTTATCTCCCTTATTATTTTCACTTTTTATCAACTCTGTTACTATTAATTTAGACTCTCAATACCATCTTTACGCTGACGATCTGCAGCTTTATAAGGATTCCGATGTTGATAGTTTAGCCGAAACACTGTCTTATATGAACTCAAATCTAATGAAAATCCAACAGTGGTCTCAAGCCTTCGGTATAAATGTTAATCCGTCAAAGTGCCAAGCAATAATAGTAGGTAGCACGAGGCAACTATCAAAAATCAACTTTTTAACTTTACCCAAAATAGTATACAACGGCACAGTAATACCCTTATCAGACACGGTCAAAGATCTCGGGATTATTGTTGACAAGAATCTCTGCTGGCGAGATTATATTACCCAAACTTCGAGTAAATTTTTTGGTACCCTACATTCGATGATGCGCTTAAAAAATTTTCTTCCAATAAGGGCCAAGATCCAATTGGTCAACTCTCTCTTGTTCCCCATTCCAGATTACGGTGACGTATGTAACCTGGATCTGAACGAGGAATTACTAAATAAACTGGAACGTTTACAAAACACGTGTATACGTTTCATCTTTGGATTACGTAAATACGACCATATTACACATTTCCGATCAAAGCTCAACTGATTACCAATAAGAGAACGCAGGTTTACTAGAATCCTCTGTCTCACCTTCAAACTTTTAAATTGCCCTGACTCTCCAAAATATTTATCAAACAATTTTATGTTCTGTGCCGACAATAATGACAGGTCGCTTCGTTCGGCAGAGAGTCTTTTGCTCAAGACACCTGTGCATCGCACAGGGTTTATGAGTAACTCTTTTGCAGTGGTCGCAGTGCGTCTGTGGAACTCTCTGCCAGTTGCGATAAGGAAGGCGCCTACGTGTGCGTCCTTCAAGCGTCAAGTGAAAATTTTTTATTCAACTAGTCTAGGGTTCAAATTGACATAATAACAGTCCGTCAATGTTTTCCTTATTATTTTCACTTATTTACATATAAATAGATAATTATGTGTATGAATGTTTATAGTGTATGATATTTAATATGTATGTGTGTATGTATGTATGTAACCTCTCCTACCCTTCGGGTGGGAGGTTAACAAAAAAAAATGTAAATTAGATTCAATTGTTTAATGACAATACGATCCGAAGATTCCACAGTTACAATTGTTAGAAAAAAAAACAACTCTTTACTACATAAAGTTTTATTAGCAAGAAATGAATCGAAAAGCTACCTAAAGCTTCCTTCGCATTCTAGTATAGTTTACAGGATTTGATTTGCGCGCCTGAGGGATTGACCGTAGGTCTTACAGTGGTAAAATTGAAGGGTTGAGTTGAATTAACAGACAAAAGAAAAAAACAACCGGTTACTTGCTCACGGTCATCCACGCCTGACGGCGCGCATGCCAGAGTCCGCGGGCTTCTCACGGAGCCGGGCGACTCGGAGAGGCAGCATCAGCCTCCTAATCTCCTTCATAATGGAACCCGGAGCAGGGTATGCAGGGAGTAAAAAAAAGAAAAGAATCCTAGGAACTTGTCCTTCGGGAAACAAGGGTCTTCCGGACGCAACTCCACTCACCAACAACACAATCCCCTCCGGATACAAACATCCGGATACAGAATAACCTCCGGATACGGACTACCCTCCGGATACGGAGTACCCTAGGTACACACGCCCCCTAGGTACACACGCCCCCTAGGTACACCTCCTGTAATTACAGAATAAACAAAGCTATTATAACGGCTTGGACTAAGAAGAACAACTGTAGTCCGAAGCTACATAAGAAGAAACTTTAATTATTTTTATAAAATATCTTATTAAAAAATGAATAAATCTATATTCAGGAAACTAACAGTAATCCAAATCAAGCATTTAACACTACTATCTGATAACACAAATATAAAATAAAGAAAACTTAAATGTTCACTGAGACGGTATATAATTTATCCAAAATCTCCAAAACAACAAGAAAATCCAATAGAATCCCAATACAGACACATTAATATTTGTCCACTTTGACTATTAAATTATGTTATTCAAACATATAAATAAGAATTAAGAAATGAAAATTGTTTCCGGAGAGGCCGGACATCAACTGTCTCCGGATACCTCAAAATATTTAGAAATTCTACATAAATCATGTGCATACATTATCTCTTTTATTGGTTTTAACTATATTTAGAAGATTATTAACAAGGAATTAAGATTTCATGGACATATATCATCCAACCTATATGTGCCGGATAGCGGTAACATATTAAGTTGAATAAACTCCCAAAAATCGTACAAATTCATGAAGACACGCTCTCGTATCGTTTAGATATTTTATTCAAATGTTTTAAAATAGAAATTTATAAAGAGAACATAAGTATTAATATAAATAATGTAAGCACATGGTAATAACCTCTATAAGTTTAGAACTATTAGAACTGTATGAAATACGTAATTACTATATTTAACTAACCTGGGGAGGTTTTTAGTATGTCAGGCTTGTTAGGGCATTCAGGATTCCAAGCCTGGCATGATGATCAAAGGCATGCTCGCACGCAGCATGGCTCGCGTCGCGGCAGCTATAACGAATACAATAATAAGACACTATCCACTCCAACGCCAACGTTAATACGATTCAAATGTAGTACTTACCAAAAAAGAAAATAATATTAGGTGCTCCTGGCACCTCTCCAGGAATCACAAGGAACAGTCCCTACCCAAACGACATGGAGAAAAAGAAAGAAATGAAGTACGACAACTTGACGGAAAAGAAATAAAATATTGCCAGCTCCCTACGAGAGACAATTAAAAATCGAATAATGAAATATAGGTCCGTGTACCATTATATCAATAATAATTTAATTGTTAAAGTTCCAAAAATTATAATTTATTTAATATTGGTTAATATTAATTTTGAAATTGTTTATTTGAAAATAAAAAAAAGAAATCATATAATATTACTAAACAAACGAATCGATTTATACGTGCTAGATCACGCGTTCGAAACTAGATGGCGCTCACGCTTAGTGTGGATGGTTCACCATAGATGGCAGTAGTATGCACTATTTAAACAAATTTAAAGTAAAATATTTGTATATTTGAAGAAGATTGTATTAAAAATAATAAGAATAGGGTGTAGCGAATTTTACACGCTACAGTGCCCCTCCCATCAGAAAGAATTTACGATAGAAAATTCGTCGGGTGCCCTCACCCGTCCACTCACTACACCAAAGTAAAACAACAACAAAATCTAATCCTAAACTAAACAACACCAAAAGAAACCTTAAATAAAAGTAAGAACATCCTGAAACAATAAAATAAACCTTAGAAATACATAAACCTCGTTTACGGCGG